>OX442415.1:9388156-9655596 GCA_949361645.1 Spongilla lacustris
AATCAGCACCATAGCATTACTTCACAGGCACAGCACCATAGCACTACTTCAACACCATAGCATTACACTTTTAGCACCATAGCACTACTTCACAAGCACTGCATCATACCACTACACAATGGCACCATAGCACTACACAATCAGCACCATATCAGCACCATAGTACTGCACAATCAGCACCATAGCACCACTACACTGTACTTCACAAGCATAGCACATACCATGGCACCATAGCACTACACAATCAGCACACATAGCATTACACAATCAGCACCATAGCACTACACAATCAGCACCCTTGTACTACACAATCAGCACACATACTTCACCCATGGCATTACTTCAGCACCATAACAGGGATGGCACTACTTCACATGCACAACACCATAGCACTACTTCACATGCACAACACCATAGCACTACTTCACATGCTTCACAAACACAGCACCATAGCATTGCTTAGCACTGCACAATATCACTACTTGATAAGTGCAGCACCATAGCACTACACAATAAGCACCACAGCACTACTTCACTAGTATAGCACCAAGGCACTACTTCAGAAGGACAGCACCATCAGGCGTGTAGGAAGGTGGGGGGTGCAAATAAATGAGCATGTCTATAGGCTGAGGGGAGAGGGGGAGGGGGGAAGAGATCTGACCTACGTTTAGGATGGTGTGTGGCACACCCCTCCCCCCACCATTTATACTCTTATACATGGTACTGTGGAGGGGGTGGGGGGGGGGGGGGCTATGGTCCCAATGGCCCCCATACTTCTTATGCCATTGACCATAGCACTACTTCACAAACACTTAACCATAGCATGCCATAAATGCAGCACCATAGCACTACATAATCAGCACCATAGCAGTATACAATCGGCACCATAGCACTACACAATTAGCACCATGGCACTACACAATTGGCACCATAGCACTACACAATCGGCACCATAGCACTACACAATCGGCACCATAGCACTACACAATCAGCACCATAGCACTACAAAATCAGCACCATAGCACTACACAATCAGCACCATAGCACTACACAATCAGCACCATAGCACTACACAATCAGCACTATAGCACTACACAATCAGCACCATAGCACTACACAATCAGCACCATAGCACTACACAATCAGCACCATAGCACTACACAATCAGCACCTTAGCACATAACATGGCACCATAGCACTACACAATCAACACCATAGCACTACACAATCAGCACCATAGCACTACACAATCAGCACCATAGCACTACTTCACCCATGGCACTACTTCACCCATGGCACTACTTCAGCACTAAACAGGGATGGCACTAATTCACATGCATCACAAACACAGCACCATAGCACTACACAATAAGCACCACAGCACTATAGCACTACTTCAGAAGCACAGTGCCACCATCAGGTGTGTAGGAAGGTATTTAAAGGTGGGGGGTACAAATAAATAAGCGTGTCTATAGGTTGAGGACCTGACTCAGAAATTTTAGGATGGCGTATACCACTTCCCCCCCCCCCCACTCCCCCCTCCATTTATACTTTTATACATCATACAGAATAAAGGTGAGGGGGGGAGGGGGGGCAATGGCCCCCTTATGACAATAAAATGCTCCCATGGCCCTTGCTTCCTCGCACAAGCACTGCACCATAGCACTACTTCTGAACAAACACTGCACCATAGCACTACTTCACAAACCATAGCACTACTTCATAAATGTAACACCATAGCGCTACACAATAAACACCACAACACTACTTCACTAGTATAGCACCAAGGCACTACTTCAGAAGGACAGCACCATCAGGCGTGTAGGAAGGTGGGGGTGCAAATAAATGAGCATGTCTATAGGCCGAGAGGGGGGAGATCGGATTTTTAGGACAGCGTGTAGCACCCCCCCCCCCATCCATTTATATATGGTACTGGTGGAGGGGGTGGAGGGGGGCTATGGCCCCAATGGTACTCGTACGCCCTATGCCACTGACCCATACCATTACATGTACTTCACAAACACTGCACCATAGCACTACTTCATAAATGCAGCACCATAGCAGTATACAATCAGCACCATAGCACTATACAATCAGCACCATAGCACTACACAATCAACACCCTAGCACTACATGTACACTGTACTTCACAAGCATAGCACATACCATGGCACCATAGCACCACAAAATCAGCACACATAATTCACCCATGGCATTACTTCGGCACCATAACAGGGATGGCACTACTTCACATGCACAACACCATAGCACTACTTCACATGCTTCACAAACACAGCACCATAGCATTGCTTAGCACTGCACAATATCACTACTTGATAAACGCAGCACCATAGCACTACACAATAAGCACCACAGCAAGCATAGCACTACTTCAGAAGCACGGTGCCACCATCAGGTGTGCAGTAAGGTATTTAAAGGTGGGGGGGGGTACAAATAAATGTGCATGTCTATAGGCTGAGGACCTGACATAAATTTTAGGATGGTGTATAGATCGTACTGAATAAAGGTGAGGGGGGGGGGGGGGGGGGGGGGGCAATGCCCCCCTGTGACAATAAAATGGGGGTAATGGCCCCCATGGCCCTTGCTTCCTTGCACAAGCACTGCACCATAGCACTACGTCACAAGCACTGCACCATAGCACGTCACAAGCATTGCACCATAGCACTACATCACAAGCACTGCACCATAGCACTACGTCACAAGCACTGCACCATAGCACTACGTCACAAGCACTGCACCATAGCACTATGTCACAAGCACTGCACCATATCAATATGCAATCAGCACCATAGCACTACTTCACAAGCACAGAACGATGGCACTACTTCACTAGTACTGCACCATAGCACTACGTCACACAGAGGCACTCTGCTTCATAAATGCAGCACCATAGCACTACACAATCAGCACCATAGCACTACTTCACCCATGCATGGCACTACTTCAGCACCATAACGGGTACTGCACAATGGCACTACTTCACAAGCACAACACCATAGCACTACTTTACAAGCACAGTAACAGCACTTCTTATAACTGGCACTGCACCATAGAACTAGTTTGTGTTGCTAACGTTGTGCAAAGAAGGCAGCAAGACTTATAGTACATGTAGTATACAGTAAGGCTTAACAATCGTACTTGTCCCCGGAAAGCCTTTTCCTAAATGAATCAATCACCACCCTCCTGCTGTCTGCGATGTATTATAATGTGGCTATGAGTGCGTACGTACCAAGTTGGCACGAGAGTCCACGTGCATTGCACGATCGCCTCGATTACTTGTTAACTTTACTTCGCTAATCGCTAGTTGTAAAGTCAAAGCCAGCCGTAACGAGATTGTTTCCACTTTAATTTCCAGCAAGCAAAAGTGGTACTGGGTCTTTGGGGCGGAGAATAGGCGGAGCCAGATATAAATTGCATATTCATGTGCTCGGAAGAACGGGAAGCGCGTTAGGATACATTGGTGGCGCGAATCGAGCGGGAAATATGCACTAACTTTGCACTGCCATATTACCGTAACGGACAAATCAACGATCTGAACAAATCAATAGCTACAGGACTTCACTATGTATGTTCCGAATTTGACGCGTTTTCAACACTCGCACTACACCAAATTTATATGTTTCAGTTAGATTGGAAACGTACGGAAATACGGTGTTGATTGTCTTGGGAAATTTCCTTTGTATTTCCTTATCACGGAAAGATACCAAAACATGCAGTAAATTCAGTTGACTGGTTACTTCAATTCACTACTGCAATTCACTGTCACACATGACTATTACATGTGAAGCGTTTCGTGTTCGCGCCAACCAAATCTATCATTACAAATTTACAACTGACCTTGTTTCTTATATATATTCGATTTGTATGCGAAAAGACAGTCATAAATACATGTAATGGAGTCGCGCAACGTTACTCCTCAAATTGCTACAATGCATGTAGCCAGAAAGCTGGATTACATGTTACACTTAATTTACAATTCATAGACATCGCTATCACGTGCACGTGAGTAATAGTACCGCCTAAGGATGCGAACTGGATTTGAACTACTGATCAGTAGTTGCTGAGTCTGTGACCTTCGCGACCAAACACGAAGGTCGGGCCACGCGGCCCACGCCCAACATGATTTAAACAGCAGGAGGACACGCCACAAGGATTAGCCGATACAACTAGAGGTATGATAATAAATGGTAGAGCTACTAGAGGTTACGCTACTAATACTGTGTGGTCCTGTGGATCGATTGGTTTGGGTAGAGGTTGCACAAACTGAAAAGTTAAGTTACATTCATTCTATGTACTTATGTGTTATTATATGTACATGTGTAACTGCTAGTGCATCACGCGATGCATGTATACATACATGTACATGTACATATGGGGTAGCTGCTGCTGTGTGGGTGTTTGGGGTGAGGTTAGGTGTGTGTGGGGAAGAGAGGTTACTGTGTGGGAAAGAGTTTTCTCTGAGGGTGTGTGGGGATGAGATTACTGTGCAGGGGCGTATCCAGGATTTCAGAGGGGGAGGGGTTCCAACTTTGTACATTAATCGATATATGAGCTGGGAGGCGAGGGGGGGGGGGTTTCAGTCTATACGAAAACTAGGGGGGGGGGGGGGAGGGGTTGCAAGGGTGGCGGCATTTCATATGCCATGGGAGGGGCGGCAGTGGCCGCCCCTGCCCCCAAAGCCGGGGCTGACCAGCAAGGGGGTGAGGGTTGTGTCTCACCAAATACGTGCACTTAGATATTAAAATTAATTTTGGAAGGGGGGGAAGTTTCCGGGCAACGCTGAAACTTCTATGAATACATGCCTGCTGTGTTGTGTGGGGGGATGAGGATACTGTGTGTGGGGGGGAAAGAGTTTACTGTGTGTGGGGGGAAAGAGGTTACTGTATGTGGGGGGGGGAAAGGTTACTGTGTGTGGGGGGGCAAAGAGTTTACTGTGTGTGGGGGGAAAGAGTTTACTGTGTGTGGGGGGAAAGAGGTTACTGTGTGTGGGGGGAAAGAGGTTACTGTGTGTGGGGGGGAAAGAGGTTACTGTGTGTGGGGGGAAAGAGGTTACTGTGTGTAGGGGGAAAGAGGTTACTGTGTGTGGGGGGGAAAGAGGTTACTGTGTGTGGGGGGGAAAGAGGTAACTGTGTGTGGGGGGAAAGAGGTTACTGTGTGTGGGGGGAAAGAGGTTACTGTGTGTGGGGGGAAAGAGGTTACTGTGTGTGGGGGGAAAGAGGTTACTGTGTGTGGGGGGAAAGAGGTTACTGTGTGTGGGGGGAAAGAGGTTACTGTGTGTGGGGGGAAAGAGGTTACTGTGTGTGGGGGGAAAATTTACTGTGTGTGGGGAAAGAGGTTACTGTTTGTGGGGGGGAATGAGGTTACTGTGTGTGGGGGGAAAGAGGTTACTGTGTGTGGGGGGGAAAGAGTTTACTGTGTGGGGTAAGAGGTTACTGTGGGTGGGGTGAGTACGGTGTGGGTATGTCCTATGATCTGCGGCAACCCTATAGAAAGGAACCACATATGGATGGCCATGCACCCCCAATAGGGTGGCCTCATTAGATGATGACTGCACATCGAAGATGGCATAATACACACATGTGTACTTCAGATCAGGCGGTGGGGTTCTGTATGTGAGTGTGTTCTTACTGATAAATACATGTACATTAACATTTAAAACTCCATTCTACATGTAGTTGCCATGAAGATGCCACCTCTCCAAAAATTTTGGATGGGATATCCTCTCCATGGCTGGCTGGGCATATTCAAAGGTAGCACATGTGAGTTCTGGCTACGACAAGGGGGCATGGGCATGGTGGAGTGGAAAAGGTTATGGGTGGGCACAACTAACCCAGACAGGGTGTATGAAGAATGCTGTTAGCTGCAATTCCTTGTCAGGGCTTGATCTGCGGCATAGCCCCTTTTCAGGTCAGAACTTTTGGTATCTATTGTGATCCTCTTTGTGGAACGTGTGAGGGGGGAGGTAGGGATATATGGATTGAACTCAGAAACTGACTCACACATGTATGGACACTAATTTATTTGGAGGTGTTTTTATGTTATTTCAGTCGTAGGGCGTATCAGAATGTTTTATGCAGACTGTGGGGATACTGAGCAGCTTGAAGAATGGCTCTTGAAGAGATGAAGGGACCTCTAGTGGCAGACTTGACAACGAATTAGAATTATATGTACACTATTTATTGCCCATTGGTGTATTTCTGTTCCAAACTGAGATTTGATAAATCCTATGTCAATTGCACACACACACACACACACACACACACACCTAATCATATTCATGCTTTTGGTAACCTTGAGGTCAGACCTTACTGACAATGCAAGCAGCTGTCTAGTTATATAAACAAGCCATAAATGGAAAATATCTGAATGCATATAAGCACATTCATCAGGAATGGTTTCTATTCTGTCTGATCTGGAATGAGACTTTAACTCAAAACCTTTGACTTTTTTATGACACAGTTGCAAAATGGAAGCTCGGAGAATAAAATGCATAGAAGCAAATGTGTATCTTCTTACCACTTTATAATATTATGAACAAAAACTGTGTGTGCCCCTACACCCCCCTCCCCCACCCCTCTTTCTACTCTGACCCTCAATCTTTATAGCTGACCATGTATGTGTGTATACACAGAACTAGTGTTTGTCATGAAAGTAAAACATAGTATACATTTAACACTATATACTGGTATACAATGTCTTGTTTATGTATGTATTTTGACAGGGACAGTTGAAATGCAAGAGAGAGATAATCTATTCAATGCCATAAGCCAGGCTGAAAAGGCTTTTACATTGTAAACTGAGTTGATTATACCGGGTGTGTACCACTTGTTGCATTTGAAAGCATCCCGACAATCAATTTATATTTTTCTATGCCAGTGTTCTAAAAGAGAATTATGATATCATACATTTATTATTATTTTCAAAGTCGAAAGTATATGTGAGTCAAAGTAATATGTATGATCCCATGCATATGATACATGTATAACAATTATTAATCGATTTATGTAGATTTAGTCTATGTTGCACTTGCAGTACTAGCTACAAGACATTATCCGGTATTTTAGAACATTAATAATTATAAAGTCCTATTCATCTACTAAAATGATACTATTAGCCACAATACAAATACAGTCTGATGTATAAATCTTGAACAGATACAGCATAATAATATTATTAGCAATATTACAAATACAGTCAAGTTACAGCAGGACTGATATATAAATCTTGAAAAGATCCATCACATACATGTAAACGTACACAAAATGCTAACTATACATATATACCCTGCATCAGAACTTGTATGTTATACATGTACAGTAAGCGCAATGTACACAGAAATATATTTATAGACATCACCCACCATTGCAATGAAATAACAAATATATTGCACAGACTAGTATAGCTGAGCTAGTACGTCCAAAAGCTGCACGTAAATCAGTACCCAAGATATATATAGCAAGTAACGTTACATGCTGTTGGAACACATTCATATATGTGTACATCAGTACATGTAAGGGTGCATGAAGTATAAAAACCGAACATAGCATTTAACAACCGTATAAGAACTTAGTATAATCAATGCATATGTTAGCCTGGGTAAAATTCCTTGAGTAAAAGTCAATCACTTTCCCTTGCATATTAGCTGCATTGCACTGCTGTAATCATTTAAAATAATGGTGGGCGTGGCACAATACCAAAGGTACGTACGTGAGAGTGGATATCACATAGCCCCAGCTGCCGCTCACCCCCCCCCCCCCCCCCCCCCCCCCCCACATGTCTGAGTATATGTGGCAGTGAGTTCAGATAACATAGTGTCAATCATGTTCGTCTTGTTAGTATTACATGTACATGTAACGAGGAACGTAGCATAGGTGACGTCATTGATTGTTGCGGGAATTTTTTAAATCGTATTGTGGGTCGCGTCACGTGGCCCTGGGCGGTTTGGAATTGGGCGCGCAATTTGGCAAGAAGGTAAGTGAAAGTGTATCTTCACATCCTCTACGTAGGCAAGGCCGCAAGGGGGTTGCCATCTTGAAATTTTCTACATAATTGGCAAGGCCAAAAGGGCCGGCTAGCCTACCGATTGGGGAACGCAACACAAGGTAAGTGATCAATATCGTATAGGCATGTGATGACCATGCGTGTTTCTCCACGTTTTGCCTCAAAACTAACGTTAAGAAACCAAAGAAAATATACGGAGCGCGAATGAATGCTACGGTGGAATACTCAGCAGCGATGCGTGTCGTGGCATAGCTATGGTCGTGGTAAGTGGTTACTGGTACATGGGTGTCTGTGCGCGTGTGCTTATATCACGTGTAAGGCAGGTTAAAGACAAATCTTTTTGTGTCAGATCTGAAGAAGAAAGGTACGTGCATGTGTTTTACATGACCGCTAGCGTTTTACCAAAATGACCGCTACGTTTGTTCTGATCTGGAAGACTCGCCATTGCAGAAACTGCATCCTGAGGTAAAAAAAATCGTATCATCTTAATTTTAATGTCATTTTGTTTCCCTCAGAATATTGAACTGAAGCATTTTGCTCTTCTAGCGGACTGCTTCCTATATTGAACGTTGTAGTTACATGTATGAAGTGCTATTGCTGATTTTTTTATCACAATTATACAAAACGATCAATAAATTTTTTTAATAGTATGCAGGCTTTGGGCGCGTAGGTTTAACCCTTCCTTACGGTTTATGAAAACACTATATTTCCATACGTATATATCATATTTCCTTCGCAGAAAACGTACGTAATTCCGGCTGTTCAGTGAAAGGAAATATCGTAAATCCGATAATTTCTAATTCCAGGAAATGTATCTAATTAAGGTATTTACTTGTGGTTTACTTGAACGTATACATAACTGAAATGTGGTCATTTCGTCCCGTGTCAGCTTACTATGGCAGACGTGTATCAGGCACACAGATGATGATCAAAGCCCCAGTCCCCATCCTCATTTCCTTTCCACACCCCCAATGTTATGAAAAGAAAACTACACAGAACAGTAAGGTACACATGTAAAAGTACCGCGTGTCTGGGCACAACACACACCAAAAACACAAAGCTACGGTCCTCCGTATTTATCCCCGCAAAGTACATGTAGGTAAATTACATTTGGAAGAGTCAATCCTTTAATTGGTGAAATGCCCACGAACACTAACTAGTGCACCGAGACGACTGATCAAAACATACGTGAGAGTTGGAGTCGACAGACCGGTTTTCGTCACTCAGGAGATCTGGAAAGAACAATTGAGTGAACATAAAATATTAGCTAGTGATAACTACTGAGTAGCATGCACGCGTAACACAGGCAGCTTCAGAATGACATGCAATTTACACCGTCATTCTAAACGTTAGCCTCACCTCCAGCGTCCTTGAGCTATACTAAAAGATAAAACCTTTCCTGGAAGACAAGTCCAAAGCGTGGCCATGTGTTAAGTAAATACGAGAAATACATCGAAAGTGGAACGTCTTATTATAAAAAGAAAGCAGAGAAATTTTGAAATGACAGTGGCGAGTTTTGGCACGATTGACACATGTGACCGGTATGGGGACCCGAAACCATCAATCGGGTCCCCAGGCTGTGCAATTTTGGGTATGGTGTGCGTCGTAAACCGCGTGTGGTGTAGTTTTGGCACGAATTACATCCCATACACAAGATCTAGTTTGGCGTATAACCCGACCTTCCGCCACAGTGACTGTGTAAAAAGGGCTGTTATACACTAGTGTATAACATCAATTAGTGGTGTATAACACTGCGCATTGAGACGTTATACACACGTATACGCAATAACGTCTATATACACACTGTTATACAGTAGTGTATAACAATACCTTTTTCGTGGTGCGCGCCAATACGCGAAGCTAGGTCGATCGGGCTATACGCCCAACTATAGTACAGTGACAAAATCGTCTTCACTTCCATGCAGCCGCATCCTTGCATGGCTTCACTAAGCGTACTTTTTAAAGAAGAGCTGATGCTGATCCCAGTAAAAAAAAAAGAAGAAATTTAGCGCCGCGGCTTGTGCGTATTTTAGGCCCGTACGCGTAGCCAGGATGCCTGGTGGGGGGAGGGGGGAACGTGGGGTCCTGTATACATGTATTGCCCTCCCATCCTCAGCCCCCCTCCCACTCCCCCATTTCCCCCCTCCCCCCGATTACCATCCTAGAAACGGTTGAACTCTAAGAGTGGGATAAAAAATGGCAGGGTGGGATAATTTCTCGCAGTCTGGAATGTTGCCAAAATTTATCCTATAGGATAATACTTTGCGGGCGGATAGAATTTTTCGTGACAGTCCCTCCCACGGTTCCATTCAATTTATACTGGTTACATATTTACCTAGTGCACATAATCATATCAAAAAAAAAGTTCAGAGCCAAAAGGGGGGTTAGTCCGAACGCCCTCGAACCCCCCCCCCCTGCGTACGCCCCTGGACATTCCCGGTGCCAATCAAAAGTAAGACCCCTTTTCTAAACGGGTCTGTCTCAGCGGCTTAGAAAGGAGTTTAAAAGTGTGTGTGTGTGTGTGGGGGGGGGGGGGGGGGGGGGGTGTCCCCCTTGCAGATACAAGCGGGGGATGGTGGGTCCCCCTTGCAACGTAAGCTAAATAATTTACTGAGGTATATATAGGTAATTCGTGAATAATACATCGATGCATTCTGAGCCATTTCCCAAAACTAAAGATAGGCTGGACTAACTTGGTTTCTAATAAAATAAAATAGTATTGCTGGTGTAAAAGTGTGTGTGTGTGTGTGTGGGGGGGTGACATTTTACTCTATAGCTGGGGGGGGGGGGGGGGGGGGGGGGGGAAGGGGAATGTTTGCCCTAGTGCAGAATGTCCGGGGGACATTGTGCATTAGTACAGAATGTCCGGGGTGACATTCAGCACGGGGGGACAATCCACCTGGCCTCCCACACCAGCTTATCGCATAAATACTACACCCTATTACTTCAATGATACAATTATGCAGCTTACATATGAACACGTTAATTCATACACAAAGTGTGTAACTGTGTGTCTTTTAACATCAGTACATGCTTGCATATTCATCATACTTTCTCAAGCTATCATTGTATATAAAATTGCATGACTACACATTTTTACCATAACGGATCGTCGTTATCTAGATTGATTGCGGAATGACAACGCGTACGGCTTGGTGTGAATTTTGGTTCGTACATGTTGTACATCTCTTGAACATAGCAACGGCGCCGTACCTCATGTCTCTGTGCTTAATAATCACCAAGGGGTCTACAACCACAATCATTAGCGTGAAGGTCGTGCACAATCCCTTATACCTCCAATAGATATCATCACGTAGTGGCAACAAGAAGATACTAGAAATGGTGGGCAGGGAACATCCAATGAAAACTAAAAATAGCAACACGAAAGTAATCCTTGCCCTCTTCTGCGATTCATTGGTAGTGGCTGTTGAATCTGTTGATTCCGATTCGGCAGGAGCGACTCTTGCCTCCAGTTGCCTTGAATTGCCTTCCAAAACATCAGCGCATACAGGATAGTGGGTAAGATACCCCCTGTTAAGAACAATATCAGATTAATCATGTACCTATATCCGGAGCAAAATGAGCCGCAAGCGAGTGTCACACTTAGAGAACACAAGCCAGTCGAGTCGTAGCCAAAACAGTCGAAAGAAACCGGCACTAAGGCCAAGAACACTGCCACCACCCACGTTGCTGCGCAGAAGGAAAATATGAATTTGTTACCGTTTAGCGTATACCAGAATGGAAAGAACACGGCGTTGAACCTATCCAAAGAGAGCACAAGCATTGCGTTGTAGCGGACAGAAAAACAAAGCGTGCCCACGAAACCCAAAACAGAACAGCCGAGTGACTCTAGAGTATCCGGACCAGCTGTGCGGTAGTAGATGAGAGGGGGAAAGATCATTAAATGAATAACGTCAGCGGTGACCACCTGAAGTGCCAGTCCAAACTCCATCCTTCTGAGCTCCTTGCAAATGATCACCATGATGATGACAAAGGCATTGCAACATACGCCGATAAGAAGGAAGACACTCATGATAGCGGCTTGGAGCGCTGGAAGGAAGGACGCTGCAGTAGACAGGTACACTGTTAAAAAAACTGGCCCGAGGGGTGTTAGGTTTGAGGGGTGTTACAGTCCGAGGAGTGTTATGGCAACACACTAGGGTGTTCAGCTGACATCTATGGGTGTTAGCAGGCTATGCTGGGGTGTTAGCAGCATACCCCACCAACAGTGGGGTGTTGGGTGATTTTAGAGGTGTGTTGTCACAACACTGGTTTACCGCATTTACACCCCAATGTTCAGCCTTGTGTGTAAATTACTTTCTGACGGTTGAGGGCGTGGTTTGCGAGATATACATATGAACGATGGCAGCTGTGACTTCATATTTGAGGTGATGTAGATACAGTTATTGGACTTTAAGTGACAGAGTTATATCTTAAAGGTATATGCACGCACACAACATACCAGTTAAAAATGTCTAACATAGGGTGCATGGCCATGGCCCGTGCATTGGTGTAGATTTCTAGACTAGGGCAGTGCGTATATACACGTTGCCTTTTCAACATGCGCAGCAATTACCGTATTCATGCGTGTAATCTCGCTGTGCTTATGAAGGCTAGTGTGCAGTGTTCGTCAAATTATGTGCACCGCTGTGCTCATGCTAGCGCTTCGCTATCAGTAGTGTGTTGTAGTACGCATGCATAGGCCCTATACTAAGTTTAAAATTTGATGCAAGCTTGTTCATGTTGAGAGTGAAGTCAAGGTTAATAAGTAGCATGGCGTTGCCTACTTGGATTCTATTTAGATCACACCCTAGTAAAATGACATGTGAGCATATATACATCACTACTCACACTGAAGTATTTTGTTACGTGCATATAGCAAGGAAATAGCCTATATTAATTTCAAAAAATATATATTTCACAGCTTGAATATTGGGTTTATGCTAAATGTGTTCATGCAGTCATGTGGCTACATGTCTATATCATTATACCACATGCAGGTCCTGATAGCAAGTAGACAATAATGAAATATGCTGGATGAATGCTGCTGAACACTGTTGTGTGGCCTTAATGGCAGGAGTTTGGACTCTCTTTGTACTAGTATTCTCCCTCGTTCCATCAGTACTGAGGTGTGTTCCATACACACATATACATACACACATAGTGATACACACACATGCACACATACACACATGTTGCATACACATACACACATAAACACACATGCACACATACACACACATACATACACACATGCACACACACATGCACATGCACACATACACACCAGGGATTTAAATTAGGGGCAACACACATGCACACATACACACATTTTCAACAGGGGATGGGTTTCAGAATATATAAAAATATAGGGGTTGGGCAAAAATAAATGTCTTCCCTCTGCACTGTTATATGGCATGCCATGTAGTATTATTTTTACATGGCATGTGTAAACCAGGGGGTGGGTTAGTCAAATTAGGGGCAATCCAGTACACACACATGCACATGTACACACATACACACACATGCACACATACACACCTACACACATGCACACATAGCACACAAACACACCTGCACACACATACACACATGCACACACACATTCACACACATTCACACACATGCACACACACGACACATGCACACACACATGCACACATACATGTACACACATGCACACACATACACAATGCACACACACATACACACACATGCACACACACGACACATGCACACACATGCACACATACATGTACACACATGCACACACAGCACACACATACACACACGCACGCACACGTGCACACATGTACACACATACACACATGACACACACATGCACACACACACATGCACACACACACATGCACACACACATACACACATGACACACATACACACATGCACACATACACATGCACACACACATACACACATGACACACATACACACATGCACACATACACATGCACACACACATACACACATGACACACATACACACATGCACACATACACACATGCACACATATGCACACACATGACACACAAGCATACACACCAGGGATATATCGCCACATTTTCAACAGGGGGTGGGTTTCGGAATATATAAAGATATAGGGGTTGGGCAAAAATAAATGTCTTCCCTCTACAGTTTATTTTTACATGGCATGTGTAAACCAGGGGGTGGGTTAGTCAAATGATGGGCAAACCAGTACACACACATGCACATGTACACACATACACACACATGCACACACATGCACATGTACGCACACATGCACACACATACACACACATGCACACATACACACACATGCGCACATACACACCTACACACATGCACACATACACACATGCACACATACACACATGCACACATACACACATGCACACATACACACATGCACACATACACACATGCACACATACACACATGAACACATACACATACACACATGCACACATACACACATGCACACATACACACATGCACACATACACACATGCACACATACACACATGCACACATACACACATGCACACATACACACATGCACACATACACACATGCACACATACACACATACACACATACACACATATGACACACACACATGTACACACATACACAACACACACATGCTAACACACATATGAACACACACACAATGCACACATGCACACACATACATGTGCTGCTAATGCACACACATACACATATAAACACATACACTTAATTATCAACCTAATAATTCCTAGCTACACCCCCAAACACAATGCAAGTGTGACGTTCATTGGTTGACTGATTGGCAGCAAATGGGGGCAAGGGGCAGTAGTACCCCACAAGCCTGTGTCCCTGTACCCAAAATTCCCGGCAGTGGTGGCACCAGCTAGTGCCGCTGACCACAACCGGGTGACCTGTGTACCAAAGCCAGGACACTGGTCCAGGCTTGGCTATTCAGGATCGTTGGGGAAGTCTGCAGGCACCAGGGTGACCTGTGTACCAAGCCAAGACGCTGGTCCAGGCTTGGCTAGCCGGCTTTGTAGGGACAAGCTCACAGGGCTCCGCCCCCTGCCTTACTGTAATTGAATATGACCAGGAAATGCATCATACAGCAAAGTACTAATACATGTGGAGGGGAGGGTGGAAAGGTGAAGCTCTCCAGCGCCTGTTGACCAGCAGCATGCTCTGGAGTTGCGCATCATCTTTATATACATGCATACCCAGAGGCTGGCTGTCCAATTATACAACAATAAGCGAACAAAGGGGCCATCGCCCAGCGCCATCTAAGGCTACTCCACATCACAAAAATAAGGTTTGAGTGTGATGTGGTTACGCGTGTACACAGGACTTACTAGTGCCCATTAAAACCTGTTTAGCTCCCTAAACAGTACCATGTACACACATGCACAACACACACAATGCATACATGCACACACATGCACCCACACACACACAATGCATACATGTACACACATGCACCCACACACACACAATGCATACATGCACACGCAGGGGGGAGCGTCGATTAATAGGACTGCAAGACTGTTTGGGAAGGGGGAGGGGGGGCCTCACATTTGGCCAAAAACAAAAGCGGGGGGGGGGGGGGGGGGGGGGGAGGGAGGGGGTCCCTCGCAATCAGGCATCAAACAAGGGGGATTGACCAACCCCCCTGGCTACAGGCCTGCATATACACACACATGGCACACATGCATATTCACACATACACACGCATTCACACACACAATGCACACATTAACACACATGCACGTGTATATGTGTATAGCTTCATGTGCATACACAAACACACATACACAGAAATACTGTTGGACAGCAAATACACTCTGAGAGAAGTGCGCTTTTTTGCAATTGGAACTACTCAAAAGTCCTGTATAGCTTAAATTCCTCACATTTGGGCAACGTGTATTCACAATTGTAATATATAAATATGTAAGGTCATGCTAAAAATATATTTCATTGCGCATGCGTGACCTTAGAAACACGTTCTGTTATTTAGGAACAGGTAAGTAAGTACCGACTGTTTGGTAAGCTATTTGTTTTCTTCCAGCGTTGAGCGATGCATTTGAGTAAGATGAGTTGCATTGAGCGCTTTGAAGAGAGATCATCGAGAACAGCAGTTCGCGATCGGACCGGAATGCCTGTTTATACGGTCTAGCTAAGGAAAATTCGGCTACTATCGCTCGCTGCGCTGTCTCACTATAATGAGCCAGTGCATAAGGCAGGTAAGTACCTTGTCGCGCTAAGTAACGCCCTACCCTACCTTACAAAGGTCATTATTATGACACGCTGGCTCTAGCAAGCCTTCCAGGTAAGCTTAACAATCGGTATCATTGATGCTGTTATTGTCACTGATCCGCTTAGCGAACATGACCATGACCATCGTCGGACTGAGGGCTGCACCCAAGATTCAATTAAAAAGGTTAGACATGTCTCATATTGGAACCTGACCATTATATATTGTGTTTTCTCCGTTTGTTTAGTGTCCGAAGGATGCAGAGAAACACTCCAGGACTACTCGATCGTCGCATAGGCCCTAAAGACATGTTTATAGTTTTGTTGTATGATTGTATTTATTGTCAATTAAATTTTTATTAAAATCATCAACTGTTGTTGTATAGTTTATTAAGATCAATTTATGTTGTATCTTAAGATTACGGTGCATGCACGAACTATTGATACCTGTGTCAACACCCATTAGAGTGTACTGGCTACACTTCAGGGGTGTTAGCTCTAACACCCTTGAGCGGTTACCACAACACTCCATAGGGTGTTATTCCTAAACAGGCGTACGAACACC
Organism: Spongilla lacustris; assembly: GCA_949361645.1. Lineage (NCBI taxonomy): Eukaryota > Metazoa > Porifera > Demospongiae > Spongillida > Spongillidae > Spongilla > Spongilla lacustris. The sequence continues at coordinate 9,405,003 of OX442415.1, forward strand.
CCTAAGGGTGTTGTGGCAACACCCTTTTTTTAACAGTGTAGGAAATATCCTTCAGTGTCGCTTCAAAGCACGATTGCGATGGGCCGCTTGAGTTGCTTAAGTTGCTCCAGTTCAGGTCTTGCATTTTACATCAAAACGTTACACTTACAGCGGAAAGTTTCCAATAGAACATGCAGATAATTTATTTATCACCTTCAGACTCCTAATTCATAACAGACCAGAATTCGGCAGTTACTTCGCGCTACTTCGTACGTTTTGCCACTCATATGACACCCCATCACATGAAAGTAGGACGCCATATATATATAATGTGTAGGGACACCTTACTGATTATAAGCTCAGCTGTTGAAGCAACAATGCACGCCTCAAATCTGTCGCCCGGAAATCGTGTCGCGGCGACAGTTTTTCCTCAGAAAATTATGTCGCTCACAATTAAATATAACGAGGCGACCATATATATCCTAAGGAAATTCTGTCGTCATGGAATACTGTCGCTCGACATGGAATAGGACATATACACTACTGCTAGCTTTCTGCTGTAACCAAACCTATATCATCCTCTGCCCTGCTGATGTTTTTCTACGCACATGTATATATATATATATATATGCATAAATAGCACTTCATGCAGCATCAGTTAGAGCGAAGAAATTGAGACTGATATCTTGATGCTATATACCTTTTCACATAGTTTTTCTATTCAAGATTCAACAAATATTCCCCCTCCCACTTTTTTGGTATATGGCAGACATGTTCATTTGTCCATTTGATTCAATATGAAATCAAATTTGTATCCAGAATCTTATGACATGAACAGCAATCTTGAAATAAAATTCAGGTATTTTATAAATGTTAGTATTTGTACATATTCACATGCAGGCAATGATAAGGGCATGCTGCAGCAACAAAGAGAATTGCAGATGATGGAAACTGTGTATCTCACTTATTGTAACAGGATCTGAGTCAAGAGTTTCATCAAGAACTGTGTCTAACTACATGCACATAAATGTATGAATCCTGCATGTGTTTTCCTCCTTTGATGAGAGTATAGAACAGCATACATGAAGCGATCTAAGATACAGTCTGCAGGGTGTTTGGGCCAATCAATTTCAGCAGCTCTCTTTGCTGAATACACCATTTATGTATACTGATGCTCAATGTTTCGTTGTTATTACAAAGAGGACACAGGAAAAGATGCATCAAATCAATTTATGATTTTACATATGATTTCACTCGTGATTCCTGGAATCAATAAATGATTTGTTCGTTGTGAAATCAAGCAATGATTTACCATTTGATTGTAAATCAAGCACGTGATTCAGCACAACTGGTAAATCATGCTCTCGATTTGCGATTTGATTTAGCCCTACTGGAAAATCACACACTTGATTCCAAGTACTACCATGATCATACCAAAAAATTACAAGTAACTCAACAATTACATATTTATACATGTACACATGCAGCATAACAAAATCGTAAGTTATCACACATCTATGTAATGCAATGGTCCGGTACAGATACAATACAGCTATTGTGGAAGCTCAATAACCTAATAGGATGAACTGTTTTTTCCAGCATGTGCAAGTGCACAAGGATTAAAAAATGTTCTTGGGCTTATTACTCATAAAATGCATTGTTAACCATGTGAAGTCCAGTTTTTTTTCTATTGCAGGTGTCTTAAAACACATCCAAGTAACATATGCCAGTAAATTTTCATGCACTTCAGTTTTTGTTCCATCAGTTGTAGTGTGAAGTGTAAATGTAACATACAATTTGAAAACGAATTTTACAACTCCAAAATAGGGCTGAAGTTCATTTGTATCCTTCAATACAAAATAGGCTTTCACTACAGAGCCCCTGTCTGTAGAGTTGAAATCAGAGGAGTAAGTTTGTCCATTTACTGTACAACGGCCAAATTTGTCAATTCTGGGGTTTATATAAACATTGAAGTCCTCATCATACACTTTGTTGCAATACTCTACAAGCTGCCGATGAAGCTGACCGGTCATCCACCTTCACATGGCTTTTACTTGGGTGATGGAATTCTACTGGCCAATCATCAGCTTCACCTCTGTCAATTTTGCAATGCAATTCAAAATAGTCTATGTCTTCTGAATTGTATAAAGATCTGTAGGGATATGCTGAAAAAGTATCAATTTCCACATCTGCTGATACCACTGCTTTCAGTGCATTAGGTGTCTTAGCCATTACATCTGGTAACTCACAGTCAATTGAACAAAGCTGCTTCAGCATTGTGGCCATTAATTGCGATTCAATATTTTTTCTATTATTGGGAATGTCCATTCATCCGCTCATAGGCATAGCACCAATAGACCCATAATCGGAAATGACATCACATGTATGAAGGGCCATGTGGTAATTGATAGATGCACTCCATTTCCCATAGGCTGCAGTAAATGCTTTTGATGATCTTGCACCATTCTATACAAGTTCACTATATCCTCTTCATTTAGAGTTGGTTTGCTTATGCACACTACTATCTCACACAGCAGACACAGGGACTTAAAGAATTTATCTGATAACAAACCAACAAAACATGGCTTTACATAAACACATGCAAAAATTTTCCATTGTTGGGCTGTTAAGCCTGCAAGTCCATCTGTACTTTTTATGCCTGTTGGCAATCTGCCAGCATCCAAATACCATTTAGGCGTCTATTAAATTCAGCAAGCTTGTCATCAAGTAAGCTTTTAAGGCATAGCTTTTAAGGCATAACTTAACTTCATTCTGAACCATTCCAAGATAAAATGTGTGCATAGGATATGTTATTAGCATTCTAACCATATCAAAGTATGGCAAACGAACCAATTCACTGTAACGAACACCATTCCTTTTTTGGATCTCTCTTGCTGCCGCCAGGGAGCTAGCTGACTGGTATTCCTTAGCCTGATCTAGTACCTGAGCATGAGTTCTACTTTGTGCTGCAACAGGTGTGTAGTAACTCATTTTTCCAGATGACCTTTTTTAGTGGGATCCCTTTCAGCCATGAACATGCAATGGGAACATCCTAAATCTGCCTTGTGACCTAAGAATTGTGAAATCTTTCTCAGTGCTGGCATTTGAGCTGTAACACCTAGTAAAGCTGCTTTTACTATTTTCCCACATGATTCTATGATTCCACAGTATAACGAGATCTTCGATAATAGGACTAAGGAAAGTATTAATGTTTCCCTTTGGCTCTGTAGGACCTGGAATTATGCCCAACACCATAGTCCATCTTTTTTTAAACCTCTCACTTCTTGGTAGGTTTACAACACTCATCATTAATGCTGACACTTTATACTCGGAGCGATCAAATGGCTTAAACCAATCCACATTCAATAAAAGGCCAATGTTGTTAGAACCTTTATCATTAAACAATGTTTTTTTTTTTAAAACATCTTCCATATGTTCCCATCAGTAATATCTCTCATGTAATTAACTTTAGCAGAAGCAGGCCTGTTAATGAGCTTGCAGAATGTAGGATCACTTATAAACCTCTGAATCAGTTCATACCCACATTGTTTACCAAAAATGGCATGGGTGCATTTCCTGCTAGATGAAATGGCATTTTCTTCATACAGCTGATTGCACGAATCATTTGAACATACAACATAAAGTTTTCCTTGAATTTTACTGTGTGACACAACATTAAAAAGTGCTTCCAATGTTGCAGGGAATATGCTACAAAGAGGATGTCCAATATGTTTTAGCACGATAGCAATCAGTGCACACACAGATAGAATAGCAGCCTTAGTTACCTTATGCTTGATGTAGATTCGCACTAAAATGATACAAATCCATTTAAGCAAATTGCTATGTGTACCAGCCATGATGTTTGAGTTTGTTCTTTGCGCACAAGCATTTGCTTCACCTTCTTGTACTTCCATCTCAGTGATCTCACTATTGTCAGTCGTTGTAGTTTCATTACTAGACGTGCCTTGATGAGTGTCAAGTAATGTTTCTGAACTTGATGACTCTGTTTCAGAATCAGAGGAATTTGTATTTGGAACAATACACACATCAGTAGAATATGAAGATTCACTTTCTGATTCATGAGAATATAATTGCAGATCTGTATGTAAGAAGTAATACTGATCACAGATAATCATGATAACATGTTGCCCAAATTGGATTAATGTGGTTTGGCAAATATGTAAAATATTTCAAGCAAGTTTAATAAAAAGGTAAGGTTAATGGAAACTTATGCATCGGACCCTAAGTAGGCCAATTTAATACCTTTGTGTTATAATACATACGGTAAAATTGCATGCTTACCAGAATTGTCTTGTGCTCCCTCATTCATGAAATCTTGCTGCTCGGCTTCCAACACCTCATCTTCACCACCAGAATGTTCACTTGCTGTACAGATATAAATATTGTACATGTACATGCGCACGTAATATAGTTTCAATAAGATTCATGAATGACATAAACTCGGTATATGAAACAATAAGCCACATAATGGCGGATAGGGGGTTGGGGATTATATACTCACGGGTCAAGCATGACCATATATGGTGAAATTTACCCCCCCCCCCCCTGGTGACATTGGTAGGATTGCAACATACCAGAAAATGTGACATCCTGGGATTCCCATGAACTTCTTTCCTCCTCCTCACGATCACACTTACGCGCACAGCCTTCTCTGTCCATCGCATTGGCGCCGGCCTCAGCAGTATTAGTCCCATATATTCTACGGTGTCTAAATACTGTCAAATACGAATAGAAGCATTTCGTCTTGAAAGTCTTGCATCTTGCACAATTGAAAGCATACAACCCTCCTAAAGATCTTTTTCGCTTTCCAATGTGCATTGTTTCACACTGACTAGAACGCATGCGTAATATAATTTCCAATTGCGCACATGCATTTTCAAAATGTCGTCAAAGAAGGCCCTATCTTTGCGAAAGTCTCTTGTAGAGAATGACACTAATCGAGATCTTCAACGAAGTCAAATACGTTTGATGGAGAAGAGAATCCTCCAATTGGAACAAGGTATAGATGCGCTAGAGGATGCAATGGCTGAAGTAAACATCCACATCGCAGAGGGTAGCCTGGGTAAGCTAAAGTGAAGAGTTGAGGTGCTGGTGTGTGATTTAATTGATAAGCCTATTCATCTTTGACAGAAATACCACAAACCACAATAGCCGCCAAAAGCCGCATACCTTTGGTGATGGTGAGTATAGCAAATTACAAAGATACGTACGCTTACATGCACTTTCAATTGTGATCCATAGGAAGTTCTTCAGGATGCATTCCAGCAACATGCAGCTGAGGTGGAACTCAGACTTAAGGAAAAGACTTCGTCGGAAGTCGAAGACACACAAAAAAAAGCTATTGGAGTCTGTCATCTCGCTTATAGCTTTCCATAAGTATCCGGTGCCTAACAAATCCACGCTTGTGAAAAGAGTGAAGGTATGTAAGACAGTATATATGCATATATGAACACGCAGCTACATATTCCCTCATGTTTAAAAGGACTTCTACACTACAAGGACGAGTACGTCCTTGATCAAGGCCGACCCAGAAAGGAGGAAGCAGCGTCGTGTGGCCTTGAAGAGAAGTCGGTTAACTCACGTAAGTCATGCATGTGATCCTGTATGCCACACAATTAACAATATTCTTGTAGGCCACTCGAGATAAGGTTGTAAGAGATGCCATATATATATAATCTGAATTGGGGGAGCTGACCGCCGACGATAAAGAAAGCATTGAAAAGCTACGTTCGTCCATTGCAATGGTACCGCTGTCAGACGTAGATGTTGCTAGCGATGAAGAAGAAGAGCGAGCAACTTTCGAAAAGCAGCGCGGCCGCCTATTGCACCTCAGCAGGGCACGGGTTGCTCATCGATCTGAAGAATTAGTAAGAATCTAACTTTTTTGTTTCTTTTAACCCCTATCTTAACCACGTGGCTATTGTATCAAATCAATGCAAGAATCCTACTCTGATTTTATGAATATTTCACACAAGAAATTACAATTGATTCATGAAGATTTCTCAACGGAAATGACAGTTGATTTCTCAATGGAATCAAATGACAAATATAAATTATGATTTATGTAATGATTCTTGTTTGATTTCTCAATTGAAATTACTCGTCAATCAATTTTTGATTTGTCATCTGATTTGTACTCATAAATCACATGTTAAATCATGCTTTGATTCTATGCGTTTTTTTCCTGTGCACTTGTTCTGTTATGCCCATGCATATCGTTCATGAACCATTACTATTGATACTCGCATATGACGGCTAATGGCTAGCTGTGTACGTGACCGTATTGAAATCATACGGTCCTTCTTTGACCGTGAACGTGACTGTTTATATCCAAACGGCCAGCCGTAAACGTGACTGGATTGTTAAAAGCTGGCCGCGGCATCACTGCCGCAAAGTGTTTAAAAGTACCGTTTGGGAGTACTTTGAATGGGATAAAAAGGCGATTGGTTCATGCTGGGTATGCGCTATGCATGTGTTTCCAGACACGGGAATAACACCTCGAACATGAGGTATCACATAACGTCTGTGCATGGAATACAGGAAATCCAGCAAACGTGAGTGTACTCGGACCTATTAGCTATTGTGAAATGTAATATGTATGTGCACGTGCACCTGCAAGAATGAAGGAGTGAGCAGCAGCTGTAGTACCAACAAAGCCAGTACCAGCAGCGCAAGCACAGCCACTGATAAAGCCAAAGGTGCCGGATGTATGGATAAGTTTGTATCCCAAGTGCAACCTGTCACTGTCATGAAAGGGGACAAATTTGCCAGAGCTAATGAGTTGCTGGTTAAGGCTCTAATCGGTAATTTGCTGCCATCAGCCCTACTGGACAGCCCAGGATTTCGCGATTTAGTATTTCTTGGCATTTATTTCTGGTGATACATATGTCCCTCCTCATAGGACAAAGGTTACTGAGCTGATTGACCTTCAGTACGCTAAGGTGTTGATTAAGGTTTGTGATTGACAGTGAAGTGACAGACTCTATTATTGTCTGATTTTATATTCATCAGATCAAGATGCTGATGGCCAATGCCCCATAAGTATCAGTCACTACTGATGCTGCTTCCATGCACACTGGGGATTCATATGTTGCTGTAACAGCACACTGGCTCGATCCACAAATGAATATGATGTCTTGTGTTCTAAGCGTATCTATTAGCAATGGTATGGGATGAGAATACTTGCATCATATTGTGTGCATGCATCTGTAGTGTGTTAGTGCGCATGCGTAGTGTCTTATACTTAGGTATAAACGTGCATTCCTTGCAAGATATATTGCTCTTTAATTATAAGCTCGACTGGTCTGGCTACATTTGGTGTCAGAAGTGGGATGGACTCGGAACGACGGCCTATCCGATTCAGCGCTCTTCCTCCACCTCGATATGCCGTGGGAATGACTTCAGGCTTTGGATAGAAAGGGTGGAGCTGTACATGCGGGAGGCAGGAATTTCCGAAGGCAAGATAGGTCAGGAGCTGGTCTCCCTGCTTGAAGACGAGCCTTTCCGAATGGGGTAAGTCAGCTGGGTCTTTTGGGAGACGGTACGGTGGACTACGACGCAGTCAAGACGTGCTTCTCGAAGCAATTTGCTCCAGTTGGGTTAGAGCTGGAGTGGCAGACGCAAATACATGGGGCTAGCCAGAGAGCCACGGAGACTATATTGGAGTTTGCCGGCAGGCTGCGCTCACTGGCTGATAAAACATATCCTTAGTGGTGTTCAGAAAGGCGCTTAGAGGTTGCTTGCAACCGGTTTATTCAGGGTATTCTTTCTCATTCGATACAGTTGAAGCTGCTCACAGAAGAACCAGGTACCTTGGTGGAGGCCGTGACTCTTGCGTGTCGGCTTCAAGCAGTAGAGCAGGCTCAAAAGCAGTTTAAGACTGTTAAGAATGCCAGCATTGCACACATACCCAACAGGGATAACTGTGAGGAACCAGGTAACTCATGTGCAGTAGCGTCCTTTACTTCAACAGAGAAACTGTCATCACAAGTGGAGCAGTTGACAAAGATGGTAGCGGAATTGATGATGCGATCAAAGGAACATAGGAAGCCGCCGCAGAGAAGGCAAATGAAATGCTGGACTTGCAGACAAGCTGGTCATCTTCAATGCGACTGCCTGCTGCGGAAGCCAGGTGTTCAACAGAGGAAGGGTGCAATGGGGTACACTTCAGCAGTTGCATGCACGCTTAAGGTGAACGGGTTTGTGGAGGGTCACCCAATTTCTTCTGCTTTATCTTCTTTTGAGCAGAGGCAGTTGCAGCTATCTGACCATGATCTAAAACAGGTCTTGATGTGGATGGAAAAGGACCAATGTCCAACTGAATTTCCAAAGAACAGTGGATACTGGGTGCAGACTTTGTGGTCACAGCATGCTCATCTCGTGGTGAAAGAGGGGTGCTTTTCAGAGAATGGGAGGATGTGCCAGGGAAAGGTCCAAACAAATGCCTGCAGTTTGTTATTCCCAGGATATGGTTCGTTCCATATTGCAACAGCTTCATGATGCACCAAGTGGAAGCCATTTAGGTGTTATCAAGACACTTAATAAGATCAGTTCTCGTTCACCATGTAGGATTTTTATTAGGTCTTGACTGATTGTTATCACTGGGCAGTGGAGAATAGGTGCAAGTCATATGGGTTATGTGCAGCCCATAAATCCCCTGCTAGGAAACGGAAGGCAAAACTGCAGACAGAACTTTCCAGTCATCCATTCGAGAGGGTGACCACTACCTCAATCTGTGAGAGGTAGTAACTACATACTTGTTATTGGTGACTACTTCACCAAGTGGATGGAGTCATTCGCCATACCAAACATGGAAGCAGTTATGTGGCAAAGGCATTTGTATTCCAGTTGGTGTCGGTTTGGTGTTCCTGACTTCCTTCACACCGACCAAGGTCGGAACTTTGAATCTGGCATTATTGAAAGCTGTGTGTAGTTTGTTAGGAGTCAGTAAGACTAGAACTATAGCCCCTATCATCCTCAGTCGGATGGTCTGATTGAGCAGTTTAACCGTACATATGGCAAATAGACAAGATGAACAAAACTGGGACTTGCATCTGCTTTTAGTGATGCTAGCTTACCGCACTAGTGTACAGGAATCCACAGGGTGCACTCTCTTTGAACTTGCATTTGGAAGAGAAGTTCGGTTACCGGTGGATGCCATGTTATGGTATACCCCCTCAGACTTCCCCAACAGAGCTTTGGATTTGAGGCTTCACATGGAAAAGGCATACCGACAGGTTCGAGAGCATATGGGGCCACAGCATCAACGTCAGAAGGAGCTGTATAACAAATCCTCCAATGGTGATCCATTCAAAGTAGGGGATATGGTGTGGCTGCACTGCCCGTCAGTTCCTCGTGGCAAATCCCCAAAGCTTCCATGCTTCTGGCAGGGACCTTACAGGATACACAAAGTGGTTAGTGATGTTTTGTACAATATTTCCCTGCGAGATTGTCCTCGTAAACATCGATTCACTTTGACCGGCTAAAGCCATGTGTGAGCCTACCTTCAAACCTGCAAGAGAGGCAGAATGAACCAGCTGAAACCATTCTACCAGATGGACTTGACATCCCTGCTGACCCAACCCTTGATGGCACTGTTAAGGGTCCCATCTTACCTGCTATGCCTGGAGTCCTAGATGAAGCAGATAATTACTCAGACGATGATGGCCCTGAATTGCCTGAATTACCTGCTGCGCCTGGAGTCCGAGATGAAACAGATGCTCCTCAAGAACTGCAGATTGCACCACAGGACTTACCAATGGTGCAGGTCGAGAAGAGGGTCCAACTGAAGTGGAGGCTCCTGTCAACCCCAGAAGAACAACTCGACCTCATACAAGACCTCAAAGACTGGGACAGAACATTTATGACACATAAGGGCCTGCCCTTTTCTGGGAGGGAGAGTAGTGTAGTGTGTATTGCGTTTAATTATAAGCTCAATTGGTCTTGCTACACATCTATTGTGCATCACATTAAAAACTAAAACTGCTTATATCATTTGCAATATAGTGACACACACAGCTGAAGAAATTGCATCTGTTGTGAAGGAGATGGCTAATACACAGTTTATGCTGGAGAATCGTTTGGGTGCAATTGCTAGTGATCAGGGGGCAAATTTTGTAGCAGCAGTTAGGCTACTTATTGAAGGTGTCGGTGAAGAGCAAGTTAGGTGATCTTGTCATAAACTGCAGCTTTCTATCAAGAATGCATTGGAGGTACATGCATGCACAACTACATGTATTATATATGAGTTTGGTTAAATCTAGGAAAAGAATTGCCCTGCTGCCTCCCTGATTGACCTCTTCAGAACCATATAAACAACAGTCCAATGCTACTGGCTAAGGAAATGACAGCATGGTAATGATTTGCCATGTTTGCTTGACCAACAGGATGAAGATGAAAGTCACAATGATGATGATGAGGATGACATACATGCAGCTGAGGCTCCAATCTCCTCACATGGGAGAAGCCTTAAACTAATCAAAGACATATGCACATGATTGAACTCCACGCTGTTCATGTTACAGTGGTGCATCCTGCTGAAGGATGCAATCAACCATGTATAGGCTAAGAGCAAGTATGCTAATCTAGTTCCTTCTGCTGAACAATGGCTGGCTGCTGAGAAGCTATCTGCACTGCTAAAGCCATTTCAAATAGCTACAGATTTTTTGCAGTGTGAAAAATATCCCACTTTAGGAGTTTCTTGCTTTATTACTACACTTCTTGATGGACTTCAAGGTGCAATGACACCTGTACATTGGCAGTTACACGCTCGATGGAGTGATCTCCCTACCATTGTCCAAAAAGTTAGATCTTTTATCTTAAAGGATATGCTAGCACATTGGGATTCTTCTGATCTGCTGTTGTGTACGGGGGGCACTGATGCATCCAGGACATAAAAGCCTGTCTTGGTTGAACCCTGCTGATAAGAAAAGAGTTATTTGTCAGTTGTATACTGAAATGATTAATGTTAAAAGTTGGAATCTTGCAGCAGATGAAGAGGAAGATATTCAGAGCCACCAGAAAAGAAACCAGCATTAACATCCGAGGAGGATGATTTTGATCTACTGTTTGGTCAGAAAGAAGATTCAGAGGCAGAGGGACAGGTACAAAGTGATGATTATCTCCAGCATATACAAGATGAATTGGATTGATACCTTAAGGAAGCTGAAATCAATTTCAGAAAAGATGATCCATTGCTGTGGAGGAGAAATCATGAGACCTACTTCCCTACCATAGCTAAACTAGCAAAGAAGTACTTATGCATTCCAGCTTCAATAGCACCTGCTAAAATGGTATTTTCCACTGCAAAGAATATCCTTCAGAAGAAAAGGTGGCGCATCTTACCTGAAAGGCTGGGCAAATGTACCTTTCTCAGGCAAAATGCGAAACAGTTTTAACTTTAACCGTAACTGTTTTAACTTTAACCGTAACTGTTTTAACTTTAACCGTACTGTTTTAACTTTAACCGGAAATTAATTTAATGAGATATCTAAGTGTATGCTAATTCCTTGTTCGTTTCTAAATTAAGGTTTCGAAAATCCATATATCTTTGTTAACGTCCATATATGTTTATTTCATGATATGAGTATAGGTGATATATTGCATTTCGCGACATACAGATTTATATCATAAACTATTAGCAGGTTCTGGGAACAAGTCAGCATAAATGAATGAAATTGAGAAGATGAATGCTGCAATGATCAAGCTTGTTGAATGGATGTAAGTAGGCATTGTTGATTTTTTTAATCAAATTCAATTCCATTTCTTTCTCCAGGTATCTCATTGCAGATGTACTATCTACATATTTGCAATAAAAATTATCAATGTACATCCGTGTAAGCTTTATATGGATCAAATACAATAAACACGGAGTAATTTTAATTGCTTGTCACATGGAAACATACTTGGTAATTTCTGGTGCATGGGTGGGCTTGTGGCCTGGTGTCTCATTAAGTCTGGGGACCTGCAAAGCTTAGACGCTGCTGCCCATATTTGGAATTAGTAACCGAATTGACCCTTACAGTTTTAACATCATCATCACAGCAGAAATGCAAAACAACAGCAGCACATTGTAACGTACAGAATTAGCACATCTCTGGATCTAGTGCTATACCAATGGAATTACGAAGATACTGGAAATTAATCTTGAATTTTGCAGTTGATCAGTGATAGTTAAATAGTATCTAGTTGTATTTTTCCAATCAGAATACATGTGCAATGTACATCTCTACACTACTTCTTATAATCAAAACAAACAGCTCATATAATACATTAATAACTGCAGCTGAAATTATATCGTCACAATCAATCAGACAGCGAGACATACATATGTACTTTGTTAATGATCGTGCACATCTTGGGTTTTTATTTCTTCAAATGTCGAAGTAAATGTATTTGGGTCGGTTAAGTTATTCTTGAATATCTTGCAGGCATTTCCTCCTGTGCCAATCGGAGAGAATGTTGAAAATCAGAGTGAGTAAATTAGTATTATGTATTGAAGGACAAATATCTCTCCCTTTCCATTTCCCTGTAGGAGTCGTCTTTACCCCAGCCTCAGCTGAGCCAAAGGAGACAATTACTGATGGAGTGATAAAGACAACATATTATAATGGAGAAAGCACATCAAATGGCCTTATTACATTTAATGGTCAAGCTGTTATGTGTAATGAAGAAGACCATGAATTGGTATGAGTGAGCAAATGGTACTTTGTCATCACGCCCCTTAATGTGGCACTGTGCAGTTCCTTTACGTAGTGAAGGGACGTGTATTGGTGTCCATGGCGATTAAATATTTAGAGACATTCGCTATCACTGTTAACTTCATCATCAATGGCCGCTACAATAGTCGTTGTAACATTTGCAAATCTGCATCCGAATAAGGAACAAATTTTTTGGCAGGATTTGGTTGTGCATAAGTCAACTTCTTAGCTATGGAGCACTGCTCTGCATATGTACTTTTCACTTCACCAATTAACTGTGACTTTGCCGATAAATAATCACATTCACAAAACAGTAAGTCCTTCAACTGTACAGATACTTTGACACAGTTTTTCGTTTTGCTGTTTGGAAAGGCAAAACCTACTATTTTAGTGATGGTTATATCAAAGTGACAAATGAAATAAAGGTGTTGTTGTGGATACATGCATGCAGAAGGGTTCTTCGCAACAATTTTAAAGAATTTTTAAACTGAAAACCAAGTATAATAAATAAGGCAATTGGGAATGAGTGGATAGAATTTAGTCCAAATTGTACAAGTTAGTAAAATTTGAGCATTCGGCCATTTGAAGTTTAGGACTTCCCATCTTGAACGCGACATGAAACACTTGCTGTCACTGTATGAATAAAACTCACATCGAATTTAATGGCCTTAAGCCAATCTCGACCCAACAAGCAAGGACCATCTTGCTTCACTATAACCAATTTTAGTTTTGCCTGCTGATCTCTGAATACCACATCCACAACAGGAATCCCCAGTACTTCTAGAGACTCCCCTGTATACGTACGCAGCCTAGTTGAGGTGTTTCTAAGGTCTTGTTTCTCTTGGCCACAATTTATCAAGTGTTTTTTTACTAATGAGGGTCATTGATGCTCCCGTATCCAGCTCCAAGTGTACACAAACACTATTGATATACACAGGCACAATAAAAGGGTCACATTTCTCATTCCCTAAAATATACACCGTATGAGTGTCACCAATTTCAGTTTCTTCATCATCACAAACTACTTTGAGGTCCCTATGTGCCTGTTCAACCTCCCTTCTACCCTTTACTCCGACAAACGCGAGCAATATGGCCTATTTTCCCACAATTATTACATTCAACTGTCCTGGCCCAACAAGCAGTAGCCATGTGACGACCTCCACTCCCCAGTCTTGCCTTGCAATTTATGTACTGGTTCTCTAGTAGTCTGAGTCTCTCTATCCAAAACCTGCATGCTAGTACTTTGAAGCTCCGTACAAACTTTTTGTTGCTGATTCCATAGCAAGTGCTATCTCAAATGCACCCTTTAACGTTAACCCGGCTTCTCCTAATAGCCTGCGCTGAATTTGAGCATCGCGTATACAATGTATATCGGGTGTAGTTAGGAGACACCAAACACAAAAGGAAACGATTTTTATTTGGATGTCCCATTGTTTAGTTATGCACGTTAATCATACAATTCGGTCCCTTAACATATCATCCAAAAATGTACCGTATTCACAATGTTCTGCCAATTGACGCAATGACGTGACATACGCAGCTACAGATTCATTAGAACCCCTAATACGGCAGTTAAATTTAAACCGCTGAATTATAGCTGACGGCTTTGGGTTATGGTGGTTAGACACAAGCTTGACTATTTCGGCAAACGGTTTCTCACCTGGTTTACTTGGGGATTCCGGGTTTCTTATGAGTCTGTAGGTTACAGCTCCACATGCACTCAACAGGATAGCTCTTTTCTTTGCGTTGTCTGTTATTTCATTTGCCGCGAAGTACTGGGTAGTCACCCATTCTTCAACGCCAGGGTCGAATTCTGTCAAACATCCATAAAGCGCTGCCATCCTTTCATCCCTCCTTTTACCCTCGTCGCCAAATATGTGGTGTATGATTACTATCGATACTACCAAACGCACACTTGGGATCATCAACTGACTGCGCATGCGTGATACAAATATACATACCCCTATTAACTACAATATATACATGATTATTAATGATGCCACCAGTAAGACAGATCAGCACAGAGAGGGATCTTCCCTTGTTGTGGCTAGGCCTAGGACAGGGACAGAGACCTGTCCAGTGAGCATGTTGGAAAGGTATTTCACCATGGGTGGGTTATGTCACACATCACATGAGAGGGTGTTTAGGGGAATAACTAAGACCAGGACTGGCGAAAAAGTACGGAAGAGTGGGGGGCTGAGCTATTCCAGGGCACGGGAGATTCTGTTGGAGAAGATAAATGTAATGGGTTGGGACCCATCACAGTTTGGGATGCATAGTCTGAGGGCGGGAGGCGCCACAGCTGCGGCCAACGCAGGTGTACCTGACCGATTGTTTAAGCGGCATGGCCGCTGGAGGTCAGAGACAGCAAAGGATGGGTATGTTAAGGACTCAGTCGAAAACCGTCTGGAGGTGTCCAAACACCTGGGCCTGTAAGTGCTCACTGCTTTCTTTGTAACTTACTCTATGTTAGGTGTCGTCATAGATAATAGTCGTGCACAGCCGACGCTACACCAATGTGTTGTTATGGGAGTGGGTATAAGAGAAAGATAAACGTTTATGTCGTTTGAAAATAGTGGATTAGACAGAAACTATGCTCTCTCCGATTGCAATTGGATACATATGATGGAGGTGTGAGGCACGTGGGCATGGCCACGTGGTGGAGGGTGTATTAGCCTCAGGAGTGGGAAGATTGGTCAGCCTAGGTCTTAGTGCACGTGACACCGGGAAAAAAAAGGTTTTGTCGTACCGGAAGCAAGTTGCTCCTTGACATCATGACCACACAGATATCAGTATAAAGTGGAAGATTTCTAGCAATGGAACTCAGGTGTTCAGAGCAGATTTTTTCCTCACTAAGAAAGGTTTTATTTGGGGGGCCCACCACTCTAAATAAATTAGGCAAAGATTTATGTTTAGATATAGGTAGTTGGTCCCTGCTCTGCGTGTGTGCTTGTATATATGTCCTTGTGAAGTGTGAGTTCATGTGGAGTGTTGGTTGTATTTGTCAATTATATATGTTAGGTGTCGTGCACAGCTGACGCTACACCAATGTGCTGTCATGGGAGTGGGTAGGGTGCATGAGTTATGTGGGAGGCAATAGGAGACAGCTATAGGTCTCAAGGGGATGGGTGTTGCACGTAGCTGAATTCTGGAGCACCATGCTTGTAGCCATGGTAACAGTGCACTGTATGGTCAGCCAGTTCATGAAGGATTACCACATATTATGGAGGCCCCACCCACCCCCCTCCCTATACACAGAAGTGCAGACACTGGATGGCTATAAGGAGTGGGCTGGGTGAATATGTCATGTTGTCCCAAGATATTTTAATCTGTGCAGGTGTCATCTTCAAACACAACCTCGTCAGTCCCCTTGGCCGCCTCAGCAGCAGCTGCTGCTAGCCTCATCATGGCCGCCACCCTCTCTGCACTGGCCACCACAGGTAGGAACGGGGAGGAGGACCAAGTGTGCTCCAATCCCTCAGCCACACCATCCTGCCTGTGGTCTGCAGGAGGGGGCGTGTCTGCAGGAGGGGGTGGGTCTGCAGGAGCTAATGGATGTTGTTCTTGTACAGAGGGTGCCACGCCCCTTCTCTTCCTCCTCTCCTCCCTCCTCTGCTGCCTCTGGGAGTTACGAAGGCTTAGCACAGACTGGAGCTCCTTCACCATGTCCCTGGGAACATCACCGCATGCCTAAAGAAGCATGTTGGAACATGTTTGTGCTATTCAACATGACCACTCCCTCTTCACCTGGGATGTGACTCCTCCCTCCTCCCTTGCCTCCTCACCACCAGGTGGTATGTAGGCTTCAAATATCTAATTGGGTGGGAGGGGTTTCGTTACCATGGTAACCATGGCTGCTGCAGTTACCATTTCATCATCAGAGGTATCCTCTTTGTTACAAGTGTCTCCCGTCTCCTCCCCAGTCTGTTCCTCTGGGACCAGTGGTGCCTCGGTTAGTACTACCTGCTCAGGTGGGTGAGGGGACTGGGGGGTACCAAGCTTGTCAAGCCAGTGGAGACATGAGCAGACATGTTCCAGGGAACCATCCAACCCCTCCTTCACCAGGAGCACCTGTTCTGTGCATGTGCACATGTACATGATTAAATATCCAATATCACTAATGGCTGCAGTACAATATAGACCCAATTCTGTACAACATGATTGAAGTTCAACAGTACTGTCCACCCATCTATCAAACCACGCCCACTTTAGCCCCACCCCCTTTAGCAGCCACTTACCTCGTATGTCCTCTAGGTCAATATCTGCTTTCAAAGGAAACTGATTATAACACCTAATCAAAACAGGCGCCTAGCAACCAGACTTTGGTGATTGGTGCACAGCTCTTCCAGGTGCAATCCAAGTGTCCTGATCCTGGGGAGGAGGGAGGGGAAGGGAAGGGGAGGAAGGAGGGAAGGGGACTATTAGTCATGCATTGATAACTGTGTTTTGTGTGCTTGAGTGTGTGGGGGGAGGGGAGGAGAGGGGGAGGGGCCAAAGAAGGAACATTTACTGTCAGCCTAATGAACCAAGAAGGGGAACCTTTGTTATATGGCCAGGACCCTTCCCCCTCACCTCCTCAAGGCTACCTGTGCCTTCAGGTCCAGACAACGTACGTCCTCAGCAACATCAGACAGCTGATGAGGGTCACCCTTGGTGGGGTGTTGGGGGACTTTGCGCCCCCTTGGAGGGTCACCTTGGGAGGGGAGGGGGGGAGGAGATGGATAAATTTTGATAATCATGACCCCCCCCCCTCCACAAGCCCATACCAAAGTATTGGTTCTTATGGAACTCATTGCTCCAGTTTAGTTCTGTGTGCATGGAATCAAGGCAGTTACAGAGTGCAGTAAGCTGGAGTCCAAGGTCAGACAGGTGCAAGAAACCATCGCCTAAAAGAGGGAAGGGGAGGAGGAGTGAGGGATGGAAGCTGTTACATTATTGTGCTAACAAATAGGTAAAATCTCATACCTGGTGAAGCATTGTACAGGTGGGAGAGGCACAGAGCCACATGACACAGGTACTCTGAGTTCTGCACAGCCAAAAGCCGACAGCCATCCTCGGAGAGTGGAATGGGGAGGAGGCACAGGTGATGGGAGGAAGTATCATCCCACTTTGATTTACCTGTGTAAAGGTATTACAGACCACACACCCTACCTTGATAGACTCTAGGGACAGGTGGGGAGGCTTGCTACCCAGCTCATCCTCTTTCACCTCCTCCCCATCCTGCTGAGTCATGTGACCATGAAGTTGGTCCAAGGGTGTCATGGCCAGACCGCCCCCTCCGCCCACCTCTTCAGCCAAAGGATGGCTTCATACCCATCAAGGTTGAAACATGTTACATTTTGGGATGTGCAGTATGAGACCAGTGTTAGTGAGGGTGTGATAAGTGATGTTTGGAGTGATATGTGATGTTAGGACTATGTGATAAGTGGTATGTTATGGAGGGTGTTGCTATGGATACTGATGATGTAGGCACTTGGCCGCCTTGCGTAGTACTCTTAGCCCCCTGAAGCAGGCCGTGAAGACACGCCTCCTCAGGGGCACACACTGGTACCCTCCCCCTTGCCCCTCCACCCTCACCACTGGAACCATCCTTGAGGGCCTGGGGAGGAGCACAAGAAAAAACTGGCCTGAAGTCTGGGGACCACACCCCTCCCCATACCTGCTGTAGCCACGCCCCTCCCCATACCTGGTGTAGCCACAAGCTATGACCTCCACTTCCTGTATGGTACGTATCGTTGATGTCAGCAGAGACAGCACTGATTCAAATTTCTGAAGGAAGGCAGAAACCAGACCTGCACTTCTATGGAGTCTTCTCTGTGAGTGCTGAGGGGAACATTAGGTGGAGTGAGGAGGGATGGTGGGTGGAGTGAGGAGGGATGGTGGGTGGAGTGAGGAGGGATGGTGGGTGGAGTGAGGAGGGATGGTGGGTGGAGTGAGGAGGGATGGTGGGTGGAGTGAGGAGGGATGGTGGGTGGAGTGAGGAGGGATGGTGGGTGGAGTGAGGAGGGATGGTGGGTGGAGTGAGGAGGGATGGTGGGTGGAGTGAGGAGGGATGGTGGGTGGAGTGAGGAGGGATGGTGGGTGGAGTGAGGAGGGATGGTGGGTGGAGTGAGGAGGGATGGTGGGTGGAGTGAGGAGGGATGGTGGGTGGAGTGAGGAGGGATGGTGGGGGGAGTGAGGAGGGATGGTGGGTGGAGTGAGGAGGGATGGTGGGTGGAGTGAGGAGGGATGGAGGGTGGAGTGAGGAGGGATGGAGGGTGGAGTGGGGAGGGATGGTGGGTGGAGTGAGGAGGGATGGTGGGTGGAGTGAGGAGGGATGGTGGGTGGAGTGAGGAGGGATGGTGGGTGGAGTGGAGGGATGGTGGGTGGAGTGAGGAGGTGGATGAGGAGGAGAGGGCACAGCCATATATGGACACAGAAGATATTAAAGTAAGCCACAACACAATGGAGGGTGTAAGGGAAGTATGAGAACAGATGTAACAGGTGCATACATGTAGGTTACCATCTTGAGGGCAATGAAGGTGATGGTTGTCATGGCAACAACTCCAGCCATAAACCACAGCCCACTGACAGCAAGAGCGACTGCAACCATAGCAACCATAGAGTGGAGGAGGAGGAGCTGGAGGCGTGGCATCAGGGCACCACCACCATTGGAGGTTCCCGAAAGTAGTGTGTGAGACTGTGGGGAATGATGTCACATCACCACCCCTATCCACACACATCACCACCCCTATCCACACACATAGGCCTATCCACACACATATGCCTATCCACAGATATGTAACACATCCCATACACATATTCACACAGCAAGCAACACTATATATTGGTATCAATTGATTGCTGACAAGGTTTTCAGTGCACCTGACCACCTTACTCCTAGCACTAAGTCAAGCCGGCTAGCTGCACTATCAAAAGGCTAGTAAGTATGCACATACCTCATCTTGAGAGAGGTCATGTTGCACATGTACACACCTGCACATGTACACACCTGCACATGTACACACCTGCACATGTAGTATGCACATACCTCATCTTGAGAAGGCTGGTCGCCACAGAAGGTGGGTAGTGCAAAGGTGAGCAGTTGGAAGTCTTCTTCTGTCAGCAGTGGGCTTCTAATAATATTCCTAATGATGCCCACCATTAGTGCCTTCTACGGACATACATGTAGGAGAGGAGTTTGAAAGGGGAGAGGGAGGGAAAGTGAGACAAAGAAGGGAAGAGGGACAGGGATAAGGAGAGGGGAAGGTGAGGGAAAGGGAGAGGGGAACATGGGTGCTTGCCTCTTGTGCTATGGAGTGGGACACAATGCCACACCCACTAAGATGGCGGGTGAGCTCCTTACAAAGCAAGGCAAGTCTGCTTTTGGTAGTGTTGGGAATGGGGACCAGGGGGTCCAGCAGAGAGGGGTCCAACTGGTCCAGCTGGTGCTCCTCTGGAACAATCAGCCGAGCATCACCTGAGCAATGGAAGGTGGTGGGCAGAACATATCACTGGATAACTTTTATTTGCACCATGTCATGTAGAGAAGAGGTGACATTGGGTGTGTGTGTGTGATGTGTTTGTATGTGTGGTGCATGTGTGATGTGTTTGTATGTGTGGATGTGTGTGTCACTGTGGTGTATGTGTGTGTTCAAGCACAGGCTACTGTATGTGTGTGCTTGTGTGGATGGATGTCTGCACATGTGTGCATGCACAGGCTGCTCATCAGAGGCCATCTTGGTGAGCCACAATGTATGTGGCAAAGATGAGAGGCATAGGAAATGACCTACTGTATGTATCTAGTAGTGTCAAAACCAAATACTGGTATGTATGCTTGATGCTGCAGGTGTAAATTATTTAAAATTATCTGAATGCTCAATCTTGTGATGAAATAAACACTTCTGTAGAAGAGAGTTTGCTTCAACATTTTTAATTTTAAAAAACAATCGTTTCCTCGTAGATGGGCTATTTAATCGTCCACCCCTACGAATGACAATAATTGCAAATATACTCCCCAGGAGAATATATCTGGACAAGCATTTATTATAACTCCACCCCCTTCCCCTGGGGACAGATTTATAAATGCCCCCCCCAGACAACTTCTAACCCCCCGGGGACAGGCATTAAAAATCACCAACCCCCAGGACATATTCCCTATAACACACACACACACACACACACACACACACACACACACACACACACACAGCTAAGTCCTTATGCACAAAACGATGAATTCATTACGATTTACGATATTCCTCCAATACTATAGTCGGCTATGCATTCAATACACAAGTACTGGAGGAATACAGTAAAAGATAATCCAATTCAATTAAGGCAAGCAATGAAATTCATCATTTTGTGCTACAATGCTGCTCGCATTAAAAACAATTCTTGCCTCTCGCATTTGATTTTTTTTTAAGGGAACGAGCCATTAAATAATAAGTGTTTTTGACGCTTGACAGCTGTCCCTAGATGCACGTATGCACTAAACGAGCTACGTGTACAAAACCGTGCACGCACATTTACTAGCGTAACACGCACATACCTACCTCCTACTGCTTGTGCCGCGGGCGAGTTCTGAACAAAGAAAAATCGGTAACTAAAAAATCAAAGCCCTCCTAACACCAGACATGCCTTATAGTACACCACAATCCCTTCGTCCTCCATCAACAATTAACTATTATAAATAATAATATCCCCAGGCACGTGATGAGATACGATAATTGCTTTCATCTTTTAATATATCATGTACAATGTTCCAAAGGAAAAAAAATACATTTCTTTTTCAATAGAGCACACTGCGCAGGCTACTGCAGGCTCGGGCTTGTAAGCGTCTTTGTACACAGCGAAACCGCTGTCCGGAGACGGATTGCAACGGTGCCCCGTCTCTTTCAATCACGACGGACTTCCACGTAAATTTTACGGAGACGTTTAGTGACGTTACCCGTGTATTTTCGAACGGTAATCGACGAACACTACCGTACGGTACCGCGCGTCCGCACTGCATGGTTATAATTTTACTTCAGGGTCACGTGATACAAGTCATCTATTCCGAATTCAAATATAATGAGTGGCCGCGGCAAGACTCACCACTGCGGGGAATACGTGCAAAGTTCTACATATTTTGAACATGTTAGTAGTACATCTACACGTCTACTCACTTTGCACACTTCACCACCGTAACGGTACTTGAGGTCGTTGAAGCCTTGAAGGTATGTTATCATCCTACGCACTCTATCAAGCATACGCACTCACTAATTTAGCATAGTTGAGCGTAAGCGTACCCGTTCAATTGATCAGCTGTGATGTACATGTGTGGAGTGCCTAGGGATTGTGGGTGTGTACATGTGTGGAGTGCCTAGGGATTGTGGGTGTGTACATGTGTGGAGTGCCTAGGGATTGTGGGTGTGTACATGTGTGGAGTGCCTAGGGATTGTGGGTGTGTACATGTGTGGAGTGCCTAGGGATTGTGGGTGTGTACATGTGTGGAGTGCCTAGGGATTGTGGGTGTGTACATGTGTGGAGTGCCTAGGGATTGTGGGTGTGTACATGTGTGGAGTGCCTAGCGATTGTGGGTGTGTACATGTGTGGAGTGCCTAGGGATTGTGGGTGTGTACATGTGTGGAGTGCCTAGGGATTGAGGGGGTGTACATGTGTGGGTTGTAGGTGTGTACATGTGTGGAGTGCCAAGGGGTTGTGGGTGTGTACCTGTGTGGGTTGTGGGTATGTACATGTGTGAAGTGCATAGGGATTGTGGGTTTGTATGTGAGTGGAGTGCCTAGGGATTAGCTACTTCCACTGCAACACACCCACAATCCCTAGGCACTCCACACATGTACACACCCACAATCCCTATGCACTCCACACATGTACACACCCACAACCCACACATCTCACATCTACACACCCACAATCCCTAGGCACTCCACACATCTACACACCCACAATCCCTATGCACTCCACACATGTACATACCCATAACCCACTTATGTACACACCCACAATCCCTATACCCTCCACACATGTACACACCCACAATCCCTATGCACTCCACACATGTACACACCCACAATCCTTAGGCACTCCACACATCTACACACCCACAATCCCTATGCACTCCACACATGTACACACCCACAATCCCTAGGCACTCTACACAATCCCTATACACTCCACACATGTACATACCCACAATCCCTAGGCACTCCACACATGTACACACCCACAACCCACCCATGTACACACCCACAATCCCTAGGCACTCCACACATGTACACACCCACAATCCCTAGGCACTCCACACATCTACACACCCACAATCCCTTGGCACTCCACACATGTACACACCCACAATCCCCATGCACTCCACACATGTACATGTACACACCCACAATCCTTAGGCACTCCACACATGTACACACCCGCAATCCCGACACTTCACACATGTACACACCCACAATCCCTAGGCACTCCACACAACTACACACCCACAATCCCTATACACTCCACACATGTACACACCCACAATCCCTATACCCTCCACACATGTATGTACACACCCACAATCCCTATTCACTCCACACATGTACACACCCACAATCCCTATGCACTCTACACATGTACACACCCACAATCCCTAGACACTTCACACATGTACACACCCACAATCCCTAGACACTTCACACATGCACACACCCAGAATCCCCATATACCCTCCACACATGTACACACCTGCAATCCCTAGGCACTCCACACATGTACACACCCACAATCCCTATACACTCCACACATGTACACACCCACAATCCCTATACACTCCACACATGTACACACCCACAATCCCTATACACTCCACACATGTACACACCCACAATCCTTAGGCACTCCACACATGTACACACCCACAATCCCTATACACTCCACACATGTACACACCCACAATCCCTATACACTCCACACATGTACACACCCACAATCCCTATACCCTCCACACATGTATGTACACACCCACAATCCCTATTCACTCCACTCATGTACACACCCACAATCCTTAGGCACTCCACACATCTACACACCCACAATCCCTCTGCACTCCACACATGTACATACCCACAATCCCTAGGCACTCCACACACAATCCCTATACACTCCACACATGTACATACCCACAATCCCTAGGCACTCCACACATGTACACACCCGCAACCCACCCATGTACACACCCACAATCCCTAGGCACTCCACACATGTACACACCCACAATCCTAGGCACTCCACACATCTACACACCCACAATCCCTAGGCACTCCACACATGTACACACCCACAACCCACACATCTCACATCTACACACCCACAATCCCTAGGCACTCCACACATGTACATGTACACACCCACAATCCCTAGGCACTCCACACATCTACACACCCACAATCCCTATGCACTCCACACATGTACATACCCACAATCCCTAGGCACTCCACGCATGTACACACCCACAATCCCTATGCACTCCACACATGTACACACCCGCAATCCCGACACTTCACACATGTACACACCCACAATCCCTAGGCACTCCACACAACTACACACCCACAATCCCTATACACTCCACACATGTACACACCCACAATCCCTATACACTCCACACATGTACACACCCACAATCCCTATGCACTCCACACATGTACACACCCACAACCCCTAGACACTTCACACATGCACACACCCAGAATCCCCATATACCCTCCACACATGTACACACCTGCAATCCCTAGGCACTCCACACATGTACACACCCACAATCCCTATACACTCCACACATGTACCCACCCACAATCCCTAACACTCCACACATGTACACACCCACAATCCCTATACACTCCACACATGTACACACCCACAATCCCTATACCCTCCACACATGTATGTACACACCCACAATCCCTATTCACTCCACACATGTACACACCCACAATCCCTATGCACACCACACATATACACACCCACAATCCCTAGGCACTCCACACATCTACAACCCACAATCCTAGGCACTCCACACATCTACACACCCACAATCCCTAGACACCGCACATGTACGCACTCACAATCCCTAGGCACTCCACACATGTACACACCCACAATCCCTATACACTCCACACATGTACATACCCACAATCCCTATGCACTCCACACATGTACACACCCACAATCCCTATACACTCCACACATCTACACACCCACAATCCCTAGGCACAGCACTCCACACATGTACACACCCACAACCCACACATGTACACACCCACAATCCCTAGGCACTCCACACATCTACACACCCACAATCCCTAGGCACAGCACTCCACACATGTACACACCCACAACCCACACATGTACACACCCACAATCCCTAGGCACTCCACACATGTACACACCCTCCCTATGCACTCCACACAACTGCACACCCACCATCCACACATGTACACACCCACAATCCCTAGGCACTCCACACATGTACACACCCACAATCCCTATGCACTCCACACAACTACACACCCACCATCCACACATGTACACACCCACAATCTCTAGGCACTCCACACATGTACACACCCACAATCCCTAGGCACTCCACATCTGTACCCACCTCTACACAACAGGGTGTTCATAAAGACGGCATATTTGGAGAGATTAGGCTGTAAGATGTAGTTTTGATCGCGATGAGAATACTGAATAAGTAATGGCACACACAGCACACACATGTACACACCCACAACCCACCCATAATCCCTTGCATAGTCTTCAACACAAAATTGTTCTCGTTATATTGATCTATCTGATACTTCATACACCAATAGCGTGTCCAGAAGTGGGTGTTGCCGTCACATGAGCCACAGTCTTCAACAAAGAATTGTTAATACAATCCAAGTATGTTGACCTATGTCTTGTACACTTGATATCACTTTGGACAAGTCTATGTGCTGTGACCGCCCCTGAGAAAGGCGTGACCGGAAGTGGGCGTTACCTTCACGTGAGTCGCAGTGTTCCACAGTTCCTGATGTCTCTCATGAATGCTTGGTACTTTATTAGCAGTATCGGACATCAAGAAGAAATTTTCACACTCTTCCTTCGTTCCTCCTCCTTCTCAGCCTTTTTCCTCCAGTTAACAGACGTTTAGTTTGTACACACGCCTTTTTTATGACGTGCATATTTGCTCGAACAGTATGGCTGTCAATTGACTTGAATTGGAAAAGGGATGATGGTTGCACGCGCGCTTCGCACAAGTGATCGTGAGAATCTGTTCGACATGCACCTGGATTACCAAGTTGTATTTGTAACAAATTGTATTGCTGATATTCGATTGTTCATACATGTAAATATATCGGGGGCGGGGCAGGTAAACATCTCAAGACATGACTCTCTGCATGACTTGAACCACCGTTATAAACATGCTGTGGTTGATAAAACTTGTACAATTGTACATTTATCATGTACATGCATGTCTTGGTGCCATCATTGGTGTCGATCGTTAAATAACCCGGCGGGAATTTTTAATACCTCGAGTGTCGACCGGCTCCGAACTAGCAGCGGATCAGGAATAGGCATATCTAGATCATTCTTTAACGGCAGAACTCCTTCTATTTGCTGTGATGTTAGTGCTGACATCGGTCTATAACGATACACATATGCATGCTCAATGTAGTTAAGGCATGGGACACAACTTTTGAATGGAGAAAATGAAGACCTCCAAGTGGCAACTTTCAACATCTACCACTTCAAGAATGAACAATCAAATGCTTTGTTTATCATGTTGTTGTCTTGTCATGTCATTTGTACGTCATGTAAACATATTATGTTGTCATAGCAACTACGCGCGCATCACCACCTGCTGGTTTACCCAACTATTTCCTTAACATAATGTTATGCAAAAGGCCGCCGGTAAAAAGTGGGCTAACGTTCACGAAATATGGACTAGCGTATGCACCAAACTTTTGCCTAACTCGCAATGCTTGGGAAAAGAGTACATCGTATTCTAGTAATCATGAACAATGCAAAAAAACAGGGAGTCTGCGGCACTAATTTTTTTGTTTACTAATTTTTATTACAATATTGCGAGCCCATCCATTGTATGAATTACAAGTTCCACTCGCCATAACAAAATATAGTCCCTCTTGAACAACCAGGTTGTTACCAGGACTTCATCTATTTGTGTTTTCGATTCGGCAAGTCGTTCTGAAGTTAAGCACCATCATCTATGCGGCCAAAAAGTGGCCATATAAGTGGGGTGTGGTTATTACGTACATTTCTGCCAATCATCTTATTTGCAGCTGCTGTTACCGATGAAGGTCAATCTAGCTTGAATACGATCGATCAATCAGCGGTAACTTCCAAGTGTACAAGCCGCGCTAGGTAGGTGTGTATATAAATACGTGTATGCAGCGCACGTACAATATCTTCTTTGCCGAAAATGTGTGCTTAACCTCAATATGCCTCACATACACTCAGGGCCCGGACTCTTCTCTGCCACGGAAATGTGTACCTAACCTCAATATATAGCTATAGATCTACCTCGCCTATTAAAATGCAGCTGGTGTTACCGATGACGGTCAATCTAGCTTGCATATACGATCGACCAATCAACGGTAACTTCCAAGCGTATGAGTACCTAGTAAAGCCGCGCTATAACTACTAATACATTGTATAAATACGTGCGTACAAATTATAAGAAATCTCTGTAGCCAATGGGCCACACCCTCAGGGCCTCTCACATACAGGTCACACCCACAAGGACTCTGCTCTGCTTAGTGCGCTTAACCCTTTTCTGCCTCACATACAGGTCACACCCACAAGGACTCTGCTGTGCCGCAGTGCGGTTAACCCTTTACTGCCTCACATACAGGTCCTCACATACAGGTCACACCCACAAGGACTCTGCTCTGCTGTAGTGTGCTTAACCCTTTTCTGCCTCACATACAGGTAACACCCACAAGGACTCTGCTGTGCCGCAGTGCGGTTAACCCTTTACTGCCTCACATACAGGTCCTCACATACAGGTCACACCCGCAAGGACTCTGCTCTGCCGCAGTGCGCTTAACCCTTTCCTGCCTCACATAGAGGTCACACCCACAAGGACTCTGCTCTGCCGCAATGCGGTTTACCCTTTACTGCCTCACATACAGGTCCTCACATACAGGTCACACCCACAAGGATTCTGCTCTGTAGCTGTGCGGTTAACCCTTCACTGCCTCACATACAGGTCACACCCACAAGGACTCTGCTCTGCCGCTGTGCGGTTAACCCTTTTCTGCCTCACATACAGGTCACACCCACAAGGACTCTGCTCTGCCGCAATGTGCTTAACCCTTTCCTGCCTCACACTGGTCACACCCACAAGGACTCTGCTCTGCCGCAGTGCGCTTAACCCTTTTCTGCCTCACATACAGGTCCTCACATAGAGGTCACACCCACAAGGACTCTGCACTGCCGCAATGCGGTTTACCCTTTACTGCCTCACATACAGGTCCTCACATAGAGGTCACAACCACAAGGACTCTTCTCTGCCGCTGTGCGGTTAACCCTTTTCTGCCTCACATACAGGTCACACTCACAAGGACTCTGCTCTGCCGCAATGCGGTTTACCCTTTACTGCCTCACATACAGGTCTCACATACAGGTCACACCCACAAGGATTCTGCTCTGTAGCTGTGCGGTTAACCCTTCACTGCCTCACATACAGGTCACACCCACAAGGACTCTGCTCTGCCGCTGTGCGGCTAACCCTTTCCTGCCTCTCATACAGGTCACACCCACAAGGACTCTGCTCTGCCGCAATGCACTTAACCCTTTCCTGCCTCACACACAGGTCCTCACATACAGGTCACACCCACAAGGACTCTTCTCTGCCACAGTGCGCTTAACCCTTTCCTGCCTCACATAGAGGTCACACCCACAAGGACTCTGCACTGCCGCAATGCGGTTAACCCTTTTCTGCCTCACATACAAGTCCTCACATACAGGTCACACCCACAAGGACTCTTCTCTGCCGCAATGCGGCTAACCCTTTCCTGCCTCACATACAGGTCACACCCACAAGGACTCTGCTCTGCCGCAATGCGCTTAACCCTCTCCTGCCTCACATACAGGTCACACCCACAAGGATTCTGCTCTGCCGCAATGCGCTTAACCCTTTCCTGCCTCACACACAGGTCCTCACATACAGGTCACACCCACAAGGACTCTTCTCTGCCACAGTGCGCTTAACCCTTTCCTGCCTCACATACAGGTCACACTCACAAGGACTCTGCTCTGCCGCTGTGTGGTTAACCCTTCACTGCCTCACATACAGGTCACACCCACAAGGACTCTTCTCTGCCACAATGCAGTTAACCCTTTTCTGCCTCACATACAGGTCACACCCACAAGGACTCTTCTCTGCCGCAGTGCGCTTAACCCTTTTCTGCCTCACACCCACAAGGACTCTGCTCTGCCGCTGTGTGGTTAACCTTTCCTACCTCACATACAGGTCACACCCACAAGGACTCTGCTCTGCCGCAATGCGCTTAACCCTTTCCTGCCTCACACACAGGTCCTCACATACAGGTCACACCCACAAGGACTCTTCTCTGCCACAGTGCGCTTAACCCTTTCCTGCCTCACATAGAGGTCACACCCACAAGGACTCTGCACTGCCGCAATGCGGTTTACCCTTTACTGCCTCACATACAGGTCCTCACATAGAGGTCACACCCACAAGGACTCTTCTCTGCCGCTGTGCGGTTAACCCTTTTCTGCCTCACATACAGGTCACACTCACAAGGACTCTGCTCTGCCGCTGTGCGGTTAACCTTTCACTGCCTCACATACAGGTCACACCCACAAGGACTCTTCTCTGCCACAATGCAGTTAACCCTTTTCTGCCTCACATACAGGTCACACCCACAAGGACTCTTCTCTGCCGCAATGCGGTTAACCCTTTTCTGCCTCGCATACAGGTCACACTCACAAGGACTCTGCTCTGCTGCAGTGCGCTTAACCCTTTTCTGCCTCACACCCACAAGGACTCTGCTCTGCCGCTGTGTGGTTAACCTTTCCTACCTCACATACAGGTCACACCCACAAGGACTCTGCTCTGCTGCTGTGTGCTTAACCCTTTTCAGCCTCACATACAAGTCCTCATATACAGGTCACACCCACAAGGACTGTTAACCCACATACAGGCCACACCCTCAGAAACTGTTCTCTGCTGGAAATGTGTACCTAACCCCATTCTACCTCACGCACTGGCCAAACCCTCCAGGGCTGTACTGGCTTCACTTACACAAAGGCTTAATGTACTGCTGATTTAAAAAGAAAATTGGAGAGTTAATAGTAACACCGTGCTCACACTGACGTGAAAGAAGGGTCTGCAACCACGATAGTGTGAATGAAGTAGCAATATTTATATTTAGACCCGGTGGCGGGCGTCTATCACCGTCTATCTAACCTTAAAACGCGGTCGGCGCGGTATCGATAGTTATCGTAACCAATCCGGTCACTGTAGAAACTAGACGGAGTGCCGCTCCGCATATATGCTTATAAGAAACGTATCGCTTGTACATCATAATGGAGAAATGGTTTTCCATCTGTATATCGCGCACGGCGCGCCTGCAACAACCTGGAATGATGTAATTCAATGTTGTTACCAAGAAACGTACGGGGCGTGCGCGTAAAATTGTGTCCCATGCCTTAACTACATTGAGTGCGAAAAGCTACAACCTGGCGGTCATGCAGTACAAACTTAACGCTATCAGTAAGTAAGCGGTGAGTAACGTTGTTCGTCTCTTGAAAACTAAATTCCAGTCATCAATACATGTGTTCAGTAGACTAAAACTTCGATCCCCTTCTAATACACAAGCATATTGCGTGAAAAAGATAATGCATAATCATGATATAAAGTCTGTATAAACACATGTAGCTAGGATTACGCGTGGATCACGCATGCATGCATGTAGTTCGAGTCAAATCAGAAGTGAAAGTGATTTGCAATTGCCTCGTTCGATACATCCTTCTGTTAGAAGTCTTACTATAGAAGGTGAACAAAGTGAATGCATGCTCTATACTGACGCGTAAAACATGCATATACATGTATATAAAAGGAACAGCCATATCGAGACATTCACCTGCAGGAGTGTAGTTTGATAACATTCAACACCATGCAGTACATTGTTTATAATAACTGGAGATCAAGAGAGCGAGTACTCCTTGAGTAGAGTCATCAAGACTATAGCTATGATTGTAATAATTATAATACGTACTATTATTATAATATAACTTTCAGAATTTTCTGTATAGCTATACGCATGTAGCATGCAAAACAGTGATTGCAAGATGCATACATGCGTGGCGGAATGTTTTTACAATTGGTATACAATATAATAGCAAACTCTTACTTTTATATGCAGTGTTATTACTGTACACTGATGCATGTCGGAATTTCAAACGGGTCTGGGTTTTTAATTTATTCAGTGATACACGATGCACTACCCCAATTGCTTATACCTTTTGTGTGTCGGTTGTACAGTCTACCTGGCATGGACAATGATGCATACATGCATGCATGTGTAACAAGTTAGCACAAAACATGCATCCAAAAATAAAAATCACCATTAACAAATCAAGGTGTACATGTACATACAACAGACTACTATACAGTTGTTCAAAAGTGTATGCGCATGCACATACATGTAGTTTTGAACAACTGTAATAGTCTGTATAGCATGTACTGCATGTGTGCTCTATTTACTGTAGTAGTCTGTAGCAAGTACTATATGCTCTCTTTTATGTGGATCAATGGTCGTACAGTGCTTCACTTCAAGTTCGCCGTAATCATCG
The DNA here is from genome assembly GCA_949361645.1 of Spongilla lacustris. Lineage (NCBI taxonomy): Eukaryota > Metazoa > Porifera > Demospongiae > Spongillida > Spongillidae > Spongilla > Spongilla lacustris. The sequence goes on from OX442415.1 coordinate 9,436,556, forward strand.
TCCGTTCCAAAAAAGCAATCCGCTCCCCTGCATACAGATCTTAGAGTCGCGTCAGGTATTGATTATATCACTTCAGCTCCTATAGGCCTATCGTAATATCGAGTTTATTAATTATTATAGTTTTGGTCTCGTGACTAAATAATTCGTAGGCTAGCTTTAGGCGGTTGAAATGGCGACCTTAAAGCTCTTCGATTCATCATTTAACAGTAAACGAAACAAATTACTACGTCAACTGTAATGAGGTTTGCATTAGTCGTGGATTGCCGGCGTATTTCTTTGTGTTGCATGCGCTATATTATTACTAGAATCTCTTTAGAGTGAATCCCGCGCGCGAAGCTGAATTGGCGATGCTCCATTTCATGACATACTAGAGAGGCAACGGCATGCAGCTTCACCTTATAGTAAGGTAATGGCCTTTGTTGTGTGCGAATCCAGATTACACTATGTGAGCCTATGATGCTCCCGCCGTCGATGCTCACGCTGCTCTGGATGACTTGTCGATATTTGCAGCGTAAAAGATGCCTCGAGTGCTGAGAAAGATATATGTAAGCAACTGCATGATGTGAAAATTAACGTGCCGTCATTGGTTTAATATGCCGTCATTGGTTTAATATGCCGTCATTGGTTTAATATGCCTTCAGTTCTAATAACAGCGCATGCATGGCTATAGCGGTTCGAGCACCAATCGGACAAGCTAGGCGATAAGCGAAACGTGCTATCGCTTGATTCAGCATGCATGTGCCACTATTTAGGGATGGCTTCGATCTCGAACATGCTAGGTGAGCTTCTGTTTTGATAACCAAATGTGCTTTGCATGTTTTTATGCTACTTGCCCTATAGGAGTTTATAAGCGCATTGACGGAAAATCTGTAAGTTAGCGTTGTTATTTTTATATAGCCTGCATGCTATATAGCTTCGAGAGCGAATGACAACGACATGGTAAGTGGTTCACCATTGGCCTTTGTCCTCCTATATAGCAACTTTCAGGTTCAAATATTGGCGTGGCGGAACTCTCTGGATCCGAAGTTATGTTTGTGAACTCGTTGATACGCCACATACTGATCCATGAGACATGAGTGCTGCGTAAGTAAATTTTAGCGTAAGCGCGCCATTTTTGGGGGTGTCGAAGATATCACAACCACCTTCCTTCACTCTACAGGATTCTGGAATAGGGTGTAACGCGAACACATACGCCTTTTTAAGTAGGTGTAACGTATTTTTGTCCTCGACCCAGGCTACCCAGCCACGCTTTACGGCTTTGGAGCACAATGAGGTATGTACAAAGGGTCACTTTTTTGTCTCATCTGTAACATTTTACACAAGATGAACGTTTGATGACGTGAGTGGCTCGCTAGTGTCATCGCGCGCAGATTATCAAATGTAAGCAAGCACTTCTGTGGTTCATTCATGATTGATGCTATATATACATGTATATATCTTAAAACAGGACGGCATCCGGCTCTTTGCGTAATGAGACCCAGCAAAACACTTGCTCTTCCTTTTGTACATGCATTTGTATTTGTATATGGCTTTTTGAAAACTACCTCTGAGAAGTGAATGTGATGGTGTACGTATAAAAGCTGCGTGCATGGATAGAAAGTGCTGTAGAACCTATACCCAACCGTACATGTACGTACTGACGGTACGACACGGTAAAAGCGATCTGGCCTTAACCGTGGATTTCCCGGAGTGACGGGATATAGCGTATAAAGACGTGACAGAGCGACGGGGGGGGAAAGACGTTACCGTCCACTCTCGGTTCGCACACGGACCGTTGGGATTGATTTCATCGGTATCCGCCTACATCCAAGTGACGGGTAAGGTCACGTGATGAGACGTTACCGTCTCAATGCAATGGTTTCGCTGTGGTAAGCAGACATTTCGGCGACCGCGGCAAGCTGTCACGGAAATTTCGGTCCGCTGAAAATTTTGGTCCCGGACCAATATTTGTCGGACCAATTTTATCTGAAAAAAAAGGTCCGTGTCCGGAAAAAAAGGTCCGGAGATTACAGTGGAAATCGTGATACTTGTCGTTAAAATTTTTTGGGTTTGTTTTAATGTTAGCTTGATTTTTTAACATTAACTGTATGCAGTATTGAAAATCTGACAACACAGTGTTGTTGACCAAACATTTGTAAACAAGTACCGGAAATAAGTAAGTGTCACGTGACTAACACGTCTGTTTGTTTTTGTTTTTAAGTGTCCCAGTCCAAAATACGGATTTGTAGCATATTTCTCAGCTCTGAGGCAGCAGATCAACACTAAATTTGGTATATAAGAGAAAAACAAACCTGCCAAACGTTTGGCCGAGTCATATTTCAAACCCGGGAAATACTTTGTGTGTTTTCATGGGAGACACGTTTGTTTAGGTCGAAAAGCGTTTAACATGCTGCTTTGCACAGTGGGCATTATACGCGACAGTACATCGATTTGTATACCGAGGGATGGCTATTGAACCATAGACACCTATGTTTACAACGTAACAGTTAATTTTACCGTCAAAATTCTGCTTGCAAACGTTGAATCTTAAAAAACACGCCATTTTCGAGTGAATCTCATTACGTTATTGTAACAATTTCATAATATTAATTAAAGTTTCGATGGTGTGGCTGAAGACGGGAGCGGTTTCAATTGCGAAAACGGTTCTTCTAAGAACCAAACATCAACTAGCGAAAAAAAGCGGCGAGCAAGTAAAGAGGCAAGTCATGTGTGGGTACCTTTGAAGCGAAGAAAGGCTCCGAGGGGTAATCCCGAAGCTGCCGCTTCGAAGCGATAGTCGCGGTCAGCAAAGCAAGTTCCTCAAAAAGCAGGACGAATGCTACTATCGCAGAGAGTGCAGCCAAGGAATTGGAGTCCCTCGCTGTACACATGCCAAATGTGTCCCATAGTGATGCAAGAGCGTTTGCATTACGAATGTACTACATAGAGGTGTCCAACGAAATGTCTCCCACTGATGCCCAAACAAATGTGAGTCACATGTTCCAGAACTATCGGACGCATTTGGTATGTGTACAGCGAGGGACTCCAATTCTTTGGCTGCACTCTCTGCGATAGTAGCATACGTCCTTCTGCTCTTTGAGGAACTTGCTTCGCTGACCGACTACCGCTTCAAAGCGGTAGCTTCGGGATTACCCCTCCGAGCCTTCCTTCGCTTCAACGATGCCCAAGCATGATTTGCCTCTTTACTAGTTCGCCACTTTTGTACGCTGGTTGATGCTTGGTTCTCGTATTCGCCGTTCCCATCTTCAGCCATAATACAAAACGTTTAATTAATTGCCAATAACGTCATAATTGTAATGAGATTCACTCGAAAATGGCGTGTTTTCTAAGCTTCAAAGTTTGCAAGCAGAATTTTGACGGTAATATTAACTGTTACGCTGTAAACATAGGTGTCTATGGTGCAATAACCATCCCTCGGTATAAAAATCGATGTACTGTCGTGTATAACGCCCACTGTGCAAAGCAGCATGCTAAACGCTTTTCGACCTAAACAAACGTGTCTCCCATGAAAACACACAAAGTATTTCCCGGGTTTGAAATATGACTCGGCCAAACGTTTGGCAGGTTTGTTTTTCTCTTATATACCAAATTTAGTGTTGATCTGCTGCCTCAGAGCTGAGAAATATGCTACAGATCCGTTTTTTGGACTGGGACACTTATAAACAAAAACAAACAGACGTGTTAGTCACGTGACACTTACTTATTTCCGGTACTTGTTTACAAATGTTTGGTCAACAACACTGTGTTGTCAGATTTTCAATACTGCATACAGTTAATGTTAAAAAATCAAGCTAACATTAAAACACACCCAAAAAATTTTAACGACAAGTATCACGATTTCCACTGTAATTTCATACGTCCAGTTTGCGAGTGATGGCGGAGATTGAAGAAACAGTTGACGATGGTTCTGATTGTGATGATCTTGTCGAGGAGGCTTATGCCTATTTAGTGTCGAAGAAGTATCCTGAATGTGTCAGTGAGACCAAAAAGAGGGTGATACGAAGGAAAGCGGCGAAGTTGACAATATCTGTTGAAGGAGAGCTATTTAATTGTATAAGCACAAGCAGGGAAAGGAAAAAGTAAGTAGCGTTTCAGTAATCAATACTGCCATCAGTTATCGTTTTTGATATTTTTGGTAAGTGACATGTATGTATGTATGTGTCTAATAAAGTAGCCATCTTTTACGCAGAAGGAAGTGCTGTTGCGTTACATCCAGAGTTTGGAAGAGCGCCAGAAGATCCTACTGGCATGTCACATTGATTCCACTTCTGGTCACATGGGTAAGACCAGGACACTGTACAGGATCAAGGAACGATTCATGTGGAATGGCATGGTTAAAGACGTTGTTAGCTTGGTGAGCTCCTTATTTAACTGCATCAGTGGTACTCCTTTATTTTTTTATATTACAAATTCAATCCTGGTTCTGTTATATTTCTGCAGCTATCAAAATGTGATGTGTGTCAACGCATGAACAGAAAGCTAACTACTGGAGTGCCTGAGCTTCATCCCGTTCCAGTTAAAGCCCCCTGGTACATGGTTGGCATTGATTTCATTGGCCCTCTGAGCTCAGTTGCAAAGGACGGAAGTCGCTACATCCTCACTATCAGTGATTATACCTACAGTCAACAAAATGGCATCTACAATGGCAAGTTCACTGTTTAAGGTCAGCATGTGTACCAATTATTTATTTGTGCATGTAGCTATTTGTACATGTAGCTGTGCATGGCTTTACTAGTTCTTTTAGTTTGATAATTTTTGTGGTACAATGCATGCTCTTACCATGCTATGTTTTGGTGAGCTCCAAATATTTATGGTCGTGTCCTTACTTTAATTACAGATCTTTATGCGAATGGGACTACCACGTGTGTTGCTTTCAGACAATGGCAGCAAGTTCTGTAATGCACTGAATGACCAACTTTCAGAGATGCTAGGAATTAAGAGGAGGCTAACTACACCTTACCACCCTCAGGTTTGTTCCATGAATGTTATTGTGTACTGTAGTATACATATAAAAATGCGTGCACACAATCTGATGTCATCCGATCTCTCTCAACTCCAACTTGTAGGCCAATGGTCTTGATGAGCGCTCCAATCAGACGCTTCAAAACATGTTGGTGAAATATGTGTCTTTAAAGAAGGATATGTGGAGTCACTACCTAGACACTTGTGCCTTCGCATATAACACTTCCCGACACGACTCTACTAAATACACACCATTCATGTTAATGTTTGGTCGCCGAGCAACCCTTCCAATTGATGTGGAGCTTGAGCGGCAATGTTCTGAAGATCTCTGCAAGACATATTGGGAACTTGAAGAACATCCCTATCCTGCTGTATTTTCAGAACATGCACGTATATATTGGAAGAGGCCAAAGGCAACATTATCGCTGCACAGTTGAGGCAGAAAGAAGCATATGATAAAAAGCACTGCAAACCAGGCCAATTTCAGTGTGACCAGTTGGTATTGCTGAAAAACTTCTCTCGTAAAAAGATCAAGGGCGGAAAACTTACAGAAAGATTTCTTGGGCCATACACAATCATAAATGTGCTGCCAAATGGTGTATATGAAATATGCAATGAAGAAGGCAAGACTACTCGTGCTACTGGCAGCCACTTAAAAATGTACATGTCAAGTGATGCATGTTGTATGGAAGATGAAGATGAAGATCAAAGTTCTTCACAAGGAGATTGTGTAAGTAAAATTTTAGTGTGTAAATACATGTATCAGATACTTGTCAGTCTGCAGCTGATGTATGTTACATGGGTGTATGCAACTCTCAGCCACCATGAAATATGCATTGTTTAAAGGTTACTCCTTCTGGTACTCTGGCAAGCCCTCATTCTTCTGAAGATGATTCAGATTGTCACAATGGAGGCCAATCTAAAGGTTTGTCTTGTATACCCTTTTTCACTTTCTTAGAATATAAGACTTGTACATTTTCAATAGACCATTCATCACCCTGTAATCGTGCCCATCAAAATGACTGTGTTGAAGTCGGTGGCATTGACAGTGGTTGCACTGTACTGGAGGATTGTTCAGTTTCTGTTAAACGAGATACCATTCGTAAGGTAAATTACTTTGTGTATAGCAGAGGAATGTACTACCTATATAGTACAAACTGCTCATTTTGATTTGGATTGCACTCTGCATTATGTGTGTAAACTGATGATTTACCATTTATTTTCACACAGAGAAAGTGCCCTTTCACATGCGAAATGAAAAAACAAGTAGTGGGTGGTGAATGGCTGACTGATGACCATATGTTCTATGCACAAGAGCTTCTCAGAATGCAGTTCCCCACCATTGATGGATGGCAGAGCACTCTTCTAGCTCAGAACAATGGATATTTTCCAGCCAAGATGGATGCCATTCAGATTCATATAGTGTCGGATTCCCACTGGGTAACGTCAGCACGACTTGGTGGTACAGTAATTCTTTTTGACTGCTGTAAGGTTGGAAGTCATATCTCTTCGACCCTAACCCATCAGTTATGCCAGGTGTACAGAACATCAATATGTGAGAGTGCGGGGAATTCATTCTTAGCTGTGAATGTTGCTACCGTCCAAAAGCACCGTGGCAGTGATGATTGTGGGGTTTTGCGATAGCATTTGCATTGCATGCTGCCCTGGGTCACTGCCTAGAAGAAATCGAGTTTGACCAGGCAACTATACGAGACCACCTCTTAAAGTGCTACACTACAAGAAACTTCACTACTTTTCCTACCAAGAAAGTGAAAAGAGCCCATCATACCCTCATCATGAATATAGATGTGTTTTGTAGCTGTCAGATGCCTGACACCTATGGGGATATGGTGCATGCAGTGTGGTCTTTGCGAACAGTGGTTTCACATCAAGTGTGTTGGCCTTCACTCTCTTCCATCAAGTGCAGAAGAATGGAATTGTTCACTCTGTACATAAATCTTGGTGTGTTAATGAACTTTACCTTTACTGAGTGAGTATTTATATACAACAAGTAAATAAAAAACATTCTCTATGAGAAAGTTGGTGGCATATAGGATTTGAAGGCAATGGTGGTGTAAAAAGGAAGGAAACAAGGGTCTAATAATAAGGGAAAATAGAATAGTCCTATATTTAGCACATTTCTACATGTAGGATATAGTGTGTTGTTTGTGTGCTAAATATAGGACTATTCCATTTTCCCTTATTATTAGACCCTTGTTTCCTTCCTTTTTACACCACCATTGCCTTCAAATCCTATATGCCACCAACTTTCTCATAGAGAATGTTTTTTATTTACTTGTTTCATTAATTTTTGTTCATACCCGATTATTAGTCTCGGCCCCAGACCCGTTCGCAGCAGCGGATGGATTACATCACCGCTATGCGGAAACAGCCCAAGACTGTGCTAACGATGATCATTGTTACGTAAATTTGGGTCTGGGTATGAGACTAAGAAAGAGGAAAGCCTGGTAGCTTAATCGATTCATGCGTGCGTATCGAAGGCTGTGATATCTGGACATGTGTCTAAAACCAAGGTAAAGACATTTTAATAAAATCTGTAGCGTTTAGCCCAACGCGTTCACCGATCTGAGAGTATCATTGCGGTGCTAGCCCTTTAATGTACAGTTGTCACCCCGGGAAAGTTCAGCCACTCTTTTTTGATGTGCAATGCATTATCGCATTATAAATTAATATTACATTATTACTGCTACTTCCCCAGACCCTTTTGGTGTCAGTGTCACATGATGCACATTATGACTACAACACAACACAGCAACTACCTACTAACAATGTCTGAAATCATGACACACAGGCTTGAGCAGGGGTCAGGCAAAAATCCACATTCTGCGGCAAAAACGGACAAACTATCCTGCTCAAATACACATAACAACAGCAACAGTCCATTCTGAGTCGCAAAACACCAACATTTTTGAGTCACCACCAGCCATGTCAGCTGAACTCCAATCAAGGACCAAATATAAGCACTCCATTTATTACATTTTGGAGGAAGCTTCGACAAATCTGATCCATGAAAAGTGTGATGCACCATCACTAACTCCACACACCTATATTGTACACAACCATCACCAAGTCTGGTCCCTAACTCCACTGAACAATCTCCGCAGTACATGCCACCATCACATTGCATTGCCAACCTAAGCCTCTCAAAAATTTCAGGACCAACATCATTCAAACACTATTGTCATCCTCCTATACATGTAGAGTAAACCAGTGAAATAGTGAATCATATTTTTATCATACCTTTACTTTTAGTTGTGACCTGCACACAGTAAGTGTTCAAATGAAATCTTAAAAGTGTTGATGGAGTCATACACTGCAGCAACACTGTAACGTTACATGCATACATGAGCAAATAATTTGTTGAGTGTAGATACCTTAGTTCAGGTAAACAGAAGTCATATCAACACCAGCAGACCTAAATATATGTTTGGTCATCAGATAGGATGCAGGAGCGGATACAGGGGGGGGGGGGGGGGGGTTGCAACCCCCTCTTTTGTCCAAAATCACTTTTTTCCACATGCAGTTGTACGCGACAGCACCCCCCCCCCCCCCCTCGTTGAATTGGCCGAAAGCGGACGGACAGCACCCCCCTCCCCCCGCTCGTTGAATCGACCGAAGGTGGACAACACCCCCCCCGCTCGTCTTATTATTAATTATAACAACCCCCCCTATATTGAAATCCTGTATCCGCCCCTGAGATGTTCAAAGAAGCAATGAATACAAACTTGCATTTTACTGATAGGATGCAATCTACAAAGTGATGACTGTACATGTACCTGGTACACACTCTAGAAGCCCACATACAGGCACTTCCTTCTCCCCACCTGTTACTACATGTAGACACTTACGTCACTTCGAAGGGATGAATGCAGTATCGTACTGATGTTCTATTAAGCTTTTTTTTGTTCTTCCTTTCAAAGCTCTTTAACCTGGTGTTGGTAGTGGCTCAGTAAATGTCACCTCTACACCACTATTACCTTTTTCTCTTTCTTTTTTTTACAGCTTGTAGCTTCATTGTGTACCAATTGACAAATGACTGGTGTATGAAGAAATGAGGTCATATGGGTGCTGGTAGCTCTACTACGAGTGTCTCTCCCATGGTAGCTGATTGCTCATTTGCAGTGAGGCAGATTGGTAGCTGTAGGACCCACTGCTGTATCTTGCTGGTGTTCCGTATAGCTGCTATTTTTTTCTGGTGTTGGTAGAGGCTCAGAACCAAATGTCACACCACCATTTTTGCAACTGACAGAAGACACTGACGCACATCTCTACAGAGTAGATAAAGAAACATGACTAATACACTCAACTCAATGCAGCATTCATTTACCTTGATATTGGACCAACATCTTTACACTTTATCCTGAACTTTAAAGCCATATCAGCTAACAGCAGAACACATAGTGGGAAGGGCGGCATGCTCAGGCAGGCCATTGAGACCTATGCATACCTCAACAGGTCTTCAAATGGAGAATGCCCTTAACATTCTGCAGAACTATGTGGCTTGCTGCCTCCATATCTGCCTTAATCCCCCCATCAACCTTGCTGTAACACCTATAGTAAATATTATATTGCATGACCGCAATGATAACACACAATTTTGCCTCCAACCTCATTTATAGCCAAATGTGTCTGAACTGTCATTATGATGACTGCATCTCCATATGTGACACACACTATACCTTCATTAAACTGCCATCGCATTGCCAAACTAATCCTCTTTCCAATTTCAGGATAAGCACACACGTGTATCGTTCGCTTTTGTACCACCACTGGAGGACCATATCAATCTTCTCCATATATGTAGATGTACTCTTCTATACGTGGAGTACACCAGTCAAATAGCGTATCATGATTTTTATATCCATACCTTTGTTTTCCTTTCCAAAGTTACACATGTGACCTGCTCAGCTAGGAAGCGTTCTAAAATGTTAAAACAGAATGGGAGGTGTTACATGTAGCAACACTGAAAATGTACTACATGTAGGCAATACAAGCAGACTCCAATACAAGCTGGACAGCATGCTTGGTAAACAGAAGCCATATTCAGTCACCACAGTGCACTTCAAAGAAACATTGAATAAAATTATGCAGGCAGAACACAATAGTGGGAAGGGCTAAACTTCTCGTGGCATGCTCAGGCAGGCCATTGACACTTATGCATACCTCAACAGGTCTTCAAATGGAGAATGCCCTTAGACTTCTGCAGAACTATGTGGCTTGCTGACTCCATATCTGCCTTGATCCCCCATCAAACTTGCTGTAACACCTATAGTATGTATGACCACAATGATAGAACCACACATGTCTGAGCTGTCAGTAGAATGACACCTTCCCCCACACCATAGAATAGAACCTTCTGAGAGAATGTACAAGAAGGAAGAATGCGGTTGCCTGGTAATATGGGCACTATGTCCATGGTGACTTTGCAACGCAAAGGTTTATAAACATTATTTTATAATACATGCACGCATGCATCAGTATGTTTGTTCAAAACACGTATTGTATCACTCAGACTCAGTCGAATTCGAACGTACGTACCTTTGGGGTTTATTGGTAGGTATTTTTCTAAGCCATTATCCTTGCGGTAGCATTTGCTTCGTGCAGCATGTTGATCTGTCGGTCGTTCTGGCAATCGCATTCTTTTCGCAGGAGAAGCGATGGAATCGTCCCGATGTTCTGCACTGTTCATGGCCGCTTTATTTTCAATGTACCGTTGCCGCTTTAAAGATAGTATTGGCTCGGGGTTCTTGTGATATTTTTCCCACTCAGCGGTTTGCTTTTGATCGGAGTTCTTTGCTCTCTTTTGACGACCGCTCTTATTTCCTCTCGCTTTTGGAAGTATTCCGCTCGACGTTTAGCTCTAGCCTTACGCTGACGTGAACACATTTTGACAAAAACAGCTTCGCTAACAAAAGAAAACGATATAAACTACGAACAGGAACACCAAAGAAATAGCTCACGTGTAGTTCTAATATTTAAGCTCAAGTAGGTGTGGCTTACAGCATCTATCATGGCCGTATGGCTTGAAACACACCATTTCTAGCCAGAGCTACTGTAACAAGCGATCCCTATGAACATACTCCCTTGTACGGATGTAACTTGAAATTCTGAACCTATTGATACCATTGACGTTCTTTGAAACAGCTCCCGTGTCGAGCTTTATCCCCAGTAAAGTTATCAACATATGTATTTATGTTATCAGTTCCAGGTCCAATAGGATCCACGCGTATCTGACTCAAAAGGGCACTACCGCTTGAAATTTTGAACGTACTGGCACCATTCGCGTCCTTTGAAACGGTTCTTATCTCGAGTTCTTTTCAAATAAAGGAAGAAGGAGAAAATGGCCGCCGTTCCGTCTGGGGACGAGGAAAAACAGAATCCCTTTTGTTCTCTCGAACGACACGGTTATGCGACATCAAACAAACACGAAACGGCTCTTTTTTGATTTCTTGTTCGATACCGACGACTAGCTAAGCCATCCGATTGATAGGAGTCCCGTTAGAAGCGGGTCCCGTTTTTTTAATGACATTCACAATCGGGGTCAAATCCTATATGAGAGTTACTAACGTAACTCTCGATGAGTTGCACAACTGAACTACTACAATTAAGCAGACACATCTGGCCCAATTGCAGATCACCTACTGTGTGGCCTTGATAGAAAACGCCAAAAGGTTTTGGTTGGTCTACCATCAGAGTACTAGGCATGTAGTCTTCTACAATGAGTAAGGAGTCCCAAAGCCCCTTCTAATAGGTCCTATTACATGTAATATAATAGATCGATACGAGAGCATCAGTGATTATACATTTATATTCACCTACCACTCAATCCCGTCGATGAAGTCAAGAGACTAGTTACATACATGTATGTACTACAGCGATTACGAAGGAGATGGTGGTGAACTTCATTATAGACTTAGAAAACAACGTCCGGACCGAAAATTTCAGGGTGGACCGTATTTTTCGAAATTATCGGTCCGGGCGGACCAAAATTTTCAGCGAAAATTTCCGTCCGGGACCAAATTTTTCAGGACCAAAATTCCAGTGACAACGCTCGTACGACTTGCTCTGCAGGATCTTGGCTGCCTCGGCGTCGTCAACGCAGATGTTGTCGCTGGGGAACTTGGGGGACGCCCCCTCCCGCTCCAGCTAGGGGGTATGGGGGAGCGCTGTAAGCTCCCCCATTGGGGTCTGGGGCTTCGCCCCAGAAGCTTTGCAAGTTCCGCGTTATGAAGCTTCAGAACAATACGGAATTTCATACCGAAACAGTTGTGCAAACTGCGCATGCGCACGTGCTGCAGCAGCTTTGGGTTTGACGTTCGTCTGACGCACAACCGCGATCACTTTCTCTCTAGCACGCTTCAGCTCAGGTTAACCTTTAATCTGCGTGAAACGATCCTGAATTCAGGATCGGTATAAAATCCTGAATTCAGGATGGTGAGTTCCGCCGTTTATAACAACCATTGCAGTGAAAATTAAAATCATTAAAACATAAAAGCTGTTTCTTTCAACAATGTTACACCCATTCTATAGCATGGAATAATTTTTATCATCTAGAAAGTAGCCCAAACTTCAAGGATGCATAAGCACGTTCGTTGCTCCCGCGTACATAAATTAAATGATGAGCAATTTATAGTTTGTAATGCTTACAAAGAGCATTGAAAATATCAATTTTACTCTTTTTCACTCCTTATTGGTGGTAGCACCTTCAGACTCTTGGTAGAAGTTGTATTTTTATCAAACTTGTACACAAAATGATAGAAAAGTTGTAATTTATTATCACTGTCCGAGCATCCACTCCTTCTTTTTATGTGCCAACAGTACTGGTGGCAGCATTTCTACCAATGCCAGGCATTTCTGCATCGCTCTCAACGACAGAAATGCTTTTTATTTTTTATTTTGCAGAGGCTAACCATCGTACCACCCGCTCTGACTCGCTTCTCTTAGTCCGCCTAATTCGATGCTCGTACCTCCTGTGTCCCATATTGTTTAATTTGCTTATGTGGCTCTCCTTACAGATCGTAGTAACAGTTTCTATCTTGAAAGTAAGCTTCCTGCTCTTTCCTCAACCTTATACCCGACTTTGATGGTAACCGCGGCATTATTTAAAGTAAACTAAGCCTAAACATTGTTTTTTTCTAAAAGAAATAAAGATTTGAATGAAGCGCTGTTTAGATGAAAGCCTATACAGGAATTTATGTTTATGTCTATACAATGTACGATCGAGCGGCGTAAAGTCATCCTTCATTCAGGATTTCCATCCTGAAGTAAGGATGAAAATAGATTAAAGGTTAAGGGTTACAGGTTAACTTAATAGTCTTATTATATATTTTTATCATCCGTATATTAGGGGGGGGCGTGCGCCCTCCACGCCCCCCCCCCCCTAAATCCGCCACTGATAAGGGTGTTGTGCCTTGAGGCGCAGGCCGTGCACGGGACGCCATCCTTGCCGTAGACGTTCACCAACTTGGTCCCCAATTGGGGCTTCTCCACTTTCGTGTTGGAAGGCGTTGGGTTGTTGGCGAGACAAAGGTAACCGCCCTCTCTGTCTGATACGGTACTTTGGGCAATCACTATCTGGCCGAGGTACAGCAGCGTGCTCGGGCATGTGGCGCTTCCCCATCGGAAGTAGAAGACGACTGAACGCGCAAATGAAAAGGTTACGATCGTGTAACTAGGCGAACAAAACTCTTACCTCCTGACGGTGGTCCCGGGGGTCATACCAATCCTGGGGGCTGGGGTACCAGGGCGACCTTTCTCTCCGGGGCCGCCGTTCATGCCGGGGGTACCACGTGGACCCTCAGCTCCGGGACGTCCAGGGGGACCTTCGCGTCCAGGTGTGCCGGGCTGTCCTGGAATTTTTAGCGCAAAGAAACGTAAATCAATCTATTAAAATTATTTCGTCACCTCCTGCGCGCGCATATGTGATAGGCGCACTAGCTTAGAATGTACGTATTACATGTCCTTATCATTACGCGGCTTACCTGGACGTCCAGGCATGCCAGGGGCTCCCATCTCTCCACGGTTTCCATTCTCTCCTCGCCTGCCTGGTGCTCCGGGGGATCCGGGTGCTCCAAGGGTGCCTGCATTACCAATGGTTCCTTTTTCTCCTGGGGGTCCCTGCGGTCCGGCTGGACCGCTAGGTCCTGGGGGTCTCTGGCGTCCAGGGGTTCCCTCCTCCCCTCTCTGTCCTGGTGCGCCTTTGGTGTGTGTAGTGTTGTGAATGATGTACACTGAAGCTCATGTGTGTGCACAACATACCATTGTTGCCCGGGGTTCCGGGAGTTCCTGGTGATCCGGGGGTACTTGGTGTACCCTTCATCCCTGGATGTCCTGGTTGACCAGGAGTACCGGGTAACCCTGGTGACCTTGTGGTCCAGGTGGGCCTGGGGGTCCTTGTGCACCTCTGGCTGGAGGCGAGCACTTGGGGCATTGCTGTTTATTCTTTTCGCATACTCCCTTATATCCTCTCTCTCCTGTGTGTGCGTGTTAGTAGATGCATGGAGCAAATAAATGCACTACTGTAACACATGTAGTGAAGCATGCCACACATAATATGCACACCCAAGCCTCTTCCCCTCCCATTCCCCAACCTACCCCACCACCCGCCTTCCTTGCCTTTCTGCCCCTTTGATCCTGAGTTTCCTGGTGGACTGCCGGCACCAGTGTCCCCTGGGGGTCCTGGGGGTCCCTTAGGTCCAGGGTGTCCGTTCTCTCCAGGCTTCCCTGCAGGGTGGTTACTTGCAGCAATAAGACAGTGAAGGTGTGGCATGGGAGCACCAGACAGCCAATTCAATGAAGTCCATGGTGTACATGTGTGGGAGAATTGTCTGCCCCTCCCACATCCGTTCTTCACCCACACCCCTCCCATCTCCTGAACAGGTATGACATGTAGGCTACATGCAAGTCCAATGGATCAAGGATTACCTCCATGTCTGATGACAAGCAAGGGCGTCCCCACTGAGGGTGGGGGAGGGGGGGCAAGGGGGGGCCATGGCCCCCCTCCCCCTTGTAATAAAAGTTCAGCACCCTCCGCCCACTAATGGAATGACTGGATCAGCCGAGAGGGCAGACACCTCACCGATTGAATCGGCTTAAAGCGGACAGCACCGCCCCCCCCCCCCTCCCCCCCCCCCCCGCTCATTAAATCGGCTGAAAGTGGACAACGTATTCACGGCTGTCAAATAGCACCCCCCTTGCCCTATCATGGCCCCCCCCCCCCCCCCCTTCCAGAACAGCTGGGGACGCCCATGACAAGTCATTTTTGGTCCAGTGAACAGGTGTATTATGTGTATATATGTACATTCATGGCTGATCAGGATACCATGATTCAGATCTGGTACTTGGTAGTTCTACATGGGTGCGTGGAATGACAGTCTTATTACATATATACAGGGTGTTTCACAATGAAAGAAAATTAGTAATAAATTCACCACAAGCAGTTAATTAACTGATGATTGTTG
This sequence comes from Spongilla lacustris, assembly GCA_949361645.1. Classification (NCBI taxonomy): domain Eukaryota; kingdom Metazoa; phylum Porifera; class Demospongiae; order Spongillida; family Spongillidae; genus Spongilla; species Spongilla lacustris. The sequence continues at coordinate 9,451,999 of OX442415.1, forward strand.
TTAAAAGTTCTAACAGCAAAAGAAGTCATGCTGGTGAAATAAAATGAATATGGAATTAATGTTGATAAAAGTCCCATTCATTTCAATTAAATATTATTATAATTAATGTTAAGAAGTGCAGGGTTGGTGGTTAGTTAAAAGCTGCAAACTGTACTTAATTTACTGCTTCCATTTAGAAGTTATTAAAGATTGAAATCTTGATTTTTTTATTTTCACAATGTACTCGATTTAGTGGTTTGAAATTATTAATACATTCAGCCAATTAAAATAGATATTTTTAAATTTCAAGGAAATGTTGGGGCTTTTGAATGCCTACAGTTACAAAACATTAGTAAAAGATTTATTAACAATAATGGTTAATATTTTATTACACTATCTGCCTCTAAAATGGTATGTTTTAATAAGGTGTTATTGGGAATTATTGTTTCGTTTTCATTAAATTAGATTTTTTGATTTTATTAAATTTAGACAGAATATGTAATAAACACAACACTTAAATCACACTACAGTTAATTAAACTTTAAGATGGGAGCCACCTGCATGCTGGAGAGGATCGCTGTTGCATTCGCTCTCACCAAGTGCAGGTTGAGCCTACTGTACAGCTCAGACAGCACAGCTGATTTTGTTTTGCCCGATGTTATGGCTACATTAAGTTTGTTTACACCAACACATCACATCAACGGAGCATTTACCAACAATTTTAAGTTAATTTACTGCTTGTGTTTAAATTATACTTGGCTGTGGAACACCCTGTACACATGGAGCTAATATTATCAACATTGTAGCCGATGAACTTGGATATACCAATGATACAGCCATGATGGGTCCCCAGACCACACAATCTTCCAGTTCATGCATTTTTCCACCATTCCACTCTCCCCAACCACCACATAACAACATGCAACTCTTGTAATGATTTTCTCTGAACACAGCACATACAATGATGCTACTGACAACTATTACTTCTTAAGTTCTTCAATCTTATCAGCCAGTACTCACAGGCCTATCTTCCTCAACACATCTATCAGTGTTGACCAGGTCACTGGCTTCGTACCCTTTCCGTGAAGCCATCGTTGGAGTATGCCCATGTTGATTCGTTCAGCATTCTTTAGATGCTCAATCTCCAATGCTTTCACAATGTCTCCATTTGCGTCATTAAGTAGAAATATTCCAAACTTCAAGTACTCGACTCCAACCTTTACGGCTATGTTCAGCTTCTCAGCAGAGAAGGATAACAGTTCACGCATGGTGGGTGTGCCTGGTGGGAGAGGCACACGATAAATTACAAGTGACTCATAAAAATACTAATGAGAACTATATGAATAGACCCCTCCCATAGTACATCGTGTACACTGATGTGCCCCCCCCCCATATATAACATGTACATGTGGCCCCCCATACATAACATGTACATATGCCCCCCCCCGCCCCCCATATATAACATGTACATGTTGCATGAGGTTTTGTATGATGAAATCTGTACACCGCCCACACAAGTGCCCTTCTGCATGTGTCACATTTCATGACAGAAACTTGTCAGGAAGCTGAGACTCCATGTTGCAATACAATAATGAAATACATATGTAATATGATTAATTGCTTCTGGTAGTAATCAGGATGTACTATGAGGGTCACATGTTTCATGTACATGGGATGAATGAAACTATAGCCAATGCATGTGCCCACACAATTGGAGGTACCCACACATATTTATACTGACCTTCCAATGGTATGGCTTGGCCTACAAGCTCTGATAGGAGTGGGGAAGAGGAGACTGCAGAAGTAGAAACTACAAGATGAGGAGAGATCAGGATAAGACTTTATGGAAATAAGCAGCCATGCACTCCTACTCTATGAATCACACTTTTCACATGTAGTACATAATGTTCCTTGCCTAAAGTTTTCAAATATGATCTTTATCAGTTTTAGCCAAGAGAACAAAATGTAAGTATGTTTAATTTCTTTTTTAACTATTGCCATTAAGAATCAAGGTTCAACACGAACTAAAAACCTATGATAGCTAATTGTGAAAATTAAAATTTTCATTTTCTTTGGTACAAAAAACCGATTAAAAAGTTATAACTGCTCATATAATATTTGGAAGTGAACAACAGTATCATTCATACATCTGATAAATGTTCAGGAACAATATAGATACAGGCACAATCTGTACTGACCTTCCAACTGTGGCACTGCATGGCCTGCCAGCTCTGAAGGAGAGGGGACCATACCACTAGGCACTGCAAGACAGAGGTGTGGTTACCATCCTTTAGCCACACCCACCAATAACCTCACCTCCAACAAGGTATGGCAGACAAGGTTCTATTTTCAGCCATTCACCCACCACCACATGCTTCTGGCCACTTACATCATCAATATACTTATCTCTTGTAAGAAGGGCCTTCTTTAATAAGGACAGCTCTACCTTAGTGCCATCAGAGTGGTCTGAGCTGGCTTCAGAAGGACAGGAGATCACGTCTAAAACCTCTACATGTGGACAGAAATCCTGACAAGCCTTCTTAATCACAGCTAGAACACGATGTGCTAATTCTAAGTACTTGGGGTCTGTTCTGTCGGGGAAGGACATAGCCAAGGAGAGGGACTGGAACATCTCACACATCTCAACCATGGTGGTCACTCCTGTCACTTGCCACTTTACACCCCTGCTCCACACATCACAGCGACGATTGAGGTGAGTGTGGAGGGGTGTGGCCTGTACTGTGGGTAGTGCAAACTCAAAAGGCAGTCTACGAAGAAGGACATGAAGAAAGCGTGGTGTGAAGAACTGGTTGGTACACTTGACAATCATGGACCATCCAAAACTGCCACTGGGAACTGTGGCACTACTTGGTCTGTCAACCTTGACAAGAGCTGGGAAGAAGAGGAGGGGACCAAGGTCTGGGCTGGATGAGCCTTCAGGTGCCATGTTTGTATCCACTTGGGATAGGTCCACCGGTTGACACAACTCAAAGTGGATCATAAACTGTGTTATCATTTCAATATTGTACTCTGGAAATGCCTTCTCAAGTACTGCTCTGGGTACTATCCCAGTATTGCTGGCTAGTTGGGTATACTCCTTAAGAGAGGGATCTGCAAATATAGCACCATTGACCTTCTTAAGAATGCTCTCTTTATGAAGGACTATCCAGCTATTAAGGGGGTCTTCAGATGGAACAAAGACAATCAAACCCTTTTCTGATAAGGTCTTTAAGATAGGAATAATTTGAGGGACATCAGCTGGTATAAGGTTGTCCGGATCAGCCTTGATACGTACAGCGAGGTCAGAGAGGGATATGGCATCAATATCTGAAGGTAGCTTCTCCTTAAAGAAGGCAAGTACCATGTGACACATCATGGAGATTGAAGGACACATACTTACGACATCTTTGTTTATTTCATGCAATAGGTCCCTGAACTGATCCATCTCATCACTGTATATCTTTGTGAGGTTTAGGGCTACAACCTTTACTAAATTTTGGTGGCTAATGGCAGTCTTAGCCATTAACTGTAGAGCTGTCAGTTTAGTGGTGACCTGCTCTGGTGTTAGCAGGTCAGCATGTGTGCCCACTACTATGACTGATGACTTCTGGGGACACTTGTGGCACACACCATCAATCATTGCACACCAGTAGTAGAGCTCCCTGATGATGGTTTCAGAGTCCTTCCTTAGGTCCTGCAGGAGAAGGAAGATGGCTGGACTGTGAAGGGAGATGGCCTCCAGACATGCAGAATGGCTAGAGAAGTAGTGGTCATGTCCGGCCAAGTCATAGATAACCATATTGCTGTAGGGACTGTCAATTTGATGGGGAATGATCCCAGCAGTAAGAGGTTCTACCACATCTTGTCGTCCAAATGCACGCTAAATGAATAGTAGTTGAACTAGATGTTAATGTAGATGCATGTACATGTATGCATTTCATGTGGTACTACTCAAAGATTAATTATTTGGTTGCGTTTCGGTTCCTCAAGTTCATAAGATACAGTATTATTACAACCCAACTCTCTATACCTCTTCATCACCCTCCCATGACACTTAGCAGGACTCCCTTCTACTGGCTTCAAATTAGTGTACAATAAGGGATGATTCAATTTTGTGATATCAGAAGTGGAGTATGGTTGTTTTACACTATGATAATCCATTGAAGTACAGTCCAATTGTCCTTCAGTTGGCAATGATGCAGATTTAAATTTATTGCATGTTTGTGCTGGAAATTAGACCATGGCTTTGACATTCATCATTGATTAGTGTTAGCGATAATACTGTATAATTATAAAATACACAAAGCATAGATGCACTGGATTTTAGATAAATGTTATGGAAAGCAACCACAGCTTGGTTGGAGTACAATCACATGCATTCAACTTTAAGGCGGCTGCACACGGAGTACGTAACTTTACGCAACTTTACGCAACGTTACGTAAGCTTTTGCAAGTAATTCACACGTATACGTAACTTAGATATACGCTTCTACGTAACGGTATGCAAGGTGTACTTTACGTAACTTTCTGGATAGGAAATGTTTCTATTTTTTCGCAAATTTTGGTGCATTTTATTTAGAAACATTTGTTTCATGGATGATGAAACGCTGATAAACAATGTTAAAGAGCACCCTTGTCTCTATAACACCAAGCTCTCTGATTACAAAGTGTTGCTTAAGAAGGAGAATGCTTGGAAAGCTATTTCTACAGCTGTTAAAGCATCAGGTAAAGTAATATAAGTGCATGCCATTGTGAAAACCTATACCACCTCTTTAAAACAATTGAAGTGGAAGACTGCCAGAAGCGTTTAAGGAAATTTGGAAGAGAGACAAAAAGGAAGAAGAAAAGGACTGGAGAAGCGGCTGACTTTACTCCAGATTGGGAATTGCTTCCCCACAAAAAGACTTTGTCAAGCATATATAGATGGTAAGTAAATATTATTGCAGAAGCAAACGCATTATGTTAATTCAAAAGCAGCACTACTGGAAACATGGAGCCATCGTCTATTCCAAGCGATGACGAGGCCGACAATGGTGTGAACTGCAGTTCACAAAGAAATGATGAATCTGGAGCAGTACAAGAGTTGGTTCCAAACCCACATCCACCTGCAGCCATTTCTGAAGGCCATAAAAGCCAACCTGTTTCGCCATTAGTCACATCATATCACCAGTCAGCACAGCTTCTTTGCAATCACTAGCATGGTAGGTTATGTGCTCCATAATATCATTCTGTTGCATGGTTCTACTGTATATTTACTTTGTTTCACCAGAGTGAACAAGAAAAGAAAATGCACAACAAGTGATATGATAGATTTAGAAATTCTCAGAATTATTAAAGAAGGAAAATCTCAAGAAACTGCAGATGAAAATGTTTTGTTTGGTCAATATGTTGGTTCTTCTCTTCAAAACATGAGCCCCAGAAAAAGGCCTTATGTGAAAATGAGAATCCAGCAACTTTTGTACGAAGCAGAATGTTTACTACCTCTTCAACCTTCTAGCAGACCATCACCCCTACAAGCTGGGATATCACCTTTCCATCAAGAAGGGGGTACAGTTTCCTCCTATATTCCTTCCCAGGTTGGAACTTCAGCTTCATATCTGCCAAACATTTATCAAAGAAATGAGTGAACTGTTTGTGGAGTTCTTGAACATGTCTTGTACTACATGATATTGGTTACCTGTAAATGAATAACTTGTTATTTCATCCGCATATTAGCTTGCATATTTATGTTACACCTGTATCTTGCAATATCTATCTGCATGTATGCAGAAATCATATGTACCATGGATTATTTGTCTATTCTTCCTGCCGTATTTAAGGCAGCCTCCTCAAGCAAAATAATGCAATCAGTGTAAGCAATGACACTAATTAAAAATGCATATTGACGCACATGCATGTAAGAATTATACACAAACAACTGTCAGAATCATGTCAAACAATTAGCAGCTATGTTCTGCGAACATGTCTATATTGCCATTCAATCTCTCCTTCAGGTGATACAAAATATTCTTTAAAAGTATCTCGAACACATTCTGCAGCCCTTGAATATCTGTTACCTCCCATATTTCTTACACGATCCAGTGCTGCAGTTTGTCCTGCCTCGGATCTCCAATCGCCACTGATTATATTCCCAAGTGTGTCTTCGTGGTCCACATACCCAGGCAGACAATACTGTAAAACTGATGAGTGGTCAAAAGATTTCATCTGATGTATTCTAAGATAATTATGCAAAGCACAAGCTGCTTTGGTGATTTTGGTAACTTTATCAGGGTGAGCAATAATTGGTCTTCTGAATACTTTAAACTTTGCTGCCATGATGCCAAAGAAGTTTTCAATGACTCCGCGTGCTCTTGATAAGCGATAATTGAAAATTTGAAGAGGTTCTGGTAAACAATTTCCAGCATATGGGTGCAGTAAGTAGGGTTTAAGTGAAAAAGCTTCATCAGCAACAAAAACATACGGACAGGTCTTACTTGTACCTGGCAAATGTTGTGGTTCAGGAAATAAAAAAGTATTGTGTTCCATGCTTTTTCCAAAATTTGAATGGCTAAATACACCACCATCACTATGCCGACCATAGTCACCGATATCCACATATGTGAAACAATAATGAGCATCACAAACTGCCATCAAGACAATGCTGTGCGTCTTCTTGTAGTTGAAGAAGGTAGAACTACTTCTATGAGGAGCCTGCATAACAATATGTTTTCCATCAATTGCTCCTATGCAATTAGGAAAATTCCACAACCTATAGAAACTTTCACTTATCCTCTTCCAATCTTCTTGACTAGAAGGAGGTCGGAGATAATCAACAGCCAGAGCATTCCAAATTGCCTCACATGTATTATCTATAATTTTACATACTGTTGAATGCCCTAAACGATAACTGAAGGCTATGGTTTGCATCGAGTCTCCTGTAGCCAGAAATCTCAAAGTAACTGCTAGCCTTTCACCAGGAGATACAGGCGATCGCATAACAGTACCTTTTTGATAAAGCGCTGTGCCTATCAAACTAAGCAGGTGATCAAACCTTGATGGTGTCATTCTGAAGTATTTTAAAAACTTTCAGTGTCAAACATTCTCATTTCAGCTATTAGAGAGTGATATTCACCCTTTATCAGCCTTTCAGTATTGATTTTTCTAACCCATTTCCTCCGAAGCCTTCTTGATTTTCGCCTCCTTAGCAATAATAGCAATAGCAGCTTTCGAGAATGTCGAGCGTCCATGCTGTTCACGTCAAATTTTTTTTCTATTTTTACGTATCATTTTCGGTGTGTGTGAATTGCAGCCCTTGTGTTACGTTCCGTTGTGTAAATTTTCTAAGTACGCTGCATAAAGTTACGTACTCCGTGTGCAGCCACCTTTTTTATACTTCCAATATACAGTAGTGGTAAAAATAAAAACGTCTTAGTGCTACGACAGAGAGACAAATAAAGTCCCATCCCCAGATCATATTAACTGAAAAGTAATGGTGACTGGTAAAACGTCTAGGTTGCTTGTACTTAGAACTTTAACTTATGCACGGAGTTTTATATTGGGCATTTTAACTTTAAGCTACTAGGCCTACTTGCCCAATATTAAATTCCATGCATCAATATCTGAAATATGATTCATGTCGCTGCTCTGGTAGAAACGGATGTTTGATCAGTAATCATGCACCAACCATATTTAGCAAACATTGTTGCTATGATGGTTGAGTCTCTAACACCCAGAGGCACAACATAGAGGGCCAGCAGACACAAGCAACAGACACACATCACACATATAATCTGTTCTCACCTTCACAAAACGGGTTGCTGTTGACTTTGAAAGGTTGATGATTGCCTTGAACGAGAACAAGCAAATAATATATATTAAGTATGATGTGCATTAATAGAGATGCTTTGGTTGAAAAAGTCCCCTAATGATTTGGCATGCCTTGTTGATGACACATTCAAAGTTATAATCTTTAGCTATCGTTTTGGTACAGCAGGAATGCTTTGTAAACCACCAAATTAATAATTACATGTACATGTAGTATTCAGCCATGCCAAAGTGCAAAGCATTATGGACCCAAGCTATGCAGGGGCTGCGGAAGGTGTTTTATTATGGGGGGGGGGGGGGGGGGGGGGGGGGGGGGGGTAAAGTATGAACAGTATGGAGCGGTCGCCAATGCACTTTTAATCTAATGTCTATTTGCATCCGTGTGTAAACCTGTACACATATTAGGTAATTTGTGTACAGGTGTACAAATATTACTTATCCTACCTTATATTTTTAAGTAATCAGATTTGTCAAAATTTACATATGAGTACACAACAGATTATTACAGCATTTGTTTGATGTACAATGTACATACAAAATAAACTGTGTGGATGAAATTTGACTTATTGAGAATGTTCCCATCTGGTTTGTTTGAATCTCTAACTTTTACAGTGTTCTGCAGTGCTATAGATAACAGGATTAAGCAATGTTATTGCAGTTAGCCAAAATTAGCATATTCATGACATATTTAATCAGAAGTTAGCACCACCATAGGGGGTATAGATTGTTGAAAAGTTGTGTGAAATGCTCACTGCTGGTATAAGATATAATGCAGCAAAATGAAAGGAGTAATTTGTGTACCACTGTACACATTTTAGGATGCAAATAGACACTAATACTATAATTTACAACGTCCGTACATCCGCGTAACCACCTATTTATAAACTCCGCCTAGCCTCTACAATTGTGGGTTTGAACACAACTAGCAACGCGTACCTAGCAACCAATAGAAACGACCACTCCTACACAAAAGTACATAGCAATGACCAATGGCAATTGATCAGTGTTCATTCTTATCGTACAGACCGGAAGTAGTACATGTATATGTATTTCATTGCGTGCACGGGCTATTTTTTTAATAGGTTGCGTAGTAACCGTACATAACAACAGGTGGTAGATTGCTTTACATTTAAAAAAAAAACATTCTGCACTTCTTATACATTGTAGAATCACTTCCGTGATTTTTCACGGGGTAAGGCTAGTAGCATATAAACACAAAAATAATAAGTCTGGATTGTTCTGTATGTTAAAACAACACTAATATTTATTGTCTGTCTCAATGACTAAGAGAGTTTGGAAAAGCTACATTTTATGAAAATATAAATGCAGAAGATGCCAAAAACTATACATGTTCAAACTAAGTAACCACTCTTAATTCAAGAAAATATTGTGGCTTGTGACATAGAAAGTTAATTGGACTGATACATACAAATAAACTTTGCCCTCCCCCCTAAAACGGGTAGTACCGCAAAATGACTACTTTGTGTTCTGAAAGCTACAAATCAGCAGTATCGTATTTAAACTGGAACAAAACGAATGTGTGAGCAAAAAAATGACCTTTGAACATGGATTTCAATTTTGAAGCTATAGAGATAAAGGAATCAGGAGTTATGTGTGTTTGTAGTTATTTAAGCTCAAATTCGTATAATTCAATATCTGTCAGAAGGAAATTTATATCTCTGATATCTAGCATTTCTTGGACCATTTGAAAAGTGCTATTTAGTGGCAAATGATGGGTTAATATGACTTTAAATTGGCATGAGATCATCTCATTCCACTGACAAGTTACAAAGCTCTAAAGTAGTAGTATTCAACTCTCTTATTAACTGAGACAGACAATAGTACCATTCACAGTTTTACTCAAGTACATGTACATGTAACATTGCTCTGTAGATAAAACAGTGGAGTGGCGGATACTTCTGACATTATCACTGGTGGCAATTACTATCTACATGTAATGCTATTATAGTCCAAATATTGTCTTTCTGTTCTCATTCGCTTGTAAAAAAAATGTTACTGATGGTTTTCATGTCATGCTTCTCACTAATTGGGTATGGCCTGATTGGTCGCAATAATAGCAAATCCTTCTCAGTGTACTGAATCAAGTGTGGCATCAGTTGTAGAAGTGAGGAAGGATAAGTATATTTTTATAATTCTCTAATAAGCTGTACTCCTGGAATAAGCAAAAGCGTCAAATCAAGTTTAGATCTTATAAACAATAAAAATCCTCTGTACAAATATTGTGTGATTGGACTTTTTGTGTGATTTTAATGTTCAATCACATTATGATTCCAAAATGATTTCACGAGTTATTTTCCCGTGTAAATATAGCTGAAATGGTGCTTGTCTCCATGCATTCTAGTGTCTCAGCGCATGCTCGGATCGAAGCTGCCAAGGCTGGCATGTCATCCTCCACCATCATGGAACTTGGCCGCTGGCACAGAGCCATCATCATCCTCTGCTTGTTGCTTGGATGGCTAATGCTCACTAACTGAACTTTGTTAACTTTGTGCCCCTCCCTCACGTATGGATCAAAACCAATTAACCCTGAGTCTGGTCAGTTCACACACCTTGGGGGGCTGTAGGGCACGCATTTTGGGGGTTAACTTGGGCGAAGCTCTGTGGGCCCTACTAAGCCAGCTAGCCAAGCCTGTACCAGCGTCCTGGCTTGGTACACAGGCTAGCCGGTTGAGGTCAGCTGTACTAGCTGGTGCCCCACTGTTGGGGAGTCTGGGTACAAGGACACAGGCTTAACTCTTGCCCTTGCCCCCATTTGTTGCCAATCAGTGGTTACAGGGATGGCTCGTGCTCAGGCAAGCTACACCTGCAATATATGTTGACAACATGTAAACAACATGTTGCTCGAGCGGCGCCAAGTGGCTAAGTAATTATTACACCCACCGCACGTGTGCATTATTTACAAATGTAAGGTTACTTATTGCAGCTGTTAATGTGCATGTAGCTAGCTGGCTCTTCTCAATCGTACTGGTGAATTGGAGGAATTCCGATCCAAAAACGGCGTCCGCTCCACCCGAACAATGACCCAGCCAGCGGAGCCATTAGTTGTATTGTTTCGATCACTATATGAATATCTCTCTTCGGGCTTTGCTGTTCATAATGGAGCAAGTGGTTTCTGAATGCTGTTGGTAAGTATGTGTAGTCCGGTGCCATAAGCTTGCATGTGCCTAACTATATATGTTGTAACTCCGAATCATCTTGCCTGCGTTTTATTTATATCAATGCAAGTATGCAATTGAACCACGTTTCTAAGAACCACCATGATGTAACCAAAGCATAACTCCCAAACAACACACAGGTCACGCCACTCCCACATAACACACCCTCCCACATGCATACTGGTACCATTATACCACTCGATCAGTATTTAAAAGGTACTAGTGCTACACCCAAACCCAAAGCCCTGTACAACACAACAGAACATCATTCACAACACAATGGACAACAGAAAGCTATGTGTTGCTGCACACGGTGTGAGTGTGTAATCATGGTTGCTTGCACTGTATGCTTATTGTGCATGTGTGTGTTACATTTTACACATGTATGTGCATGCATGGGCCATGAACACAACACCCTACGTGTACATTTAAATACCACACATGCATATACAGCACTACAATGTAACACACATGGGGAGTGGTGTGATGGTACCTGTGAAATCCTGTCACACATACCTAATACCCGAGTACACATACTCCCTTGTCACATACCCACTTTAGATGCACCATTCTGTACATCCACCCACTCTACACACACTCTGTCACACACCCACTCTACGCACACTCCCTCACACACACACTCTACACACACTCCCTCACACCCATCCACTCTACACACTCCCTCACACCCACCCACTCTACACACACCCTCACAACCACCCATTCTATGCATACTCCCTCACACCAACTCACTGTACACACACTCCCTCACACCCACCCACTCTACACACACTCCCTCACACCCACCCACTCTATGCACATGCCCTCACTCACACTCACTCTACACACACTCTCTCACACATGCACAAACTGGAAGATCAGAGGCGGATCCAGGAATTCAGCAAGGGGGGGCCCGACATGAATAATAGACGAGGGGAGGGGGCACGCGCAATTCTTTTTGCATGTTATTCCATAGATACATGTATCAATAGTGTAGTAGGGGGATTGGAAACTGAGGCAGCCACTTGCACTCAGTTAAGTTCTTGTTCCCAGGTTTAAGTGGATTCTAAATGGGTGTGTTTCATCAGTCAGTTTCGTCAGATTTGTACATGCGCTTATAAATACTTATTATTTCGATACTTGAGCCACTAAAAATTTGCATCCATACTCAGATAACCTACTTCAAGCAATGAACAGTATTCTATTTGTCCCCTGTACATCAGTTGCATAAATCTTTGAAAACCACCTAGCTCTTCAGAGGCAGAGGAAGGTCTTATAAAGTGTAGCGGCTTAGGTTACGTAACAGAAATGAGAGGGGCACAGAGGGGGTGGGTGCGGGAAGGGGCCGTGCCTCCTCCCGCCCAGCTAGGGGGTATGGGGAAGCGCTGTAAACTCCCCCATTGTGGTCTGGGGCGGAGCCCCAGAAGCTTTGCTATTTGTGCAAGTTTTATGTTCAAAAGCCATACGAAATTTGATCACTTTTCATGAACAGCTATATACTGTAGACTTGAATCTTTTATGAAAGAATGCAATTATGTGATCAAAGTGCTATATTTCAATGGGTTTACAGAAATGTTGACTATTTTCAATAAGATGGTGGTAAATATGCCGAAACAAAAATGCTCGTCTCAGTAGTTAGTGAGGATTAGTGGTAGGTAAGCTCTCTGATGCCGTAAATGCGGTGGCTGAGCCTGAACAGAATTCGCTCATCGCAGCTATTCAACAATGGCAGCTTAGTGCAAAACGCGATTCGAGCTAGCACGTCGATTGATTTGTGAGCAACGTTTCAACTGATATTAATCAAAGCTAATTCCTGTTTGATCGCAAAAATGTATGCTCTTCCATGTATATACTTGTAGAATCCAGGTATAACATTTAATAGCATTGTACCAGTTCAATTTACTTGGGGTTGTCGAGTTACTAGCCTATCTGCAAGTGAGTTACAGTGAAATGAGAAACTTTTAAACAAATCCACTGTTAATTAAAAAATAACATCACTAAGTTCAGCAAATTCTTTGGTCAATGATAGAAGACACAACAGGAAACTTTCTTTGTAAGTTCAAATGTCCTATTTCAGTGAAAGAGTATTCTACTGCATCAGATGGGTGGCAAACTATTAAGTATCAAATGGTGCTCATTAAAAACATGTCAACAAAATGTGTTGCCATAGCAACACATTTTGTGAGCAGGCCATGCCGAATGATATTTTTAAATAATCTCTTGGACCTGCCCTTGCCATCGGATAAAGCCCAACTTCTTTCTGTGTCAGTACTCTACGCTGCTAAATGGCTTTCTGCTATCCTTTCAATTGGCTTGGGTCTGCACATGGACTCTGATGAATTTCAGACTGCAGTGAAGTGGTGGCTGGGTATGGAGACCTCTTGTGGTTCCACATGTTCCCTCTGCCCAAACAGTGGCCTAGACCCACTTGGCCATTCATGCCGCTACATGCAAATGTGGAGGTGATGTTGTTCTGAGGTATAATAAATAGAGGAACATATTGGTGGATAGTCTGGGGACCCGAATGATGGTTGTACTAACCATCAGTCGAGTCCCCAGACTACTTGGTGGATGGGCTCACCCATCCAAGTTGTGGCTGGTTTTGGACTCAGCCATGATCATCAGCCAGCTGACATTTTAGTTTATGAGAAGCCTGCTGTGGCTGTTGCTTCACCGCTTAGCGCAAACATTTTACTGGAGGCGGGTGACCGTGTGATTGGTGGTGCAGCAGCTCAGGCCGCTGAGGCATGGAATCATGCAGCCAACGACCAGAAGTGTTCAGATCTGGGGTGGGCTTGTGTATCACTTGCTGTTGAATCCTGTGGCAAAGAAGCCCAGGAGTGTTTTTCCTGTCTTGCCTCACGTCTAACAAGGCCACTTTAGATCTTTACAGTCAACTGAACCTTGCTCTAGCTAGAGGAATTGCCAAAGCGATCAAGTCAGTTAGCTTCCACAATGGTGACAATAATTAGTGCATGTGTATAGTTAGAATTCTTGTGTATTCATATTTTAATGTTATGTATGTTCATAATAATTGCAATAGTAATGACACAGTTGCAAAAAAATTGTCTCCATCATTAAAATACATATAGAATAAAATATGTATATTATTACTTATTTATTATTTCACTGTATAATATATTTATGCATAATTTAATTAAATGGTTATGCTTGCTACTGCATGCACCTGAACCATCACTCAATTATGAAGTTTTGTTACACATGTGTTCTCAAGAGCAGACAGCTTGTCTGATGTCAGTTTCCTCTTCTCACGTATCATCCCTAGTTTTAGACCTTGCTTTGTTCCTTGCAGAAATACAGGTTGTAAAACCAGCACCTCTTGATGTATCAGTATAACCTCTGTTTAAATCCTAAATGATTCTAGAAGCAAGAGTATAGCTCATAAGTTTCAAGCTATGACCCTCATGCAGGTATAAAGAGCATGGCTACTTAATGATGATTATAATACTATTTAATAAAACATTGTGAAAAAAATCTAGGATAAGTCTGTTTTACTCACATGACTGAGTGTGTATTTTGATCCTGCCAAATGAACTCACACTAGGTAATTTTATGATATATACTACTACAATACATGTACTGTGAGCACATGACGAAGTAGGATTACTCCTTAAAATGTCATTTGTGGTCAAAGATGTAACCATAATATGCCCAAAACATCCTAGTATTTATTTATCGCTTATTGGTTACGTGGATTGTTGAAAATTTAGTACCAATTTTTTCCATTTGTGCTCATGAAATAAATCTTGTGTATTAAATATGCATAGCAATATGATCTACAAATTCTGGATAGTTGCAGTATTCTTTTGTATCAATTCACTAACATTTAATTTTTAGTATGAATGGCATAATTTGGTATAATAATACCTTCAAATGATGTCTGAGATAGGACACTACATTTACTGGCATTTACTAACAGTGGTTTATTTGTTGTGTTGTTTAATAGCTTATCTCATTAACTCACCTGCAGTTAGGCTAGTAACTCGGCAACCCCAAATAAATTGAACTGGTACAATGCTATTAATACCTGGATTACATGTACACAACAGAGTCACATTATATAATTAGCTTGATACAGAACCAGAATTGACTGATACATACAAAGACACAAATTAAGTCAGTCTGAACATTGCATATTAGCGCTAAAATCTACCTTGAAAAATCATTTTAGCATCAAAATTAATGAATTAAAATGACATAATTATATATAATATCCAATTAGCAACACATGAAGATTAGGATTGATGTTTTGGGCATATTATAGTAAGCTGTTAAATAGTTTTACTTAACTATCGTATATTAAATATCCGTCCACCCGACATGCTCTGTTTGGTCTTGTATACCGAGCACACAACAAAAATATCATCTCTCCACTAAATTGTAATTCTGCGGGTTCATGCACTTGGCAATGTTTTACGACAAGAACATTCGACTATTAAGAATGACAGATATTGGAATAAAAATAGTCAGTTTGCAATGAATCTACTGAGGGAAGTGTTCAACCTCAGTAAAGTTAGTTCCAACAATCACGCTCTTGCACAGAATATCGAAGGCTCAGCAAGAAGTGTCCCATTGAGGTTGGTGTAACAGTTGTGTTAGCAAATATACTGGGTGTGAACAGTCAATACTCCATGTTGCGAGGGAAAGAGAGAACAAATTGAGTGCTGGTGTACCTTGGGATTGTTCCACACACCACATACACTCATGCAAACCACACAGCCAGTCCACAAAAAGAGCATTCTCTGCACACCTCTGGGACACCAAAGAGACATCTTACACTGCTCTGACTGGGAGAGGAGTATCTTAAATCTTCAGAAAAGTTTTAGCACCGTCATAATACAGTCTGTGGGTTACTTTATTGTCAGCCAAATTGTTGAGATGTGACTGGGTTATTTGTATCTAAATTTTTTTTATAAATGCATGGATGCAAGATAAAATATTAATTAAAGAACCAAATTAGTAACTAAACAGAACAATCCAGCAGCATAGGGAAGATATTCAGGTCATGTTGGCAAGCTCTACAATTGAATGATGTGGTGAAACATGCAGGCTAAATATATAATTGGAAAGTCCTCAAAATCCAAACTTTTTTTTTACAAAGGCATATGCTAATGCTAATTATAACATTATTCACCAAGGTACATGTATCTATGCGTGCTCTACCATAGGCAAAACATTATTCACCAACAACAACACTGCTCAATGCATGATGAGCCTGATATTGCAGCTCTAGTGGTCAAGCCTGCCATATCATCCTTGATCTAGGACATGGAGATGGGAGACTAACAGGTTAAAAATAAGGAATTTTTTAAAAATAAGGCAGAGAGCTCCATGACTTACAACTGCCACCATATCTAATATGTAGACATCAATTTCATACAAACTAATTTTATAAACATTAAGGCATGCTAAAATTAAAAAGCAGCAGTGAATTTCTAACGTGTCAGAATGAAAGTACAGCTCCTATAACCAGCTTTCAGAAATCTCCACTGTACATGCACATGTGTATGCTATGCAAGGTGCAAAATGCAAAAACCAGTGTAAGGCAAAGAAAACCAAGTTCATAAATTAATTCAGTGTCCTATCTATCCTGGTTGTCCCACTATGTTTAATACGAAGATACAAGCAATGGATCACTATCAAGTTATTAAGGCCACAGATAACTGTGGCTGTGCAGCCCCTCCCCCTCAGACATACACACACACACTCACACACACACATGCACACACACACACACACACACACACATACACACACAATACTGATTAGAAGGCTTTCAGGTTCAACATTATACTTAGCAGAATTTGAATTGGACCACTATTAACATACCATTTAATTATAACATAGAGGGCTGTAAGATACCCTGTATAACCTTTTCAATCATGGATGTAATTTTAGAGAGTTAACGAATCAAAACATACACGAGAGTTGAAGCAGAAGCTCAATAGTCCGGTGCTCATCACTCAGCAGGTCTGGAAAGAACATGGAGGACCATAAGCACACACACATACATACATGTACATACACAAACACTCACACACATACATACACACACACATGCACACTGCACACACATGTATGTAGGCCTACATGTACACGCAGACCAGGTCCAAGATATTCCCGAGATTATGGCAGACGTACCAGGTGCAGGTCACCTAGTTATTACTCCACCCCTTGTTCCCTTCCATGCTCCCAATGTTGTTGTTTTTTTTTAACTTCACCGCAACAGCATTCCATATAGTCAAATATAAGTGAGTAGCACTGATGAGCAGACACTTTTGTATTGTATACACTTTTGTAATTATGTCACAGCTGTGACATACTTGAGTCTGGACACCACACAAAGGTAATAGATAATCCATGACAAATTATGGCATTACCAGTAGTATCAGCGAAGGTCATTGGGCTATTCCATTATTCAACCATACACCCCTACAGACAATAAATGGTGTCCAGGGGGTTATAGGGTGTGTGTGTTTGTGTGCGTGTGTGTATGTGTGTGCGTATGTGTGTGTGCATGCGTGTGTGCTTGTGTGTGTTTGTTTGTGTGTGTGTGTGTGTGTGTGTGTGTGTGTGTGTGTGTGTGTGTGTGTGTGTGTGTGTGTGTGTGTGGAAATAACAAAAGCTTGACCTGCAGGGAGGTGTAACCTTGAGTCTGGACACCACACAAAGGTAATAGATAATCCATGACAAATTATGGCATTATACCAGTAGTATCAGCGAGAATCATTGGGCTATTCCGATGACAATAAATGGTATAGGGAATATATGTGTGTGTGTGTGACAGTGTGTTTGTTTGTGTGTGCGTATGTGTTCGTGTTTGTGTGTGTGTCTTGTGACAGTGTGTTTGTTTGTGTGTGTGTTTTGTGTGTGTGTGCGTGTGTGTGTGTGTGTGTGTGTGTGTGTGTGTGAGTGGGGGGGGGGTATTTGTAGGGAGGGATCTATTGGTGAAATAATGCATGCCAGTTTGCTGATATTTATCGATCCCCCGCCTCCAACCTTTCGCGAAGTTCCTCTAGTGCCTGCCATATGCTTAGCTTCCTCTGTCGGGTCTGACTAACACTTGCAAAAGTGTTTCCACGAGTCGAGAACTGCACGCGCCGAACCCTGATCATTGATCAGGGTCCGGCGCGTGCAGTTCTCGACTCGAGTGATCATTTCATCCTTTATAGGGCCTAGTGCTGTAACCTATTGAAATTAGAAACTCTCATGTATGAACGAGTAGCAAGTACTAAAGTAGCAGCGTTAAACGCACCTCAAGATATAATTTCAACAGCACCCATATGTTGTCCTCAGTATGGTTGCTGAAGTCTTTGTGTCAGTCCTATGTTGCAATACATTAATCTAAAGTTAGTGTGCAGTTTTTATAAGTAGTTGACTCGATCGATAGTTCGTAATTGTGACGGGGCACGGGTTGTAGACCTAGGGCACGGCAGCTTTGTAGGCTGTAGAGCATGGGTTATAGACCTAGGACACGGCAGCTTTGTAGGCTGTAGGGCATGGCAGCTTGGTAGGAAGGGGACAAATCTCAACGATTTGTACGCTATTCTAATAATAGATGCACACCAAGATTGCGGGTAAAATATATAAAAACAAAAATAAATACGGGGCCCGCGGTGGGGAAAATTTTTCATAAAAAATTGAATATTGACGGCAACGGCGTTCCATAAGGGGGGGTCTTGGTCAAAAAAAAAATTTCGAAAAAAATTCATCACTTTTCTTAATTTTTTTTTTTTTTGCACTTTAGCTCGCACTACAGCATGGAATCATATTGTTTGTAGTGTTCATGGGTGTCTAATTCGTGCAAAGATAGGGCTTAACTGCCTATCTAGTGCTATTTCGTCGTGGAAAGCATATTATCACGTGACTGAGACACGAATCGTGGGCGTTGCCTTCATATAAGCGATGACATCAATTCACTACCCAGTACTGTAGTGCAACAATCGAAGCGTCGCAAAGCAATGTAAAGATAAAGACTATACTACTAAGTAAGCCACGGATACACCTGGTACTAAGTAACATGCATGAGCTCACTTCACTATTAGATCACGCCTCACGCGAGCAAGCCCCAACTGCTATTGTTTAAACGAGCGAGTCATGAACAATAATGCGTGCCGTTCTTCAAAATCTTGTTGGAGTACCGCAAACCTTAATTGATGGACAGGGATGTAATATTTGATAGGCCTACAGCCCGTACATTACGTCATGGCACGAGAGACTGAGTATCGCGATATTCTAAGGTACAAGTGAAACAGCGTCTCCAGCTTCAAGCGACGAAGTGACAACATCTACAACAGCATTCTGCAACGAAGCCTGCTTGCAATTTGTAATATTATCTTCATTGTAGGTGTGGTCAATTGTCAATTACGTAACGATTTAAGGGGCGTGCCCGAGAAATGGGCGTGTTCGAAGGCGGAGGGGGGGGGGGGGGGGGGGGGGTTGACCTGGCCCTTGATTTTAAGAATTATTGGGATGGTGTCTATAACCCCCCCCCTCGGGTGCATATATTGTAATACATCTTCACATGCAATTGCAATAAAATTTCCAGCATTTACGAGTTTTGAATCAAATGCTATGATCCGAGCATAAACTGTTACATAATCTTCAAACAGGAAGTGAATGTTGACAACTGGTCATCCTGAAGCCCTTCGATAGTTGGATAGCGGTTGACAAGTTTAAATTTTTTAGGTTGTTTGGACCTAAGCTGTATGTAAATGTACCTGATGTATGTACATATAGCTGTGCTCACTTTTCTTAGTGATATATACATCTGCCTGTATTAATTTCTGTAATGGGAACATTATCGAAGAAATGCTGCATGTCTCTTCAAAGCATCACCACACCTAAACATGAGAGAAACATGCAGTCATATCCGGACACAAACATTCTATCTTAAATCTCCAGAAGAAGGGGTTTCACATAGGTAACAAATATAGTGCTGTACAGTACGATATTAATGATGGCCAATATCATGACCTGGTGATAGTCAGTTGCTGTAAATATTCTGGGCTCTCATTGTTGCATTAAATGATTCACATCAACAAGCTACATGTACAAACACACAAATACACAAACACATCGACGGCCAAGAGTAGATACCAACTTTCAAACTTGTGCCACTTGTATCATCCAAGAAAAGAATCAGGGGTACCGTCATAACCTTCCGCCCCGCTGCCTAGGCATTCCATGGATTTGGCTGGAAATATAGCAACATCTCCTTGCAAGTAATAATTTATTAACCTCCCATGCATACATATGTACATGTATATGAAATCATCATCTGGTCAACAAATCTCTTGCTCTCCGGTACAATCAGATACTCATACAAAATGAGGGCATCACTCGGCCACCGAGTTAAACTGGACTGCATCTTCTAAGTGTACAAACACATCAGAACAGCCCTCCTGAAGATAATTTTTCATGCATACGGAATGTACAGTACCTTTTGAAAAATTCTGATAACAATCCTTTTGTGAATCCCAGATATTATCATAAGGTGGTAAAACAGAACAACATCCCTTGTAAAGAAAGGAGTTCCAACAGTAGTTGGAATTGCCTATAAAATGTTATTTACGTGTAGCAGCCATCTGTATACAATATCAGCCAAAGAAATCATGCATGTAAAAGGGTGTTTGTTCCTTTAGGTGTCAGGCACTGTGTGAGTATATATATATATAAACCCGTTTTAACTGATCTGCTGTGGGAGTGCAAACCAGGCAATTTGAAAGCCTTCAACTATTTCAAGCTTGTACTGCATAGCAGCAGCAAATTAAATTTCTAATTTCTAATTTCTGTTTTATAGTGGTGCCCAGGCCATAACCTACATGTACCAGATCTCTGTGCTTCAACCAGCTATAATTCTTGACTAATTTGCACACATTTTCAAGTTGTGTGTGGATACCATGCAATGCAGATCTTGTCTGTGGTAGTTCTACATGGGTGTGTGGAATGACAGCCTTTGTTACATAGATAACATGGAGCTAGTATACTATATCAACATTGTAGATGAACTTGGATATACATGTACCAATAATAAACTCAGCCATGATGAGTCCCCAGACCACACAATCTTCCGGTTTATGCATTTTTACACCATTCTGCTCTCCCCAACCACCACATAACAATTCTTGTAATGATTTTTTCTAAACACAACACATTCAATGACGCCACTGTTACTTCATCAGTCCTTCAATCTTATCAGCCTCTATCAGTGTTGACCAGGTCACTGGCTTCATAACCTTTCCCTAGTATGGTCATGTTGGTTCGTTCAGCATTCCCTCCAAGTTCAATCTCTAATGCTTCCACAATGGCTCCAGTCTTATCCTCCAGTAGTGATATACCAAAGGTGGAATACTTTGCTCCAACCTTTTTGGCTACATTCAGCTTCTCAGCAGAGGATAACAGTTCAGGCATAGTGGTGTAAACGATTTTCAGGTTTTACAGCTGCAGGTAAATTGATTATTCGTGATTACTTATTCGGTCGACTATGCATTTAATAGAATAACAGGTTACCTATTTCAGAATTTCATTTAAGGTAAACTGGCATATTAGAATGGTTTTGAAAACTCCACAAGTTTGGGCCAATGCTTCGTGCAGAGAATATTTAGACATTGCATAGTTCTTTTACGCAATGAAAATTAATGCCAATTTTGTCGCATATACATAACATCTCCATGTGGCTAATAAACCATGTATAACACCCTAGATGTATTTTTCCCTACTGTACATGTGGCACTGCTTGGTCCATTAGCTTTGACATTAGTGTGTGTGCGTATAGCGCCTGCGCTTAATTAGGAGATGTGATGGTCTCCTATATGCAGCTAAGCATCATAGTAACCAAAGCATCTTGGCAGATCTACAAATACATACAGCTAGATACAGCATAATAGATCATACTACTATACATATACATATACAGCATTATATATACTAAGTCAAACTTAGAGTTCACATCTGATATCTAGAATGTCTGGTGCCCTATGCCATTTACACTTCGGTACACAATTGGGATGAAGAGGAGGGGACAACAGAAGTAGACGCTGCAAGAAAGAGGAGAGTTTACTTACATGTAGCCACTCTTCCCAATAGCCTTACCTCCAACAAGGTATGGCAGAAAAGGTTCTATTTTCAGCCATTCATCCAGCATCACATGCTTCTGGCCACTTACATCATCAATATACTTATATCCTTTAGAAAGGGCCTTCTTTAATAAGGACAGCTCTACTTTAGTGTCATCAAAGTGGTCTGAGCTGGCTTCAGGAGGACAGGAGATCACATCTAAAATCTCTACATGTGGACAGAATTCCTGACAAGCCTTATTAATGACAGCTAGAACACGGTGTGCTAATTCTAGGTACTTGGGGTCTCTTCTGTCAGGGAAGGACATAGCCAAGGAGAGGGACTGGAACATCTCACTCATCTCAATCATGGTGGTCACACCCGTCTCACTTTGCCACTTTACACCCCTGCACCACACATCACAGTGACGATTGAGATGAGATTGTAGGGGTGTGGCCTGTATTGTGGGTAGTGCAAACTCAAAAGGCAGTCTACGGAGAAGGACATGAAGAAAGCGTGGTGTGAAGAACTGATTGGTACACTTGACAATCATGGACCATCCAAAACTGCCACTGGGAACTGTGGCACTACTTGGTCTGTCAACATTGACAAGAGCTGGGAAGAAGAGGAGGGGACCAAGGTCTGGGCTGAATACGCCATCAGGTGCCATGTTTGTATCCACTTGGGATAGGTCCACTGGTTGACACAACTCAAAGTGGATCATAAACTGTGTTATCATTTCAATGTTGTACTCTGGAAATGCTGCTCCTAGTACTGCCCTGCGTACTATCCCAGTATTGCTGACTAGATGGGTATACTCCTTAAGAGAGGGATCTGCAAATATAGCACCATTGACCTTCTTAAGAATGCTCTCTTTATGAAGGACGATCCAGCTATTATTGGGGTCTTCAGATGGAACAAAGACAATCAAACCCTTTTCTGATAAGGTCTTTAGGATTGAAATGATTTGAGGGACATCAGGTGTTATACGGTTGTCTGGATCAGCCTTGATACATTCAACAAGGTCAGAGAGCGTTATGGCATCAATATCTGAAGGTAGCTTCTCCTTAAAGAAGGCAAGCATCAGGTGATTGTGAATTGGAATAGACGGACACATATTTACGACAACTTTGTTTACGTCATGCAATAGGCCCCTGAACTGATCCATCTCATCACTGTATATCTTTGTGAGGTTTAGGGCTACAACCCTTACTAAATTTTGGTGACTGATGGCAGTCTCAGCCATTAACTGTAGAGCTGTCAGTTTAGTGGTGACCTGCTCTGGTGTTAGCAGGTCAGCATGTGTGCCCACTACTATGACTGATGACTTCTGGGGACACTTGTGGCACACACCATCAATCATTGCAGTCCAGTAGTAGAGCTCCCTGGTGATGGCTTCAGAGTCCTTCCTTAGGTCCTGCAGGAGAAGGAAGATGGCTGGACTGTGGAGGGAGATGGCCTCCAGACATGCAGAGTGGCTGGAGAAGTAGTGGTTATGTCCGGCCAAGTCACAGATAACCATATTGCTGTAGGGACTGTTAACTTGATGGGGAACGATCCCAGCAGTAAGAGGTTCTACCACATCTTGTCGTCCAAATACACGCTAAATGAATAGTTTATACATGTGGTTGAACTACATGAATAGTTTATAAATGTGGTTGAACTACATGTAGAAATAGATGTACATTACAAGTACATATTTTATTTGGTACCAATCTTCTGATTGTGTTTCTGTTCCTCAAGCTCATAAGATCCATTATTTATTACAACCATGCAACTCCCTATACCTCTTCCTCACCCTCCCATGACACTTAGCAGGACTCCCTTCTACTGGCTTCATATTAGTGTACGATATCCTTACAGCAAGGGATGATACAATTGTGTCATATCAGACGTGGAGTATGGTTGATAGTCCATTGAAGTACAGTCCAACTGTCCTTCAGTCGGCAATTATTCATGTCTAAATTTATTGCATACGAAGTCCGCAACAGCATCGAGGAAGTAAAAATAACATGCAACTTTTTTTTACATTTATAGGAGCATTTGGGGTCCGAATAGTAGGTTTTATGTACTATTTTGAGTAGCCCAATTCGCTGAACGTAAAATTCAGCACGTTGAATAGTTGAATAGTAATGAGTTAACTATTAGCGTTAGGTTGGCGGCATTGTACTAATTAAATTCATTACAAAAGGTACAAAGGAATAGCATCCCTTTCTATATCTATCTCGGTTAATGCTAAGTAAACAGTTGAATGAGTTGTTTTTGTATACATGCCATAAGAGGTGTCTAAAGATGGCACCGTAATGAGGCAAATACGTAAGGATTATAATTTTGAAAACCAGCTTCTACTTTGAAAAGGAGATTTTTTGTATTTCAAGGTACCATGACACATAGCATTGAAATATGATTTTGTTTTTGCATGCGGCACTAAATTATAGTCAAATTGGAAACAAAAATAAAAAGTACCCCCAATACACTTGAAAATTTCAACAAGGTTTTGAGCAACACAAGGGGCTCATTTTTATACCATCCATAGCTGACATGTTTTATCACATAGTGGTATCATGGACATGAATTTAATGTTATTCATTAAGAAGCCATTAACTTATATTTTTTCGATGCTGTCGCGGACTTTAGACCATGGCCTTGGCATTCGTTAGTTGCATGCATTGATTAGTGTTAGCGATAATACAGTATAACTATAAAATACACAAAACATACACAATGTAGATGCACTGGATTTTAGATAAATGTTATGGAAAGCAACCACAGCTTGGTTGGAGTACAATCACATGCACACGCTAAATGAATAGTTTATAAACGTGGTTGAATTACATGTAAAAGTACATGTAGATGTACATTACATGTACGTATTGTATTTGGTACCAATCGTTTGGTTGTGTTTCTGTTCCTCATGCAAGATCATAATTACAACCCAACTCTCTATACCTCTCCATGACCCTTAGCAGCTCTCCCTTCCACTGGCTTCATATTGTTGTTCAATGCAAGGGATGATACAATTTTGCCATATCAGAAGTGGAGTATGGTTGCTCTCCACTATGATAGTCCATTGAAACTGTACTTCAGTCGGCAATGATGTTTATTGCATGTGTGTGGTGGAAATTAGACTATGGCTTTGGCATTCGTTAGTTGCATGCATTGATTAGTGTTAGCAATAATGCAGTAGAACTATAAAATACACAAAACATAGATGCACTGGATTATGGAAAGCAACCATAGTTTGGTTGGAGTACGATCGCATTCAACTTTATAATATAGTTGTGATAAAATAATAACGTCTTAGTGCTACAACAGAGAGACAAATATAGTCTCATCCTCAGACCAATTTATTAATAGCATCTGATATAATGTCTAGGTTGCTTGTGTTGGAAGTTAGAACTTAAACTTATGCACGGAATTTCATATTGGGCACGATAGCACGAATCTAATAGGCCTACTTGCCCAATGTTAAACTCCATGCAAACCTGTAATATGACTCGTGTCGCTGCTCTGGTAGAAACGGATGTTTGATAATCATGCATCCACCATAATAATGTTGCTATGATGGTTGAGTAGACAGACCTCCAACACCCAGAGGCATAACATAGATGGCCAGCAGACACAAGTGACAGACACACATCACACATATAATCTGTTCTCACCTTGACAAAACGGGTTGCTACTGGCTTTGAAAGGTTGATGATTGCCTTGAACAAGAACAAGCATATAATATATATTGGGCATGGTGTACATTAATAGATGCTTTGGTTGAAAAAGCCCCCTAATGATTTGGTATGCCTTGTTGATGACACATTCAAGGTTATCATCTTTAGCTATAGCTTAGCTTTGGTACAGCAGGAACGCTTTGTAAACCACCAAAATAATACATGTATATGTAGTATTCAGCCACCCCAAAGTGCAAAGCATTATGGACCCAAGCGATGCAGGGGCGGCCAAAGGTATTCTGTTATGGGGGGTAACTTTGAATACATAAAGAGAGGGCGAGGCACAAAAATGCAATCAACAAGGGTAGCATCAGGTAATTTTACCACTAAGGAGTATTCACCTCCCACACCTTTAATAAGTCTGGATTTTTCTGTATGTCAAAACAACCCTAATATTTAGTACCATACACAGTTTTACTCCAGTAACGGTGCCCTGTAGAATAAACAGGGGGAGTGGCGGATTATCACTAGTGGCAATCACTACCCACATGGACGCTACCCTAGTACAAAATATTGCCTTTCTGTTTGATTAGTGTGTAATTGATGGTTTCATGTCATGCTTGTCACTAGCTGACTACCACACATTTGGTCGTTATAATGGAAAATACCGTAGAGTGCCGCGATATATCCCTCCTCCTCCCCCCCCCCGTCTGCCCACGTTGAAACTTTTCAAAAAAAACCACATTATACATCGACATATCTCCAGAACCATAAATGCTAGTACATGTACTTACCTTTTTCAAAGCCAATTAGAACAATCATTTCTTTCACGTAAAATATTGTTAGTTTGCTTCTATCCTCACGGTGTACATTGTATGCAGGCCCGATAACTAATGCAGTTTTGAGCGGGCATATTTCTTGATTTGTGACTATGGGATGCTAAAGTCTGAACTTATTAGAGACATAATTGTGGGTAGAATTCGGGACTATGCGTTGTCGCAATGTCGTAAGCCTGATCCATGCAGACTTAACACTCGAGAAGGCAATGAGAGTAGTTCATCAGCTTGAGGCAGTACAAGACCAGCATGAAATACTTAGAGAAGCTGCAGACTCCAAAGAGCTCAATTCTACTGTGATCAAGCACAAGTAACAGCTAAAAACTGGGCAAAGCCACCTCAGTAGATGTTAGTGTTGTGGTTGAGATCACCATCAAAATGGAAGATGTCCAGCAAGAACTGCAGTATGCTTAAAGTGCCACAAGAAAGGGCATTTTGCCCTTCTGTGTCCATCAAAGCAAGTGGAACAGCTACATACAAGCAGTGCAGAGAGGGAAATTGAAGATGAGCTGTTTATTGAAGCAATTGGTGATGAGGATAAAACCACAGCATGGTTGGCATCTGATCTGTACAGCTTAATGGCAAGACAGTGCAATTAAAACTGGACACTGGTTCAGAAGTTACAGTTATTTCCTGCAACACAATTAAGACCCTTGGGTGCCAAGAGTTGAAGACTTCATCCAAAATTCTGTATAGACCTGGCAAACAGCCGTTAGATGTTATGGGGCAGATTATGGCCAAAATCACATACAAGAATGCTCACTCACAGGAACCAATCTTTGTTGTGAGAGGACTGAACTCAAACTTACATGGGTTACCAGCACTTAGAGCTCTGCAATTAGTTGCAAGAACAGATGAAATTAGTCAGTACGAGGAACAGATCCACACTTATTCACTGGATTGGAAACACTAGGACCGGAGTACACTATCAAGTTAAAGGCTATTGCCAAGCCATATGCACTAAGTACGCCCAGTAGTGTCCCGCTACCTTTGAGAGACAAAATCAAGAAAGAACTTGATAGGATGGAAAGCATGGGTGTTATATCCAGAGTAGATGGTCCTTCTGAGTGGTGTGCTGGAATGGTTGTGGTACCTAAACAGAGATCTGAATCTGTCCATATATGTGTGGATTTGAGGCCTTCAAACGTGAGCATGCTGAGGGAAAATTTCCCACTCCCCAAAGTTGATGAGAATCTAGCACAATTGAGTGGAGCCACTACATTTTGCAAGCTTGATGCTAATTGTGGCTTCTGGCAAATTCTGCTTGCTGAGCATGTTCAACTCCTCACGACGTTCATAACACCTTTTGGTAGATACTGTTTCACCAAGCGTCCTTTTGGTATTTCAGAAGAGGATGAGTGATATCCTTCAGGATATAGAAGGAAAACTCTGCCAGATGGATGATGTGCTGGTATTCGGCAGTTGTCAAGAGGAGCATGATGACCGACTCAAAGCAGTATTAAAGAGAATTGAGGAAGCAGATATGACGTTAAACCCTGACAAGTGTGCCTTTTCAAGACACCATATAGTGGACCAGAGAGGAATTCAAGCAGATCCTGAGAAGACATCTGCCATCCTGAAAATGCCAACACCAAAGAATATTTCAGAGCTACAGCATTTGTTAGGCATGATGAATCAATTTGGAAACTTTTCACCCCACATTGCTGAGATTACTAAACCTATAAAGGGAGCTTCTGAGTTCAAGAAACTGCTGGTTATGGGCTCTAAACATGACGAGGCATTCTTGAGGTTAAAGAAGGAGGTAACCAAACCATCAACTCTTGCTCACTACAACCCTCAGTGTAAAGTAAAAATTTCAGCAGATACATCATCTTTTGGTCTGGGTGCAGCTCTATTGCAGAAAGAAAACAGTGAGTGGAGACCAGTTGCATTTGCTTCGTGATGGATGACAGAGACAGAGCAATGCTATGCGCAAATAGAGAAAGAAGTGCTTGCTATCGTTTGGGCATGTGATAAGTTTTGTGATCGGTAAGAGATTTGGAATTGAGACATATCACAAACCGTTATTGCCACTGCTGACATCTAAATGCCTTGATACTCTGCCCCCCCCCCCAATTTTACGATTTCGGCTACTATTGTATTGAGCATGTGGCCGGAAAAATCATTGTTTACTGCTGATACACTTTCTCGAGCTCCTTGCTCATATTCTGCGTCAGAAGGTGGAAGCAAGTTCACAGATCAGGAAGTAGAGTCATTTGCAGATGCGATTACTGATGCAATTCCAATAGTCAAATCAATGTTCGTACTGCTCAAATCAATGACTCTGTATGTACTCGCATAAGACAATACTGTCTTTCTGTATGACCTTCAAAAGCAATATATTCCAGGTGAACTAAAACCTTATTAGTTTGTTCAGGATGAGCTGAGTTTGTGTAATGACTTACTCCTGTATGGTAAATGTATTGTAGTGCCAAGATCACTGCAGACATTCACTCTTCAAAAGATACACTCAGGTCACCTGGGAATACAACCTTGTCATCTTAGAGCAGGAAATGCAGTATAGTGGCCAGTGGCTTGGCAGAGAGATAGTATAATGTTACAGTGCGCATGCGCACTGTATGATTTTAATTAATGTCTCGATGATACTACAAACGGCACCACTTATTAAGCTTTCTATTACTCCAGTATTAACATGTTGATGCAAACCACATCAGCCGTGATCGTTCGAGGCTGCAAGAAACCTCACAATATTTAAAACATGTATGGGACCAATGACAAATAATACTGAGTTTAATTGGCATTGATGAACTTTCAGCACAGGTATAGATGCTTTCAAGATCATTAAGCACATTTAAATATGAAGGGGGCAAAATGTATTTATTAGCATTCTAAATTTAAAGGGTAACTGGTTAGCATTAATCTATACATTTATTTAGTCAGCATCAAATCGATTCCTTTCTGAATCAGAATCGAAACCCATCAAAATCATCTCCTGTAGCCATTCCATCATCATTTGAATCACTTTCTTTATCAGAAACATCACCATCTTTGCTACCTGTCACCTCCATTTGTTCGACAATTACATGTGGAACGTGGCCAAACATTTTGTGGTTTTCAGAACCATCCACTTTAGGTGTGATTCCGCATAATAAAAAGGATTCAAAAATGGTCTCCATTTTTTACACTTTCCCATGCCTTTGATACCCAGTTTATAACATCTTGCTTTGTTGGCTGCTTCAGGTTGCCATGCTTGGTGTGTGTGGAGAACCATGTAACCCATTGCTCTCATTAAAGTTTTAAATGGGTGATTCACTGATACATCCATTGGCTGTACAAGTGGTGTACATCCTGAAAGAATAAACACAATGTCACTAATGCAGTTTGATCCCACTGTAGCCATACTGAGTTCGGTTGTATGGGCCTTGTAATTGTCAACCAGCAAAAGGCATTGTGTTGTCATGTCACACCCGTACATGTTTTCCAACCACCAATGGTACATTTGTGCTGTCATCCAACCATTTCTGGTAGCCATTACTTTTACATTCAGTTGTATCAACTTACTGACTCGGGGTCCAAGCTTCCCACCTCTTTCCTTTTAAAAATATTATTAACGCAGAAAGCTTCTCACCTGCACCATTCGCAGCTAGAGCCACTGTGAAGCCTTTCTTTGATGCTTTTGTGGTAACAATCCTTACACACTTACTGCCAACAGTATGGTTGGTTCTGTTGGGGGCCATGTCAAATCTACACATAGTTTGGTCCATGTTATACATTTGTAGGATAGGAATTAACGCTGAATCCTAACTTTCATAATGTCAGTCCTAAATTGATGGAGAATATCATGATAATCTGTTGGGATTTTTTGGAGTCAAAACACAGGCAAACGTTTTGCCGGTTTTTTCCCCACTGCTTTAGCCACATGCTGGTAGCTTTGAAATATTTGATGTGTGTGCTACCTCAAAATCCTTGGCAATAAGTTGCTTATTACTTACTGGCCGCCCTGCACTTCTTTCATCAGCAAGGTATTTGGCTACTGCAATATCTAAAACAGGGTACATGCCTGACCTAGGCGAAGGAATAATCCTTCTATTTGCAACTATTGTTTTTTCAATTTCTCTTCCTGAACGAACCAATTCCTTACACGCTTTCTGTCCAAACTGAAGTGCTGGGCTACGGCATGACCACTAGTTCCATTTGCATGGTAGCACTTGATGACAGTTAGTTTGAAATAAATGGCGTCGATTGATCAATCTAAATTCATATTTGGGTGATGTCAAAACTGTTGACCACTTCAACCCTGTGTACAGTTTCTTCATGTCGAACAATCTCTATAATCACTTTCTGGATGACACATTTCACGGTTCGGAACCGGGCTAATATTGCAATACTGTTGTCGAAAAATGACGGATCAAAGTTGTACCAAAGTGTACATTTCAACCACTCCCACAGCCATACAACAAATGTATCAGGGGAAATTCAACCTAGTCAAAACTGTTGACCACATCAACCTTGTGTATATATAGTTGGGTGGACCATACTACTGTGTTTGGTTGGGTAGTAGGATGACAAGCCTATACCAAGATTTGTGCTGCTGCAATGGGGATGTGAGATAATTATGGGTTTCCAAGTCAAGCTTTTTAACCTTGGTTTGATGGAGCAAAGATGTTTTATCAGCAATTGTGTTGCCAAGGCAGCTGAAGAGTGAAGCAAAGCAAGAACAGCTAGATGCAACAATAGAGTTAGTTGAGGACAGAACTGTTTTGCCATTCTTCTAGGAAGAAAGGCTTTCTTTGGCTTCTGTATTATCCAGTGCCTGTTGGTCATCGATACCACAGGTAAAGCATGCTCTATGGCAGTATTGCTTGTGGGCCGCCACTGCCATACAAGTACAGTACAAGTGCTATACCACATCATTACCATGTAACCTAACACTAAATGTGTACAATGATTTATAAACAATATTATATAACAGTTCTGCACAAATCTTGGTATAGGCTTGTCACCCTACTACCCGACCAAACGCAGTGTACATATTCTTTGTCGAATAATCTCAATATCCAAATTCTGGATGTCACGTCTACACAGATCGAAACCGGGCTAGTTTTGTAATACAGTTGTCGAAAAATGGCAGATCAAAAATGTGGGTTTAAAGTACCAAAGTGTATATCAGCAATCACTTAGGTAAATGGAATGAATGTATATGATATGTTTCGAGAACTGTTTGCCTTACAAATAGAAAGTTTAATAAGTGGTGCCGTTCGAGAAATATGGCCACTCGAGAAATTTGGCCACTCGAAACCGCATTAGTTATCAGGCCATGCATACAATATACATGTACACCGTGATGACAGACGCAAATATTTACATGAAAGAAAAAGTTGACTTTGAAAAAGGTAAGTATTAACATTTATGGTTCTGGAGATACGTTGATGTATAAAAAGTGTAATATTTTTTAGAGTCTCACGTTGTGGGCGGTGAGGGCGGCAATATATTGCAGTAATCTATGGTACATGTGTGGCATTAAGTTGTAGAAGTGAGGAAGGATAAGTATATTATAATTCTCTCATAAGCTGTACTCCTAGTACATGCACAAGAAAACAAAGCGTCAAATCAAGTTTTCATTACATTAACAATTTTTAAATCCTCTGTAAAAACACTGTACGATAGAACAATAAAATTGATTTCTGTGTGATATTAATGTTAAATCACTTAATAATTCCAAAATGATTTCGCGTCTTTTTTCCTGTGTAATTATAGTCTCCCATAAGCTCAATGTTTGGTCAATAGCTATTGAATAGTCAATTTTGCGCTTTACCGCCTCCATGTAGCCGGTAAATTAATTATGTAATAGTATCTAATTAATGATTTCTCATGTTCAAGGCAAAGTTGTGTGTGTGTGGGGGGGGGCCCACGCCCAACCACCCCATTCCGCTGCTGCTACTATGACATCACTGTCATTGGTGATGATTACATTCCTTGGTACGCTAAATCATCAAGCTCATTGCATGCCAGCCTCATACAATGTACATGTACATAAGGGTAGGTGTTAGACATGACAATGTTGTTATTTAGGTTGGCTGAATTCAATATGTCTATGGTACCACCACAAGTGGGAAATGGGCACGCTGGTGGGTCCCACTATCTGGTCCCCAGGCCATACATCACTCGGCTCACCTGCGTCAATGTACTCTTTCCAGAGCCAGAGTGACCACACAGAACAACCTTTCCATATGAGTCAGCAGGAAAGCTGGTGCATGTTTTCATAATCCGGTTAAACACATCAAGAGATTTGTACCCAGCAACCATCATGGCTGTACGTCCTTTACTGTTCTTCAGATTGATGTCAATACCAGGATGGGACAGGAGTGCTTTAACACAGCTGGCCTTGCTGTCCTTGGTAATAGAACTTGATAATACAGGATCCATGGCAGCTATATGCAGAGCAGTATTATCATACTGGTGGCAAGAGCAATTTATTCACTGTCAATTATTACAATTGCCAATACCCACACCCATCAACACACATGTACATGTACTTTTCAATAAATGGAACACACACAACTGTACATGTAAGTGCAAAATAGGGTTGCCTGATTGTATTCATAATAATCTTAACCCAACTAACCACATCCATGTACAATCTTATGGCTGGAACTGGATTAGAGTGTA
Source organism: Spongilla lacustris (assembly GCA_949361645.1). Lineage (NCBI taxonomy): Eukaryota > Metazoa > Porifera > Demospongiae > Spongillida > Spongillidae > Spongilla > Spongilla lacustris. Next base: position 9,485,167 of record OX442415.1, read on the forward strand.
TTCTCCCTCCTTTATGCGTACTCACTGCCACAAGTCGGATTGTTAGATCTTAAATACATGTATCTGATCACGTGCACACGTGCAAATGAAATTATTTAAGCAATGTTCAACCATTCCCCTTGACTTGCTCACAGCAAGACAACAAGGGTCCCTAGCTAACTCCTCTAATCTGTAACGTGCAATCTGAGCAGCAAGTTGTTGTGGGCGAGGCCTAGTCCTGCCTTCTCCAAACGATCCATCATCAACAGGAGACGCAAGCATTCTTATGACTTTCGCTCCTGGGCACAGGAGATTAATCAGTAGCACTATGGGTTGTGGCTGTGTCAGTCATGATGTTCGCTTATAGCAGGTAGAGATGTCTGATGGGACGATTAAGTAGGGAGGACTTCTTGGCAGACTGCCCACGGAGGTAAGCTTCCAGCAACCTTTTAATTCTGCCTAGCCGCCACTTCATCCTCGGTTGGTCTGAATCATACACTAGCACAACGTCTCCAGGTACAAAAGTGCTACGTGCATTTTGTGACCTTAGAGAATAGGCATGGCTCTCTCCAAGTCCTACCAAGTATTCCAACCTCCATCGCTTCCAAAAGTGTTTCACAATCATGTTCAAATGTCGCATTCGCCGACTCAGGTCTACCATAGCATTGGTTCCTTCAAACTCTAGGATCCCTTGAACAAGTCACCAGATTAGTAGGTAAAGTGAATAGATGACCGACCATGAGAGGGTGTGAGTGGACTCTTCCATATCCTCTGAAGACAAATACAAGATTGGGCGGGAGTTGAGTATGCATAGCTTACATTCACTCAACAGCATCCTACCAAACTGTCCCCCTCTCACAATCTAATACTTGGAAGGCAGCTGTGTGAGGGTCTCCTTCACCCCACCGTGCATTACCCTTGCATGACACTCATTCACGACCAAACAGGTGAAGTGATGCTTCTTGTCGAGAGTAATGGGATGCTTAGTAAGCTCAGGTAGGTCAGCGTTTTGTAGTCTTCCTTCACATCTCCACACCACAGTACAATCCAAGCTGCTGCTGCCAGAGGCTGAACTGTTCACTCCGAATAAGTATCATCTGTGATTCCTTGACCCAGTAAATCTCCGCACGTCCAATATCCTCCACCACTACCAAACTAACCTTGACCGGTTGGACTTCAACATTGAGATAAACTTCACAACATGAGCCGTCACCCTTAGAAGTCGACCCTAAATGCTAAACTGTTCACAGTTATGAATGGCTTCAACTTGACAGGTATCATGAGTGAGAAAACTGGACAATGCAGGATGATCCTTAACTCGTGTTTCAATGAGGCATCCGTCTGGAACAGGGTGTAGGTCAGAATATGCTTTTCTTGGCATAAGAAGGACAGTAATAATGCGCCTACATGTACTCGAACACCATGTCAGTTACAAATGCGTGGACATATACAATCATGAATGCAGGCTTTTGGCTGATGAGGAAACAGTTACACGGCACACAATCATTTCAATCAGTTGTTATGAGTTGTACAGGACATATGGCAGTAGTATGGCTAACTAACTACCAGTTGGGCGTAGCCCGACTTGAAGGTCAGGCTACGCCTGACTAGAACACTACTTACATGTAAGTGTGTTTTGTTCCAGACTAAAGTCTTAGAGGCCAGAAAAGCTAAGCCGAAAACAAAAATGCAAAGAATAGTGTGAGATCCACGTATACTAGTATGTGTGTTTCACACATGTACATTATGAGAGGACCAATCTGCCATACTCAAAGCGTTGGCACGACACACAGAAAATAGCCCCAATAAACAGAACCAAGTACAGCCACCTCTTGAGTACACAATTTTTTCAGTTGGCTTAGCAGATTTCTCAAAAAAGCCTATTGACACGAACAACTCAAAATAAAGCGCATGAAGTCTCACCCCTCTCTTCCCACGAATGTAAATACAACAAAGACGAAACTTATACTGTTTTAGTCCTCGAAGGACGCCTGACCGAAATATCAACTCACAGCGAGCGTACGTTGTACGGATAAAGAAGGATAAGCCACATTCCTGTGTCATGTGGTATCGAGAGTTTGGTTGCCTGTCTCCATGTAGAGACCTAATGTCCAACTTTTCAATGGAATGAAACAGCCGTGGCGTCACAGCTGTTACGTACGTGCCATTAGGTTTTACAATTCGATTGTGTGAACTGGATTACGGTATATTTAGAAAATGGTGTGCACAAATTCATTATTAAACCACCAACTTTGGAGGTATTTTTAAAAATAAATCAGTGAAGCAAAATAAAACCATTACATGGACGATGCCACACATATTCTAAATACTTTGTAAACAAAACGTCAAAGAACAAACTCAGAATACTATCCCATAACTTTTTCACACAAAATCATCTGAAGGTTTAGCCAAAAACACGAAATGTTGACATGATGTCTCACGAGGATCTTGCTGTATTAATATGTATAGAAAAAGTCCAAAATGCTTTTTTCACAAGAAAAATGCACCGACATTTTACCAACTGCTTTCTCTGTGCACTTGTCCTGTTACTTTGTGAAACCAGGCAATTACAAGCCTAGACAAAATGGTTTCTTTCCAAGGTAGGCATTGCTATGGAACAAATGACCATGTCGCTAGGTGATTTCAATTTTACACTGGACACGAGCTAATGTCCAAGTTTCAATGGAATGTAACACCCGTGGCGTATTAATTTAATGGTTATCTAATTCCAATCATAACACAATTACGGCACAACGCAATAATCCCGGCCAACTTTATTCTGACGCATACTGTACAAGGCTTCATCAATGTGTGGTGCCATTTTAAGCTAATTCATTTCTATACAGATACACTACAGTTCAAATATGAGGAAACATATTGAGGTGATATCTTTTATGAAGCTACTACGCTTTGCTATAGGATGTTAATACCAGAGAATTTGCAGGTTTACACTTAGTGCCTTAGTGCTCACCATATTATGTACATGCACATTTATATGATGTAATTGCTAAAGGTCACGTACATGTATAACGAGGGAGGATGTGAGAGGTTTCCTATCAACAGCTAGGGGTCCAGGGCTTAGGCCACCAACTGTATACTTTTACATATGCGTCCAATACAATAGCAATCTTTACAGCACAAGAGACAATCTCCTTCTTTGAAGCCTAATGTCAGCTGTAGCATGTAGCTACATAAAGTTTTATACTTTAGAAATTACTGAAAAGAGATAATGATAACACACAACATTCTGCACACTGATCACCCTTCCTCGCACAAGGGAACATGACAGCAACAGACATTCATCTCAAACTGCACTCACAATATCCTGAAGGTTGGCCTGGGCACCCCTATCCAATAGCAGCTGCACACACCCAACATGCCCCCCGCGTGATGCCATCATCAGTGGGGTCTGTCCCTTCTGTAAAGATAAGTGCAATTAAGAAGCCATATTACATTTCTCCAGACTTAATCTTTAATCAACAGAAACTAATCCCTATGACTCAAGAACAGGCAACCTACCAGACCATCAGTCCACACGAGGGTCTGCTACACCGACTATCGAGAGCTACGGCAGTAACTATCATATAGGATTTGTGCCATATCATTTTTTTAAAACCGACCCGCGTATAACTCACGAACTGAAAAACGGATACATGTAGTGTAGCTGTTTATTGCTATCGAGCCACAATGGAAAGACGATCATTGTCATGTTTGTTCAAGTCGCCAGACCGTTTACTTTAAGAGAACAAAAAAGCTTGTAGTTCTCGTTCCCAGACCGTAATTTGTCCATAGTCATCGTCTTTATGGTGAGTATAACTTGAGATAGGAAAGGTTTAAAAGAGCGCCGATTATACCAATGGCTGTAGAATTTCTAAAAAACCAGAGATGCCAATCTACATGTATATAAATGGATTTGCGTGAGAATCGATTAATTATTGCGTGAGATTGTGTGAGAATCACTTAATTAATGCGTGAGACGAGAAGAGACCAGAAAATATAGTTTACGCACACACAATCAATGAATGGCTGTTGTTATACTTCGCTGTTGCTTTTTTGCTTCCTTTAAAACGGTGTCGTGAGGTTCATGCATAATCAAAAATGCATATATGGCTTAGCCAGTTTTATCGTTACACTAGGATATCAGATCCGTCCGGTACATATAGTACGATTCTTCACCACTCTCAACCTTGGCTTTGGTCCACGGATTTCATTCTGTTAATAATTCATAACTGTAGCTTACAAACTCCTGTAATTAATTTGTTCATTTCTGTAGGAGACATTCATGGCAACAGTTGAGTATACGTACATGATGTACCTCTTGTTTCCACACACAACTAGAATTAACCCATTACATATACTAGCTATAGCAACAAAGAAGTAAACTTGTTCAAACCTATGGGCATCTCTGTGCATATAAATCAGCAAGCAGTGCAAATTGCAACATAGGATCATTAAAAGGAATTATTATGCTTCAAGTTCTCCATTGCATACTGAACAGCTCACGTGTAGAAACATCGTACAGCTTGATAAAATAAATGTACATCTCTCCGACTGATGTCACCCCCATCTTCTAACTTGTTGAGAAAAGCTGTTTTGTAGTGAAAATGTATAAATTGTGGGCAATGATAGCTATGGCCGTATGTATAAACTAAGTTACCAATGCATGTAGCTGATTCTTCTCTGCGTAATCAATGAACAAAACATAACCTGAAGCTGGAGTATCCCTTATTGCAGCCACAGTAACAAACTTCCCTTACAGTAGGGATCTTCTTGAACTGGCCTGGATGCACAGAAGGTAATTTCGATTTGTATTTTGCAGTTGCTGGTTATGTATAGTATTTTAGAAGGTTTCTCTTTATTGCTCGCTGATCGTTGCCGCAAGAAAAAATCATGTGAGTCACTGGTTTTTTTAATTTTTTATTGTGAGATTGGATACCTCTGAGCGTGAGAGCGTGAGATAGGACTAAAATGCGTGAGTCTCACGCTCAATGCAAGAGACTTGGCAGTCTCACGCTCAATGCAAGAGACTTGGCATCTCTGAAAAAGATCTGCTGGTATCAGATAGTATAAAGCAATCACTACGTCCGAGTACCAAACACAAGTGTTTTCTATAGATAGGAACAGTTTTAAAGAGCACCAATTATGCCTATAGCATAAAGCGTCCGACAAGCGTTCCCATGACAATACCCATACCATTTATGGTACCATTAACTTTTGAGAAAGAAGAATACCTCCAAAATTGAGATTATGAGTTAGAGTCCTCCCGAGTTCGGTACAATGTTGATATTGAACAAAAGCGGGCATCTGCTCACAGAGCAAATCTGGAGTCAAACCGAGCTTCTAAGAGGTGGCGACAGGAAAAGAATTCTGTTGCAGTGCGAGCTTCTAAGAGGCGTCGTTATGAACAAGAAACAAGCTTCTAAGAGGGAAAGCTTGGCGCGCAAGTTTGTAACTAGAAAAGCTGCAAATGTAAACATTGTGTTGTTATGGAATTACAATTCTATATTGTACTAGTATGTACGGGTTGCAAAGTACATGTACACCTATATACTAGTAGTCACTTAGGCCTCATGGACATCCTTTGAACAATCCTATGTATTGTATAGAATACTACTTATGAAACAAGATATAAAAACATTCTCTCTGAGAAAGTTAGTGGTATATAGGATTTCAAGGCAATGGTGGTGTAAAAAGGAAGGGAACAAGGGATTAACGATGGTACAAATTTTTTGAATAGTCACTTTTGTAGTACATACATTTTACGTTGCTAAAATATAGGACTATTCAAAAAATTTGTACCATCGTTGATCCCTTGTTCCCTTCCTTTTTACACCACCATTGCCTTCAAATCCTATAAACCACTAACTTTCTCAGAGAGAATGTTTTTATATCTTGTACACAAATAGAACAGCACATGTGTGTGGGTTTGTGTTGTGTGTACATGTATGGGGCCTTGTTGTAGATCATGTAATAGTGTGCTCCATTCAATATACTGCCTCTACATGTATGTCACAACCCCTCCTCCCCCTAGAATATATATTTATAGTGAGCTTTTTGTCCTTTCCTTCCATCGCAATGACTATACATGACTGTACACTAGCCTGTCCAGAAGCTTTGCAATTGTAGCGCTTTTTAAAGTCCAGAAACCAATTGAAAGACAATGTAAACTTATGGTCACTGCAACTCCCTCTTCCCCATGCTGATGCAGCACGTGATGTCCCCCCTCCTCCCCATGCTGATGCAATGCTTATGCAACAATCTGGCTGGGGCAGGTGTGTGACATGTGCATGTGTATAATAAGGGCATGTGTGTAGTGAGGGAGATGCACTGTGTGTAATGAGGTCAGACTGCAGGAAGAATGTGAGCAAAAGAAAGAGAACCATGAGACGGTATGTGTACATGTACATGTACTTGCCCCTCCCTCTCTGCTGACGATTTGGAACATGTCCAAATTATATGTTAAAGGCCATGGTGGAGGCAGCTGGGTAAGATCCATACAGGAGGGACAACTCAAGAGTATTCCATCACCCGTCCTTTGTACCATGTGTCTAAGAAATATTCAGTGGAGGCAATAAAACAACGTTCTCTGAAATAATGCTAATTAGTGATGTCCTTACAATCAGAGCAATACTACTGCCTCTGTAAGATATTACTTTAAACTTCAGACAATATAAAATTTTCAAAACGTTTTGGCTGTGCATGAACAGTAAAAAAAAGTTATAAAGGTTTAACGTGTGTGAATTTCCTATAATAAGACACTCCCACATACATGTATCTGATTCCCGCTTGACTGCAAATCTTTCAAGCGACTTTTGTTTATTTTGTGCACAAATGGAGAGCAATAGTGCTGCCAGTGTGCGGCACAATGCTGATGCAGGCTCTCAGTTGCTATACAGAGTACCAAGGGTCTCTGAAAATGTAACTCGTCAGTCGAGTCTGCAAACAACAAATAAAAACTACATGACATATATCTAACTACATGTACAATCTTTTGGCAATATATGACAATTGTTTTCACATCCTTCCTCACAATGGACCGTCATTTTTTAGAAAGTCTCTTCGATTATGAAAAAAAATCACCTCTCGGTCAAGAGGTTATCACTCACTATACCTCACTGACCTAATGAAGGGTTTACTGCCTCTATACACCCCCCTCCTCCCCCACAAAGGGTTTACTATCTCTATACAACTCCTCCTCCCCCCTGAAGTAATCGTCAGGTTAGAATTCCCACAAAGTAGAAAATAAAACACTAATTCCGCGCTGTTTGGTCGCATTTCAAGGTGTACAGAGTTTAGTTTAGTTGTCTCTCATAAAAGAACTCTCAAAGCTAAAAAGCCCCAGCCACTTGAACAATATTTTACAATGAAGGTTCCCCCATTATAATATTATATATACAACCCCCGCCTCCCCCTTGAAGGGTTTACTGCCTCTATACAACCCCTTTTCCCTTTTGAAGGGTTTACTGCCTCTATACAACCCCTCCTCCCGCTTGAAGGGTTTACTGCCTCTATACAACCCCCTCCTATCTCCTTTCCAAAATGCCATGATGTCATCCACAAATTCCAGCTTTACCTCTGGCTTCACCTCTCACCAAATGTACTCTTTTAGCTCATGGCACAGGTTCTCCACCAGCATGACATGACATGCTAAACTAAGTTAATATACTCTGTAGGTTGGCCCATACACCTGTACATGTAGGTGTACAGGTAAGTGGCTTAGTGTTCATTAATCTAACACTCAATACATACACAAACATACTCTGCTTCACTACACAGTAACATAATACAATAGCTACACATCCCTAAAGCCATACAAATTCACATTTCACCAACAAGGTCCTACACACACAAAATTCTGCACACAGATCACTCACACTATACCCTATTCACACAAGGGAACATGGGACTGGTCTCATCTCACCATATTCTGAAGGTTGGCCTGGGCACCCCTATCCAACAGCAGCTGCACACACCCAACATGCCCCCCAGCTGATGCCTCCATCAGTGGGGTCTGTCCCCTCTGTAACGATAAGTGCATATAATAAGAAGCCATACAACAACCCCATATACATGTACACAGATAGGACAGTACACAAGGATACATACCACACATTGTTCAACAACAGAACTACATGTAGTCATAGGCATAGAGTAGGTGGGGCTTATTGTTGAGGGGACTTACAGTGTAGGTGTAATAATACATCCTTGTACAGTATCATACATCATGATATACATGTACATGTATACTTGACCCACCTTCCCAAGCTCAAACAATTAAGCAAAGGGTCTATACATTTATGCCACAACCCCTCCTCCCCCTTGAAGGGTTTACTGCTTCTATACAACCCCCTCCTCCCCCTTGAAGGGTTTACTGCCTCTATACAACCCCCTCCTCTCCCTTGATGGGTTTACTGCCTCTATACAACCCCCTCCTCCCCCTTGAAGGGTTTACTGCCTCTATACAACCCCTCCTCCCCCTTGAAGGGTTTACTGCCTCTATACAACCCCCTCCCCCCCCTTGAAGGGTTTACAGCCTCTATACAACCCCCTCCTCCCCCTTGAAGGGTATACTGCCTCTATTCAACCCCTCCTCCCCCTTGAAGGGTTTACTGCCTCTATACAACCCCCTCCTCCCCCTTGAAGGGTTTACTGCCTCTATACAACCCCCTCCTCCCCCATGAAGGGTTAACTGCCTCTATACAGCCCCCTCCGCCCCTTCAAGGGTTTACTGCCTCTATACAACCCCTCCTCCCCCTTGAAGGGTTTACTGCCAGTATACAACCCCCTCCTCCCCCTTGATAGGTTTACTGCCTCTATTCAACCCCTCCTCCCCCTTGAAGGGTTTACTGCCTCTATACAACCCCTCCTCCCCCTTGAAGGGTTCACTGCCTCTATACAACCCCTCCTCCCCCTTGAAGGGTTCACTGCCTCTATACAACCCCTACTCCCCTTTACATAAGTGACAGGTGTATGTTCTGTCTATCTACAGAACTTTTTCCAAAATGCCATGATGTCATCCACAAGTTCCAGCTTTACCTCTGGCTTCACCTCTCACCAAATGTACTCTTTTAGCTCATGGCACAGGTTCTCCACCAGCATGACATGACATGCTAAACTAAGTTAATATACTGTGTAGGTTGGCCCATACACCTGTACATGTAGGTGTACAGGTAAGTGGCTTAGTGTTCATCAATCTAACACTCAATACATACCCAAACATACTCTGCTTCACTACACACTAACATAATACAATAGCTACACATCCCTGAAGCCATACAAATTCACACCTCACCAACAAGGTACAACACACACAACATTCTGCACACAGATCACTCACACTATGCCCTCTTCACACAAGGGAACATGGGACTGGACTACACTCACCATATTATCCTGATGGTTGGCCTGGGCACACTTATCCAACAGCAGCTGCACACACCCAACATGCCCCCTGGCTGATGCCCTCATCAGTGGGGTCTGTCCCCTCTGTAAAGATAAGTGCATATAATAAGAAGCCATACAACAACCCCATATACATGTACACAGATAGGACAGTACACAAGGATACATACCATACATTGTTCAACAACAGAACTACATGTAGTCATAGGAATAGAGTAGGTGGGGGCTTATTGTTGAGGGGACTTAGTGCTTGCATCATACATCAGGATACATACTTGACCCACACTCAATAGTATATAGTATGCACAGGGACTGGGAACGAGGTGCATTCTACAATCCCCTCCTCCCCTTTGAAGGGTTTACTGCCTCTATACAACCCCTCCTCAGTGGCGTCCCTAGGTGTTTCAAAAGGGGGGGGGGCGGCTAATCAAACAGAGGGGCGCCAAGGGGGAGTGGCTCTGACTAATCTATGAGGCATACAAAATAAACTAATCACAGTATGGTTGGGTTGTGAAATAATCCCTATTCCATAAGCAGATTTGATAGTTCTATTTCTTTTTGGGTGCATTTTGAGAAAGAGCTCCACCGCTCGCTGTGTCATAGTTTACTGATGTGCATAATGAATATTCATAAGTATTAGCGAAGAAAGCCGTCTACAGGTGACTCATAGAGGACATTAGCCAGTTTCTCAGATGGCGTAAGGTAGAAAAGCTTCTCTCGCAGCTGCAACTAGTAATTGGAAGCGTGCAACCAATTTTTATCAAGCGGAAAATATTACTCTCATCACAAACTGCAATTAGTGCCGATGCAAGAGTATCCGGCCACGGACGATCGATTGGTGAACACGAAAAAGAAGAAACACTTACAGGACACGATGGTACGAGAGAAATAAATGTATTTCTAAATGACGCCGTCGGTTCAGAAACACATCGGAGGCAAAACGTGTGCATGGTACATGAAGGATCATCTGAAAGAATAGAACAAGGGAATATTATGATTGATTTTATTTGGGTATGCATTGTGCGCTCCATGGTAAAACACTTTAGTCTACTTTATCAATGCAACGGATTGTGCGCTTGAATGCAGTTGACATTGCAACCGGCTTAGATATTCGATTCTCAGCCCCGCATAGCTTTCGCTTTGTGTTCGACATTGTATTCGGAACCAACGATATATTTTGAATGATATAATACGGGTGGTAACTTCACACGGCGAGGCGCTTAATTAATCGACGAGGATTGTGTGCATGTGTTTGTCAGCTAGCTAGTGTGTGTGTGTGTGGGGGGGGGGGCGCCATATAGCGGGGAGGGGGAGGGCATCTGCGCCAAATGCCCCCCACTATGCGGACGCCACTGCTCCTCCCCCTTGAAGGGTTTACTGCATCTATACAAACCCCTCCTCCCCCTTGAAGGGTTCACTGCCTCCTCCCCCTTGAAGGGATTACTACCTCTATACAACCCCTCGTCCCCCATGAAGGGTTTACTGCCTCTATACAACCCCTCCTCTCCCTAGAAGGGTTTACTGCCTCTACAATCCCCTTTTCCCCTTTGAAGGGTTTACTGCCTCTATACAACCCCTCCTCCCCCTTGAAGGGTTTATTACCTCTATACAAACCCCTCCTCCCCCTTGTAGGGTTTACTGCCTCTATACAACCCCTCCTCCCCCTTGTAGGGTTTACTGCCTCTATACAATCCCTCCTCCCCCTTGAAGGGTTCACTGCCTCTATACAACCCCTCCTCCCCCTTTACATAAGTGACGGGTGTATGTTCTGCATTTTTCTCTATCTACAGAACTTTTTCCCGAAATTTCATGATGTCATCCACAAGTTCCAGCTTTACCTCTGGCTTCACCTCTCACCAAATGTACTCTTTTAGCTCATGGCACAGGTTCTCCACCAGCATGACATGACATGCTAAACTAAGTTAATATACTCTGTAGGTTGGCCCATACACCTGTACATGTAGGTGTACAGGTAAGTGGCTTAGTGTTCATCAATCTAACACTTAATACATACCCAAACATACTCTGCTTCACTACACACTAACATAATACAATAGCTACACATCCCTGAAGCCATACAAATTCACACCTCACCAACAAGGTACAACACACACAACATTCTGCAAACAGATCACTCACACTATGCCCTCTTCACACAAGGGAACATGGGACTGGACTACACTCACCTTATCCTGATGGTTGGCCTGGGCACCCCTATCCAACAGCAGCTGCACACACCCAACATGCCCCCTAACTGATGCCTCCATCAGTGGGGTCCATCCCCCCTGTAAAGATAAGTGCATATAATAAGAAGCCATACAACAACCACATATACATGTACACAGATAGGACAGTACACAAGGATTTTACCCCTCACACATTGTTCAACAACAGAACTACATGTAGCCATAGGCATAGAGTAGGTGGGGGCTTATTGTTGAGGGGACTTAGGTGTACTTATTAAATATGCTTGCGTCATACATCATGATACATACTTGACCCACACTCAATAGTATATAGTATGCACAGAGACTGTAGGTGTACAGGTAAGTGGCTTAGTGTTCATCAATCTAACACTTAATACATACACAAACATACTCTGCTTCACTACACACTAACATAATACAATAGCTACACATCCCTGAAGCCATACAAATTCACACCTCACCAACAAGGTACAACACACACAACATTCTGCAAACAGATCACTCACACTATGCCCTCTTCACACAAGGGAACATGGGACTGGACTACACTCACCTTATCCTGATGGTTGGCCTGGGCACCCCTATCCAACAGCAGCTGCACACACCCAACACTCCCCCTAGCTGATGCCTTCATCAGTGGGGTCCATCCCCCCTGTAAAGATAAGTGCATATAATAAGAAGCCATACAACAACCACATATACATGTACACAGATAGGACAGTACACAAGGATTTTACCCCTCACACATTGTTCAACAACAGAACTACATGTAGCCATAGGCATAGAGTAGGTGGGGGCTTATTGTTGAGGGGACTTAGGTGTACTTATTAAATATGCTTGCGTCATACATCATGATACATACTTGACCCACACTCAATAGTATATAGTATGCACAGAGACTGTAGGTGTACAGGTAAGTGGCTTAGTGTTCATCAATCTAACACTTAATACATACACAAACATACTCTGCTTCACTACACACTAACATAATACAATAGCTACACATCCCTGAAGCCATACAAATTCACACTTCACCAACAAGGTCCAACACACACAGCATTCTGCACACAGATCACTCACACTATGCCCTCTTCACACAAGGACTACACTCACCTTATCCTGAAGGTTGGCCTGGGCACCCCTATCCAACAGCAGCTGCACACACCCAACATGCCCCTCAGCTGATGCCATCATCAGTGGGGTATGTCCATACTGTAAAGATAAGTGCATACAATAAGAAGCCATACAACAACCCCATATACATGTACACAGATAGGACAGTACACAAGGATACATACCACACATTGTTCAACAACAGAACTACATGTAGCCATAGGCATAGAGTAGGTGGGGCTTATTGTTGATGGGACTTAGGTGTAATAATATATGCTTGCATCATACATCAGGATACATACTTGACCCACACTCAATAGTATATAGTATGCACAGCGACTGGGAACGAGGTGCATTCCAATGTTACACCACACTTAGTAGTGCATTGGTAGAGGGGAACAAATAACATGTTTAAAAGTGGAAAAATGCTTCAAACATGCTATTTGTCGCCATTGAATTATTCCTACCAGTGGGTATGGTGTAACATTGGAATGCATCTCATTCCAAGTCTCTATGGATTCTAGCTATACATTAAATGAAGGAATTACTGCCTCTATACAACCCCTTCTCCCCCTTGAAGGGTTCACTGCCTCCAAACAAACCCCTCCTGCCTCTATACGCATATGGAGAAATGGCCCATACATAGGCGGTCATTTGCTTTTGTTTTCAAATTGAATTTAAAACAAGTTTATAATTTACTTAAAATGATGCATGCTGGACAAATATCGAACTACGTAGGCCTTGCATGATTCCATGATCTGATACGCAGGTGTACTATGTGAATTTAGTACGTGCAGAACAGGCATATCATTGATGTCAACCCGTTCTCTTCTACAGTATGCAATATGTGTGTGTTCTGATGTCCTAATTATACACTGCACTGACTTTGTAATATTGTAAAGTGGCTGGGGATATTTGCCATACCTACATGTAGGCTGGGGGGAGGGGTGTGGTCAGACCTCCTAGCTGGTATGGGAGGGACCCGCCCCTATATCCTTACCCAGTATGCCCCGCCCCTAACATTTAATCCTCGCTGTATCCAGCCCTACCATACTGATTTGCAATCTTACCTCATCAGTTGCATCAACGTAAGCACCTTGACCAAGAAGGCTGGTGATCTCCTCTATCTTGCCATAAAGTGCTGCATGTATTAGCTTCCCTCCAAGACCCTACAGAGAGTTAATCATCAGTAAACACCACACACATCTAGGAGGCGGCCATTCTTGTATGGCTTAGCTCTGGCACTAGCACACCAAACTCACACATACACACACACAAACACATACACACATACACTCATACACACACTCACATACACATACATACCGTATATACGTACACGTACATGTAATTATTCATATTAGTGCGCGTGTGATCTTTATGTAAGAGGGATCGAGGGGGTACCCTCACCCACCTGCACCCTTCCCACTTTCTTTACACTAAATAACGGACGTAACCAACACTCCATGAAATAAAATACATGTAGGGAAGAGTGATGGAGGGGGGAACCCTTCCCTCCTTTAAAGAACACTGTTACATGGTATGGTTAACGGTAAGATGCTGGTATCGTTGTGTTCCTAGCTTCTTGTATGCCGCCCAAAGACTAACCAAACAACCTCGGTAGGAAGAAGAGGAGGAATAGAAACAGTAGCAACAGCCATAGTAATAAAGCAGGTGGTTATCATTATACCTACGGGCGTTACATCACCGATCCACAGGCGCACACAGGAAATAGAATCATGCATGGATGCGTAATTTAGCCGCATCCAACGGACTTTTGGGTTACCTTTTTGGATAAAGCCATTGTTGCTGCTCAAAATGTGGTGAGATCGAGAATGGGCTGCTTTTTCACTAGCTAGGTCACGATCGCGCATGCACGAATGACTAATGAACTTCCCATGTAATTATTACGTACTATTATTTTAATCCATATAGTTCGAGCACAGGTCTATTCTAGTACCTCTTGTAATATAAAGTACGTTGCACTAGTGTTTGAAATATGAAAATTTGCGCGAACGACTAATGACAACATACTTCACATGACGTACTATTATTTTAATCCATATAGCTCCGCGCTTTTAGTATGTCCGAGCACAGAAGTCTATTCTTGTAATATAAAGTACGTTGCCCTAGTGTTAGAAATACGATGACCAGCAGCTAACACTCAGTACATGTTCTCATTATTGCGCGAGGTTTGAACACGCCCCCTCATTAGTAATATAGAAAAGTCTTTTTTAAAACATTCGCACTCGAAGGTCACTAGTGACACAAAATACAAAGCTTCACTGCATTTGAAGGCTATGTTTTGTGATGATCATTCATCCCACACTGCACCTACACAACCTGCATATAGTGGAGGGGTGGGGTATGTAAAGGGTTAAGTGTTGTTTGGAATGCAGCTTGTGTAAGTGTAGTATGTAGTTATTTTTAGGTGTGTGGCATGATGGTTGTCTGAGCCAGTGCTGGGTGACTGTAGGTCTTAAGGGGATGGGTGTGGCACATAGCTGAATTCTGGAGCACCATACTTGTAGCCATGGTAACAGTACACTGTATGGTCAGCCAGTTCATGAAGGACTACCACATGCACATTATGGAGGCCACACCCCTCCCCCCCTCCCTATACACAGAAGTGCAGGCACTGGATGGCTATAGGGCACAAGCTACATAAGGCCCACAGCGCTTCGGTGGGCTGAATACGTATCGTCGCAAATCCTGTATTTCATGTTGCTAGCGTGTTACAGACGAAACGTGTGGTTTTGGGCAATCGTAAGTTCCGTAATGTAAATGATTGCGTATAGTCAACGTACGTGAGATAGCCGTACAATATACGTGTAATAAAATTCCATATAATCGGTACGAAAGTAATATCAGAAAGAGTCCTCACTTTGCATTTGCAAATCTCGATGAATGGAAAACTACGCCAGCCTTCTGTCAACACTGCGCCGAATTTATCTAAACGTCTACTTACTTTGCAAATTTCACCAAAGTATTAAACGGCACTTGAAGGTATGTCGTCATCTTATAATTACGCACTCTAAATTAGCACAGCTGAGGAGCGTAAGCGTACCCGCTCGATGGTTGCAGTGGAAGCCTAGGCACTCCACTCACGTACACACCCACAATCACACACATGTACACACCCACAATCACACACATGTACAACACCCACAATCCGACGGCACTACATGTACACACATGTACACACACCCACAACCCACACATGTACATGCACACCCACAAGTGAAAATCTCATGGCACTCCACACATGTCCACACCCACAATCCCTAGGCACTCCACCTCTACATAACAGAGTTTTCATAAAGACAGCATATTAGGCTTTGCAACAAGTAGTTCACGATAAAAATACTGAATAAGGTTGTTCAGAGGCCACCCACAATCCCTTGCATAGTCTTGAAAACAAAGTTGTTCTCATTGTATTGACCTATCTGATATTTCAGGTCTATATGGAGTGACTACCCCCTGAGAATACCGTGACTGGAGGTGGGCGTTACCGTCATGTGAGCCATACTCTTCCAGACAGAATCCACTTATATTACCTATCTCAGGTACACTTCATATTTGATGCACCAACTTTGACAGATGTATGTGGTGTGACTACCCCCTGAGGATAGCGTGACCGGAATTGGGCGTTACCGTCACGTGAGCCATACTCTACCACACAGAATCCACTTATATTGACCTATTTCAGGTACACTTCATATTTAATACACCAACTTTGACAGATGTATGTGGTGTGACTACCCCCTGGGGATGGCGTGACCGGAAGTGGGCGTTACCGTCACGTGAGCCATACTCTTCCACACAGAATCCACTTATATTGACCCATCTCAGGTACACTTCATATTTGATACACCAATTTGTACAGATGTATGTGGTGTGACTACCCCCTGGGGATGGTGTGACCGGAAGTGGGCGTTACCGTCACGTGAGCCATACTCTACCACACAGAATCCACTTATATTGACCTATTTCAGGTACACTTCATATTTAATACACCAACTTTGACAGATGTATGTGGTGTGACTACCCCCTGGGGATGGCGTGACCGGAAGTGGGCGTAACCGTCACGTGAGCCATACTCTTCCACACAGAATCCACTTATATTGACCCATCTCAGGTACACTTCATATTTGATACACCAATTTGGACAGATGTATGTGGTGTGACTACCCCCTGGGGATGGTGTGACCGGAAGTGGGCGTTACCGTCACGTGAGCCATACTCTACCACACAGAATCCACTTATATTGACCTATTTCAGGTACACTTCATATTTAATACACCAACTTTGACAGATGTATGTGGTGTGACTACCCCCTGGGGATGGCGTGACCGGAAGTGGGCGTTACCGTCACGTGAGCCATACTCTTCCACACAGAATCCACTTATATTGACCCATCTCAGGTACACTTCATATTTGATACACCAATTTGGACAGATGTATGTGGTGTGACTACCCCCTGGGGATGGTGTGACCGGAAGTGGGCGTTACCGTCACGTGAGCCATACTCTACCACACAGAATCCACTTATATTGATCTATTTACACTTCATATTTAATACACCAATTTGGACAGATGTATGTGGTGTAACTACCCCCTGGGGATGGCGTGACCGGAAGTGGGCGTTACCGTCACGTGAGCCATACTCTACCACACAGAATCCACTTATATTGACCTATCTCAAGTACACTTCATATTTAATACACCAACTTTGACAGATGTATGTGGTGTGACTACCCCCTGGGGATGGCGTGACCGGAAGTGGGCGTTACCGTCACGTGAGCCATACTCTACCACGCAGAATCCACTTATATTGACCTATTTCAGGTACACTTCATATTTAATACACCAACTTTGACAGATGTATGTGGTGTGACTACCCCCTGGGGATGGCGTGACCGGAAGTGGGCGTTACCGTCACGTGAGCCATACTCTTCCACACAGAATCCACTTATATTGACCTATTTCAGGTACACTTCATATTTAATACACCAATTTGGACAGATGTATGTTGTGTGACTACCCCCTGAGGATGGCGTGACCGGGAGTGGGCGTTACCGTCACGTGAGCCATACTCTACCACACAGAATCCACTTATATTGACCTATCTCAAGTACACTTCATATTTAATACACCAACTTTGACAGATGTATGTGGTGTGACTACCCCCTGGGGATGGCGTGACCGGAAGTGGGCGTTACCGTCACGTGAGCCATACTCTACCACACAGAATCCACTTATATTGACCTATTTCAGGTACACTTCATTTTTAATATACCAACTTTGACAGATGTATGTGGTGTGACTACCCCCTGGGGATGGCGTGACCGGAAGTGGGCGTTACCGTCACGTGAGCCATACTCTTCCACACAGAATCCACTTATATTGACCCATCTCAGGTACACTTCATATTTGATACACCAATTTGGACAGATGTATGTGGTGTGACTACCCCCTGGGGATGGCGTGACCGGAAGTGGGCGTTACCGTCACGTGAGCCATACTCTTCCATGCAGAATCCACTTATATTGACCTATTTCAGGTACACTTCATATTTGATACACCAATTTGGACGGATCTATGTGGTGTGACTACCCCCTGAGAATGGCGTGACCAGAAGTGGGCGTGACCGTTACTTGAGTCACAGTGTTCCACAGTTCCTGTTGCCTCCCATGAATGCATAAATGTTCAAGAAGAAATTTTCAGACTCTTCCTTCATTCTGCCTCCTTCCCAGCCGATTTTCTCCAGTTAATAGACGTTTAGTTTGTACATATGATATATTTTTTATGACGTGAATATTTGCTTTCGAACAGTATGGCTGTCACTTAATCCTCGTTGAGTTGGAAATGGAATGGCGGTTCACTAATTTAAAAACGCGCGCTTCGCACAAGTGATCGTGAGAATCTATTCGACATGCACCTGGATTACCATGTTGTGTTAGTAACAAAATCTCTCACGAGATAACCAATCAGTGCGTGCTGATATTCGATTGTTCATACCTGTAACTATATCGGGGGCGGGGCAGGTAAACATCGACTGCATGCATGAGACACCGGTACACGTTGTGGTTACCAAAATATGTACAATTTACATTTATAATCACGTCCTCCATGCAGCTAATGTACATGTCTTGGTGGACGTCATCAACCTGCACTGACGGATCAGAAATAGGCCTATAGCCTAGATGCACTACAGATGCATGCATTCTCTAACGGCAGAGCTCCTTCTCTTTGCTGTGATGTTAGTGCTGACATCGGTCTATAACAATACATACATGCATGCGAAGCTACGTGAACAGTTGAAAAGTTATCAGTATAACGCGTAGTAATTATTCGTCTCTCGAACTCAGAAACTAAATTCCGCTCCTCAATACATGTTTTCACTAAAACATCAATCCCTTTCTAATACACAAGCATAAACATTATATGTTTATTGTGTCAATAATCATAGTATATGGTCTGTATATAAATATACATTAGGTGAATCACTATTAACCCATGCATGCATGCATGCAGTTCGAGTCAAATCAGAAGTGAAAGTGATTTGCAGTTGCCTCGATCGATATACCTCTTCTCTTAGAGGTCTTATACTAGAAGATGCACAGCTGAATAAACTGAAGTACACAAACATAAAAAGAACAGCCATATCAAGATAGGATACTGATATATGCATCATATCAGTGCACCTGCCGGAGTGTCACAGCCGGCTATAGTATGTTAAACCTAACTCTAAAGTCTTCAATGCCAGTACATTGCTTAAAATAAGAGCGAGTACTCCGGCATGGAGTAGTCAGCTATACTATACATGTATATAGCTAAATACGCCGGTATGTATTGCATGGAATGATTATACAATCTTATACTTTTTATATGCAGTGTATATATACATGAATTTTCAAACCAATTATCTGGGTTTTTATTCATACAAGATGCACTATATACGTCAATTGCTATTGCCTTTTGTGCATCATCATGCAGTTCTACAGTATACACCCAGCATGGACAATGATCGATGCATATACATGCATGCATGTGTATATATAAGACACATGCAAGCATGCAGGTAACTGACAAGCACAAATAAAAATTATCATTATACATACTGCATTCTACAGACTACTACATGTAGTCAGAAGTCTGTAGTACTATGTACTGTGTGCTCTCTTTTCTGTGGTAGTCCGCTGTAGATGCTCTCTTTACTATATATACATGTATAGTAGTCTGTAGTATGTCACTACTGTATGCTCTCTTTCATTCACATGCATGTGGATGAAAGAGAGTCCACATGCAGTGTCATCGTCCGTTCCAATAAAGCAATCCGGTCCCCTGCATATAGCTCTTAGAGTCGCGTCATGTGATCCAATTTTATTATATCGCTTCAGCTCCGCCTCGAGCTAGCTAGCTCTTGCCGTAATCATCGTCCGTTGACTCCGTTCCAAAAGGCAATCTGCTCCCCTGCATACAGCTCTTAGAGTCGCGTCAGGTGTTAATACAATTTTATTATATCGCTTCAGATCCGCCTCGCTAGCTCTTGTGTGTCAATTAAGTTTATTAATTATTATCGTTTTGATCTCGTGACTATTATTTGGCTGTAGCTTTTGGCGGTTGAAATGGCGACCTTAGAGCTCTTCGATTCTTCATTTAACAGTAAACGAGACAGATTACTACGTCAACTGAAATGAGGTTTGTATTACTCGTGGATTGCCATCGTATTTCTATTTATTGCATGCGCTATATTATTACTAAAGTCACTTTGGACTGCATCCCGGGAAGCTGAATTTGTGATGCTCCATTTCATACGAGAGAGGCAACAGCATGCAGCTTCACCTGATAGCAAAGCAATGGCCTTTGTTGTGTGCGAATCCAGAGTACACTTCGACTATGTGATCATGAGCCTATGATGCTCACGCCGTCGATGCTCACGCTGCTCTGGATATATAAATTGGCCTACTTGTCGATATTTGCAACGTAAAAGATGCCTCGGACGCTGAGAAAGCTAGGTAAACACAAAACGTGCCGTTATTTATATGCCTTTTGTTCTAATAACAGCGCATGCATGGCTATAGCGGTTCGAGCGCCAATCGGACATGCTAGGTGGTAAGCGAAACATAATTCAACATGCATGTGCCTCTATTTAGGGATGGCTTCGATCTCGAACATGCTACATGGATGTAGGTGTGCGTCCGTTTTGATAACCAATTGTGTTTTGCTTGTTTTTATGCTACTGGTCCTATAGGCGATTTCGCAGAAAATCTGTAAGTTAGCATTGTTATTGTTTCCTAGCCTACTACTAGCGTCATTGCTGTGTCACGCGCTACGACAGAAGTCAGTTCTCTTCCAATCTTGGTGAGTGACTAATACTTTATGTGTAGCGATTGTAACGCACGTCATCCAATGCAATACGCTAGTTCAAAACAATCCTCATTGTGGCCACAGAAGCGCAACATGTTCAGGTTAGTGCTATTCGCGACGTCTCTGCATGTGTTAGTATTGCCTTTTCCCCATACAGCACAAGAGTGTGAATTTATGAGTTAACTGAAGCATAGATATTAGAGGTATCTCTAATATCTATGACTGTGAAGTGATCAAGTGATTTGTTTGCTGTTGTGTTTTTTAAATAATAATAATAATAAACATCGTTTGTATAGTCATTAAATGTGCGATGTTTAGCGGAGTAGGTATACTAGCTACTAAAAGGCGGGGCATTGATATTGTATACGTACCGCTACAGTGTAAGAACGGATTGAAAGACGGGTGAAATGTAATGCATACAAATTAAATACGTAAGCGGACGTTCTAACTGCAGGGATCTGTATCCACATCCGTATGCAATCAGTCCACACACGGGGATCGGAAGCCTATGACTGCCGATGTCCGTACTCCTCCGAATACGGATGTACTTACGTAAGCATGCAGTACCGTATTTGCATTAGCGAGTCGCTGTGAGGAGTGGGCAGGGTGAATGTGTCATGTTGTCCCAAGATGTTTTAATCTGTGCAGGTGTCATCTTCAAACACAACCTCGTCAGTCCCCTTGGCCGCCCCAGCAGCAGCTGCTGCCAGCCGCATCATGGCCACCACCTTCTCTGCACTGGCCACCACAGGTAGGAATGGGGAGGAGGACCAAGTGTGCTCCCATCTCTCAACTACACCATCCTGCCTGCGGTCTGCAGGAGGGGGCGAGTCTGCAGGAATGTAATTATCTGCCAAGTCACATGCCACAAATGTAATCAGTACCTACAAGTGGGAGTGTCAGCTGAACCATGTGCCCACAAATCTTGCCTGCAATGTACTACAGGTGGTATGTAGGCTTTAATTGGGTGGGAGGGGGCAGTTACCATTTCATCATCAGAGCCTGAGAGGTATCCTCTTTGTTACTAGTGCCTCCTGTCTCCTCCCCAGTCCAAGTTGGTCCAAGGGTGTCATGGCCAGACCTGACCACCCCCTCCGCCCACCTCTTCAGCCATGTGATGTGCAGTATGAGAGGGTGAGAGCCAGTGTTAGTGAGGGTGTGATAAGTGATGTTTGGAGTTTGTGATCAGTGTGTTATCGTAGACATTGTCACATAGGAACTCACACATACATGTACACATGTACACATATGCCCTTGGTGCCCTATGAGTTAAGTTGCTTGTATGTGTGCTGCACTCCAACTGCCTTACACCATTGACCCCTCTCCCACCCCGCCCGTTCCTGTATCCAGGCAGACAGTCTACCCGTGCTTAAGGAGACCATCACGGTCCTCTGCTCCACCTACTGCCGACTCATCTCTACCACATGTCCGTGGCTGAGTCATCGAGCCGTAGGACAGGGGGCTCGCGAGAATGTGGCAGACCCGGTCTTGCGCGTGTACAGGGAATGGATGTGCACCAACTACACCACGTGCTTGGACAGGCTACTGGCTCTGCTGAGGCACGCTGATGAAGAGATACAGGTAAGCTATTGGGGTGACACTGGTGCAGTATGCATACACTGGTGCATACCCTGTGCACTGCTCACACACATGTACTCCTTCCCTAGGAGCTCGCTCTAAATTCCCTGCTCAAGCTGTTGCAGGCAGAAGGTCACGCCCACCCCAAGCCCATGTTCCAAAACCACACCTTCTACGACATGGTGGGGGCCCTGCTGAGCACCAAGGTGGACATGGGTCACCTGATAGGCTGCCTCAAGTATGATGACCTGAGGCTGCACCTGGCTTGGATGTCTGCAGTGCTCAACCGTTTAGCACGATGTGTTTCATTGATGATGGTTACAAATATTCCTGTTCAGGTGATTAACATGTACGTGATTATAGAAGTCATGCAAATAATGGAGTTCTTTAGCATGGTCATTTCTACACAGGACTGAGAAACTCTGTAGTAGTAACCAAATATGCACTCACAAGGTTGCATTAGTTTCTCTGGCCCACACCAAAAATGTGCACACGTAGCATATGACCTGTGGGATGCACTGGTAAGTTTGTGTAGTGTTGCTGATATTTGAAGAGTTGTACTACTTCCTTATAACCATAATTATGCAATAAACTAATTATTTTATGTAGCATACTTGTTGCACTGGACTGATTATTCTGCATCCATTTGTGCGCGCTATCCCAGACATTGAGAAGAAACTCACTTACAAAGTAGCAAGTTACCCCCACCCCCTCCCCTCCCCTCCCTATACACAGAAGTGCAGGCACTGGATAGGCCTGTAGGGCACAGGCTTCATAAGGAGTGGGCGGGGTGAATGTGTCATGTTGTCCCAAGATATTTTAATCTGTGCAGGTGTCATCTTCAAACACAACCTCGTCAGTCCCCTTGGCCGCCCCAGCAGCAGCTGCTGCCAGCCTCATCATGGCCGCCACCTTCTCTGCACTGGCCACCACAGGTAGGAACGGGGAGGAGGACCAAGTGTGCTCCCATCCCTCAACCACACCATCCTGCCTGTGGTCTGCAGGAGGGGGCAGGTCTGCAGGAGGGGGCGGGTCTGCAGGAGCTAGTGAATGTTGTCCTTGTAGAGAGGGTGCCACGCCTCTTCTCTTCCTCCTCTCCTCCCTCCTCTGCTGCCTCTGGGAGTTACGAAGGCTTAGCACAGACTGGAGCTCCTTCACCATGTCCCTTGGAACATCACCGCATGCCGAAAGAAGCATGTTGGGACATGTTTGTGCTATTCAACATGACCACTCCCTCTTGACCTGGGATGTGACCCCTCCCTCCTCCTCCTCCTCCACCCTCACTTGCCTCCTCACCACCAGGTGGTATGTAGGCTTCAAATATCTAATTGGGTAGGAGGTTTGGTTACCACGGTAACCATGGCTGCTGCAGTTACCATTTCATCATCAGAGGTGTCTCCCTTCTCCTCCCCAGTCTGTTCCTCTGGGACCAGTGTGCCTTGGTGGGTACTACCTGCTCAGGTGGGTCTGGGGACTGGGGGGCACCAAGCTTGTCAAGACAGTGGAGACATGAGCAGACATGTTCCAGGGCACCATCCAACCCCTCCTTCACCAGGAGCACCTGTTCTGTGCATGTGCACATGTACATGATTAAATATCCAATATCACTAATGGCTGCAGTACGATATAGACCCAATTCTGTACAACATGATTGAAGTTCAACAGCACTGTCCACCCATCTATCAAACCACACACCCTTTAGCCCCACCCCCTTTAGCAGCACCTTACCTCGTATGTCCTCCAGGTCAATATCTGCTTTCAAAGGAAACTGATTATAACACCTAATCAAAACAGGCGCCTAGCAACCAGACTTTGGTGATTGGTGCACAGCTCTTCCAGGTGCAATCCAAGTGTCCTGATCCTAGGGAGGAGGGAGGGGAAGGGAAGGGGAGGAGGAGGGAGGGGAAGGGAAGGGAAGGGGAGGAGGAGAAGGGGACTATTAGTCATGCATTGATAACTGTGTTTTGTGTGCTTGAGTGCGTGAAGGGAGGGAGAGGAGGGAGGGGAGGAGAGGGGGAGGGGCCAAAGGAGGAACATTTACCGTCAGCCCAATGAACCAAGAAGGGGAACCTTTGTTATATGGCCAGGACCCCTCCCCCTCACCTCCTCAAAGCTACCTGTGCCTTCAGGTCCAGACAATGTACGTCCTCAGCAACATCAGACAGCTGATGAGGGTCACCCTTGGTGGGGTGTTGGGGGACTTTGTGCCCCCTTGGAGGGTCACCTTGGGAAGGGAGGGATGAATTTTGATAATCATGGCCCCCCCCCCCCCCCCCCCCCCCCCACAGGTCCATACCGAAGTATTGGTTCTTATGGAACTCATTGCTCCAGCTTAGTTCTGTGTGCATGGAATCAAGGCAGTTACAGAGTGCAGTAAGCAGGGGTCCAAGGTCAGACAGGTGCAAGAAACCATCGCCTAAAAGAGGGAAGGGGAGGAGGGGTGAGGGATGGAAGCTGTTACATAATTGTGCTAACAAATAGGTAAAATCTCATACCTGGTGAAGCATTGTACAGGTGGGAGAGGCATAGAGCCACATGACACAGGTACTCTGAGTTCTGCACAGCCAAAAGCCGACAGCCATCCTTGGAGAGTGGGGTGGGGAGGAGGCACAGGTGATGGGAGGAGGTACCAACCCACTTTGATTTACCTGTGTAAAGGTATTACAGACCACACCCCCTACCTTGATAGACTCTAGGGACAGGTAGAGAGGCTTGCTGCCCAGCTCACCTCCTCCCCATCCTGCTGAGTCATGTGACCATGAAGTTGGTCCAAGGGTGTCATGGCCAGACCACCCCCTCCGCCCACCTCTTCAGCCAAAGGATGGCTTCACGCCCATCAAGGTTGAAACGTGTTACATTTTGGGATGTGCAGTATGAGACCAGTGTTAGTGAGGGTGTGATAAGTGATGTTTGGAGTGATATGTGATGTTAAGGATGTTGGGAGTACGTGATAACTGGTATGTTATGGAGGGGGTTGCTATGGATACTGATAATGTAGGCTCTTGGCCGCCTTGCGTAGTACTCTTAGCCCCCTGAAGCAGGCCGTGAAGACACGCCTCCTCAGGGGCACACACTGGTACCCTCCCACTTGCCCCTCCACTGGAACCATCCTTGAGGGCCTGGGGAGGAGCACAAGAAAAAACTGAGGTCTGGGGACCCCTCCCCATACCTGGTGTAGCCACAAGCTATGACCTCCACTTCCTGTATGGTACGTATCGTTGATGTCAGCAGAGACAGCACTGATTCAAATTTCTGAAGGAAGGCAGAAACCAGACCTGCACTTGTATGGAGTCTTCTCTGTGAGTGCTGAGGGGAACATTAGGTGGAGTGAGGGATGGTGGGTGGAGTGAGGAGGGATGGTGGGTGGAGTGAGGAGGGATGGTGGGTGGAGTGAGGAGGGATGGTGGGTGGAGTGAGGAGGGATGGTGGGTGGAGTGAGGAGGGATGGTGGGTGGAGTGAGGAGGGATGGTGGGTGGAGTGAGGAGGGGTGGTGGGTGGAGTGAGGAGGGATGGTGGGTGGAGTGAGGAGGGATGGTGGGTGGAGTGAGGAGGGATGGTGGGTGGAGTGAGGAGGGATGGTGGGTGGAGTGAGGAGGGATGGTGGGTGGAGTGAGGAGGGATGGTGGGTGGAGTGAGGAGGGATGGTGGGTGGAGTGAGGAGGGATGGTGGGTGGAGTGAGGAGGGATGGAGGGTGGAGTGAGGAGGGATGGTGGGTGGAGTGAGGAGGGATGGAGGGTGGAGTGAGGAGGGATGGTGGGTGGAGTGAGGAGGGATGCTGGGTGGAGTGAGGAGGGATGGTGGGTGGAGTGAGGAGGGATGCTGGGTGGAGTGAGGAGGGATGGTGGGTGGAGTGAGGGGGGATGGTGGGTGGAGTGAGGAGGGATGGTGGGTGGAGTGAGGAGGGATGGTGGGTGGAGTGAGGAGGGATGGTGGGTGGAGTGAGGGGGGATGGTGGGTGGAGTGAGGAGGGATGGAGGGTGGAGTGAGGAGGGATGGTGGGTGGAGTGAGGAGGGATGGAGGGTGGAGTGAGGAGGGATGGAGGGTGGAGTGAGGAGGGATGGTGGGTGGAGTGAGGAGGGATGGTGGGTGGAGTGAGGAGGGATGGTGGGTGGAGTGAGGAGGGATGGTGGGTGGAGTGAGGAGGGATGGTGGGTGGAGTGAGGAGGGATGGTGGGTGGAGTGAGGAGGGATGGTGGGTGGAGTGAGGAGGGATGGTGGGTGGAGTGAGGAGGGATGGTGGGTGGAGTGAGGGGGGATGGTTGGTGGAGTGAGGAGGGATGGAGGGTGGAGTGAGGAGGGATGGTGGGTGGAGTGAGGAGGGATGGAGGGTGGAGTGAGGAGGGATGGAGGGTGGAGTGAGGAGGGATGGTGGGTGGAGTGAGGAGGGATGGTGGGTGGAGTGAGGAGGGATGGAGGGTGGAGTGAGGAGGAATGGTGGGTGGAGTGAGGATGGATGGTGGGTGGAGTGAGGAGGGATGGTGGGTGGAGTGAGGAGGAATGGTGGGTGGAGTGAGGATGGATGGTGGGTGGAGTGAGGAGGGATGGTGGGTGGAGTGAGGATGGATGGTGGGTGGAGTGAGGAGGGATGGTGGGTGGAGTGAGGAGGGATGGTGGGTGGAGTGAGGAGGGATGGTGGGTGGAGTGAGGAGGGATGGTGGGTGGAGTGAGGAGGGATGGAGGGTGGAGTGAGGAGGGATGGTGGGTGGAGTGAGGAGGGATGGTGGGTGGAGTGAGGAGGGATGGTGGGTGGAGTGAGGAGGGATGGTGGGTGGAGTGAGGAGGGATGGTGGGTGGAGTGAGGAGGGATGGTGGGTGGAGTGAGGAGGGATGGTGGGTGGAGTGAGGAGGGATGGTGGGTGGAGTGAGGAGGGATGGTGGGTGGAGTGAGGAGGGATGGTGGGTGGAGTGAGGAGGGATGGTGGGTGGAGTGAGGAGGGATGGTGGGTGGAGTGAGGAGGGATGGTGGGTGGAGTGAGGAGGGATGGTGGGTGGAGTGAGGAGGGATGGTGGGTGGAGTGAGGAGGGATGGTGGGTGGAGTGAGGAGGGATGGTGGGTGGAGTGAGGAGGGATGGTGGGTGGAGTGAGGAGGGATGGTGGGTGGAGTGAGGAGGGATGGTGGGTGGAGTGAGGAGGGATGGTGGGTGGAGTGAGGAGGGATGGTGGGTGGAGTGAGGAGGGATGGTGGGTGGAGTGAGGAGGGATGGAGGGTGGAGTGAGGAGGGATGGTGGGTGGAGTGAGGAGGGAGGGTGGGTGGAGTGAGGAGGGATGGAGGGTGGAGTGAGGAGGGATGGTGGGTGGAGTGAGGAGGGAGGGTGGGTGGAGTGAGGAGGGATGGTGGGTGGAGTGAGGAGGGATGGTGGGTGGAGTGAGGAGGGATGGTGGGTGGAGTGAGGAGGGATGGTGGGTGGAGTGAGAGGGATGGTGGGTGGAGTGAGGAGGGATGGTGGGTGGAGTGAGGAGGGATGGTGGGTGGAGTGAGGAGGGATGGTGGGTGGAGTGAGGAGGGATGGTGGGTGGAGTGAGGAGGGATGGAGGGTGGAGTGAGGAGGGATGGAGGGTGGAGTGAGGAGGGATGGAGGGTGGAGTGAGGAGGGATGGTGGGTGGAGTGAGGAGGGATGGTGGGTGGAGTGAGGAGGGATGGTGGGTGGAGTGAGGAGGGATGGTGGGTGGAGTGAGGAGGGATGGTGGGTGGAGTGAGGAGGGATGGTGGGTGGAGTGAGGAGGGATGGTGGGTGGAGTGAGGAGGGATGGTGGGTGGAGTGAGGAGGGATGGTGGGTGGAGTGAGGAGGGATGGTGGGTGGAGTGAGGAGGGATGGTGGGTGGAGTGAGGAGGGATGGTGGGTGGAGTGAGAAGGGATGGAGGGTGGAGTGAGGAGGGATGGTGGGTGGAGTGAGGAGGGATGGTGGGTGGAGTGAGGGATGGTGGGTCGAGCGAGGAGGGATGGTGGGTGGAGTGAGGAGGTATGGTGGGTGAGTGAGGAGAGAGGGCACAGCCATATATGGACACAGAAGATATTAAAGTAAGCCACAACACAATGGAGGGTGTAAGGGAAGTATGAGAACAGATGTAACAGGTGCATACATGTACATGTACGTTACCATCTTGAAGGCAATGAAGGTGATGGTTATCATGGCAACAACTCCAGCCATAAACCACAGCCCACTGACAGCAAGAGCGACTGCAACCATAGCAACCATAGAGTGGAGGAGGAGGGGCTGGAGGCGTGGCATCAGGGCACCCCCACCATTGGAGGTTCCCAAAAGTGGAGTGTGAGACTGTGGGGAATGATGTCACATTACCACCCCTATTCACACACATTACCACCCCTATCCACACACAGCAGTATGCTATACATGTACCTGTACATGTATAGGCCCATACACACATCACCACATAGGCCTATCCACACATATGTAACACATCCCACACACATATTCACACAGGAAGCAACAACTTGTGGTATCAATTACTTACTGACAAGTTTTCAGTGCACCTGACCACCTTACTCCTAGCACTAAGTCAAGCCGGCTAGCTGCACTATCAATAGGCTAGTAAGTATGCACATACCTCATCTTGAGAGAGGCCATGTTGCACATGTACACACCTGCACATGTATACACCTGCACATGTACACACCTGCACATGTACACACACCTGCACATGTACACACCTGCACATGTACACACCTGCACATGTACACACCTGCACATGTACACACCTGCACATGTACACACCTGCACATGTACACACCTGCACATGTACACACCTGCACATGTACACACCTACACATGTAGTATGCACATGTACACACACATGTAGTATGCACATACCTCATCTTGAGAAGGCTGGTCGTCACAGAAGGTGGGTAGTGCAAAGGTGAGCAGTTGGAAGTCTTCTTCTGTCAGCAGTGGGCTCCTAATGATATTCCTAATGATGCCCACCCTTATTGCCTTCTACGGACATACATCAGATACATGTAGGAGGGATTATGCCCACACCTCGCCCCAGGGAGATGGGAGGGAAGTTCAGAGGGAGGGAGGGGGAGGGGAGAGTTTGGAAGGGAAGATGAAGATGCAAGAGGGAAGAGGAAGAGAGGGGAAGGTGAGGCATAGGGAGAGGGGAACATGGGTGCTTGCCTCTTGTGCTATGGAGTGGGACACAATGCCACGCCCACTAAGATGGCGGGTGAGTTCCTTACAAAGCAAGGCAAGTCTGCTTTTGGTAGTGTTGGGAATGGGGACCAGGGGGTCCAGCAGAGAGGGGTCCAACTGGTCCAGCTGGTGCTCCTCTGGAACAATCAGCCGAGCATCACCTGAGCAATGGAAGGTGGTGGGCAGAACATATCACTTGATAACTTTATTTGCACCATGTCATGTAGAGAAGAGGTGACATGGGAGTGTGTGTGTGTGATGTGCGTGATGTGTGTGGTGTGTGTGCATGTGTGGATGTCTTCTGCACATGTGTGCATGCACAGGCTGCTCATCAGAGGCCATCTTTGTGAGCCACAATGTATGTGGCAAAGATGAGAGGCATAGGAAATGACCTACTGTATGTATCTAGTAGTGTCAAAACCAAATACTTGTAAGCAATAACACATTTGAGACTAGGAATGTGTGTACATATGCAAGGGCTTCATGTGATGTGTATGCTGGTATGTAATGCTTGATGCTGCTGGTGTAAATTATCTCAGTGCTCAATCTTGTGATGAAATGAACACTTCTGTAGAAGACAGTTTGCATTATCTTAAAATAAACAATCGTCTCCTCGTAGATGGACTATTTTATCGTACCTCTATGGATGACAATAATAGCAAACATACTCCCCAGGAGAATACCTCTGGACAAGCATTTATTATGACTCCACCCCCTCCCCCGGGACAGACTTGTAAATGCCCCCCTCTTCTGGACAACTTCATTTACATCTTCTAAACCCCCCCCCCCCCCTCCTCGGGGGACAGGCATTTACTGGGACCAATAATAACACACACACAACCAGAGATAATATATAGCATTTATTGTCATCTAAGACCTTATGAATTCATTAGTGTTTACGATATTTCTCCAATACTAGTCAGCTATGCCTTCAATACACAAGTACCAGAGTAATACCGTAAAAAATAATCCATTTCAAGGCAAGCAATGAAATTCATCATTTTCAGCATAAGGTCGTTACATGTACATGTACATACAAAATGATGATTTTCATTTGGAATAGGACCTGCTTAATTTACAAAAACCAGATATCATATATTAGTCTGGGGACCAGACCCCATATTCTCATATATGGTCTGGTCCCCAGACCAATCATATATATGATCTCTGCAAAAACACATCTCGAATTTGATTTTTATTTTTATTTTGCCCTACAAAAGTTAAGGTAACGAGCCACTTAATGGTATTTCAGACACGTGACAGTTGACCCCAGATGCACGTATGCACTAAACGACCTAGTAGTGCCACGTGTACAAAACCGTGCACGTACGTTTATAGTTGGGCGTAGCCCGACCTTCGCGTATTGGCGGAAGGTCGGGTACCAAACCCGCACAGTTTTTGTACAAGCTGCAACGGGGATTGCAGTCCAATCAGCATGCAGGAGCCCAATAAATACATTCTGCGGCAGCTGGTAGTAAAGCCAATCTGATTTAGACATCCTTTACACAATTATTCATTGATACAGATTGTATAACACGCCACAATTCATTTGACGTATTGCATAATACGCTTGTACAAAAACTGTGCGGGTTTGGTACCAGACCTTCCGCCAATACGCGAAGGTCGGGCTACGCCCAACTAGTACGTTTACTAGCGTAACACGCACATACCTACCTCCTACTGCTTGTGCCGCGGGCGAGTTCTGAACAAAGAAAATCGGTAACAAAAAATCGAAGCCCTCCTAACACC
This sequence comes from Spongilla lacustris, assembly GCA_949361645.1. NCBI lineage: Eukaryota > Metazoa > Porifera > Demospongiae > Spongillida > Spongillidae > Spongilla > Spongilla lacustris. The sequence continues at coordinate 9,516,727 of OX442415.1, forward strand.
AGACCTGCCTTATAATACACCACAATCCCTTCGTCCTCCATCTACCATTATTAACTATTAATATCCATGGCACGTGATGAGACACGACTTAATTGCTTTCATGTATTCTGGTTTCAATATGTACATGTACCAATGTCCACACTGCGCAGACATTTCGGCGACCGTTACTTTGCAGGATCTTGGCTGCCCACGGCCGGGCTCGGCGTTGTCAACGCTGTTGCAGATGTTGTCGCTGGGGAAATGTTAGTCATTAATAGTTCAGTTAATGCTTGTCACTAGTTGGGTGTGTCCTGACTACCGTGCATTTGGTGTTGATAATGGCAAATACTTCTCTGAGTTATTAGAGTACTGGCATCAGTTGTGCTCCTGGTACAAGCACAGGGGATTAAGTCATGATTTTCACAATCCTCAGTAAGAACACTGTGTGATTGAACATAAAAATTGATTTTTGTGTGATTTTAATGTCAATCACTTAATGGTTCCTAAATGATTTCACACGTTTTTTTTTTTCCTATGTAAATATCGCTGAAACAGTGCTTGTCTCCATGCATTTTTCTTTAATCAGCATCACCCCATATGCTCTGAACACAGCAACATTACGTGACTTTTTTGTGAATATATGTAACCTGAATGAAGCTTCCAAATTTTGCTTCTTCAATTAAAACATTTGAACCATTTAAGCTGTGATCATGGGATCACATCACACAACAATGAGCAATTAAATGTAAACAAAGATTTCAAAGTATGACCTTAGTTAGTTTGACACCGGCTAAGATTAAAAATTACCATTATGAGTTCAAGGTTTCTGGGACTCAAATATCCATATAATTTTTTAGCAGCTTGGTACCACCATTAATTGAAGCCATTTAGTCTGGCTTTTAGGATTTATTCGTAATCAAAACTCTGGATCTGTTCTATGATTTTTGAGTCTTTTAGCAATCTACTTACTTGATATAGGTTTATCAACATTTACTTGGGGTACACTTATTGACAAACCACAATGTCACAAAACAGAGCTACTATGATTTTCATGTAAAAACAGGATAATACTGGCTTCAATTATCCAACTTATAATCATATGGGTACCCCAGAGACCTTTGAGTATTTTTTACTCCAACTAATTGTTAGAATCCTCGCAAATGCTACAATCTAAACCAATTTTCTCAACCAAAGTTAAGCCTGCGAACTTGCCACATATATAGGCAACCCCGAGGGGTATCCATATAATTAAACGAACCCTTACATTCTGTACTGGAGTCACACTACAAAAAGGTGAAGGTGTTTTAAATTATTCATACTTTATCTCTCACCAATCTTTGTTTGCATTAAATGATTGTGATTTAATTGATCATTGTTGTGTAGAAATGGTGGCTGGATGTGAAAATCCAATTGCCATGATCACAGAGTAAATGGTTCACTGAAACGTTATAATTGAAAAGGGGGGGGGGGGGGGGGAAGCATAAGGTGTGGAACATTCTAGAATTGAGGACTATAAAATGTATTTTGCATGTACACATACAGTTGGGGCATGATATATGCTGACATTACACCTGCCCATGTAATTACATGAAAGCATTTGTTAATTGGCCCTTCAAAAGCAGAGTGGTTAAAACTATCTGATGCATAAATTGTTGAAATTGAAGCATTTAACAATGCATAAAGTTTCGATATGTTTGAATCATGGCATGTGGGAGGTGGGGTGGGGAGTTTGCTTCCCATAAAAACCTCTTATTATTGCTATTCAAAGGTGATGACTTTCCACTATTCTGATATATGGGCAACTTGCTGAATAATGCACTACTGAGCCTTATAAACATACACCATTCATAGAAAACTGCACAAACTCTGTGATTGCATGCCATCATTAAGTGGAGCTTGATTTAGTGTCTAATGTCCTGGGGCTTGGACCACGGAACACATTTTTACATCACAGGGTACCTTTCTTAAATTGCTACATTGTATACGTAATAGTCCTTATTATAAATTCTGTTTGGGTCTAAGCTTTGAAGGTGTAATACCTTTTGCCGTCATGTAGGAAAGATATTAAATGACAACATTTTCAGTTGTGCATGACAAAATATACAGGGTGTTTCTCAAAAAGTTTATAAATTAGCCACAAGCAGTTAATTACATGTAACTGGCACATGTAATTGTTTAGACAGCAAAAGAAGACTTGCAGGTGAAAGAATAACCCTTTCATGGTTAATTAATATTGATCAAAGTCTCAAGACCGCTATTCGTTTCAATGGACCCTTTGCAAGAAAGATCGGAAGTACGATAAATGTCACATCTGGAGTAAAAACCACAGCGGTTGCCTAGAGACATTGTGTCACGTCCACGGACCTTTGCGTAATAAAATGGCAATGCTCGGAGTCTGCTCAGACATTGATCCTTCGGCCGATCCAGTTCCTGATCAAACTATGCTGCCAACAGTAAGTTTGACCTAGTCTGACATACCCAGAGCCTTTTAAAGCCATCCATTGGTATGTCAGACTCGGTCAAGGTTACTCCTATTTAGAAGTTATTCAAAATCAAAATCTTGATTTTTTGATATTTGCAAAGAACTTCGTCAGTTTAGGGGCCATCGTACCTTGATTAAGTGGTTTGAATTTAGTAATGAGTTTAAGATTCAACAAAATGTTGGAGCTTTTGGAGCCTTTAAAAAGCTGAGTTTTTCTTTAGGTTACATTGAGAAGTATTAATTCGTTTTCATTAATTTTAATTTCTTTGATTTTATTATTAAATTTTAGTTTGTTTGCATCAAAATATAAGCCTGCATTATTTAGTGCATTTAGCAACAATCAACTATTTGTGATTGATGATTTTCTTTGATTGAGAAACAATTCTTTATTTATAACATATGGATTTATCTTTTTAATTAAATCAATTTGCCCAAATTCAGATGCAGCACTTCAAATCCGGACTGATCAGTCATTGTAGGTCCCATATTAATGTTAGCTACATGGTTGTGTCATACTGGAACAAAAATTCAAAATGTGAATATAATCCAAGTTTCTTTACTTCATTGTTTACCTTTTTTTTTAAAACAACCTTTTCATGTACAGAAGAAGTAAAAGTTCTCTTACATGAAGGATCAAATGTTACAATCAAAAAACGTCATTTTATGTCTCTTCATTTGGAGCACCGGCTGTAGGCACCATGTATGGGTGTGGCAATGTGGCGGGGATTAGGAGTAAAGGGCTCTTCCTGCATTAGGTGCAGGTGTATATGTTATTGACTGATTTTCTATGGCTTTATTGATGGTATATGTATATGGGTGTGGGCATATTTAATTATACTCATTGACAATGAGTTCATTGCCCTTACCACCAGAGTAAAGATACTGCTCTGTAAGTAACGTAGCTGCCAGGGATGCTCTATTTAGCGAGTCTATCATAAACAGTAGGGCCAGTTAGAGCACTAGCTCCTGTCCCATCCTAGCTGGTATTGACATAAATCTGAAGAACAGTGGCTTCAGATGGACTGCATGACAGGCATGTAATATGCCCTACCTAATGTATATATGTATGTACATGTATGAGATTGTATATTTCCACAGGTGGACGAGTTTCTTTTTTATTCAGCTTATTCATTACATGTTGTATACATGTAATAGGCATGCTAATAGTTAATGCATTAGCACATAACACCAAAATGGCTTTGGGCCAAAGAAATTGGCTTCACATCTTGGTTTGGCATATCTTCTGTTGCCCACACTTTCTGTTGATCCATCTTTGTTCGTTGCAAGTAGTTTTCCATTGTTACTGATGATTTCAAGTAACTAGACATCGAGTAGGATTGCTAAGTGCTGCATGATCCTCTTGACTCCCAGTTATTTCTTGTGCCACAGCTCTAAAAAAGCAATTCCCATCACCTTTAATGCGACCACGTACATGTATATGGTCCAGACAGGTTTTCATATATTGTGATCACGATTCCCTTTCACAAATTGAAGTCCTACTACACTACACATATTATTTTAGCCAATTGCCTCCTCCCAAGATATAGTTGCTGATTTATAATCAATGTATGCCCCTCCCATCTTCTGAACAGGTATGGCATGTGGGCTACAAGTCTAATGGATCAAGAATTGCAGTGAACAGGCATGCTATGTGTATGAATTTCAAGTGTAACTCAATATGTAACATCATCACTGATCAGGATACCATGCAGACATACACATGTACACATGGAGCTAGTAGTATCAACATAATTTGTAGATGAACTTGGATATACCAATGACATAAAAAATCAGTCCCCAGACCACACAATCTTTCATGCATTTGACAACTCTTGTAATGATTTTCTGAGCTCTAAAAACAACACATACAATGATGGTACTGTCAACGGTTACTTCTTCAATCCTGATCAATCATATCACTCACAAGCCTGTCTTCCTCAACACATCTATCAGTGTTGACCAGGTCAATGGCTTCATACCCTTTCCCTGAAGCCATTGCTGGAGTATGGCCATGTTGATACGTTGAGCATTCTTTAGATGTTCAATCTCCAATGCTTCCACTATGGCTCCAGTCTTATCCTCCAGTAGAAATATACCAAAGGTGGAATACTTTGCTCCAACCTGCACAGCTACATTCAGCTTCTCATCAGAGAAGGATAATAGTTCAGGCATAGTGGGTGTGCCTGGTGGGAGGGGCACACAATATATTACAAATGACACATAAAACATAGCTACGAAGAATACCCTCCCATAGTACATCCTGTACATGTGGCCCCCATATGTAACATGTGTACACATGTCAGTGGTGAATCCGGGGGGGGGGGGGGGGGGGGGGGGGGGGGAGGGGGGTATACCCCCTCCCCCGGCAAAGCCTGTTATTAAAAAATTCATGACTTCTTACGGTACGCATGACGATATTAATGGGGGCAATGATCCTTCCAATAGTGGTAGGTGGAGTGATTGTTATAAATGTCCCAGCCCACAGGATATTGTTAAATATTCCAATCTATATATACAACTTACCTGGTTATAGCATGTTTCTACACAATAATGCTATGTTTTGTGACATTAAAATTGCAAAGCGGCTGGGGCTCCAACCCAGACCTCGATGGGGGAGCTTACAGTTCTCCCCCATACCCACTTGTTGGTGGTAGGTCTGCCACGCCCTTGCACTTATATCACTTTGCCCCCCTCCCGCTCCAAAATCCTAGATCCGCCCCTGCATGTGGCCCCCCATACATAAATGTACATGTGCCCCCCCCCCCCCCCATACATAACATGTACATGTGATGCCACATACATAACATGTACATTTGGCCCCCCATGCATATGTGGCCCCCCCCCCCCCCCCCCCCCCCGGATTTAGGGGGGGGGGCAACCTGGGTGACCACTCTTTTACCTGCTGAATCTTATCAGAGCTGTTATACCTGTGCAAGTTCGTATCACGGTATAGCTTATAAATAATGTGATGACCTCCTTCCAATTTGTTATTGTTCCCATGCAAAAAAGTAAGGTTAGTGAGTCCCTAACCAGATTATGGAGAGGGACTTGATTCCATGCCGCACCTGCTCGTACATATAAAGCCTTATTAATGTGGGTTTCATTGGTTCCAAAATGGAAACGTTTCAGTTCCCCTCATGCCCCCTACATGTAGCTGGGTCTGTGCCACATGTCCCCTCCCTCACATGTTACAATACAATGCACTTAATGATACAATGCTTAAGGTATGCACCATCAACTAGTATTATAGTTAACAGTTAATATAATGTAGTTCATGTTACATGCATATATATCTCCATCCTGAATAAAACTATAGCCTGTGCATAATATAAATGCAGACACACTTTCATTGGAGGTGTATCTACTGACCTTCCAATGGCATGGTTTGACCTACAAGCTCTGATAGGAGTGGTGAAGAGGAGGCTGCAGAAGTAGAAACTACAAGAAGAGATCAGGATAGTCTAATATTCCCCCTGTGTACTAAGTCCTAAAGTGGTGCCATATACATGTATAAGTACACAATCACAAATTTGTAAGCATTTGTATAATAAATTAATAAATAGCCACACCTACATGTACTCAATAAATCATAGTTTTCACATGCACTACATAGTGCTCCTAACCTAAAAGTTCAGATTTGATTTTGGTTTTTCAGTTGTAGCCAAGTGAACACAATGTGAGTACGTATCATTGCTTTTTAAAACTTATACCATTAACAATTAAAAATCTATTGCTTCAACGTTAACTAGTTGCCTAAAAACCCTGGTTTAAACTGCTGTTTGTTTATCCTACCACACAATTTATCATACAAAAATGACAGCTACATGTGAAAAATGTTGTTTTCTTTGCTACAGCATGCTGAACAATTCAAAAGTTACAACTGAAAATATAATACTCGAAGGTAAACAACTGTATCATTACATACATAAATACATCTGTGCAGTCTGTAACCACACCCACTCAATAATAGTATTAATATTCTTTTAAAACTTATACCGTTTTAAAAGAATATTAACAATCTATTGCTTCAACATTAACTAGTTGCCTAAAAACCCTGGTTTAAACTGCTATCCTACCACACAATTCATCGTACAAAATGTAAAAAATGTTGCTTTCTTTGCTACAGCATGCGAAATAATTCAAAAGCTTCAAATATAATACTCAAAGGTAAACAACTGTATCATTACATATATAAAAATATCTGTGCAGTCTGTAACCACACCCACTCAAAGATTTGCGCAGGAACAATACAAATATAGGCACAGTGTCTGTACTGACCATCCAAATGTGGCACGGCTTGGCCTGCCAGCTCTGAAGGAGAGGGAACCACACCACTAGGCACTGCAAGACAGAGGTGTGGTTATAATCCCTTAGCCACACCCACCAATAACCTCACCTCCTACAAGGTATGGCAGACAAGGTTCTATTTTCAGCCATTCACCCACCACCACATGCTTTTGGCCACTTACATCAACAATACACGTATCTCCTTTAGGAAGGGCCTTCTTTAATAAGGACAGCTCTACCTTAGTGTCATCAGAGTGGTCTGAGCTGGCTTCAGGAGGACAGGAGATCACGTCTAAAACCTCTACATGTGGACAGAATTCCTGACAAGCCTTCTTAATGACAGCTAAAACACGGTGTGCTAATTCTAGGTCTGTCTTCTCAGGGAAGGACATAGCCATGGAGAGGGACTGGAACATCTCATTCATCTCAACCATGGTGGTCACTCCTGTCTCACTTACCCACTTTACACCCCTGCTCCACACATCACAGCGACGATTCAGGTGAGAGTGGAGGGGTGTGGCCTGTACTGTGGGTAGTGCAAACTCAAAAGGCAGTCTACGGAGAAGGACATGAAGAAAGCGTGGTGTGAAGAACTGGTTGGTACACTTCACAATCATGGACCATCCAAAACTGCCACTGGGAACTGTGGCACTGCTTGGTCTGTCAACCTTGACAAGAGCTGGGAAGAAGAGGAGGGGACCAAGGTCACGGCTGGATGAGCCTTCAGGTGCCATGTTTGTATCCACCCGGGATAGGTCCACTGGTTGACACAACTCAAAGTGGATCATAAACTGTGTTATCATTTCAATGTTGTACTCTGGAAATGCCTTCTCAAGTACTGCTCTGGGTACTATCCCAGTATTACTGGCTAGTTGGGTATACTCCTTAAGAGAGGGATCTGCAAATATAACACCATTGACCTTCTTAAGAATGCTCTCTTTATTAAGGACTATCCAGCTATTAAGGGGGTGTTCAGATGGAACAAAGACAATCAAACCCTTTTCTGATAAGGTCTTTAGAATTGGAATAATTTGAGGGATATCAGCTGGTATAAGGTTGTCTGGATCAGCCTTGATACGTACAGCTAGGTCAGAGAAGGATATGGCATCAATATCTGAAGGTAGCTTCTCCTTAAAGAAGGCAAGTACCATGTGACACATCATGGAGATTGAAGGACACATACTTACGACATCTTTGTTTATTTTATGCAATAGGTCCCTGAACTGATCCATCTCATCACTGTATATCTTTAGGAGGTTTAGGGCTACAACCTTTACTAAATTTTGGTGACTAATGGCAGTCTTAGCCATTAACTGTAGAGTGTTCAGTTTCGTGGTCACCTGCTCTGGTGTTAGCAGGTCAGCATGTGTGCCCACTACTATGACTGATGACTTCTGGGGACACTTGTGGCACACACCATCAATCATTGTAGCCCAGTAGTAGAGCTCCCTGATGATGGCTTTCAGAGTCCTTCCTTAGGTCCTGCAGGAGAATAAAGATGCCTGGACTATGGAGGGAGATGGCTTCCAGGCATGCAGAGTGGCTAGAGAAGTAGTGGTCATGTCCAGCCAAGTCATAGATAACCATATTGCTGTAGGGACTGTCAACTTGATGGGGAATGATCCCAGCAGTAAGAGGTTCTACCACATCTTGTCGTCCAAATACACGCTAAAGGAATAGTTTATAAATGTCGTTGAACTACACGTAAATGTAGACTGATGTACATGTATGTACACGTATTTCATTTGGTAGCAGCGTTTCCCACAGCATAGCAAAAAGAGGGCGCTCCGCCCTGTTTGAATTTTCCAGAAAATGGGCGTGGTCATATAACTAATTTACATGTACTCGCCGTTCGCCGAGCGCTCGCTTAAAGCGATCATGAAACACAAATCACGATTCATCGAATCGAACGCGCGCAACGGTTGAATTGGCCGACGAAGTCATTCGCATGCGAGCGTGGGCGGTACCGCATGCATCATTAATTATTCATGAGCGCCCTGTTTCAAAAGCATTCTGTGGGAAAAACTGGGTAGTGCCGAAAGATTAAGTACTTGGTTGTGTTTCTGTTCCTCAAGCTCATAAGATCCAGTATTTATTACAACCCAACTCTCTATACCTCTTCCTCACCCTCCCATGACACCATAGATATGATGACACTTAGCAGGACTCCATTCTACTGGCTTTAGAGTAGTGTTCAATACGCTTACAGCAATGGATGATACAATTTTGTAATATCAGAAGTGGAGTATGGTTGATAGTTCATTGAAGTACAGTCCAACTGTCCTTCATTCGGCAATTATTCATATCTAAATTTATTGCATACGAAGTCCGCGACAGCATCGAAGAAGTAAAAATAACATGGTACTTTTTTTTACATTATTGGAGTATTTGGGGTCCGAATAGTAGGTTTTATGTACTATTTTGAGTAGCCCAATTTGCTGAACGTAAAATTCAGCACGATGAATAGTAATGAGTTAACTATTAGCGTTTGCTTGGCGGCATTGTACTAATTAAAAGGTGCAAAGTAATACATGCAACATCCCTCTCTATATCTATCTCGGTTAGTGCTAAGTAAACAGTTCAGTGAGTTGTTTTTGTATACACGCCGTAAGAGGTGTCTAAAGATGGCGCCGTAATGAGGCAATAACGTAATAGTATTGAAAACCAGCTTCTACGTTGAAAAGGAGATTTTTTGTATTTCAAGATACCATTACACGTAGAATTGAAATATGATTTTGTTTCTGCATGCGGTACTAAATTATAGTCAAATTGGAAACAAAAATAAAAGTACCCCCAATACACTTGAAAATTTCAACAAGGTTTTGAGCAACACAAGGGGCTCATTTTTATAGCATTTGTAGCTGACATACATTATTTTACCACATAGCGTAATCATGGACATGAATTTGATGTTATTCATTAAGAAGCCATTAACTTATACTTCCTCGATGCTGTCGCGGACTTTAAAAACCATGGCTTTGGAATTCGTTAGTTGCAAGCATTGATTAGTGTTAGCGGTAATACAGTATAACTATAAAATACACAAAACATAGATGCATTGGATTTTAGATAAATGTTATGGAAAGCAACCACAGCTTGGTTGGAGTACGTACTATCACATGCACTCAATTTTGATATACAGTAGTGGTAAAATAACATCTTAGTGCTACAACAGAGAGACAAATATAGTCCCATCCCCAGATCATATTAACTGAAAAGTAATGGTGACTGGTATAACGTCTAGGTTGCTTGCACTTAGAACTTTAACTTATGCACGGAGTTATATATTGGGCATAATAACATTCAGCTACTAGGCAACTACTTGCCCAATATTAAATTCCATGCACCCGGTAGAAACGGATTTTTGATCAGTAATCATGCATCAACCATGTATAGCAAACATTGTTGCTATGATGGTTGAGTCTCTAACACCCAGAGGCACAACATAGAGGGCCAGCAGACACAAGGGACAGACACACATCACACATATAATCTGTTCTCACCTTCACAAAACGGGTTGCTGTTGGCTTTGAAAGGTTGATGATCGCCTTGAACAAGAACAAGCAAATAATATATATTAAGCATGGTGTGCATTAATAGAGATGCTTTGGTTGAAAAAGTCCCCTAATGATTTGGCATGTCTTGTTGATGACACATTCACAGTTATAATCTTTAGCTATCGTTTTGGTACAGCAGGAATACTTTGCAAACCACCAAAATAATAATTACATGTACATGTAGTATTCAGCCACCACAAAGTGCAAACCATTATGGACCCAAGCTATGCAGAGGCAACGGAAGGTGTTTTGTGTGTGGGGGGTGGGGTGGAATAAAGTATGAATACATAATAAGTGGGCGAGGCACAAAATGTTATTGTAGCATCAGGTGATTTCGCCAGTATGAAGTAGTCGCCAGCATATAAATAGTAAGTCTGGATTTTTCTGTATGTTAAAACAACCCTAATATTTAGTACCACACTACCTACATGTACACTACCCTAGTTCAAATATTGTCTTTCTGTTCTATTTCTAGAGTCTGGTTCAGTGCACACGTCTTGGGGGACTGTAGGGCACACATTTGGGGGTTAACTTGGGCGGAGCTCTGCGGGCCCTACTAAGCCAGCTAGCCAAGCCTGGACCAGTGTCCTGGCTTGGTACACAGGTCAGCCGGTGGTGGTGCCCCACTGTTTGGGAATTTGGGTACAAAGAACAGGCTTGTGGGATACTCCTGCCCTTGCCCCCATTTGCTGCCAATCAGTGGTTACAGGGACGGGTCGTGCTCAGGCAAGCTACACCTGCAATATATGTTGACAACATGTAAACAACATGTTGCTCAAGTGGCAAAGTAATGATAACACCCACCACACGTGTGCATTATTTGAAAAAGTAAGGTTACTTATTGCAGCGGCTCATGTACATGTAGCTAGATCCAAAAATGGCGTCCACTCCGCCTGAACCATGACCCAGCCATTAGTTGTATTCTTTCGATCACTACATCTCTTTTAGGGCTTTGCCATTCATAATAGAGGAAGTGGTTTGAGAATGCTACTGGTAAGCATGTACATGTATCTACATGTATTTATATATGTTGGGTGTAGCCCAGTGCCATAAGCTTGCATGTGCCTAACTATGTTGAAACTCCGAATCATCTTGTCTGCGTTTTATTTATATTAATGCTTGTATGCAATTGAACCAAGTTTTCAAGAACCACCATGATACAACCAAAGCTCACTCCCAAACTACACACAGGTCACACCACTCCCACATAAACACACCCTCCCACATGCATACTGGTACCATTATACCACTCGATCAGTATTTAAAAGGTACTAGTGCTGCACCCAAACCCAAAGCCCTGTACAACACAACAGCACATCACGCATAACACAACGGACAACCCAAAGCCTCAAACATAAGTCACAGCCATGCTATGTGTTGCTGTACATGGTGTGAGTGTGCATAATCATGGTTGCTTGCACTGTATGCTTATTGTACGTGTGTGTGGTACATTTTACACATGTATGTGCATGCATGTGCCATGGACACAACACCCTATGTGTACATTTAAATACCACACATGCATATACAGCACTACAATGTAACACACATGGGGAGTGGTGTGATGCTACCTGTGAAATCCAGTCACACACACCTGATACCTCGAGTACACATACTCCCTTGTCACATACCCACTTTAGATGCACCATTCTGTACATCCACCCACTCTACACACACTCCCTCACTCTACCTACACACACTCCGTCACACACGCACTCTACGCACACTCCCTCACACACACACTCTACACAATTTCCTCACACCCACTCACTCTACACACACTCCCTCACACCCACACACTCTACACACACTCCCTCACACCCACCCACCCACTCAATGCACATACCCTCACTCACACCCACTCTACACACACTCTCTCACACCTGCACAAACTGGAAGATCAGAGGCGGATCCAGGAATTCAGCAAGGGGAGTCCGACATGAATAATAGACGAGGGGAGGGGGCACGCACATTTTTTTTGCATGTTATTCCATACATGTAGATACATGTATCAATAGTGTAGTAGAGGGATTGGAAACTGAGGCAGCCACTTGCACTCAGTTAAGTTCTTGTTCCCAGGTTTATGTGGATTTTAAATGGGTGTGTTTCATCGGTCAGTTTCGTCAGATTTGTACATGCACTTATTAATAGTTATTATTTCGATACTTGAGCCACTAAAAATTTGCATCCATACTCAGATAATCTACTTCAAGCAATGAACAATATTCTATTTGTCCCCTGTACATCAGTTGCATAAATCTTTGAAAAACACCTAGTTCTTCAGAGGCGTAGGAAGGTCTTATAAAGTGTAGCGGCTTACGTTACGATATAGAAATGAGAGGGGCACAGAGGGGGTGGGTGCGAGAAGGGGCCGTGCCCCCTCCCGCCCAGCTAGGGGGTATGGGGAAGCGCTGTAAACTCCCACATTGTGGTCTGGGGCGGAGCCCCAGAAGCTTTGCTATTTGTGCAAGTTTTATGTTCAAAAGTCATACGAAATTTGATCACTTTTCATGAACAGCTATATACTGTAGACTTGAATCTTTTATGAAAGAATGCAATTATGTGATCAAAGTGCTATATTTCAATGGGTTTACAGAAATGTACAGTGCTGTCCACCCACAAGTTCACACGCATGCGCGCTCGACTCGCACTCGACATGCGCGTGACTCGATTGAGTGCAATAATGACTGGCGCGCCTTAACTCAAAGGCAAACAGCTGGAACAAAAACATATTCTTTTAATAGCTTGAAACTAATGTAATGATCTGTAGGTATGCCGTAAATAGACCCCTTTCATATGACGTCAAAAATCACAAGAAATAATAATTTAATGAATTTCATTTGAGGTTAATTCAATTCATATTCAATGCTGTCCGCCATCTTGGTACACATGAGTATGTTTACAGTTTTTTATTGTTTATGCCTGTTTTGGGTCTCGTAATACTTTTATATTCTTACCATGGAATGACGTCAGTGCCCACTGTAAAAAAATAAAACCAAACCCATAATCACTTACTGTGAACGTACAGTAATAACCTAAAGCTTTGTTTTGCCCATACCGTCCTATAGTAACTTGTGCACCAAGATGGCGAACAACAAATAATTTTAATTTCAATGAATGTCGTTGCTCACGTGATGAAAAGGGTCTATAGGCACTTGAGTGATGCTGGCAACAGCACGCGTATCGAGGGCTAATAGCACTCGCTAATTGACATGTGCGCGACTTGCGTGCGAGTGTGAACTTGTGGGTGGACGGCACTGTAATACCCCAAGTACACATAATTCCTCGTAACACTCACTTTAGATGCACCATTCTCACATCCACCCACTCAACGCACACTCCATCAAACCCACACACTCTACACTCCCTCGGACCCACCCTTCTAAACACTCCCTCACACCCACCCACTCTATGCTACACGCACTCCATCACACCCATCCCCTCTACACACTCACTCACACCCACCAACTCCACACACACTCCCTCACACCCACCCACTCTATGCACACTCCCTCATACCCACCCACTCTACACACTCCCTTACACACACTCTACACATTCCCTCACATCCACCCACTCTACACACTCCCTCACACCCACCCACTCTACACACTCCCTCACACCCACCCACTCTACACACTCCCTCATATCCACCCACTCTACATACATTCCCTCACTCTACACTCCCTCACACCCACTCTACACACACTCACTCTACACACTCCCTCACACCCACCCACTCTCTCACATCCACCCGGCCACTCTACACACTACCTCACACCCACCTATTCTACACTACCTTACACCCACCCATCTACACTCTCACACCTAGCCACTCTATGCACACTCCCTCATACCCACCCACTCTACACACTCCCTTACACACACACTCTACACATTTCCTCACATCCACCCAATCTACACACTCCCTCACACCCACCCACTTTACACACTCCCTCATACCCACCCACTCTACACACTCCCTCACACCCACCCACTCTACATACATTCCCTCACTCTACACTCCCTCACACCCACTCTACACACACTCACTCTACACACTCCCTCACACCCACCCACTCTCTCACACCCACCCGGCCACTCTACACACTACCTCACACCCACCTATTCTACACTACCTTACACCCACCCATCTACACACTCCCACACCCACTATATACACATTCCCTCACACCCACCCACTCTACACACACTCCCTTAGACCCACCCACTCTACACACTCCCTCACACCCACCCACTCTACACACTCCCTCACACCCACCCACTCTACACAAATCCTCACACCCACCCACTCTATACACTCCCTCACAACCACCCAATCAACGCACACTCCCTTACACCCACCCACTCTATACACTCCCTCACACCCACCCACTCTACACTACCTCACACCCACCCATCTACACACTCCCTCACACCACACTACACACACTCCTTCACATCCACCCACTCTACACACACTCCCTCACACCCACCCACTCTACACACTCCCTCACACCCACCCACTCTACACTACCTCACACCCATCCATCTACACACTCCCTCACACCCACACTACACACACTCCTTCACACCCACCCACTCTACACACTCCCTCACACCCACCCATCTACACACTCCCTCACACCCACCCATCTACACACTCCCTCACACCCACACTACACACACTCCTTCACATCCACCCACTCTACACACACTCCCTCACACCCACTCTACACACTCCCTCACACCCACCCACTCTACACACTCCCTCACACCCACCCACTCTACACACTCCCTCACATCCACCCACTCTACACTCCCTCTCTACACACACCCCTCACACCCACCCACCCTACACACTCTCTCACATCCACCCACTCTACACACTACCTCACACCCAGCCATCTATACACTCCCTCACACCCACTCTATACACATTCCTTCACACCCACCCACTCTACACACACTCCCTTAGACCCACCCACTCTACACACACTCCCTCACTCCCACCCACTCTACACACACTCCCTCACACCCACCCACTCTACACATTCCCTTATACCCACCCACTCTACACACTCCCTCACAACCACCCAATCAACGCACACTCCCTTACACCCACCCACTCCACACACTCCCTCACACCCACCCACTCTACACACTCCCTCACACCCACCCACTCTATACTCCCTCACACCCACCCACCCTACACTCCCTCACACCCACCCACTCTACACACACTCGGTTGCACCCACCCACTCTATGCACACATTCCCTCACATGCATAAATGGATAAGAAGTGCCATGTTATTTTTACTTTCTCGATGCTGTCACGGACCTTAGTGATGATTACATTCCTTGGTACGCTAAATCATAAAGCTCATAGCATGCCGTCCTCATACAATGTACATGTACATACGGGTAGGTGTTAGGCATGACAATGCTGTTATTTAGGTTGGCTAAATTCAATGTGTCTATGGTACCACCACATGTGGGTCCCACTACCAGGTCCCCAGGCCATACATCACTAGGCTCACCTGCGTCAATGTACTCTTTCCAGAGCCTGAATGACCACACAGAACAACCTTTCCATATGAGTCAGCAGGAAAGCTGGTGCATGTTTTCACCATCTGGTTAAACACACCAAGAGATTTGTACCCAGCAACCATCATGGCTGTACGTCCTTCACTGTTCTTCAGATTGATGTCAATACCAGGATGGGACAGGAGTGCTCTAACACAGCTGGCCTTGCTATCTTTGGTAGCCTGACTGTCATATTCACCATCCCTGGCAGCTACATGCAGAGCAGTATTTTGATCCTGGTGGCAAGAGCAATTAATTCACTGTCATCATTACAATTGCACATGCCCACACCCATCATAACACATGTACATGTACTTTTCAATTAATGGAAGGTACACATATGTACATGTACATGTAAGTGATAAATAAGGTAGCCTGATTGTATTCATAATCATCTTAACCCAGATGGGAACTCACTGTCAATGAACCATTCATATACTCACACCCATCCACACCTGCACCATAGAGTACATGTACTAAGTACCCCCCCCCACCCATGTGTTTAATTGTCCATACTTTTAAGTCTTGTTAGCGTGCTATCAGAAATATTGAAACAGGTATGTGGTAGCATCAATAGTTATGACAATTTGCTTGATTAAACACGCCTTTTTGTGGGGGTGAAGGGGAGGGCGTAGTACACGTACTCATCAATAAAGCCATAGAAAATCACCCAACAACATACACTCAGAACACATGTGGCCCTAATGCAAGGAGAGCACATAACTCAACTCCTGCGCCATAGAGTACATGCACTAAGTACATGTGTTTAAACAAGCATATTGTCTATACTTCTAAGTCTTGTTAGCGTGCTATTTCTTTCCTGAAATATATGTGCTAGCGTCAATGGTTATGACAATATGCTTGATTAAACATGCCTTTTACAATGTATGTGGGGGTGAAGGGGAGGGCTTTGTACACGTACTCATTAATAAAGTCATAGAAAATCACCCAACAACATACACTCAGAACACATGTGGCCCTAATGCAAGGAGAGCACATAACTCCATCTAATGCACCACACTGCCACACCCATACATGGTGCCTAAAGTGTTCCCAATGACGAGACAACTTTTTGCTTTGCTTGTAACATTTGAACCTTTCAGGCTACATGTACGGAAATTAGATATTACTTATCACTTCTGTACACGAAAAGGTTGTTTTAAAAGGTAAATGAACTTTAGGTTTACTGCCTCTAAATGTATGTCATAACCCCTCCTCCCCCTAGAATGTATATTAGTGAGCTTTTATTCAATACTTCTACTCTTTTCAAAACCTGCCCTTCCATCGCAATGACCATACATGTACTGTAAGCTTGCCTGTCAGGGTCTAGGGCAGAGCCCCTTCCAGAAGCTTTGCAATTGTAGCACTTTTTAAAGTCCAGAAACCAATTGAAAGACAAAGTAAACTTATGGTCACTGCATCTCTCTCCTCCCCATGCTGGTGCAGCACGTGATGCCCCCCTCCTCCCCATGCTGATGCAGTGCTTATGCAATAATGTGGCTGGGGTAGCTGTGTGACATGTGCATGTGTATAGTACAGTAAGGGCATATGTGTAGTGAGGGAAATGGACTGTGTGTAATGAGGTCAGACTGCAGGAAGAATGCGAGCAAAAGAAACAGTATCTGAAAGAGAACCATGAGAAGGTATGTGTACATGCTGATGGTTTGGAACATGTCCAAATTATATGTTAAAGGCCATGGTGGAGGCAGCTGGGCAAGATCCATACAGGAGGGACAACTCAAGAGTATTCCGTCACGCGTCCTTTGTACAATGTGTCTAAGAAATATTCAGTGGAGGCATTAAAACAAAAAAGTTACGTTCTCTGAAATAATGCTAATTAGTGATGTCCTTACAATCAGAGCAATACTACTGCCTCCATAAGATATTAAGACAAAATAACATTTTGCTGTGCATGAACAGTTAAAAAAAGTTACAAAGGTTTAAAGTGTGTGAATTTGCTATAATGAGACACTCCCACATACATGTACATGTATCTGATTAGGCCGCTTGACCGCAAATGTTTCAAGTGACTTTTGTTTATTTCGTGCACAAATGGAGAGCAATAGTGGTGTCAGTGCGCTGCACAATGCTGATGCAGGCTCTCAGTTGCTATACAGAGTACCAAGGGTATCTGAAAATGCAATTCGTCAGTCGAGTCTACAAACAACGGGACGATGCGTGGTGTGTTTACATCACACTCGTGGCTGCTGTAACTGATGATAATGCATGCGGGTACATCGTTGTCATTTCTGCATGAGAATGAAGCGGAGCAGCGAAGAATGTGTTGTATTTACGAGACGTTCAGAATGAATGAAGGAGAAACGTGCTGAGGAAGATTTGTTACGTGATGGTTGCAGCTATCATGTGCAGCCCAATAGCCCATCTAGATAGCGTAGTGCATATGAGCTACAGGATTCTGATGACGACTACAGAACCGGTGAGAATGATGGATGATGCAAAAATCACTGCAGCTTACTACATTCCAGTCGAAAAGATATGAATTTTTTCGCGATCGCACCATGCATGCCTCACGTGTGCCCTAATTTTAAAAACAATGCTGTATAATTAATGCTCAATGTCATATATCTTAATAACTACATGTACAATCTTTTGGCAATATATGACAGTTGTTTTCACATCCTTCCTCATAATGGACCGTCATTTTTTTGAAAGTCTCTTTGATTAAGAAAAAAAATCACCTCTCGGTCAAGAGGTTATCACTCACTATACCTCACTGACCTAATGAAGGGTTTACTGCCTGTATACACCCCCCTCCTCCCCCCCAAAGGGTTTACTATCTCTATACAACTGCTCCTCCCCCTTGAAGGGTTTTCTGCCGCTATAAAACTCCTTCTCCCCCTTGAAGGGTTCACTGCCTCTATACAACCCCTCCTACCCCTTGAAGGGTTTACTGCCTCAATACAACCCCTCCTCACCCTTGAAGGTTCACTGCCTCTATACAACACCCTCCTCCCCCTTGAAGGGTTTACTGCCTCTATACAACACCCTCCTCCCCCTTGAAGGGTTTACTGCCTCTATACAACCCCCTGAAGGGTTCACTGCCTCTATACAACCCCTCCTCCCTCTTGAAGGTTTACTGCCTCTATACAACACCCTCCTCCCTCTTGCAGGGTTCACTGCCTCTATACAACACCCTCCTCCCCCTTGAAGGGTTTACTGCCTCTATACAACCCCCTCCTCCCCCTTGAAGGATTTGCTGCCTCTATACAACCCCACCTCCCTCTTGCAGGGTTCACTGCCACTATACAACACCCTCCTCGCCCTTGAATGGTTCACTGCCTCTATACAACCTCTCCTCCCACTGGAAGGGTTCACTGCCTCAATACAACCCCTCCTCCCCCTTGTAGGGTTTACTGCCTCTATATAATCCCTCCTCCCCATTGAAGGGCTTACTGCCTCTATACAACCCCCCCCTCCCCCTTGAAGGGTTCACTGCCTCTATACAACCCCTCCTCCCCCTTAAAGGGTTTACTGCCTCTACACAACCCCTCCTCCCCCTTGAAGGGTTTACTGCCTCAATACAACCCCCTCCTCTCCCTTGAAGGGTTTACTGCCTCTAATACAACCCCTCCCCACCCTTGAAGGGTTTACTGCCACTATACAACCCCCCCTCCCACTTGAAAGGTTCACTGCCTCTATACAACCCCTCCTCCCCCTTAAAGGGTTTACTGCCTCAATACAACCCCCTCCTCTCCCTTGAAGGGTTTACTGCCTCTAATACAACTCCTCCTCCCCCTTGAAGGGTTCACTGCCTCTATACAACTCCCTCCTCCCCCTTGAAAGGTTTACTGCCTTTATACAAGCCCCTCCTCCCCCTTGAAGGGTAAACTGCCTCTATACAACCCCCGCCTCCCCCTTGAAGGGTTTACTGCCTCTATACAACCCCTCCTCCCCTTTGAAGGGTTCACTGCCTCTATACAACCCCTCCTCGCCCTTGAAGGTTTACTGCCTCTATACAACCCCTCCTCCCCCTTGAAGGGTTTACTGCCTATATACAACCCCCTCCTATCTCCTTTCCAAAATGCCATGATGTCATCCACAAGTTCCAGCTTTACCTCTGGCTTCACCTCTCACCAAATGTACTCTTTTAGCTCATGGCACAGGTTCTCCACCAGCATGACATGACATGCTAAACTAAGTTAATATACTGTGTAGGTTGGCCCATACACCTGTACATGTAGGTGTACAGGTAAGTGGCTTAGTGTTCATCAATCTAACACTCAATACATACACAAACATACTCTGCTTCACTACACACTAACATAATACAATAGCTACACATCCCTGAAGCCATACAAATTCACACCTCACCAAAAAGGTCAAACACACACAACATTCTGCACACAGATCACTCACACTACATGTATGCCCTATTCACACAGGGGAATATGGGACTGGAGTACACTCACCTTATCCTGAAGGTTGGCCTGGGCACCCCTATCCAACAGCAGCTGCACACACTCAACATGCCCCTTGAGTGATGCACTCATCAGTGGGGTATGTCCCTCCTGTAAAGATAAGTGCATATAATAAGAAGCCATACAACAACCCCATATACATGTACACAGATAGAACAGTACACAAGGATACATATCACACATTGTTCAACAACAGAACTACATGTAGCCATAGGCATAGAGTAGGTGGGGGCTTATTGTTGAGGGGACTTAGGTGTAATAATATACATGTATGCTTGTACAGTATCATACATCTCGATATACATCTACATGTATGCTTGACCCACCTCCCCACACTCAAACACTTAAGCAAAGGGTCTATACATGTACATGTACCTCACAACCCTTCCTCCCTGTTGAAGTGTTCGCTGTCTCTATAAACCCCTCCTCCCCCTAGAAGGGTTCACGGCCATTATGCAACCCCTCCTCCCTCTTGCAGGGTTCACTGCCTCTATACAACACCCTCCTCCCCCTTGAAGGGTTTACCAAGGTTTTGTGCCAGGTATCTCAAAAATCATGCCTCTATACAACCCCCTCCTCCCCCTTGAAGGATTTGCTGCCTCTATACAACCCCATCTCCCCCTTGAAGGGTTTACTGCCTATATATACAACCCCCTCCTCCCCCTTGATTGGTTTACTGCCTCTATACAACCCCTCCTCCCTCTTGAAGCGTTCACTGCCTCTATACAACCCCCTCCTCCCCCTTGAGGAGTTTACAGCCTCTATACAACCCCTCCTCTCCCTTGAACGGTTTACTGCCTCTATACAACCCCTCCTCCCCCTTGAAGGGTTTACTGCCTCTATACAACCCCTCCTCCCTCTTGCAGGGTTCACTGCCACTATACAACACCCTCCTCGCCCTTGAAGGGTTCACTGCCTCTATACAACCTCTCCTCCCACTGGAAGGGTTCACTGAATCTATACAACCCCTCCTCCCCCTTGTAGGGTTTACTGCCTCTATATAACCCCTCCTCCCCATTGAAGGGCTTACTGCCTCTATACAACCCCCCCCTCCCCTTTGAAGGGTTCACTGCCTCTATACAACCCCTCCTCCCCTTTAAAGGGTATACTGCCTCTACACAACCCCTCCTCCCCCTTGAAGGGTTTACTACCTCAATACAACCCCCTCCTCTCCCTTGAAGGGTTTACTGCCTCTAAAACAACCCCTCCCCCCCCCCTTGAAGGGTTTACTGCCACTATACAACCCCCCCTCCCACTTGAAAGGATCACTGCCTCTATACAATCCCTCCTCCCCCTTAAAGGGTTTACTGCCTCTATACAACCCCTCCTCCCCCTTGAAGGGTTTACTGCCACTATACAACCCCCCCTCCCACTTGAAAGGTTCACTGCCTCTATACAACCCCTCCTCCCCCTTAAAGGGTTTACTGCCTCAATACAACCCCCTCCTCTCCCTTGAAGGGTTTACTGCCTCTAATACAACTCCTCCTCCCCCTTGAAAGGTTTACTGCCTTTATACAAGCCCCTCCTCCCCCTTGAAGGGTAAACTGCCTCTAAACAACCCCGCCTCCCTCTTGAAGGGTTTACTGCCTCTATACAACCCCTCCTCCCCTTTGAAGGGTTCACTGCCTCTATACAACCCCTCCTCACCCTTGAAGGTTTACTGCCTCTATACAACCCCTCCTCCCCCTTGAAGGGTTTACTGCCTATATACAACCCCCTCCTATCTCCTTTCCAAAATGCCATGATGTCATCCACAAGTTCCAGCTTTACCTCTGGCTTCACCTCTCACCAAATGTACTCTTTTAGCTCATGGCACAGGTTCTCCACCAGCATGACATGACATGCTAAACTAAGTTAATATACTGTGTAGGTTGGCCCATACACCTGTACATGTAGGTGTACAGGTAAGTGGCTTAGTGTTCATCAATCTAACACTCAATACATACACAAACATACTCTGCTTCACTACACACTAACATAATACAATAGCTACACATCCCTGAAGCCATACAAATTCACATTTCACCAACAAGGTCCAACACACACAACATTCTGCACACAGATCACTCACACTATGCACTCAATAGTATGCACAGAGACTGGGAACGAGGTGCATTCCAATGTTACACCACACTTAGTAGTGCATTGGTAGAGGGGAACAAATAACATGTTTATATGTGGAAAAATGCCATTTGCCGCCATTGAATTATTCCCACCAGTGGGTGTGGTGTAACATTGGAATGCATTTCATTCCAAGTCTCTATGGATACTACCTATGAATGAATTAGTGCCTCTTAACACAACCCCCTCTTCCCCCTTTAAGAGTTTACTGTCTCTATACAACCCCCTCCTCTCCCTTGAAGGGATTACTGCCTCTAATACAACCCCTCCTCCCCCTTGAAGGGTTTACTGCCTCTAATACAACCCCTCCTCCCCCTTGAAGGGTTTACTGCCTCTACACAACCCCTCCTCCCCCTTGAAGGGTTTACTGCCTCAATACAACCCTCTCCTCTCCCTTGAAGGGTTTACTGCCTCTAATAAAACCCCTCCTCCCCCTTAAAGGGTAAACTGCCTCTATACAACCCCCGCCTCCCCCTTGAAGGGTTTACTGCCTCTATACAACCCCCTACTATCTCCTTTCCAAAATGCCATGATGTCATCCACAAGTTCCAGCTTTACCTCTGGCTTCACCTCTCACCAAATGTACTCTTTTAGCTCATGACACAGGTTCTCCACCAGCCTGACATGACATGCTAAACTAAGTTAATATACCCTGTAGGTTGGCCCATACACCTGTACATGTAGGTGTACAGGTAAGTGGCTTAGTGTTCATCAATCTAACACTTAATACATACACAAACATACTCTGCTTCACCACACACTAACATAATACAATAGTTACACATCCCTGAAGCCATACAAATTCACACTTCACCAACAAGGTCCAACACACATAACATTCTGCACACAGATCACTCACACTATGCCCTCTTCACACAAGGGAACCTGACACTGGTCTCATCTCAAACTGCACTCACAATATCCTGAAGGTTGGCCTGGGCACCCCTATCCAACAGCAGCTGCACACACCCAACATGCCCCTCAGCTGATGCCTTCATCAGTGGGGTCCATCCCCTCTGTACAGATAAGTGCATATAACAAGAAGCCATACAACAACCCCATATACATGTACACAGATAGGACAGTACACAAGGATACATACCACACATTGTTCAACAACAGAACTACATGTAGCCATAGGCATAGAGTAGGTGAGGGCTTATTGTTGAGGGGACTTACATGTAGGTGTACGTACTTATTAAATATGCTTGCGTCATACATCAGGATACATACTTGACCCACACTCAATAGTATATAGTATGCACAGAGACTGGGAACGAGGTGCATTCCAATGTTACGCCACACTTAGTAGTGCATTGGTAGAGGGGAACAAATAACATATTTTTCTGTGGAAAAATGCCATTTGCCGCCATTGAATTATTCCCACCAGTGGGTGTGGTGTAACATTGGAATGCATCTCATTCCAAGTCTCTATGGATGCTACCTATGAATGAATTAGTGCCTCTTAACACAACCCCCTCTTCCCCCTTTAAGGGTTTACTGTCTCGATACAACCCCCTCCTCTCCCTTGAAGGGTTTACTGCTTCTAATACAACCCCTCCTCCCCCTTGAAGGGTTTACTGCCTCTACACAACCCCTCCTCCCCCTTGAAGGGTTTACTGCCTCAATACAACCCCCTCCTCTCCCTTGAAGGGTTTACTGCCTCTAATACAACCCCTCCTCCCCCTTGAAGGGTAAACTGCCTCTATACAACCCCCGCCTCCCTCTTGAATGGTTTACTGCCTCTATACAACCCCTCCTCCCCTTTGAAGGGTTCACTGCCTCTATACAACCCCTCCTCGCCCTTGAAGGGTTTACTGCCTCTATACAACCCCCTCCTATCTCCTTTCCAAAATGCCATGATGTCATCCACAAGTTCCAGCTTTACCTCTGGCTTCACCTCTCACCAAATGTACTCTTTTAGCTCATGGCACAGGTTCTCCACCAACATGACATGACATGCTAAACTAAGTTAATATACTCTGTAGGTTGGCCCATACACCTGTACATGTAGGTGTACAGGTAAGTGGCTTAGTGTTCATCAATCTAACACTCAATACATACACAAACATACTCTGCTTCACCACACACTAACATAATACAATAGCTACACATCCCTGAAGCCATACAAATTCACACCTCACCAACAAGGTCCAACACACACAACATTCTGCACACAGATCACTCACACTATGCCCTCTTCACACAAGGGAACATGGGACTAGACTACACTCACCTGATCCTGAAGGTTGGCCTGGGCACCCCTATCCAACAGCAGCTGCACACACTCAACATGCCCCCTAACTGATGCCTCCATCAGTGGGGTCTCTCCCCTCTGTAAAGATAAGTGCATATAATAAGAAGCCATACAACAACCCCATATACATGTACACAGATAGGACAGTACACAAGGATACATACCACACATTGTTCAACAACAGAACTACATGTAGCCATAGGCATAGAGTAGGTGGGAGCTTATTGTTGAGGGGACTTAGGTGTAATAATATATCCTTGTACAGTATCATACATCATGATATACATGTACATGTATACTTGACCCACCTTCCCACGCTCAAACAATTAAGCAAAGGGTCTATACATTTATGTCACAACCCCTCCTCCCCCTTGAAGGGTTCACTGCCTCTATACAAACCCTCCTTCCTCTGGAAGGGTTTACTGCCACTATACAACCCCTTATCCCCCTTGAAGGGTTTACTGCCTCTATACAACCCCTCCTCCCCTTTACATAAGTGACGGGTGTATGTTCTGTCTATCTACGGAACTTTTTCCAAAATGCCATGATGTCATCCACAAGTTCCAGCTTTACCTCTGGCTTCACCTCTCACCAAATGTACTCTTTTAGCTCATGACACAGGTTCTCCACCAGCATGACATGACATGCTAAACTAAGTTAATATACTCTGTAGGTTGGCCCATACACCTGTACATGTAGGTGTACAGGTAAGTGGCTTAGTGTTCATCAATCTAACACTTAATACATACACAAACATACTCTGCTTCACTACACACTAACATAATACAATAGCTACACATCCCTGAAGCCATACAAATTCACATTTCACCAACAAGGTCCAACACACACAACATTCTGCACACAGATCACTCACACTATGCACTCAATAGTATGCACAGAGACTGGGAACGAGGTGCATTCCAATGTTACACCACACTTAGTAGTGCATTGGTAGAGGGGAACAAATAACATGTTTATATGTGGAAAAATGCCATTTGCCGCCATTGAATTATTCCCACCAGTGGGTGTGGTGTAACATTGGAATGCATTTCATTCCAAGTCTCTATGGATACTACCTATGAATGAATTAGTGCCTCTTAACACAACCCCCTCTTCCCCCTTTAAGAGTTTACTGTCTCTATACAACCCCCTCCTCTCCCTTGAAGGGATTACTGCCTCTAATACAACCCCTCCTCCCCCTTGAAGGGTTTACTGCCTCTAATACAACCCCTCCTCCCCCTTGAAGGGTTTACTGCCTCTACACAACCCCTCCTCCCCCTTGAAGGGTTTACTGCCTCAATACAACCCTCTCCTCTCCCTTGAAGGGTTTACTGCCTCTAATAAAACCCCTCCTCCGCCTTGAAGGGTTTACTGCCTCTATACAACCCCCGCCTCCCCCTTGAAGGGTTTACTGCCTCTATACAACCCCCTACTATCTCCTTTCCAAAATGCCATGATGTCATCCACAAGTTCCAGCTTTACCTCTGGCTTCACCTCTCACCAAATGTACTCTTTTAGCTCATGGCACAGGTTCTCCACCAGCATGACATGACATGCTAAACTAAGTTAATATACCCTGTAGGTTGGCCCATACACCTGTACATGTAGGTGTACAGGTAAGTGGCTTAGTGTTCATCAATCTAACACTTAATACATACACAAACATACTCTGCTTCACCACACACTAACATAATACAATAGTTACACATCCCTGAAGCCATACAAATTCACACTTCACCAACAAGGTCCAACACACATAACATTCTGCACACAGATCACTCACACTATGCCCTCTTCACACAAGGGAACCTGACACTGGTCTCATCTCAAACTGCACTCACAATATCCTGAAGGTTGGCCTGGGCACCCCTATCCAACAGCAGCTGCACACACCCAACATGCCCCTCAGCTGATGCCTTCATCAGTGGGGTCCATCCCCTCTGTACAGATAAGTGCATATAACAAGAAGCCATACAACAACCCCATATACATGTACACAGATAGGACAGTACACAAGGATACATACCACACATTGTTCAACAACAGAACTACATGTAGCCATAGGCATAGAGTAGGTGAGGGCTTATTGTTGAGGGGACTTACATGTAGGTGTACGTACTTATTAAATATGCTTGCGTCATACATCAGGATACATACTTGACCCACACTCAATAGTATATAGTATGCACAGAGACTGGGAACGAGGTGCATTCCAATGTTACGCCACACTTAGTAGTGCATTGGTAGAGGGGAACAAATAACATATTTTTCTGTGGAAAAATGCCATTTGCCGCCATTGAATTATTCCCACCAGTGGGTGTGGTGTAACATTGGAATGCATCTCATTCCAAGTCTCTATGGATGCTACCTATGAATGAATTAGTGCCTCTTAACACAACCCCCTCTTCCCCCTTTAAGGGTTTACTGTCTCGATACAACCCCCTCCTCTCCCTTGAAGGGTTTACTGCTTCTAATACAACCCCTCCTCCCCCTTGAAGGGTTTACTGCCTCTACACAACCCCTCCTCCCCCTTGAAGGGTTTACTGCCTCAATACAACCCCCTCCTCTCCCTTGAAGGGTTTACTGCCTCTAATACAACCCCTCCTCCCCCTTGAAGGGTAAACTGCCTCTATACAACCCCCGCCTCCCTCTTGAATGGTTTACTGCCTCTATACAACCCCTCCTCCCCTTTGAAGGGTTCACTGCCTCTATACAACCCCTCCTCGCCCTTGAAGGGTTTACTGCCTCTATACAACCCCCTCCTATCTCCTTTCCAAAATGCCATGATGTCATCCACAAGTTCCAGCTTTACCTCTGGCTTCACCTCTCACCAAATGTACTCTTTTAGCTCATGGCACAGGTTCTCCACCAACATGACATGACATGCTAAACTAAGTTAATATACTCTGTAGGTTGGCCCATACACCTGTACATGTAGGTGTACAGGTAAGTGGCTTAGTGTTCATCAATCTAACACTCAATACATACACAAACATACTCTGCTTCACCACACACTAACATAATACAATAGCTACACATCCCTGAAGCCATACAAATTCACACCTCACCAACAAGGTCCAACACACACAACATTCTGCACACAGATCACTCACACTATGCCCTCTTCACACAAGGGAACATGGGACTAGACTACACTCACCTGATCCTGAAGGTTGGCCTGGGCACCCCTATCCAACAGCAGCTGCACACACTCAACATGCCCCCTAACTGATGCCTCCATCAGTGGGGTCTCTCCCCTCTGTAAAGATAAGTGCATATAATAAGAAGCCATACAACAACCCCATATACATGTACACAGATAGGACAGTACACAAGGATACATACCACACATTGTTCAACAACAGAACTACATGTAGCCATAGGCATAGAGTAGGTGGGAGCTTATTGTTGAGGGGACTTAGGTGTAATAATATATCCTTGTACAGTATCATACATCATGATATACATGTACATGTATACTTGACCCACCTTCCCACGCTCAAACAATTAAGCAAAGGGTCTATACATTTATGTCACAACCCCTCCTCCCCCTTGAAGGGTTCACTGCCTCTATACAAACCCTCCTTCCTCTGGAAGGGTTTACTGCCACTATACAACCCCTTATCCCCCTTGAAGGGTTTACTGCCTCTATACAACCCCTCCTCCCCTTTACATAAGTGACGGGTGTATGTTCTGTCTATCTACGGAACTTTTTCCAAAATGCCATGATGTCATCCACAAGTTCCAGCTTTACCTCTGGCTTCACCTCTCACCAAATGTACTCTTTTAGCTCATGACACAGGTTCTCCACCAGCATGACATGACATGCTAAACTAAGTTAATATACTCTGTAGGTTGGCCCATACACCTGTACATGTAGGTGTACAGGTAAGTGGCTTAGTGTTCATCAATCTAACACTTAATACATACACAAACATACTCTGCTTCACTACACACTAACATAATACAATAGCTACACATCCCTGAAGCCATACAAATTCACATTTCACCAACAAGGTCCAACACACACAACATTCTGCACACAGATCACTCACACTATGCACTCAATAGTATGCACAGAGACTGGGAACGAGGTGCATTCCAATGTTACACCACACTTAGTAGTGCATTGGTAGAGGGGAACAAATAACATGTTTATATGTGGAAAAATGCCATTTGCCGCCATTGAATTATTCCCACCAGTGGGTGTGGTGTAACATTGGAATGCATTTCATTCCAAGTCTCTATGGATACTACCTATGAATGAATTAGTGCCTCTTAACACAACCCCCTCTTCCCCCTTTAAGAGTTTACTGTCTCTATACAACCCCCTCCTCTCCCTTGAAGGGATTACTGCCTCTAATACAACCCCTCCTCCCCCTTGAAGGGTTTACTGCCTCTAATACAACCCCTCCTCCCCCTTGAAGGGTTTACTGCCTCTACACAACCCCTCCTCCCCCTTGAAGGGTTTACTGCCTCAATACAACCCTCTCCTCTCCCTTGAAGGGTTTACTGCCTCTAATAAAACCCCTCCTCCGCCTTGAAGGGTTTACTGCCTCTATACAACCCCCGCCTCCCCCTTGAAGGGTTTACTGCCTCTATACAACCCCCTACTATCTCCTTTCCAAAATGCCATGATGTCATCCACAAGTTCCAGCTTTACCTCTGGCTTCACCTCTCACCAAATGTACTCTTTTAGCTCATGGCACAGGTTCTCCACCAGCATGACATGACATGCTAAACTAAGTTAATATACCCTGTAGGTTGGCCCATACACCTGTACATGTAGGTGTACAGGTAAGTGGCTTAGTGTTCATCAATCTAACACTTAATACATACACAAACATACTCTGCTTCACCACACACTAACATAATACAATAGTTACACATCCCTGAAGCCATACAAATTCACACTTCACCAACAAGGTCCAACACACATAACATTCTGCACACAGATCACTCACACTATGCCCTCTTCACACAAGGGAACCTGACACTGGTCTCATCTCAAACTGCACTCACAATATCCTGAAGGTTGGCCTGGGCACCCCTATCCAACAGCAGCTGCACACACCCAACATGCCCCTCAGCTGATGCCTTCATCAGTGGGGTCCATCCCCTCTGTACAGATAAGTGCATATAATAAGAAGCCATACAACAACCCCATATACATGTACACAGATAGGACAGTACACAAGGATACATACCACACATTGTTCAACAACAGAACTACATGTAGCCATAGGCATAGAGTAGGTGAGGGCTTATTGTTGAGGGGACTTACATGTAGGTGTACGTACTTATTAAATATGTTTGCGTCATACATCAGGATACATACTTTACCCAAACTCAATAGTATATAGTATGCACAGAGACTGGGAACGAGGTGCATTCCAATGTTACGCCACACTTAGTAGTGCATTGGTAGAGGGGAACAAATAACATATTTTTCTGTGGAAAAATGCCATTTGCCGCCATTGAATTATTCCCACCAGTGGGTGTGGTGTAACATTGGAATGCATCTCATTCCAAGTCTCTATGGATGCTACCTATGAATGAATTAGTGCCTCTTAACACAACCCCCTCTTCCCCCTTTAAGGGTTTACTGTCTCGATACAACCCCCTCCTCTCCCTTGAAGGGTTTACTGCTTCTAATACAACCCCTCCTCCCCCTTGAAGGGTTTACTGCCTCTACACAACCCCTCCTCCCCCTTGAAGGGTTTACTGCCTCAATACAACCCCCTCCTCTCCCTTGAAGGGTTTACTGCCTCTAATACAACCCCTCCTCCCCCTTGAAGGGTAAACTGCCTCTATACAACCCCCGCCTCCCTCTTGAATGGTTTACTGCCTCTATACAACCCCTCCTCCCCTTTGAAGGGTTCACTGCCTCTATACAACCCCTCCTCGCCCTTGAAGGGTTTACTGCCTCTATACAACCCCCTCCTATCTCCTTTCCAAAATGCCATGATGTCATCCACAAGTTCCAGCTTTACCTCTGGCTTCACCTCTCACCAAATGTACTCTTTTAGCTCATGGCACAGGTTCTCCACCAACATGACATGACATGCTAAACTAAGTTAATATACTCTGTAGGTTGGCCCATACACCTGTACATGTAGGTGTACAGGTAAGTGGCTTAGTGTTCATCAATCTAACACTCAATACATACACAAACATACTCTGCTTCACCACACACTAACATAATACAATAGCTACACATCCCTGAAGCCATACAAATTCACATTTCACCAACAAGGTCCAACACACACAACATTCTGCACACAGATCACTCACACTATGCCCTCTTCACACAAGGGAACATGGGACTGGACTACACTCACCTGATCCTGATGGTTGGCCTGGGCACCCCTATCCAACAGCAGCTGCACACACTCAACATGCCCCCCAGCTGATGCCACTATCAGTGGGGTCTGTCCCCACTGTAAAGATAAGTGCATATACATATGTAATAAGAAGCCATACAATAACCCCATATACATGTACACAGATAGGACAGTACACAAGGATACACACCACACATTGTTCAACAACAGAAGCTGAACTATATATACATCTAGTCATAGGTTTAGGCACATTTATTAAAAAGATAAATATGCATGCATTATACATTGATAAGTTTACTGCCTCTATACAACCCCCTCCTCCCCTTTGAAGGGTTTACTGCCTCTATACAACCCCCTCCTCTCCCTTGAAGGGTTTACTGCTTCTATACAACCCCCTCCTCCCCCTTGAAGGATTTACTGCCTCTATACAACCCCCTCCTCCCCCTTGAAGGATTTACTGCTTCTATACAACCCCCTCCTCCCCCTTGAAGGATTTACTGCCTCTATACAACCCCCTCCTCCCTCTTGAAGGGTTTACTGCCTCTATACAACCCCTCCTCCCCCTTGAAGGGTTTACTGCCTCTATACAACCCCCTCCCCCCCTTGAAGGGTTTACTGCCTCTATACAACCCCCTCCTCTCCCTTGAAGGGTTTACTGCCTCTATACAACCCCCTTCTCCCCCTTGAAGGGTTTACTGCCTCTATACAACCCCTCCTCCCCCTTGAAGGGTTTACTGCCTCCATACAACCCCCTCCCCCCCCCCCTTGAAGGGTTTACTGCCTCTATACAACCCCCTCCTCCCCCTTGAAGGGTTTACTGCCTCTATTCAACCCCTCCTCCCCCTTGAAGGGTTTACTGCCTCTATACAACCCCCTCCTCCCCCTTGAAGGTTTACTGCCTCTATACAACCCCCTCCTCCCTCATGAAGGGTTAACTGCCTCTATACAACCCCTCCTCCCACTTGAAGGGTTTACTGCCTCTACACAACCCCTCCTCCCCCTTGTAGGGTTCACTGCCTCTATACAACCCCCTCCTCTCCCTTGAAGGGTTTACTGCCTCTATACAACCCCCTCCTCCCCCTTGAAGGGTTTACTGCCTCTATACAACCCCTCCTCCCCCTTGAAGGGTTTACTGCCTCTATACAACCCCCTCCCCCCCCCCCCTTGAAGGGTTAATTGCCTCTATACAACCCCCTCCTCCCCCTTGAAGGGTTTACTGCCTCTATTCAACCCCTCCTCCCCCTTGAAGGGTTTACTGCCTCTATACAACACCCTCCTCCCCCTTGAAGGGTTTACTGCCTCTATACAACCCCCTCCTCCCTCATGAAGGGTTAACTGCCTCTATACAACCCCTCCTCCCCCTTGAAGGGTTTACTGCCTCTATACAACCCCCTCCTCCCCCTTGAAGGGTTTACTGCCTCTATACAACCCCCTCCTCCCCCTTGAAGGGTTTACAGCCTCTATTCAATCCCTCCTTCCCCTTGACGGATTTACTGCCTCTATATAAACCCTCCTCCCCCTTGAAGGGTTTACTGCCTCTACACAACCCCTCCTTCCCCTTGAAGGGTTCACTGCCTCTATACAACCCCTCCTCCCCTTGAAGGGTTCACTGCCTCTATACAACCCCTCCTCCCTTTACATAAGTGACGGGTGTATGTTCTGTCTATCTACAGAACTTTTTCCAAAATGCCATGTCATCCACAAGTTCCAGCTTTACCTCTGGCTTCACCTCTCACCAAATGTACTCTTTTAGCTCATGGCACAGGTTCTCCACCAGCATGACATGACATGCTAAACTAAGTTAATATACTGTGTAGGTTGGCCCATACCCCTGTACATGTAGGTGTACAGGTAAGTGGCTTAGTGTTCATCAATCTAACACTCAATACATACAGAAACTTCACTACAGAGTAACATAATACAATAGCTACACATCCCTGAAGCTATACAAATTCACACTTCACCAACAAGCCAACACACACAACATTCTTCACACAGATCCCTCACATGATCCTGAAGGTTGTCCTGGGCACCCCTATCCAACAGCAGCTGCACACACCCAACATGCCCCCAATATGATGCCTCTATCAGTGGGGTATGTCCAAACTGTAAAGATAAGTGTATATAATAAGAAGCCATACAACAACCCCATATACATGTACACAGATAGGACAGTACACAAGGATACATACCACACATTGTTCAACAACAGAACTATATGTAGCCATAGGCATAGAGTAGGTGGGGGCTTATTGTTGAGGGGACTTAGGTGTACTTATTAAACATGCTTGCGTCATACATCAGGATACATACTTGACCCACACTCAATAGTATATCATATGCACAGAGACTGGGAACGAGGTGCATTCCAATGTTACACCACACTTAGTAGTCCATTGGTAGAGGGGAACAAATAACATGTTTTTAAGTGAAAAAATGCTTCAAACATGCATAATTCTAATTCCCATTTGCCGCCATTGAATTATTCCCACCAGTGGGTGTGGTGTAACATTGGAATGCATCTCATTCCAAGTCTCTATGGATTCTAGCTATACATTAAATGAAGGAATTACTGCCTCCTAACACAACCCCCTTCTCCCCTTTGAAGGGTTCACTGCCTCCAAACAAACCCCTCTTGCCTCTATACACATATGGAGAAATGGCCCATACATAGGCGGTCATTTGCTTTTGTTTTCAAATTGAATTTGAAACAAGTTTATAATTTACTTAAAATGATGCAAGCTGGACAAATATAGAACTACGTAGGCCCTGCATGATTCCATGATCTGATACGCAGGTGTACTATGTGAATTTAGTACGTGCAGAACAGGCATATCATTGATGTCAACCCGTTCTCTTCTACAGTATGCTGTTTAGCCCACTTTAGGTGTGTGCTAATGTCCTAATTATACACTGCACTGACTTTTTAATATTGTAAAGTGGCTGGGGATATTTTCCATACCTACATGTAGGCTGGAGGGAGGGGTGTGGCCAGACCTCCTAGCTGGTATGGGAGGGACCCGCCCCTCAATCCTTACCCAGTATGCCCCGCCCCTGACATTTAATCCTCGCTGTATCCAGCCCTACCATACTGATTTGCAATCTTACCCAATCAGTTGCATCAACGTAAGCACCTTGACCAAGAAGGCTGGTGACCTCCTCTACCCTGCCATTAAATGCTGCACCTATTAGCTTCCCTCCAAGATCCTACAGAGAGTTAATCATCAGTAAACACCACACACATCTAGGAGGCGGCCATTCTTGTATGGCTTAGCTCTGGCACTAGCACACCAAACTCACACATACACACACACACACACATATACACACAGTTTACTCATATACAGTACACACACATGCACACGCAGTACACACACAATACTAGAGGTCAATACGCTGTCTTATGCACAAAATACGACACACACTTTAATCACCGTACATGTACATGTAATTATTCATATTAGTGCGCGTGTGATCTTTCTCAATCTTTACAAAGTATGCCCCGCCCCTAACATTTAATCCTCCTGTATCCGGCCCTACCATACTGATTTGAAGTCTAACAATCTTACCCAATTGGTTGCATCAATGAGTGCTCCTTGGTTAAGAAGTCTGGTGAACTGCTCTATCTTGCCATAACGTGCTGCATCTCTTAGCTTCCTTCCAAGATCCTACAGAGAGTTAATCATCAGTAATCACCACACACATCTAGGAGGCGGCCATTCTTGTATGGCTTAGCTCTGGCACTAGCACACCAAACACACACACATACACACACATACACACATACACACTCACATACACACATACACACACACATACATACACACATACACACTCACATACACACATACACACACACACACACATACACACACACACACACATACAGTTTACTCATATTCAGTACACGTACATGCACACGCAGTACACACACAATACTAGAGGT
This sequence comes from Spongilla lacustris, assembly GCA_949361645.1. Taxonomy (NCBI): domain Eukaryota; kingdom Metazoa; phylum Porifera; class Demospongiae; order Spongillida; family Spongillidae; genus Spongilla; species Spongilla lacustris. The sequence continues at coordinate 9,551,725 of OX442415.1, forward strand.
CAATACGCTGTCTTATGCACAAGATACGACACACACTATAATTACCGTATTTACGTACATGTACATGTAATTATTCATATTAGTGCGCGTGTGATCTTTATGTAAGAGGGATCGAGGGGGTATACCCTCACCCACCTGCACCCTTCCCACTTTCTTTACATTAAATAACGGACGTAACCAACACTCCATGAAATGAAATAAAATAAAATACATGTAGGGAAGAGTGATGGAGGGGGGAACCCTTCCCTCCTTTAAAGAACACTGTTACATGGTATGGTTAACGGTAAGATGCTGGTATCGTTGTGTTCCTAGCTTGTTGTATGCCGCCCAAAGACTAACCAAACAACCTCGGTAGCTAGGAAGAAGCGGAGGAATAGAAACAGTAGCAACAGTCATCGTAATAAAGCAGGTGGTATTCATTATACGTACGGGCGTTACATCACCAATCCACAGGCGCACACAGAATCTTGCATGGATCCGTAATTTAGTTGCATCGAACGGACTTTTGGGTTACCTTTTAGGATAAAGCCATTGTTGCTGCTCAAAACGTGGTGAGATCGAAAACGGGCTGTTTTTCCACTAGCGAATAGGTCACGATCACGCATGCGCGAATGAATAATGACAATAATGTATGTACTATACATGTACTATTATTTAATCATAGATGGGACAGTGTCCAGCAAAAATCGGGCTTAGTTGTGGGGTTATAATTTTATCACTATAAAAATTGCACGTTGTACTAAACAACACATCTTCGCGACGTTACTACGTTTTCCTTTCAAATTTCGTACACTTGTTCCCACACCATTTCTCTGTGTGAAAATCGAAATCTTCACTGCATTTGAAGGTATGTTTTGTGATGATTATTCATCCCACACAGCAACTACACAACCTGCATATAGTGGAGGGGTGGGGTATGTAAAGGGTTAAGTGTTGTTTGGAATGCAGCTTGTGTAAGTGTAGTTGGTAGTTATTTTTAGGTGTGTGGCATGATGGTTGTCTGAGCCAGTGCTGGGTGACTGTAGGTCATAAGGGGATGGGTGTGGCACATAGCTGAATTCTGGAGCACCATGCTTGTAGCCATGGTAACAGTGCACTGTATGGTCAGCCAGTTCATGAAGGACTACCACACATTATGGAGGCCCCATCCCCTCCCCTACCCTTGGCCGCCCCAGCAGCAGCTGCTGCCAGCCTCATCATGGCCGCCACCTTCTCTGCACTGGCCACCACAGGTAGGAACGGGGAGGAGGACCAAGTGTGCTCCCATCCCTCAGCCACACCATCCTGCCTGTGGTCTGCAGGAGGGGGCGCATCTGCAGGAGGGGGCGTGTCCGCAGGAGGGGGTGGGTCTGCAGGAGCTAGTGGATTTTGTCCTTGTAGAGAGGGTACCACGGCCCTTCTCTTCCTCCTCTCCTCCCTCCTCTGCTGCCTCTGGGAGTTACGAAGGCTTAGCACAGACTGGAGCTCCTTCACCATGTCCCTGGGAACATCACCGCACACCTAAAGAAGCATGTTGGGACATGTTTGTGCTATTCAACATGACCACTCCCTCTTCACCTGGGATGTGACCCCTCCCTCCTCCTCCTCCTCCTCCCCCTTGCCTCCTCACCACCAGGTGGTATGTAGGCTTCAAATACCTACATGTAATTGGGTGGGAGGGGTTTGGTTACCATGGTAACCATGGCTGCTGCAGTTACTATTTCATCATCAGAGGTATCCTCTTTGTTACAAGTGTCTCCAGTCTCCTCCCCAGTCTGTTCCTCTGGGACCAGTGGTGCCTCAGTGGGTACTACCTGCTCAGGTGGGTCTGGGGACTGGGGGGCACCAAGCTTGTCAAGACATGAGCAGACATGTTCCAGGGCACCATCCAACCCTTCCTTCACCAGGAGCACCTGTTCTGTACAGAATTGGGTCTATATCGTACTGCAGCCATTAGTGATATTGGATTTTTAATCATGTACATGTGCACATGCACGACATGATTGTAGTTCAACAGTAGTGCCCACCCATCCATCAAACCACGCCCCCTTTAGCCCCACCCCCTTACCTCGTATGTCCTCCAGGTCAATATCTGCTTTCAAAGGAAACTGATTATAACACCTAATCAAAACAGGCGCCTAGCAACCAGACTTTGGTGATTGATGCACAGCTCTTCAAGGTGCAATCCAAGTGTCCTGATCCTGGGGAGGAGGGTGGGGAAGGGAAGGGGAGGAGGAAAGGAGGGGAAGGGGACTATTAGTCATGCATTGATAACTGTGTTTTGTTTGCTTGTGTGTGAGGGGAGGGGAGGGGAGGAGGGGAGGGGAAGGGATGGGAGGAGAGAGGGAGGGGCCAAAGGGGGAACATTTACAGTCCGCTCAATGAACCAAGAAGGGGAACCTTTGTTATATGGCCAGGACCCCTCCCCTTCACCTCCTCAAGGCTACCTGTGCCTTCAGGTCCAGACAACGTACGTCCTCAGCAACATCAAACAGCTGATGAGGGTCACCCTTGGTGGGGTGTTGGGGGACTTTGTGCCCCCTTGGAGGGTCACCTTGGGAGGGGAGGGAGGAGGAGGAGATGGATGAATTTTGATAATCATGACCCCCCCCCCGCCCTCACAGGTCCATACCGAAGTATTGGTTCTTATGGAACTCATTGCTCCAGCTTAGTTCTGTGTGCATGGAATCAAGGCAGTTACAGAGTGCAGTAAGCTGGGGTCCAAGGTCAGACAGGTGCAAGAAACCACCTTCTAAAAGAGGGAGGGGGAGGAGGAGTGAGGGATGGAAGCTGTTACATAATTGTGCTAACAAATAGGTAAAATCTCATACCTGGTGAAGCATTGTACAGGTGGGAGAGGCATAGAGCCACATGACACAGGTACTCTTGAGTTCTGCACAGCCAAAAGCCGACAGCCATCCTTGGAGAGTGGAATGGGGAGGAGGCACAGGTGATGGGAGGAGGTATCATCCCACTTTGATTTACCTGTGTAAAGGTATTACAGACCACACCCCCTACTTTGATAGACTCTAGGGATAGGTGGGGAGGCTTGCTGCCCAGCTCATCCTCTTTCCCCTCCTCCCCATCCTGCTGAGTCATGTGACCATGAAGTTGGTCCAAGGGTGTCATGGCCAGACCACCCCCTCCGCCCACCTCTTCAGCCAAAGGATGGCTTCACGCCCATCAAGGTTGAAACGTGTTACATTTTGGGATGTGCAGTATGAGACCAGTGTTAGTGAGGGTGTGATAAGTGATGTTTGGAGTGATGTGATGTTAGGGATGTTAGGAGTATGTGATAACTGGTATGTTATGGAGGGTGTTGCTATGGATACTGATGATGTAGGCACTTGGCCGCCTTGCGTAGTACTCTTAGCCCCCTGAAGCAGGCCGTGAAGACACGCCTCCTCAGGGGCACACACTGGTACCCTCCCACTTGCCCCTCCACTGGAACCATCCTTGAGGGCCTGGGGAGGAGCACAAGAAAAAACTGAGGTCTGGGGACCCCTCCCCATACCTGGTGTAGCCACAAGCTATGACCTCCACTTCCTGTATGGTACGTATCGTTGATGTCAGCAGAGACAGCACTGATTCAAATTTCTGAAGGAAGGCAGAAACCAGACCTGCACTTGTATGGAGTCTTCTCTGTGAGTGCTGAGGGGAACATTAGGTGGAGTGAGGAGGGATGGTGGGTGGAGTGAGGAGGGATGGTGGGTGGAGTGAGGAGGGATGGTGGGTGGAGTGAGGAGGGATGGTGGGTGGAGTGAGGAGGGATGGTGGGTGGAGTGAGGAGGGATGGTGGGTGGAGTGAGGAGGGATGGTGGGTGGAGTGAGGGGGGATGGTGGGTGGAGTGAGGAGGGATGGTGGGTGGAGTGAGGAGGGATGGTGGGTGGAGTGAGGAGGGATGGTGGGTGGAGTGAGAAGGGATGGTGGGTGGAGTGAGGAGGGATGGTGGGTGGAGTGAGGAGGGATGGTGGGTGGAGTGAGGAGGGATGGTGGGTGGAGTGAGGAGGGATGGTGGGTGGAGTGAGGAGGGATGGTGGGTGGAGTGAGGAGGGATGGTGGGTGGAGTGAGGAGGGATGGTGGGTGGAGTGAGGAGGGATGGTGGGTGGAGTGAGGAGGGATGGTGGGTGGAGTGAGGAGGAGATGGCACAGCCATATATGGACACAAAAGATATTAAAGTAAGCCACAACACAATGGAGGGTGTAAGGGAAGTATGAGAACAGATGTAACAGGTGCATACATGCAGGTTACCATCTTGAGGGCAATGAAGGTGATGGTTGTCATGGCAACAACACCAGCCATAAACCACAGCCCACTGACAGCAAGAGTGACTGCAACCATAGCAACCATATAGTGGGGGGGAGGGGCTGGAGGCGTGGCATCAGGGCACCACCACCATTGGAGGCTCCCAAAAGTGACTGTGGGGATTGATGTCACATTACCACCCCTATCTACACACATCACCACCCCCACACACAGAGGTATGCATGCACCTGTACATGTACAGGCCTACACACATCACCACATAGGCATATCCACACATATGTAACACATCCCACACACATATTCACACAGCAAGCAACAATTTGTGGTATGAATTACTTGCTGACAAGGTTTTCAGTGCACCTGACCACCTTACTCCCAGTACTAAGTCAAGCCGGCTAGCTGCACTATCAAAAGACTAGTAAGTATGCACATACCTCATCTTGAGAGAGGTCATGTTGCACATGTACACACCTGCACATGTACACACCTGCACATGTACACACCTGCACATGTACACACCTGCACATGTACACACCTGCACATGTACACACCTGCACATGTACACACCTATACATGTACACACCTGCACATGTACACACCTGCACATGTACACACCTGCACATGTACACACCTGCACATGTACACACCTGCACATGTACACACCTGCACATGTACACACCTGCACATGTACACACCTGCACATGTACACACCTGCACATGTACACACCTGCACATGTACACACATATCACATGTAGTATGCACATACCTCATCTTGTGAAGGCTGGTCGCCACAGAAAGTGGGTAGGGGAAAGGTGAGCAGTTGGAAGTCTTCTTCTGTCAGCAGTGGGCTTCTAATGATATTCCTAATGATGCCCACCCTTAGTGCCTTCTACAGACATACATGTAGGAGGGATTATGCCCACACCTCGCCCCAGGGAGATGGGAGGGAAGTTCAGAGGGAGATAAATGAGGGAGGAGGAGAGGGAGAGGGAGAGGGGAAGGTGAGGGATAGGGAGAGGGGAACATGGGTGCTTGCCTCTTGTGCTATGGAGTGGGACACAATGCCACGCCCACTAAGATGGCGGGTGAGTTCCTTACAAAGCAAGGCAAGTCTGCTTTTGGTAGTGTTGGGAATGGGGACCAGGGGGTCCAGCAGAGAGGGGTCCAACTGGTCCAGCTGGTGCTCCTCTGGAACAATCAGCCGAGCATCACCTGAGCAATGGAAGGTGGTGGGCAGAACATTTCACTTGATAATATTTATTTGCACCATGTCATGTAGAGAAGAGGTGACATTGGGTGTGTGTGTGTGCATGTGTGGATGGATGTCTGCACATGTGTGCATGCACAGGCTGCTCATCAGAGGCCATCTTGGTGAGTCACAATGTATGTGGCAAAGATGAGAGGCATAGGAAATGACCTACTGTATGTATCTAGTAGTGTCAAAACCAAATACGTGTAAGCAATAATACATTTGAGACTAGGAATGTGTGTACATATGCAAGGGCTTCATGTGATGTGTATGCTGGTATGTAATGCTTGATGCTGCTGGTGTAAATTATCTGAGTGCTCCATCTTGTGATGAAGAGAGTTCGCTTCTACATCTTTAATCTTTAAAAACAATCGTTTCCTCGTAGATGGGCTATTTTCGTACACCCCTATGAATGACAATAATGCTCCACAGGAGAAGATATGTGGACAAGCATTTATTATGACTCCACCCCCTCCCCCTGGGGACAGACTTGTAAATGCCCCTCCCCCCCTTTCCAAACAACTTCTGTTATACCTTCTAACCCCCTGAGGACAGGCATTTAAAATCACCACACACCCCCCCACACACACACACACACACACACATACACACACATACATTTATTATCAGCTACATGTAAGACCTTATGCACAAAACGATGAATTCATTAGTATTTACGATATTCCTCCAATACTATAGTCGGCTATGCATTCAATACACAAGTACTGGAGGAATACCGTAAAAAATAATCCAATTCAAGGCAAGCAATGACATTTTGGTATCAATGATGTCATTAGGAATAGGGCCTGCTCGCATTACAAAACACTTCTCGCTTCTCGAATTTATGCATGTATGCACGTATGTACTAAACGAGCTACAACGTGCACTGTGTACTAAACCGTGCACGCACGTTTACTAACGTAACACGCACATGCCTACCTCCTACTGCTTGTGCCGCGGGCGAGTTCTGAACAAAAAAAATCGGTAAGAAGCACTCCTAACACCAGACCTGCCTTATAGTACACCACAATCCCTTCGTCCTCGGCCTCCATCCACCATTAAAACTACAAACATAATAGATATTAATTTCATATCTATGACTTTCCCCGGGCACGTGATGAGACACGACTAAATTGCTTTCATCTTTTAATATATCATGGTTTCAATATGTACATGTTACCAATGTCCAAAGAAAAAAAAAACATTTCTTTTTAAATAAAGCACACTGCGCAGGCGACTGCAGGCTCGGGCTTGTAAGCATCTTTGTAAGCAGACATTTCGGCGACCGCGGCAAGCTCGTACGACTTGCTTTGCAGGATCTTGGCTGCCTCGGCGTTGTCAACGCAGATGTTGTCGCTGGGGAACTTGGGGTTGGATGCCAGGATACCCGTGTACTCCGTGGTCCATTCGGGCGGGCAGACTGAGGTGTTGGGGATGGTAATGAGGGTGTTGTGCCTTGAGGCGCAGGCCGTGCACGGGACGCCATCCTTGCCGTAGACGTTCACCAACTTAGTCCCCAATTCGGGCTTCTCCACTTTCGTGTTGGAAGGCGTTGGGTTGTTGGCGAGACAAAGGAAACCCTCCTCTCTGTCTGATATGGTACTTTGGGCAATCACTATCTGGCCGAGGTACAGCAGCGTGCTCGGGCACGTGGCGCTTCCCCATCGGAAGTAGAAGACGACTGAACGCGCAAATGAAAAGGTTACGATCGTGTAACTAGGCAAACAAAACCCTTACCTCCTGACAGTGGTCCGGACTGGTCCCGGGGGTCCTACCAATCCTGGGGTACCCGGGCGACCTTTCTCTCCGGGGCCGCCGTTCATGCCGGGGGTACCACGTGGACCCTCAGATCCGGGACCTCCAGTGGGACCTTCGCGTCCAGGTGTGCCGGGCTGTCCTGGAATTTTTAGCGCAAAGAAACGTAAATCAACTACATGTATTAAAAAATTAAATGGAAGGTGGTGGGCAGAACATATCACTTGATAACTTTTATTTGCACCATGTCATGTAGAGAAGAGGTGACATTGGGTGTGTGTGTGTGCATGTGTGGATGGATGTGTGCATGTGTGGATGGATGTCTGCACATGTGTGCATGCACAGGCTGCTCATCAGAGGCCATCTTGGTGAGCCACAATGTATGTGGCAAAGATGAGAGGCATAGGAAATGACCTACTGTATGTATCTAGTAGTGTCAAAACCAAATACTTGTAAGCAATAACACATTTGAGACTAGGAATGGGTGTACATATGCAAGGGCCTCATGTGATGTGTATGCTGGTATGTAATGCTTGATGCTGCTGGTGTAAATTATCTGAGTGCTCAATCTTGTGATGAAATGAACACTTCTGTAGAAGAGAGTTTGTATTATTTAAAAAAAACAATCGTTTCCTCGTAGATGGGCTATTTAATCGTACACCTCTATGGATGACAAAAATTGTAAACATACTCCCCAGGACAATATCTCTGGACAAGCATTTATTATGACTCCACCCCCTTCCCCTGGGGACAGACTTGTAAATGCCCCCCCAGACAACTTCTGTTACATCTTCTAACCCCTCCAGGGAAGGTATTTAAAATCACCACCCCACCGATATATTTCCTATAACACACACACACACACAAACACACACACATACACACACAAACACATACACACACACAAACACACACATACACACACACATACACACACACATACACACACACACACATACACACACATACACACACACAAACACACACACATACACACACAAACACATACACACACAAACACACACACACACATACACACACAAACACACACACAAACACACACATACACACACATACACACATATGCACACACACAAACACACACACAAACACACACACGCACACAAACACACACACAAACACACATACACACACACATACACACATATACACACACACACAAACACACACACACACAAACACACACACAAACACACACACACAAACACACACACTCATTTATTGTCAAAATGCGATATATCGCGGCAACACTGGCCCCCCCCCCCCCCCCCCCCCCCCCTTCCCCCCAGACAACTTCTGTTACATCTTCTAACCCCTCCGGGGAAGGTATTTAAAATCACCACCCCACCGATATATTTCCTATAACACACACACACACACACACACACACACAAACACACACACATACAAACACAAACACATACACACACACAAACACACATACACACACACATACACACACATACACACACACATACACACACATACACACACACATACACACACACATACACAAACAAACACATACACACACAAACACACACACATACACACACAAACACACACACACATTAACACACACATACACACACATACACACATATACACACACAAACACACACACACAAACACACACACACACATACACACATATACACACACATATACACACACACACAAACACACACACACAAACACACACACCCATTTATTGTCAAAATGCGATATATCGCGGCAACACTGGCTAATAACGATCAATTTTTAGTCATATCGCAAAATAAACGTGTACGATCTTAAACAAAGATATACAGAAATTAGAAACATAAATTTAGAAGCAAGCAGAGAATAAGCATACATGTACATGTAGGTATATCTCGAATTAATGCAGCTTTGAATTTCGCCTTAGAGTGATAGTAATTTGGCCAGCCTTTCAATTGGGATGCGCTACCTTATCTTAATTCTGAAGGATATATTCTTAGCAGTGGATAATGCCCTTTCGGCAGGTCTTGTCGAAGCAAGATTGAATGCACAAGTACTTGCTTGCTAGCTTAGTTATGGTATGCAAGTAGGACATGATTCCTCAACCACAACAATGGATCATATCTTTTCTGAATTTGATTTCAGCTTCTTTTAAGGCATTGTTCCAATTCATCTTTTATGTGCTGCACTGCAAGTGTGAAGGCCACTTATTGTTACCCCTATGTGTTTGGTGTGATGGTTAAAATTGACGGTCACACGAAAGTTTGTCGCTGATGTAATTTCACTCCTTTTATGAGTCACATGGTGTGACTCATAAGGTACTGTTTGAGTGTTTAATGCAGGTGCCCACAGAGGTGTCTAACCACCTCAATAGACTAAATCAACTGCCACTTACCACACTGCCTATCACATGCAATCAGGCCAGACAGACCTTCCCAGGGCGCCCCCTGGTGCATGCATATAAGCCCATCACACACCACACACACATCCTCACAGTTCACCCAGCAGCTGGATTTATATCCTAGTAATCACCCTCCCACCACTCCCTGTGCTTTGTGTATCCCACTTGTAGTTGACTGTTCTTCACACGTCTGCCCTCACATCATGAACTTGTACTCTGTATTGTTGTATGTTCTCTCATTATTGTACCACGTGTATGCCTTTGCTGCTCTTATTCAAAAAAAAAAAAAAAAAAAAAAAAAGGTGGGCGGTCCCCTGGGGGGCCACTGCTCAACACATGGCTACCCTAACCCTGGGGCTAACACCCTGAGGTGGGGTCACACAGCTGAGGCAACAACCGATGCTGGCCTCTACGGTACAATGGCCTGCACCCCATTCGCCCCACAGTGGTTCAGGCAACCTAGGGCATGGCGGTCTGCGCCCTACCTAAGGCTACGCATACGGCTTGCACCTCCATTCACCCTACAATGGCTACATCTGCTAGCCTAGGGTATGGTGGTCTGCTCTTGCCTCCCTTAGCTGTCTCTAGCCACTTGGGCATGTGGTCTCACGGGGTGCTCTGCCTAACCCCCTTTTACGGCATGCAGTCAACAGGGTGCATGTGCAGGGGAGCTTCATCTAGCTGCTAGCGCACTTGCTAAGTAAGGAATTAAATGGAGTGAAATCACCCATGTAAAATTTCTCCTGTTTCGTTTCGCTTTGCCGTTTATCTTTGTATGCATTAAAAAGCTAGATGGCACAATAGTGACCTGCATACATGTGAGACCGTATGTTCATTAGTTAAATACCATATCTATATGGGTGCAGTGAAAATACTTTAAATTAAATAACTCAGCTTGTAAAAGAGGCTTTGTGTAGCGCCATGCATGGATCATGCATGGCGCTACACAAAGCTGCACAGTGCATACAAAGATAGACGGAAAATGGTCTGGCTGGTACCCTATTATCCTTGAATACCAACACTAATTAAAACAAAGCTGTCATGGGAAATGGATGTTGAATACCTGTCCTGGTACAATTTTCAAGACACAGTACCCAAACACTCACTTGGACAGTGGTTCCCTAAGTATCTGTTCAAGTATTTAACCCGGCATTGCCGTACAGCAGACAAGTCCGTTAGTTTAAGTGCTTCATTGGGTTGTAAACATTGAAGCTAATATATAGAGGTGTCAATTGTAAATCTGTTAAGTATACATACAAACTCTGAAAAGAGGAAAAGGAAACATATCCTATAAACAACATTCCACAATATTTCAATAGGTTCATGCATGTACACTCACGTTTGCTGTCTTTCCTTTATACCTCATGTTCGAGGTGTTCCATCCATAGCGCACGCTGCAAATTAAACTACCCAGCACTCTTTTGTGATACCCAAATTACTCCCATAAGGCACCTTTGAACGCTTTGCAGTCAATGCTCTTGAAATCATCTTTAGAAGGCAAGTAGCATAAGTTTTTGGAATTTAGCCTACGTGGTAACCATGGCTATTCACTCCAACAATGAGAACTGAGCAATAATTGATCATTAATAATTTAATTATTTCGCGATATTTATATCGCGATTAAATGCGATATATCGCGATATAGACGATCGATTAAGGATGAAGGTAATTTCGCGGCAACACTGTTGTCAGCTACGACCTTATGCACAAAACGATGAATTCATTACGATTTACGATATTCCTCCAATACTATTGTCGGCTATGCATTCAATACACAAGTACTGGAGGAATACCGTAAAAAATAATCCAATTCAAGGCAAGCAATGAAATGCATCATTTTGTGTACCAATGATATCATTTGGAATAGCATTACAAAAACACTTCTGCACTTGATTTATTTATTTGTAAGGGAACGAGCCACTTAATGGTATTTCCGTTATTTCTGACGCTTGTCAGTTGAGCCTAGATGCACGCATGCACGTATGCACTAAACGAGCTACCACGTGCACTTTGTACAAAACCGTGCACGCACTGGCGTATACCTACCTCCTATTGCTTGTGCCGCGGGCGAGTTCTAACCATTTAAAAAAAATCGGTAACAAATAATCGAAGCCCTCCTAACACCAGACCTGCCTTATAGTACACCACAATTCCTTCGTCCTCCATCAACAATGAACTATTTTATAAATAATAATATCCCCGGGCACGTGATGAGATACGACTTAATTGCTTTCATCTTTTAATATATCATGGTTTCAATATGTACAATGTTCCAAAGGAAAAAAAAAAAACATTTCTTTTTTAAATAGAGCACACTGCGCAGGCGACTGCAGGCTCGGGCTTGTAAGCGTCTTTGTAAGCAGACATTTCGGCGACCGCGGCAAGCTCGTACGACTTGCTCTGGAGGATCTTGGCTGCCTCGGCGTCGTCAACGCAGATGTTGTCGCTGGGGAACTTGGGGTTGGATGCCAGGATACCCGTGTACTCCGTGGTCCATTCGGGCGGGCAGACTGTCTGAGGTGTTGGGGATGGTAATGAGGGTGTTGTGCCTTGAGGCGCAGGCCGTGCACGGGACGCCATCCTTGCCGTAGACGTTCACCAACTTGGTCCCCAATTCGGGCTTCTCCACTTTCGTGTTGGAAGGCGTTGGGTTGTTGGCGAGACAAAGGTAACCGCCCTCTCTGTCTGATACGGTACTTTGGGCAGGCCGAGGTACAGCAGCGTGCTCGGGCATGTGGCGCTTCCCCATCGGAAGTAGAAGACGACTGAAAGCGCAAATGAAAAGGTTACGATCGTGTAACTAGTCTAGGCAAACAAAACCCTTACCTCCTGACGGTGGTCCCGGGGGTCCTACCAATCCTCATTCCTGGGGTACCAGGGCGACCTTTCTCTCCGGGGCCGCCGTTCATGCCGGGGGTACCACGTGGACCCTCAGATCCGGGACGTCCAGTGGGACCTTCGCGTCCAGGTGTGCCGGGCTGTCCTGCATGGAATTTTTAGCGCAAAGAAACGTAAATCAATCTATTAAAATTATTTCGTCACCTCCTGCGCGCGCATATGTGATAGGCGCACTAGCTTAGAATGTACGTATTACATACACACTTGGGTCCTTATCATTACGCGGCTTACCTGGACGTCCAGGCATGCCAGGGGCTCCCATCTCTCCACGGTTTCCATTCTCTCCTCGCCTGCCTGGTGCTCCGGGGGATCCGGGGGCTCCTGGGGTGCCTGCATTACCAATGGTTCCTTTTTCTCCGGGGGGTCCCTGCGGTCCGGCTGGACCGCTAGGTCCTGGGGGTCCCTGCGGTCCGGCTGGACCGCTAGGTCCTGGGGGTCCCTGGCGTCCTGGGGTTCCCTCCTCCCCTCTCTGTCCTGGTGCGCCTTTGGTGTGTGTAGTGTTGTGAATGAAGTTGCGCAACATACCATTGTTGCCCGGGGTTCCGGGAGTTCCTGGTGCTCCGGGGGTACCTGGTGTACCCTTCATCCCTGGATGTCCTGGTTGGCCAGGAGTACCAGGAGACCCTGAGTGACCTTGTGGTCCAGGTGGGCCTGGGGGTCCTTGTGCACCTGCGGCTGGAGGCGAGCACTTGGGGCATTGCTGTTCATTCTTTTCGCATACTCCCTTATATCCTCTCTCTCCTGTAACGTTTGTGTGTGTGTGTGTGTGTGTGTGTGTGTGTATTAGTAGATGCATGCAATGCTTGCATGTACTATACATGTAGTGAAGCATGCCACACACAATATGCACTCCCAAGCCTCCTCCCCTCCTATTCCCCTACCCCACCACCCACCTTCCTTGCCTATCCTGAGTTTCTTGTTGGACCACCGGCACCAGTGTGCCCTGGGGGTCCCTTAGGTCCAGGGTGTCCATTCTCTCTGGGCTTCCCTGGGTGGTTACTTGCAGCAATAAGACAGTGAAGGTGTGGCATGGGAGCACCAGACAGCCAATCCAATGAAGTCCGTGGTGTATATGTGTGACTAGAATTGACTGCCCCTCCCACATCCGTTATTCACCCACACCCCTCCCATCTTCTGAACATGTGTGGCATGTAGCTATAGGCTACATGCAAGTCCAATGGATCAAGGATTGCCTCCATATCTGATCATGGGATTACATCATACAACAATGAGCAATAAAGATTGTATGACCTTAGTTTGACATCAGCTAAGATTTAAAATTACCATTATGTGTGAAAGGTTTCTGGGGACTCAAATATCCTTACTCATTTTTTGGCAGCTTGGTACCACCATTAATAAAGGCATAATTAAAGCCATTTTTGTCTGGTTTTTAGGATTTCTTCGTAATCAAAACTCTGTTTTTTGAGTCTTTTAGCAATCTACTTACTAGATATAGGTTTATCAACATTTACTTGTAGTACATTAATGACAAACCACAATATCACAAAACAGAGCTACAGTTTTACTATGATATGTGGAGAAATCCTGATAATACTGGCTTCAATCTTCCAACTTATAATCATACGGGTACCCCAGTGACCTTTGAGTATTTTTTACTCATAAGTCCAAGTAATTGTTAGAATCCTCGCAAATGCTACAATCTAAACCAATTTTCTCAACCAATGAGACTTAAGCCTGCGAACTTGCAACATATATAGGCAACCCCAAGGGGTATCCATATAATTAAACGAACCCTTAATTACATGTACATTCTGTATTGCATTAAAATGATTGTGATTTAATTGATCTTTGTTGTGTAGAAATGGTGGCTGGATGTGAAAATCCAATTGCCATGATCACAGCTTAAAATGGTTCACTGCATGAAATGTTATAATTGTTTACAGAGAGCGGGATAGGATGGGTCGGGAATTTGCTCTCACAAGGGCCAGACTGAGTCTTCCAAAGATTTCATTGCACACGAGTGACTTGGGACGTCCCTGCCTAGTGGACAAACGGGTGGCAAGTCCAGGATACCAAAGAAGCTTGCATTTTCACTTGTCAACATGTTCATATTTTTTATAGTTTTTTTGTGAACGTAATCAAAACATTTTTTAACCTTCCAAAGATGCATGCATGCAATACTGATTTGTCATGCACTTTTGTCAAAAAAAAAAAGTGGTTCTTAATTTGTATACACCAGGGAATGATAATGATATTATAGTAATAAAGAAATTTGGCGATGTAAGATGTAATAGAATGTTTTAAATGCTACATTCAAGTGTCTTGCTACAAGCGAGCGTGACGGCAGGTTCGGCAGCCCTTGCAGCTGAGAACAGAAAGCACAACAGCAATGACAGGAACTGTGAGGAACTGGGTTGGGTCTGCATCCCACTTGTGGTCGAGACCTATGGGTGTTGGGGTGCTGCAGCAGTGGCGGCTTTTTCTAAGCTTGCTGGTCGTCTTTCCACCAGGCTAAACCAACCCAAGTCCAAGACCATCTTTGGAATATACAATACAGCTGCCTAGGCCTAGACTTAGTGAGAGCCTGTCCAGGATAACTTGACTGTAAGGCCTGAAGAGCCTCTCTTTTAGGTTTCCAAGGTTTAGTTCTTTAACATTTCATTGGCTTAACCATAATATTAATATTAGTGTTAAATTTATTAGTTCATGTAATAATACGTACGATATTATTATTATTATAGCATATCCATGCACATACATCTATTTCCCGTAATAAAGAAATGTGTCTACTTTAATGCATCAATAATAGTTACCATATCATGTGAGTTGCAAATTGTTTTTTTAAATAATTTTTTATTAGAAAGTGCAGCCCAGCAACAAAGCGTTAGTTATTCTCTTGCTGTAATTTGCAATAAATAAATATGGAATGCAACTCCTTAAAAATCACATATGGTCAGTTGCAGCATGCATTTCATCATTACAATTAAGCCCATATTCATCCTACATATACGTACACTGCATGAACACATACACACTTAGGTCCATATTACTACTGGACGTCCAGGCATACCAGGCCTCCCATCTTTCCTCGGCTGCCTGGTGTAGTCTAGTTCCCAGACCCACGTACGGCAGCGAATGGATTACATCACCGCTACGCGAAAAGTGGATGCATATCAGGCTGGGGACGAGACAATGCTTGGTGCCCTGGCCGGGGGATTGGGGCGCTCCTGGGGGGCATGCATTACCCTAGCTTTGGCTTCAGTATAATGACCATGAGTTACATCAATTGGCAATTGCCGCCTCCCAAGTATTATGTTGCTGAAATTTATGCCCAGTTCCAATCCTCATTCGAATTCCATAGCAGTATAATATCGACCGTCTGGCAGAGATCTTAATAGCTTCATGTAATTATTGCAAATTAAATTGCACTGTTTTGTTTGTGGTGCCCAGGCCATATTATACCTACACATTCTTTACTAAATTGCACACATTTTCAAGATGTGTGTGGATATCTTGCAGCAATAAGACAGTGAAGGTGTGGCATGGGAGCACCAGACAGCAAATCCAATGAAGTCCGTGGTGTACATGTGTGCTAGAATTGTCTGCCCCTCCCACATCCGTTCTTTACCCACACCCCTCCCATCTTCTGAACAGGTATGGCATGTGGGCTACAAGTCCAATTCCAATGGATCAAGGATTGCCTCCATATCTGATGACAAGTCATTTTTGGTCCAGTGAACAGGCATATTATGTGTATGAATATTCAATGTGAAACTGAATATGTACATTCTCGGCTAGTCAGGATACCATGCAGATCTGGTCTGTGGTAGTTCTACATGGGTGTATGGAATGACAGTCTTATTACATAATACACATGGGAATGACAGTCTTATTACATAATACACATGGAGCTAGTAGTGTCAACTTTGTAAATGAACTTGGATATATCAATGGTATCATAAACTCAGCCATGATGGGTCCCCAGACAACACAATCTTCCGGTGCATGCATTTTTACACCATTTCACTCTCCCCAACCAACCACCACATAACAACAACCCTTGTAATGATTTTCTCTAAACACAACACATACAATGATGCAACTGACAACTGTTAGTTCTTCAGTCCTTCAATCTTATCAGCCAGTGCACACAGGCCTATCTTCCTCAACACCTCTATCAGTGTTGACCAGGTCACTGGCTTCATACCCTTTCCCTGAAGCCATCGTTGGAGTATGGCCATGTTGATTCGTTCAGCATTCCCTCTATGTTCCATCTCCAATGCTTCCACAATGGCTCCAGTCTTATCCTCCAGTAGAAATATACCAAAGGTGGAATACTTTGCTCCAACTTGTACAGCTACATTCAGCTTCTCATCAGAGAAGGATAACAGTTCAGGCATAGTGGGTGTGCCTGGTGGAAGGGGCACGCAATACATTACAAATGACACATCAAACATAATAAAGAGAGCTATAAATAATCCCCTCCCATATTACATCCTGTACATGTGGCCCCCATATGTAAAATGTGTACACATGTGGCCCTACATTCATAAAATGTGCATGTGATCCCACATACATAACATTTACATGTGGCCATATAAATGTATAAGTGCACAATCATGAAGTTGTAAGCGCTTGACAAGACTTTATGGAAATTAACAGCCTCACCCTTATGAATCATACTTTTCACATACAGTAAAATATAGTGTTCATTGCTTAAAGAAGCTGTCAAATATGATTTATTTGGTTTTTCAGTTGTAGCCAAGAGAACAAAATGTGAGTACGTTTCATCCTTGACGACTGATTGTTAGTTGTTTTGTTTTCTTTGCTACAGCATGCGAAATGATTCAAAAGTTACAACTGCACATATATATATATAACCACACCCACTCTAATGCTCAGGAATAATATAAATAAAGGCATAATCTGTACTGACCTTCCAACTGTGGCATTGCTTGGCCTGCCAGCTCTGAATGAGAGGGAAACACACCACTAGGCACTGCAAGACAGAGGTGTGGTTATCATCCTTTAGCAACACCCATCAATAACCTCACCTCCAACAAGGTATGGCAGACAAGGCTCTATTATCAGCCATTCACTCACCTCCACACACTTTTGGCCACTTACATCATCAATATACTTATCTCCATTTAGAAGGGCCGTCTTTAATGAGGGCAGCTCTACCCTAGTGCCATCAGAGTGGTCTGAGCTGGCTTCAGGAGGACAGGAGATCACATCTAAAATCTCCACATGTGGACAGAATTCCTGACAAGCCTTCTTAATGACAGCTAGAACACGGTGTGCTAATTCTAGGTACTTGGGGTCTGTCCTTTCAGGGTAGGACAAAGCCAAGGAGAGGGACTGGTCACTCTCACTCATCTCAACCATGGTGGTCACTCCTGTCACTTGCCACTTTACACCCCTGCTCCACACATCACAGCGACGATTGAGGTGACAGTGGAGGGGTGTGGCCTGTACTGTGGGTAGTGCAAACTCAAAAGGCAGTCTACGAAGAAGGACATGACGAAAGCGTGGTGTGAAGAACTGGTTGGTACACTTGACAATCATGGACTATCCAAAACTGTCACTGGGAACTGTGGCACTACTTGGTTTGTCAACCTTGACAAGAGCTGGGAAGAAGAGGAGGGGACCAAGGTCTGAGCTGGATGAGCCTTCAGGTGCCATGTTTGTATCCACTTGGGATAGGTCCACTGGTTGACACAACTCAAAGTGGATCATAAACTGTGTTATCATTTCAATATTGTACTCTGGAAATGCCTTCTCAAGTAGTGCTCTGGGTACTATCCCAGTATTGCTGGCTAGTTGGGTATACTCCTTAAGAGAGGGATCTGCAAATATAGCACCATTGACCTTCTTAAGAATGCTCTCTTTATGAAGGACTATCCAGCTATTAAGGGGGTCTTCAGATGGAACAAAGACAATTAAACCCTTTTCTGATAAGGTCTTTAGGATAGGAATAATTTGAGAAACATCAGCTGGTATAAGGTTGTCTGGATCAGCCTTAATACGTACAGCTAGGTCAGAGAGGGATATGGCATCAATATCTGAAGGTAGCTTCTCCTTAAAGAAGGCAAGTACCATGTGACACATCATGGAGATTGAAGGACACATACTTACGACATCTTTGTTTATTTCATGCAATAGGTCCTTGAACTCATCCATCTCATCACTGTATATCTTTATGAGGTTTAGGGCTACAACTTTTACTAAATTTTGGTGACTAATGGCAGTCTTAGCCATTAACTGTAGAGTAGTCAGTTTAGTGGTGACCTGCTCTGGTGTTAGCAGGTCAGCATGTGTGCCCACTACTATGACTGATGACTTCTGGGGACACTTGTGGCACACACCATCAATCATTGTAGCCCAGTAGTAGAGCTTGCTGGTGATGGTTTTAGAGTCCTTCCTTAGGTCCTGTAGGAGAATAAAGATGCCTGGACTATGGAGGGAGATGGCCTCCAGACATGCAGAGTGGCTAGAGAAGTAGTGGTCATGTCCAGCCAAGTCATAGATAACCATATTGCTGTAGGGACTGTCAACTTGATGGGGAATGATTCCAGCAGTAAGAGGTTCTACCACATCTTGTCGTCCAAATACACGCTAAATGAATATTTTATAAATGTCGTTGAACTACATGTAAATGTAGATGTACATGTATGTACACGTATTTCATTTGGTAGTACCGAAAGATTAAGTATTTGGTCGTGTTTCTGTTCCTCAAGCTCATAAGATACAGTATTTATTACAACCCAACTCTCTATACCTCTTCCTCACCCTCCCATGACACTTAGCAGGACTCCATTCTACTGGCTTTATAGTAGTGTTCAATACGCTTACAGCAAGGGATGATACAATTTTGTAATATCAGAAGTGGAGTATGGTTGATAGTCCATTGAAGTACAGTCCAACTGTCCTTCATTCGGCAATTATTCATATCTAAACTTATTGCATACGAAGTCCGCGACAGCATGGAAGAAGTAAAAATAACATGGCACTTTTTTTTACATTATTGGAGTACATGGGGTCCGAATAGTAGGTTTTATGTACTATTTTGAGTAGCCCAATTCGCTGAACGTAAATTTCAGCACGATGAATAGTAATGAGTTAACTATTAGCGTGAGGTTGGCGGCATTGTATTAATTAAATTCATTACAAAAGGTGCAAAGTAATACATGCAGCATCCCTCTCTATATCTATCTCGGTTAACGCTAAGTAAACAGTTCAGTGAGTTGTTTTTGTATACACGCCATAAGAGGTGTCTAAAGATGGTACCGTAAGGAGGCAAAAACGTAATAGTTTTGAAAACCAGCTTCTACGTTGAAAAGGAGATTTTTTGTATTTCAAGGTACCATTACACGTAGAATTGAAATATGATTTTGTTTCTGCATGCGGTACTAAATTGGAAACAAAAATAAAAGTACCCCCAATACACTTGAAATTTCAACAAGGTTTTGAGCAACACAAGGGGCTCATTTTTATAGCATTCGTAGCTGACATATTTTACCACATAGCGTAATCATGGACAAGAATTTGATGTTATTCATTAAGAAGCCATTAACTTATACTTCCTCGATGCTGTCGCGGACTTTAAGCCATGGCGTTGGAATTCGTTAGTTGCAAGCATTGATTAGTGTTAGCGGTAATACAGTATAACTATAAAATACACAAAACATAGATGCATTGGAATTTATATAAATGTTATGGAAAGCAACCACAGCTTGGTTGGAGTACTATCACATGCACTCAATTTTGATATACAGTAGTGGTAAAATAACGTCTTAGTGCTACAACAGAGAGACAAATATAGTCCCATCCCCAGATCATATTAACTGAAAAGTAATGGTGACTGGTATAACGTCTAGGTTGCTTGCACTTAGAACTTTAACTTATGCACGGAGTTATATATTGGGCATGATAACATTCAGCTACTAGGCCTACTTGCCCAATATTAAATTCCATGCACCTGGTAGAAACGGATGTTTGATCAGTAATCATGCATCAACCATGTTTAGCAAACATTGTTGCTATGATGGTTGAGTCTCTAACACACAGAGGCACAACACAGATGTCCAGCAGACACAAGTGACAGACACACATCACACATATAATCTGTTCTCACCTTCACAAAACATATATATCACACATATATATCACATGTGGTAACATAGAGTGAGAGTGTTGGCCCCATCACATGTGGTAACATAGAGTGTTGGCTCTACAGTAGGACTGCTTAAGAATGGCCCTACAGTAGGACTGCTTAAGAATGGCCCTACAGTAGGACTGCTTAAGAATGGCCCTACAGTAGGACTGCTTAAGAATGGTCCTACAGTAGGACTGCTTAACCTACGTGTATGAATTTAGCCCACGATGACAAGCCAATGTGCTGTTAAATGAACCCCCACCCCCAAAACATGCCAATACGTTTCTAGCCCAGTAGGGGGAGGGTGAGCTGTACTGGGTTACTGCAAGAAATGAGAGAGCTAACTAAATACGTGACATCTCACTGTGGTCACATGACATTACAAAGTAATCCCACTGTGGTCACATGACATTACAGGATTAATCTGTGGCTGCATCTGTAGCAGCTGGGAGACCTCATCCCTCATTCATAGCTGACATATTTTACCACATAGTGGTATCATGGACATGAATTTGATGTTATTCATTAAGAAGCCATTAACTTATACTTCCTTGATGCTGTCACGGACTTTAAGCTATGGCTTTGGAATTCGTTAGTTGCAAGCATTGATTAGTGTTAGCGATATAGTATAACTATAAATACATAGATGCACTGGATTTTAGATAAATGTTATGGAAAGCAACCACAGCTTGGATGGAGTACTATCACATGCACTCAATTTTGATATACAGTAGTGGTAAAAATAACATCTTAGTACTACAACAGAGAGACAAATATAGTCCCATCCCCAGATCATATTAACTGAAAAGTAATGGTGACTGGTATAACGTCTAGGTTGCTTGCACTTAGAACTTTAACTTATGCACGGAGTTTTATATTGGGCATGATAACATTCAGCTACTAGGCAACTACTTGCCCAATATTAAATTCCATGCACCTGGTAGAAACGGATGTTTGATCAGTAATCATGCATCAACCATGTTTAGCAAACATTGTTGCTATGATGGTTGAGTCTAACACCCAGAGGCACGACATAGATGGCCAGCAGAAACAAGTGACAGACACACATATCACACATATAATCTGTTCTCACCTTCACAAAACGGGTTGCTGTTGACTTTGAAAGGTTGATGATTGCCTAAACAAGAACAAGCAAATAATATATATTAAGCATGATGTGCATTAATAGAGATGCTTTGGTTGAAAAAGTCCCCTAATGATTTGGCATGTCTTATTGATGACACATTCAAAGTTATAATCTTTAGCTATCGTTTTGGTACAGCAGGAATGCTTTGTAAACCACCAAAATAATAATTACATGTACATGTAGTATTCAGCCACTCCAAAGTGCAAAGCATTATGGACCCAAGCTATGCAGAGGCGGCAGAAGGTGTTTAATAGGGGGGGTGGTGGGGGTAAAGTATGAATACATAATAAGTGGGCGAGGCACAAAATGTTATTGTAGCATCAGGTAATTTTGCCAGTATGGAGTAGTCGCCAGCATATAAATAGTAAGTCTGGATTTTTCTGTATGTTAAAACAACCCTAATATTTAGTACCACACTACCTACATGTACGCTACCCTAGTCCAAATATTGTCTTTCTGTTCTATTTCTAGAGTCCGGTTCAGTGCACATGTCTTGGGGGGCTGTAGGGCACGCATTTGGGGGTTAACTTGGGCGGAGCTCTGCTGGCCCTACTAAGCCAGCAAGCCAAGCCTGGACCAGTGTCCTGGCTTGGTACACAGGTCAGCCGGTTGTGGTCAGTGGCACTAGCTGGTGATGATAACACCCACAACACGTGTGCATTATTTGAAAAAGTAAGGTTACCTATTGCAGCGGCTAATGTACATATAGCTAGATCCAAAAATGGCATCCACTCCACCCGAACCATGACCCAGCCATTAGTTGTATTCTTTCGATCACTACATCTCTTTTAGGGCTTTGCCGTTCATAATAGAGCAAGTGGTTTCGGAATGCTACTGGTAAGCATGTATCTACATGTATTTAAATATGTTGGGCGTAGCCCAGTGCCATAAGCTTGCATGTGCCTAACTATGTTGTAACTCCGAATCATCTTGCCTGCGTTTTATTTATATCAATGCTTGTATGCAATTGAACCAAGTTTTCAAGAACCACCATGATATAACCAAAGCCTCACTCCCAAACTACACACAGGTCACGCCACTCCCACATAAACACACCCTCCCACATGCATACCGGTACCATTATACCACTTGATCAGTATTTTAAAGGTACTAGCGCTACACCCAAACCCAAAGCCCTGTATAACACAACAGCACATCACTCATAACACAACGGACAACCCAAAGCCCCAAACATAAGTCACAGCCATGCTATGTGTTGCTGTACATGGTGTGAGTATATAATCATGGTTGCTTGCACTGTATGCTTATTGTGCGTGTGTGTGGTACATTTTACACATGTATGTGCATGCATGTGCCATGGACACAACACCCTATGCGTACATTTAAATACCACACATGCATATACATGTACAGCACTACTATGCAACACACTTGGGAAGTAGTATGATGGTACCTGTGAAATCCTGTCACAAAAAACACCTACATGTACAGTGCCGTCCACCCACAAGTTCACACTCGTGCGCGCTCGACTCGCACTCGACAAATGCGTGACTCGATTGAGTGCAATAATGACTCGCGCGACTTAACTCAAAGACAAACAGCTGGAACAAAAATATATTCTATTAATAGCTTGAAACTAATGTAATGATCTGTAGGTATGCCGTAAATAGACCCCTTTCATATGACGTCAAAAATCACAAGAAATAATAATTTAATGAAATTCATTTGAGGTTAATTCAATTCATATTCAATGCTGTCCGCCATCTTGGTACTCAAGTTACTATAGAACAGTATGCATGGGCAATTTACAGTTTTTTATTGTTTATGCCTGTTTTGGGTCTCGTAATACTTTTATATTCTTACCATGGAATGCCCACTGTAAAAAAATAAAACCAAACCCATAATCACTTACTGTGAACATACAGTAATAACCTAAAGCTTTGTTTTGCCCATACAGTCCTATAGTAACTTGTGCACCAAGATGGCGGACAACAAATAATTTTAATTTCAATGAATGTCGTTGCTCACACGATGAAAAGGGTCTATAGGCACTTGAGTGATGCTGGCAACAGCACGCGTATCGAGGGCTAATAGCACTCGCTAATTGACATGTGCGCGACTTGCGTGCGAGTGTGAACTTGTGGGTGGACGGCACTGTAATACCCCGAGTACACATACTTCCTCGTAACACTCACTTTAGATGCACCATTCTCACATCCACCCACTCAACGCACACTCCATCAAACCCACACACTCTACACTCCCTCGGACCCACCCTTCTAAACACTCCCTCACACCCACCCACTATATACCCACCCACTCTAATACACACCATCACACTCCCTCACACCCACCCACTCTATGCACACTCCCTCACACCCACCTCCATCACACCCATCCCCTCTATGCACTCCCTCACACCCACCCACTCCACACACACTCCCTCACACCCACCCACTCTAAGCACACTCCCTCATACCCACCCACTCTATGCACACTCCCTCAAACCCACCCACTCTACACACTCCCTTACACACACTCTACACATTCCCTCACATCCACCCACTCTACACACTCCCTCACACCCACCCACTCTACACACTCCCTCACACCCACCCACTCTATGCACACTCCCTCATACCCACCCACTCTACACACTCCCTTACACACACACTCTACACATTCCTTCACATCCACCCAATCTACACACTCCCTCACACCCACCCACTTTACACACTCCCTCACACCCACCCACTCTACATACATTCCTCACTCTACACTCCCTCACACCTACTCTACACACACTCCCTCACACACACTCTACACACTCCCTCACACCCACCCACTCTACACACTACCTCACACCCACCCACTCTATACACTCCCTCACACTCACACACTACACTCCCTCACAACCACCCAATCAACGCACACACCCTTACACCCACTCACTCTACACACTCCTACACACCCACCCACTCTACACTACCTCACACCCACCCATCTACACACTCCCTCACACCACACTACACACACTCCTTCACATCCACCCACTCTACACACACTCCCTCACACCCACTCTACACACTCCCTCACACCCACTCTACACACTCCCTCACACCCACCCACTCTACACTACCTCACACCCATCCATCTACACACTCCCTCACACACACACTACACACACTCCTTCACATCCACCCACTCTACACACACTCCCTCACACCCACTCTACACACTCCCTCACACCCACTCTACACACTCCCTCACACCCACCCACTCTACACTACCTCATACCCACCCATCTACACACTCCCTCACACCCACACTACACTCCTTCACATCCACCCACTCTACACACACTCCCTCACACCCACTCTACACACTCCCTCACACCCACCCACTCTACACACTCCCTCACACCCACCCACTCTACACACACTCCCTCACACCCACCCACTACACACTCCCTCACACCCACCCACTCTACACACTCCCTCATACCCACCCACTCTACACCCACTCTCTCACATCCACCCACTCTACACACTACCTCACACCCACCCATCTATACACTCCCTCACACCCACTCTATACACATTCCCTCACACCCACCCACTCTACACACACTCCCTTAGACCCACCCACTCTACACACACTCCCTCACTCCCACCCACTCTACACACACTCCCTCACACCCACCCACTCTACACATTCCCTTATACCCACCCACTCTACACACTCCCTCACAACCACCCAATCAACGCACACTCCCTTACACCCACCCACTCTACACACTCCCTCACACCCACCCACTCTACACTCCCTCACATTCACCCACTTTACACACTCCCTCACACCCACCCACTCTATACTTCCTCACACCCACCCACCCCCTACACTCCCTCACACCCACCCACTCTACACACTCCCTCACACCCACCCACCCACTCTACACACTCTCACACCCACCCACTCAAAACACACCCTCACACCCACCCAATCAACACACACTCCCTCACACCCACCCACTCTATACTTCCTCACACCCACCCACCCCCTACACTCCCTCACACCCACCCACTTTACACACTCCCTCACACCCACCCACCCACTCTACACACTCTCACACCCACCCACTCAAAACACACCCTCACACCCACCCAATCAACGCACACTCCCTCACACCCACCCACTCAAAACACACCCTCACACCCACCCAATCAACGCACACTCCCTCACACCCACCCACTCTACACACACTCGGTTGCACCCACCCACTCTATGCACACATTCCCTCACATGCATAAATGGATAAGAAGTGCCATGTTATTCTTACTTTCTCGATGCTGTCACGGACCTTAGTGATGATTACATTCCTTGGTATGCTAAATCATGAAGCTCATAGCATGCCGTCCTCATACAATGTATATGTACATACGGGTAGGTGTTAGGCATGACAATGCTGTTATTTAGGTTGGCTAAATTCAATGTGTCTATGGTACCACCACATGTGGGAAATGGACATGCTGAAGGGTCCCACTACCACGTCCCCAGGCCATACATCAACAGGCTCACCTGTGTCAATGTACTCTTTCCAGAGCCAGAATGACCACACAGAACAACCTTTCCATATGAGTCAGCAGGAAAGCTGGTGCATGTTTTCTGCATCCGGTTAAACACACCAAGAGATTTGTACCCAGCAACCATCATGGCTGTACGCCCTTCACTGTTCTTCAGATTGATGTCAATACCAGGATGGGACAGGAGTGCTCTAACACAGCTGGCCCTACGGTCTTTGGTAGCTTGATTGTATTTATCATCCCTGGCAGCTACATGCAGAGCAGTATCTTCATCCTGGTGGTAAGGGCAATTAATTCACTGTCAATCATTACAATTGCACATGCCCACACCCATCATAACACATGTACATGTACTTTTCAATTAATGGAAGGTACACATATGTACATGTAAGTGATAAATAAGGTAGCCTGATTGTATTCATAATCATCTTAACCCAAATGGAACTCACTGTCAATGACAGGGGCGGATTTAGGGGGGGGGGGGGTCCAGGGGGTCCGGACCCCCCCTTTCCTATATGAAGAATGACGTAATGCATACTGTAATCTATGCAGCGTTCTGCATGTTACCATCCTTTGCAGGCTTGCACATTGTTCTAGCCAAGCGGGATCTAGATCGATCTAACTAAATCCTCCCCTATTAACGAAATTTAATTTTGCATGTGTGGTTAATTAGAATTTAATCGCGCGATCAATCGAATAGTGCGTGTGAGCAGGAATTGAGGTAAGCGATCAAAAGACGTGAATCAGTGGCGTATTTAGGGGGGGGGGGGGGGGGCTCAGGGGGCTAAAGCACCCCCCTCTGACCCAAGAATGAATATAATTAAAAAAATCCGTACGGTACGCTTTCGTGCGGTAATTTAATTTAATTCACTTCTATTATTAACA
Source organism: Spongilla lacustris (assembly GCA_949361645.1). Lineage (NCBI taxonomy): Eukaryota > Metazoa > Porifera > Demospongiae > Spongillida > Spongillidae > Spongilla > Spongilla lacustris. The sequence continues at coordinate 9,578,972 of OX442415.1, forward strand.
TCACTAATTTCACTATATAAAGATTACCGTAAAGTCCACTCTGCCCCCACCGAAAAATATGTTTCGTGTTTAAACGAGCGTATCTTCGTAATCATGAACGCAGCTGCAAGCGTGCCGTTCTTTAAAATCCTGTTGCCTGGAGTACCAGCTCTTTCCTGAAATGCTAAACAGGATGTCGGAAGCGTTAACGATTACAAAGATGCGCTAGTTTAAAACACGAGACATTTTTTCGTTGGGACATCTATATACGTAGTTGGATTCCGTTGACTGTTAGTCGTCCTCCAGCTGTAAAGCGCATTTTAGATACTACTTCGTCAACCACTTGAAGCCAGGTGCTGATTACATGCACTTTTACTATGTAAATTTATCCTTGGCATGGATACAGTTTCAGAAGTTCATCAGCCGCAGTTTGCATCCACAGTATTAAAGCTGCATTGCTAGCAAATGCCGAGCAATTATCGGTATTCACAACATACTCAGCGGATCATTTAGAGTTCTAATGCACTCTTCGGCGGCTTCTGGATATATATGCATGCACCTTATTAGTGGATGCGCTCGGCGCCATCTTTGGCGATTGAAGACATTCTTGCCGATTGAGCCGTTGTATTTTTGTTAAACTATACTGCCACAGCAAAAAAACGTGTCAAATCAATTATTGATTCACAATTGATTTCACAGTAGAATCAATCGCAAATCAAGTGCACTTGATTTTGCTGTGAAATCATGCGTTGATTTAACAGTTGATTTAAAATCTGTTGCGAAATCAATAATTGATTTGATGCATAAAAGCTGTGGATTATTGGATTTGTTCTACTCGAAATAACCGCTTTGTGAATCTCCATTTGATGCGTTCATTTGCTGTGTGCTGAGTGGGCGTGGTTTCAAAAATTTCGCGCACGCTTTGCGCGCTATCCGTTCAGCACCCCCCTCCTATTTCTGGATACGCGCCTGTGAATGGGATGGATCTCAGATTCTTTTCGTAGGTTATTACCGTAGCTATAGAGCTAAACAAACTAAAAGTAGTATACTATAGTAAAACATACGCGAGTCGTTTATAGACCGACATGTAGCCACGTGCACGCTTTGGGCACAAATTCACAAACGCTTTACGTCACGAAGTAGCAGTAGGAACCATAGCATTGTGAAAAATGAAGAGTTTTCTCGTCGCTATCCATGCAAGTGTAATCCGGATATCGCATGATGTTTGTATTGGATATCACTATGAATTTCATGCTAAATAAACGCAAAAGCAAAAAGCGGCTGGGGCTTCGCCCCAGACACCCCACTTGGGGAGCTATCAGCGCTCCCCCAGACCCCCTTGCTGTCACGGGAGGGGGCACGCCCCCTCCCGTGCCCTCCCCCAGTTGTGAATACATTTATTGGACCCCCTCCTTTCCCAAACCCTGGATCCGCCCCTGAATGAATACCATTCATATACTCACACCCATCCACACCTGCACCATAGAGTACATGTACTAAGTACCCCCCATGTGTTTAATTGTCCATACTTTTAAGTCTTGTTAGCGTGCTATTTCTTTCCAGAAATATTGAAACAGGTATGTGCTAGCGTCAATGGTTATGACAATATGCTTGATTAAACACGCCTTTTTGTGGGGATGGAGGGGAGGGCGTAGCACACGTACTCATCAATAAAGCTATAGAAAATCACCCAACAACATACACTCAGAACACATGTGGCCCTAATGCAAGGAGAGCACATAACTCCATATAATGCACCACATTGCCACACCCATACATGGTGCCTAAAGTGTCCCCAATGAAGAGACAACTTTTTGCTTTGCTTGTAACATTTGAACCTTTCAGGCTACATGTAAGGAAATTAGATATTACCTATCACTTCTGTACATGAAAAGGTTGCTTAAAACGGTAAATGGAAGGTTTACTGCCTCTACATGTATGTCATAACCCCTCCTCCCCCTAGAATATATATTTATAGTGAGCGTTTTGTCCTTTCCTTCCATCGCAATGACTATACATGACTGTACACTAGCCTGTCCAGATGCTTTGCAATTGTAGCGCTTTTTAAAGTCCAGAAACCAATTGAAAGACAATGTAAACTTATGGTCACTGCATCTCCCTCCTCCCCATGCTGATGCAGCACATGATGTCCCCCCTCCTCCTCATGCTGATGCAGCACATGATGTCCCCCCTCCTCCCCATGCTGGTGCAGCATGTGATGTCCCCCCTCCTCCCCATGCTGATGCAATGCTTATGCAACAATCTGGCTGGGGCAGGTGTGTGACATGTGCATGTGTATAATAATGCCCCTCCCTCTCTGCTGACGATTTGGAACATGTCCAAATTATATGTTAAAGGCCATGGTGGAGGCAGCTGGGCAAGATCCATACAGGAGGGACAACTCAAGAGTATTCCATCACCCGTCCTTTGTACCATGTGTCTAAGAAATATTCAATAAAACGTTCTCTGAAATAATGCTAATTAGTGATGTCCTTACAATCAGAGCAATACTACTGCCTCTGTAAGATATTACTTTAAACTTCAGACAATATAAAATTTTCAAAACGTTTTGGCTGTGCATGAACAGTAAAAAAAAGTTATAAAGGTTTAACGTGTGTGAATTTCCTATAATAAGACACTCCCACATACATGTATCTGATTCCCGCTTGACTGCAAATCTTTCAAGCGACTTTTGTTTATTTCGTGCACCAAAGGAGAGCATTAGTGCTGCCAGTGCGTGGCACAATGCTGATGCAGGCTCTCAGTTGCTATACAGAGTACTAAGGGTCTCTGAAAATGCAATTCGTCAGTCGAGTCTACAAACAACGGGACGAGGCATGGTGTGTTTACATCACACTGGTGGCTGCTGTACCTGATGATAATGCATGCGGGTACATCGTTGCCATTTCTGCATGAGAATGAAGCGGAGCAGTGAAGAATGTGTTGCGTTTATGAGACGCTCAGAATAGATGAAGGAGAAACGTGCTGAGGAAGATTTGTTACGTGATGGTATGCAGCCATCATGTGCTACCCTAAAGCCCATCTAGATAGTGTAGTGCATATGAGCTACAGGATTCTGATGACAACTACAGAACCGGTGAGAATGATGGATGATGCAAAAAACACTGCAGCTTACTACATTCCAGTCGAACAGATATGAATTTTTTCGCGATCGCACCATGCATGCCTCACGTATGCCCTAATTTTAAAAACAATGCTGTCTAATTAATGCTCAATGTCATATATCTTAAAAACTACATGTACAATCATTTGGCAATATATGACAGTTGTTTTCACATCCTTCCTCACAATGGACCGTCATTTTTTTGAAAGTCTCTTCGATTATGAAAAAAAATCACCTCTCGGTCAAGAGGTTATCACTCACTATACCTCACTGACCTAATAAAGGGTTTACTGCCTCTATACACCCCCCTCCTCCCCCACAAAGGGTTTACTATCTCTATACAACTCCTCCTCCCCCTTGAAGGGTTCACTGCCTCTATAAAACTCCTTCTCCCCCTTGAAGGGTTAACTGCCTCTATACAACTCCTCTTCCCCCTTGAAGGGTTTACTGCCTCTATACAACCCCTCCTCACCCTTGAAGGTTCACTGCCTCTATACAACCCCTCCTCCCCCTTGGAGGGTTTACTGCCTCTATACAACCCCCTGAAGGGTTCACTGCCTCTATACAACCCCTCCTCCCCCTTGAAGGTTTACTGCCTCTATACAACACCCTCCTCCCTCTTGCAGGGTTCACTGCCTCTATACAACACCCTCCTCCCCCTTGAAGGGTTTACTGCCTCTATACAACCCCTCCTCCCCCTTAAAGGGTTTACTGCCTCAATACAACCCCCTCCTCCCTCTTGAAGGGTTTACTGCCTCTATACAACCCCTCCTCCCCCTTGAAGGGTTTACTGCCTCTATACACCATCCTCCTCCCTCTTGCAGGGTTCACTGCCACTATACAACACCCTCCTCCCCCTTGAAGGGTTCACTGCCTCTATACAACCTCTCCTCCCACTTGAAGGGTTCACTGCCTCTATACAACCCCTCCTCCCCCATTGTAGGGTTTACTGCCTCTATATAACCCCTCCTCCCCATTGAAGGGCTTACTGCCACTATACCACCCCCCCCCTCCCCCTTGAAAAATTCACTGCCTCTATACAACCCTTCCTCCCCCTTAAAGGGTTTACTGCCTCAATACCACCCCCTCCTCTCCCTTGAAGGGTTTACAGTCTCTAATACAACCCCTCCTCCCCCTTGAAGGGTTCACTGCCTCTACAACCCCTGCTTCCCCTTAAAGGGTTTACTGCCTCTACACAACCCCTCCTCCCCCTTGAAGGGTTTACTGCCTCAATACAACCCCCTCCTCTCCCTTGAAGGGTTTACTGCCTCTAATACAACCCCTCCACCCCATTGAAGGGTTTACTGCCTCAATACAACCCACTCCACCCCATTGAAGGGTTTACTGCCTCTATACAACCTCCACCCCATTGAAGAGTTTACTGCCTCAATACAACCCCTCCACCCCCTTGAAGGGTTTACTGCCTATATACAACTCCCTCCTCCCCCTTGAAAGTATACAAGCCCCTCCTCCCCCTTGAAGGGTAAACTGCCTCTATACAACCCCCGCCTCCCCCTTGAAGGGTTTACTGCCTCTATACAACCCCTCCTCCCCCTTGAAGGGTTCACTGCCTCTAAACAACCCCTCCTCGCCCTTGAAGGTTTACTGCCTCTATACAACCCCTCCTCCCCCTTGAAGGGTTTACAGCCTCTATACAACCCCCTCCTCCCCCTTGAAGGGTATGTATACTGTGAAGATAAGTGCATATAATAAGAAGCCATACAACAACCCCATATACATGTACACAGATAGGACAGTACACAAGGATACATACCACACATTGTTCAACAAAAGAACTAAATGTAGTCATAGGCATAGAGTAGGTGGGGGCTTATTGTTGAGGGGACTTAGGTGTACTAATTAAATATGCTTGCCTCATACATCAGGATACATACTTGACCCACACTCAATAGTATGCACAGAGACTGGGAACGAGGTGCATTCCAATGTTACGCCACAGTAGTGCATTGGTAGAGGGGAACAAATAACATGTTTTTCAGTGAAAAAATGCTTCAAACTTGCATAATTCCCATTTGCTGCCATTGAATAATTCCCATCAGTGAGTGTGGTGTAACATTGGAATGCATCTCATTCCAAGTCTCTATGGATATTAAATGAAGGAATTATTTAACACAACCCCCTCTTCCCCCTTGAAGGATTCACGGCCTCTATACAACCCCCTCCTCCTTCTTGATGGGTTTACTGCCTCTATACAACCTCTCCTTCCCCTTGAAGGTTTCACTGCCTCTATACAACCCCTCCTTCCCCTTGAAGGGTTTACTGCCAGTATACACCCCTCCTCCCCTTGAAGGGTTTACTGCCTCTATACAATCTCTCCTCCCCCTTGACGGGTACATTGCCTCTATACAACCCCTCCTCCCCCTTGAAGGGTTCACTGCCTCCTAACAAACCCCTCCTGCCTCTATACACATATGGAGAAATGGCCCATACATAGGCGGTCATTTGCTTTTGTTTTCAAATTGAATTTGAAACAAGTTTATAATTTACTTAAAATGATGCATGCTGGACAAATATCGAACTACGTAGGCCCTGCATGATTCCATGATCTGATACGCAGGTGTACTATGTGAATTTAGTATGTGCAGAACAGGCATATCATTGATGTCAACCCGTTCTCTTCTACAGTATGCAGTATGTGTGTTTAGCCCACTTTAGGTGTATTCTAATGTCCTAATTATACACTGCACTGACTTTTTAATATTGTAAAGTGGCTGGGGTACCTGCATGTACAGGCTAGAAGGAGGGGTGTGGCCAGACCTCCTAGCTGGTATGGGAGGGACCTGCCTCTAAATCCTTACCCAGTATGCCCACACCCAATCTAACTACATAGCGCGCCGGCCTCCTAACAAAAATTCGCGGAAAAGCCGTACTTAAAAAGTGATTTTAAACGCTTTGCACTCAGCTGCATTTTCTAAAATGTCTCACACGGACTTCCTCAACGCGCTCGCTGCAGTCTGCGAGGCTGCAGAGCGGATCCCAATTCCGCGGTACCCCCCACCTCTAAACTATTACTTGGGATAATATAAACACATTGGTTTTTTTGCTAACATTTAATCCTCCTGTATCCAGCACTTCCATACTGATTTGAAGTCTAATGGTTGATAAACAATTGCTCCCACTTGAAGGGTTTACTGCCTCTCTGCAACCCCTCCTCCCCTTAGAAGGGTTTACTGCCTCTATACAATCCCTCCTCCCCCTTGAAGGGTTTACTGCCTTTATACAACCCCTCCTCCCCCTTGAAGGGTATACTACCTCTATACAACCCCCATCCTCCCCCTTGAAGGGTTTACTGCCTTTATACAACCCCTCCTCCCCCTTGAAGGGTTTACTACCTCTATACAACCCCTCCTCCCCCTTGAAGGGTTTACTGCCTCTATACAACCCCTCCTCCCCCTTGAAGGGTTTACTACCTCTATACATACCTCTATACAACCCCCATCCTCCCCTTGAAGGGTTTACTGCCTCTAATCAACCCCTCCTCCCCCTTTACATAAGTGACGGGTGTATGTTCTGCATTTTTCTCTGCCTACAGTTTTCCAAAGTGCCATGATGTCATCCACAAGTTCCAGCTTTACCTCTGGCTTCACCTCTCACCAAATGTACTCTTTTAGCTCATGGCACAGGTTCTCCACCAGCATGACATGACATGCTAAACTAAGTTAATATACTCTGTAGGTTGGCCCATACACCTGTACATGTACATGTAGGTGTACAGGTAAGTGGCTTAGTGTTCATCAATCTACATGTAACACTCAATACATACACAAACATACTCTGCTTCGCTACACACTAACATAATACAATAGCTACACATCCCTGAAGCCATACAAATTCACACTTCACCAACAAGGTACAACACACACAACATTCTGCAAACAGATCACTCACACTATGCCCTCTTCACACAAGGGAACATGGGACTGGACTACACTCACCTTATTCTGAAGGTTGGCCTGGGCACCCCTATCCAACAGCAGCTGCACACACCCAACATGCCCCCTAGCTGATGCCTTCATCAGTGAGGTCTGCCCATACTGTACAGATAAGTGCATATAATAAGAAGCCATACAACAACCCCATATACATGTACACAGATAGGACAGTACACAAGGATACATACCACACATTGTTCAACAACAGAACTACATGTAGTCATAGGCATAGAGTAGGTGGGGGCTTATTGTTGAGGGGACTTAGGTGTAATAATATATGCTTGTACAGTATCATACATCATGATATACATGTACATGTACATGTATACTTGACCCACCTCCGCACGCTCAAACAATTACATGTAAGCAAAGGGTCTATACATGAATGTCACAACCCCTCCTCCCCCTTGAAGGGTTTACTGCCTCTATACAACCCCTCCTCCCCCTTGAAGGGTTCACTGATTCTATACAACCCCTCCTCCCCCTTGAAGGGTTCACTGCCTCTATACAACCCCTCCTCCCCATTGAAGAGTTTACTGCCTCTATTCAACCCCTCCTTCCCCTTGAAGAGATCACTGCCTCTATACAACCCCTCCTCTCCCTTGAAAGGGTTTACTGCCTCTATACACCCCTCCTCCCCCTTTACATAAGTGATGGGTGTATGTTCTGCATTTTTCTCTATCTACAGAACTTTTTCCAAAATGCCATGATGTCATCCACAAGTTCCAGCTTTACCTCTGGCTTCACCTCTCACCAAATGTACTCTTTTAGCTCATGGCACAGGTTCTCCACCAGCATGACATGACATGCTAAACTAAGTTAATATACTGTGTAGGTTGGCCCATACACCTGTACATGTAGGTCTACAGGTAAGTGGCTTAGTGTTCATCAATCTAACACTTAATACATACACAAACATACTCTGCTTCACTACACACTAACATGATACAATAGCTACACATCCCTGAAGCCATACAAATTCACACCTCACCAATAAGGTCCAACACACACAACATTCTGCACACAGATCACTCACACTATGCCCTCTTCACACAAGGGAACATGGGACTGGACTACACTCACCTTATCCTGAAGGTTGGCCTGGGCACCCCTATCCAACAGCAGCTGCACACACCCAACATGCCCCCTAGCTGATGCCACCATCAGTGAGGTCTGTCCCTCCTGTAAAGATAAGTGCATATAATAAGAAGCCATACAACAACCCCATATACATGTACACAGATAGGACAGTACACAAGGATACATACCACACATTGTTCAACAACAGAAGTACATGTAGTCATAGGCATAGAGTAGGTGGGGCTTATTGTTGAGGGGGCTTAGGTGTACTTATTAAATATGCTTGCATCATACATCAGGATACATACTTGACCCACACTCAATAGTATATAGTATGCACAGAGACTGGGAACGAGGTGCATTCCAATGTTACACCACACTTAGTAGTGCATTGGTAGAGGGGAACAAATAACATGTTTGACAGTGGAAAAATGCCATTTGCCGCCATTGAATTATTCCCACCAGTGGGTGTGGTGTAACATTGGAATGCATCTCATTCCAAGTCTCTATGGATACTACCTATGAATGAATAAGTGCCTCTTAACACAACCCCCTCTTCCCCCTTTAAGGGTTTACTGTCTCTATACAACCCCCTCCTCTCCCTTGAAGGGTTTACTGCCTCTAATACAACCCCTCCTCCCCCTTGAAGGGTTTACTGCCTCTACACAACCCCTCCTCCCCCTTGAAGGGTTTACTGCCTCAATACAACCCTCTCCTCTCCCTTGAAGGGTTTACTGCCTCTAATACAACCCCTCCTCCCCCTTGAATGGTTTACTGCCTCTATACAACCCCCTCCTATCTCCTTTCCAAAATGCCATGATGTCATCCACAAGTTCCAGCTTTACCTCTGGCTTCACCTCTCACCAAATGTACTCTTTTAGCTCATGGCACAGGTTCTCCACCAGCATGACATGAAATGCTAAACTAAGTTAATATACTCTGTAGGTTGGCCCATACACCTGTACATGTAGGTGTACAGGTAAGTGGCTTAGTGTTCATCAATCTAACACTCAATACATACACAAACATACTCTGCTTCACTACACACTAACATAATACAATAGCTACACATCCCTGAAGCCATACAAATTCACATTTCACCAACAAGGTCCAACACACACAACATTCTGCACACAGATCACTCACACTATGCCCTCTTCACACAAGGGAACAAGACAGCAACAGACAAGCTGGTCTCATCTCAAACTGCACTCACTATATCCTGAAGGTTGGCCTGGGCACCCCTATCCAACAGCAGCTGCACACACCCAACATACCCCCTAGCTGATGCTGTCATCAGTGGGGTCTATGTACACAGATAGAACAGTACACAAGGACACATACCACACATTGTTCAACAACAGAACTACATGTAGCCATAGGCATAGAGTAGGTGGGGCTTATTGTTAAGGGGACTTAGGTGTAATAATATAAGCTTGTACAGTATCATACATCATGATATACATGTACATGTATATGTATATTTGACCCTTGAAGGGTTCACTGCCTCTATACACTCCCTCCTCCCCTTTGAAGGGTTCACTGCCTCCAAACAAACCCCTCCTACCTCTATACACATATGGAGAAATGGCCCATACATAGGCGGTCATTTGATTTTGTTAAGTTTAAAATCACATGATGCATGCTGGACAAATATAGAACTACGTAGGCCCTGCATGATTCCATGATCTGATACGCAAGGTGTACTATGTGAATTTAGTACGTGCAGAACAGGCATATCATTGATGTCAACCCGTTCTCTTCTACAGTATGCAATATGTGTGTTTAGCCCACTTTAGGTGTGTGCTAATGTCCTAATTATACACTGCACTGACTTTTTAATATTGTAAAGTGGCTGGGGATATTTGCCATACCTACATGTAGGCTGGAGGGAGGGGTGTGGTCAGACCTCCTAGCAGGTATGGGAGGGACCCGCCCCTCAATCCTTAACCAGTATGCCCCGCCCCTAACATTTAATCCTCCTGTATCCAGGCCTACCATACTGATTTGAAGTCTAACACACTTACCCCATCAGCTGCATCAACGTGTGCTCCTTGGTCAAGAAGGCTGGTGACCTCTATCCTGCCATCACGTGCTGCAAGTATTAGCTTCCTTCCAAGATCCTACAGAGAGTTAATCATCAGTAAACACCACACACATCTGGGAGGCGGCCATTCTTGTATGGCTTCTGTAACCGATAACTCTGGCATTAGCATACCATACAGTACACATAAGCACACACACATACATGCACACACATACACAAACACACATGCACACACACACATACACATACACATACACACACACATACACACACACATACACACATACATACAGTTTACTCATATACAATACACGTACATGCACACGCAGTACACACAATTCTAGAGGTCAATATGCTGTCATATGCACAAAATACGGAACTCCCCCCACTTTTATCGCATTTACGTACATGTACATATTATTAGTGTGCGTGGGCTCTTTACGTAAGAGGGATCGAGGTAGTTGGGCGTAGCCCGACCTTCGCGTATTGGCGGAAGGTCGGGTACCAAACCCGCACAGTTTTTGTACAAGCTGCAATGGGGATTGCAGTCCAATCAGAATGCAGGAGCCCAATAATTACATTCTGCGGCAGCTCGCCACTATTTATTGACGTGTTGCATTATAAGCCTGTACAAAAACTGTGCGGGTTTGGTACTAGGATCGAGGGGTATACTAAATAATGGACGTAACCAACACTCCATGAAATGAAATAAAATAGGGGAGACCGGGAGAGTGAGGGAGGGGGGAACTCCTCCCTCCTTTAAAGAACACTGTTGCATGGTTAACGGTAAGATGCTGGTATCGTTGTGTTCCTAGCTTGTTGTATGCCGCCCAAAGAATAACCGAACAACCTCGGTAGGAAGAAGAGGAGGAATAGAAACAGTAGCAACAGCCATCGTAATAAAGCAGGTGGTTATCATTATACGTTAATAAACATACCGGCGTTACGTAAACACAATGTGTGTGTAGGGGGGGGGGGGGGCTGCATAAGTGCCCAAAATACTTTGTAGCCACGAATACTCATCACCGATCCACAGGCGCGCACAGTTGATAGAATCATGCATGGATGCGTACATTAGCCGCACCAAACGGACTTTTGGGTTACCTCTTTGGATAAAGCCATTGTTGCTGCTCAAAATGTGGTGAGATCGAGAATGGGCTGTTTTTCCACTAGCTAGGTCACGATCGCGCATGCGCGAATGAATAATGACAATAAAGTATGTACTTCACATGTACTATTATTTTAATCCATATAGCTCCGCGCTTTTAGTAAGTCCGAGCACAGAGGTCTATTAGTAATATAAAGTACATGTACATTGCCCCAGTGTTTGAAATATGATGACCAGCAGCTAACACTCTGTACATGTAAGTTCTAATTATTGCGCGAGGTTTGAATACGCCCCCTCCTCATCAGTAATATAGAAAAAACATTCGCACTCGAAGGTCACTAAGGACACAAAGCTTCACTGCATTTGAAATGTTTCTGTGATGATTATTCATCCCACACAGCACCTACCACAACCTGCATATGTAGGGTGGAGTATGTAAAGGGTTAAGTGTTGTTTGGAATGCAGCTTGTGTAAGTGGAGTATGTAGTTATTTTTTGGTGTGTGGCATGAATTTTTTTAACAGTCCTATATTTATCACTTTTGTAGTACGTACATCTTTCGTTGCTAAATATAGGACTGTTAAAAAAATTCGTATCATAGTTGCTCCCTTGTTCCCTTCCTTTTTACACCACCATTGCCTTCAAATCCTATATACCACCAACTTTCTCAGAGAGAATGTTTTTTATATCTTGTTCCCCCTCATGTATACAGAAGTGCAGGCACTGGATGGGCCTATAGGGCACAGGCTACATAAGGAGTGGGCTGGGTGAATGTGTCATGTTCGTCCCAAGATATTTTAATCTGTGCAGGTGTCATCTTCAAACACAACCTCGTCAGTCCCCTTGGCCACCCCAGCAGCAGCTGCTGCCAGCCTCATCATGGTCGCCACCTTCTCTGCACTGGCCACCACAGGAAGGAACGGGGAGGAGGACCAAGTGTGCTCCCATCCCTCAGCCACACCATCCTGCCTGTGGTCCGCAGGAGGGGGCGTGTCTGCAGGAGGGGGTGGGTCTGCAGGAGGGGGCGGGTCTGCAGGAGCTAGTGGATGTTGTCCTTGTAGAGGGGGTGCCACGCCCCTTCTCTTCCTCCTCTCCTCCCTCCTCTGCTGCCTCTGGGAGTTACGAAGGCTTAGCACAGACTGGAGCTCCTTCACCATGTCTCTGGGAACATCACCGCACACCTAAAGAAGCATGTTGGGACATGTTTGTGCTATTCAACATGACCACTCCCTCTTCACCTGGGATGTGACCCCTCCCTCCTCCTCCTCCCCCTCCCTTGCCTCCTCACCACCAGGTGGTATGTAGGCTTCAAATATCTAATTGGGTGGGAGGGGTTTGGTTACCATGGTAACCATGGCTGCTGCAGTTACCATTTCATCATCAGAGGTATCCTCTTTGTTACAAGTGTCTCCAGTCTCCTCCCCAGTCTGTTCCTCTGGGACCAGTGGTGCCTCGGTGGGTACTACCTGCTCAGGTGGGTCTGGGGACTGGGGGGTACCAAGCTTGTCAAGACAGTGGAGACATGAGCAGACATGTTCCAGGGCACCATCCAACCCCTCCTTCACCAGGAGCACCTGTTCTGTGCATGTGCACATGTACATGATTAAATATCCAATATCACTAAATGGCTGCAGTACGATATAGACCCAATCCTGTACAACATGATTGAAGTTCAACAGTCCATCTATCAAGCCACGCCCCCTTTAGCCCCACCCCCTTTAGCAGCACCTTAACTCGTATGTCCTCCAGGTCAATATCTGCTTTCAAAGGAAACTGATTATAACACCTAATCAAAACAGGCGCCTAGCAACCAGACTTTGGTGATTGGTGCACAGCTCTTCCAGGTGCAATCCAAGTGTCCTGATCCTGGGGAGGAGGGAGGGGAAGGGAAGGGGAGGAAGGAGGGAAGGGACTATTAGTCATGCTGTTACAACTGTTTTATGTGTGGGAGGGGGAGGGGCCAAAGGAGGAGCATTTACTGTCAGCCTAATGAACCAAGATGGGGAACCTTTGTTATATGGCCAGGACCCCTCCCCCTCACCTCCTCAAGGCTAACTGTGCCTTCAGGTCCAGACAACGTACGTCCTCAGCAACATCAGACAGCTGATGAGGGTCACCCATGGTGGGGTGTTGGGGGACTTTGTGCCCCCTTGGAGAGTCACCTTGGGAGGGAGGGAGGAAGGGGGAGGGGGGAAGAGGAGATGGATGAATTTTGATAATAATAGCCCCCCCCCACAGGCCCATACCGAAGTATTGGTTCTTATGGAACTCATTGGTTCTGTGTGCATGGAATCAAGGCAGTTACAAAGTGCAGTAAGCTGGGGTCCAAGGTCAGACAGGTGCAAGAAACCACCTTCTAAAAGAGGGAAGGGGAGGAGGAGTGAGGGATGGAAGCTGTTACATAATTGTGTTAACAAATAGGTAAAATTTCATACCTGGTGAAGCATTGTACAGGTGAGAGAGGCACAGAGCCACGTGACACAGGTACTCTGAGTTCTGCACAGCCAAAAGCCGAGAGCCATCATCAGAGAGTGGGATGGGGAGGAGACACAGGTGATGGGAGGAGGCATCATAAAGTAGCATCCCACTTTGACTTACCTGTGTAAAGGTATTACAGACCACACCCCATACTTTGATAGACTCTAGGGACAGGTGGGGAGGCTTGCTACCCAGCTCATCCTCTTTCCCCTCCTCCCCATCCTACTGAGTCATGTGACCATGAAGTTGGTCCAAGGGTGTCATGGCTAGACCACCCCCTTCCGCCCACCTCTTCAGCCAAAGGATGGCTTCACGCCCATCAAGGTTGAAACATGTTACATTTTGGGATGTGCAGTATGAGAGGGTGAGAGCCAGTGTTAGTGAGGGTGTGATAAGTGATGTTTGGAGTGTGTGATAAGTGATGCTTGGAGTGTGTGATAAGTGATGTTTGGGGAGTGTGATAAGTGATGTTTGGAGTGTGTGATAAGTGATATGTGATAAGTGATGTTTGGAGGGTGTGATAAGAATGTTTGGGGAGTGTGTGAAAAGTAATGTTTGGGGAGTGTGTGATAAGTGATGTTTGGAGGGTGTGATAAGTCATGTTTACCAAGGTGGACATGGGTCACCTGATATGCTGCCTCAAGGGGCATACCTAATGTATGATGACCTGAGGTTCTACCTGACTTGGATGTCTATAAGGCACAACCATTTAGCATGATGTGCTTCATTGATGTGGGTTTCTAATACTCCAGTTCCAGGTGATTAACATGTACGTGATTCATTAGTGGAGTTCTTTAGCATGGTCAGTTGTGCACAGGACTGAGAAACTCACTTCGTAGTAACCAAATATGCACTTACAAGGTTGCGTTAGTACCACCCACACCAAAAATGTGCACACCTAAGCATATGACCTGTGGGATGCACTGGTAACAGTTTATGTAGTGTTGCTGAAATTTGAAGAGTTGTACTACTCCCTTATAACCATAATCATGTAATAAACTTATGCAGCATACTATTGTGCATCCATTTGTGTGCTATCCTAAACTCATTTATAAAGTTGCAGCCCCCCACCCCCTCCCTCCTTCCTGCATGCAGGCACTAGATGGCTGAATGCCTGTAGGGCACAGGCTACATAAGGTGTGGGCTGGGTGTCATGTTGTCCCAAGATATTTTAATCTGTGCAGGTGTCATCTTCAAACACAACCTCGTCAGTCCCCTTGGCCACCCCAGCAGCAGCTGTTGCCAGCCTCATCATGGCCGCCACCCTCTCTGCACTGGCCACCACAGGTAGGAACGGGGAGGAGGACCAAGTGTGCTCCCATCCCTCAGCCACACCATCCTGCCTGTGGTCTGCAGGAGGGGGCGTGTCTGCAGGAGCTAGTGGATGTTGTTCTTGTATAGAGGGTGCCACGCCCCTTCTCTTCCTCCTCTCCTCCCTCCTCTGCTGCCTCTGGGAGTTACGAAGGCTTAGCACAGACTGGAGCTCCTTCACCATGTCCCTGGGAACATCACCGCACACCTAAAGAAGCATGTTGGGACATGTTTGTGCTATTCAACATGACCACTCCCTCTTTACCTGGGATGTGACCCTCTCCCTCCTCCTCCTCCCTTGCCTCCTCACACCAGGTGGTATGTAGGCTTCAAATACCTAATTGGGTGGGAGGGGTTTGGTTACCATGGTAACCATGGCTGCTGCAATTACCATTTCATCATCAGAGGTATCCACTTTGTTACAAGTGTCTCCCGTCTCTTCCCCAGTCTGTTCCTCTGGGACCAGTGGTGCCTCGGTTAGTACTACCTGCTCAGGTGGGTCTGGGGACTGGGGGGCACCAAGCTTGTCAAGACAGTGGAGACATGAGCAGACATGTTCCAGGGCACCATCCAACCCCTCCTTCACCAGGAGCACCTGTTCTGTGCATGTGCATATGTACATGATTAAATATCCAATATCACAAATGGTTGCAGTACTATATAGACCCAATTCTGTACAATATGATTGAAGTTCAACAGTACTGTCCACCCATCTATCAAACCACGCCCCCTTTAGCCCCACCCCCTTTAGCAGCACCTTAACTCGTATGTCCTCCAGGTCAATATCTGCTTTCAAAGGAAACTGATTATAACACCTAATCAAAACCGGCGCCTAGCAACCAGACTTTGGTGATTGGTGCACAGCTCTTCCAGGTGCAATCCAAGTGTCCTGATCCTGGGGAGGAGGGAGGGAGGGAGGGAGGGAGGGAGGGAGGGAGGGAGGGAGGGAGGGAGGGAGGGAGGGAAGGAGGGAGGGAGGGGACTATTAGTCATGCATTGATAACTGTGTTTTGTGTGCTTGTATGTGTGGGGAGGGGGAGGAGAGGGGGAGGGGGCCAAAGGAGGAACATTTACCGTCAGCCCAATGAACCAAGAAGGGGAACCTTTGTTATATGGCCAGGACCCCTCCCCCTCACCTCCTCAAGGCTACCTGTGCCTTCAGGTCCAGACAACGTACGTCCTCAGCAACATCAGACAGCTGATGAGGGTCACCCTTGGTGGGGTGTTGGGGGACTTTGTGCCCCCTTGGAGGGTCACCTTGGGAGGGGAGGGGGAGGGAGGAAGAGGAGATGAATTTTGATAATCATGGCCCCCCCCCCCCCCCCCCTCCACAAGCCCATACCAAAGTATTGGTTCTTATGGAACTCATTGCTCCAGCTTAGGTCTGCGTGCATGGAATCAAGGCAGTTAGAGTGTAGTAAGCTGGGGTCCAAGGTCGCAAGAAACCAGCTTCTAAAAAAGGGAGGAGGGGGAGGAGGAGTGAGGGATGGAAGCTGTTACATAATTGTGCTAACAAATAGGTAAAATCTCATACCTGGTGAAGCATTGTACAGGTGGGAGAGGCATAGAGCCACATGACACAGGTACTCTGAGTTCTGCACAGCCAAAAGCCGACAGCCATCCTTGGAGAGTGGAATGGGGAGGAGGCACAGGTGATGGGAGGAGGTATCATCCCACTTTGATTTACCTGTGTAAAGGTATTACAGACCACACACCCTACCTTGATAGACTCTAGGGACAGGTGGGGAGGCTTGCTGCCCAGCTCATCCTTTTTCCCCTCCTCCCCATCCTGCTGAGTCATGTGACCATGAAGTTGGTCCAAGGGTGTCATGGCCAGACCACCCCCTCCGCCCACCTCTTCAGCCAAAGGATGGCTTCACGCCCATCAAGGTTGAAACGTGTTACATTTTGGGATGTGCAGTATGAGACCAGTGTTAGTGAGTGATGTTTGGAGTGATATGTGATGTTAGGGATGTTAGGAGTATGTGATAACTGGTATGTTATGGAGGGTGTTGCTATGGATACTGATGATGTAGGCACTTGGCCGCCTTGCGTAGTACTCTTAGCCCCCTGAAGCAGGCCGTGAAGACACGCCTCCTCAGGGGCACACACTGGTACCCTCCCACTTGCCCCTCCACTGGAACCATCCTTGAGGGCCTGGGGAGGAGCACAAGAAAAAACTGAGGTCTGGGGACCCCTCCCCATACCTGGTGTAGCCACAAGCTATGACCTCCACTTCCTGTATGGTACGTATCGTTGATGTCAGCAGAGACAGCACTGATTCAAATTTCTGAAGGAAGGCAGAAACCAGACCTGCACTTGTATGGAGTCTTCTCTGTGAGTGCTGAGGGGAACATTAGGTGGAGTGAGGAGGGATGGTGGGTGGAGTGAGGAGGGATGGTGGGTGGAGTGAGGAGGGATGGTGGGTGGAGTGAGGAGGGATGGTGGGTGGAGTGAGGAGGGATGGTGGGTGGAGTGAGGAGGGATGGTGGGTGGAGTGAGGAGGGATGGTGGGTGGAGTGAGGAGGGATGGTGGGTGGAGTGAGGAGGGATGGTGGGTGGAGTGAGGAGGGATGGTGGGTGGAGTGAGGAGGGATGGTGGGTGGAGTGAGGAGGGATGGTGGGTGGAGTGAGGAGGGATGGTGGGTGGAGTGAGGAGGGATGGTGGGTGGAGTGAGGAGGGATGGTGGGTGGAGTGAGGAGGGATGGTGGGTGGAGTGAGGAGGGATGGTGGGTGGAGTGAGGAGGGATGGTGGGTGGAGTGAGGAGGGATGGTGGGTGGAGTGAGGAGGGATGGTGGGTGGAGTGAGGAGGAGAGGGCACAGCCATATATGGACACAAAAGATATTAAAGTAAGCCACAACACAATGGAGGGTGTAAGGGAAGTATGAGAACAGATGTAACAGGTGCATACATGCAGGTTACCATCTTGAGGGCAATGAAGGTGATGGTTGTCATGGCAACAACACCAGCCATAAACCACAGCCCACTGACAGCAAGAGTGACTGCAACCATAGCAACCATATAGTGGGGGGGAGGGGCTGGAGGCGTGGCATCAGGGCACCACCACCATTGGAGGCTCCCAAAAGTGACTGTGGGGATTGATGTCACATTACCACCCCTATCCACACACATCACCACCCCTACCCACACACATCACCACCCCCACACACAGAGGTATGCATGCACCTGTACATGTACAGGCCTACACACATCACCACATAGGCATATCCACACATATGTAACACATCCCACACACATATTCACACAGCAAGCAACAACTTGTGGTATGAATTACTTGCTGACAAGGTTTTCAGTGCACCTGACCACCTTACTCCCAGCACTAAGTCAAGCCGGCTAGCTGCACTATCAAAAGACTAGTAAGTATGCACATACCTCATCTTGAGAGAGGTCATGTTGCACATGTACACACCTGCACATGTACACACCTGCCCATGTACACACCTGCACATGTACACACCTGCACATGTACACACCTGCACATGTACACACCTGCACATGTAGTATGCACATACCTCATCTTGAGAAGGCTGGTCGCCACAGAAGGTGGGTAGTGCAAAGGTGAGCAGTTGGAAGTCTTCTTCTGTAAGCAGTGGGCTTCTAATGATATTCCTAATGATGCCCACCCTTAGTGCCTTCTACAGACATACATGTAGGAGGGATTATGCCCACACCTCGCCCCAGGGAGATGGGAGGGAAGTTCAGAGGGAGATAAATGAGGGAGGAGGAGAGGGAGAGGGAGAGGGAGGGGTGTGAGAGGGGGAGGGGAGAGGCAGGAGATGGAGAGGAGTTTGGAAGGGGAGATGGTGGGATAAGGGAGAGACAAATGAGGGAAGAGGGAGAGGGATAGAGAGAGGGGAACATGGGTGCTTGCCTCTTGTGCTATGGAGTGGGACACAATGCCACGCCCACTAAGATGGCGGGTGAGTTCCTTACAAAGCAAGGCAAGTCTGCTTTTGGTAGTGTTGGGAATGGTGGGAATGGGGACCAGGGGGTCCAGCAGAGAGGGGTCCAACTGGTCCAGCTGGTGCTCCTCTGGAACAATCAGCCGAGCATCACCTGAGCAATGGAAGGTGGTGGGCAGAACATTTCACTTGATAACGTTTATTTGCACCATGTCATGTAGAGAAGAGGTGACATTGGGAGTGTTTGTATGTGTGGTTGTGTGTGTGATGTGTGCGCATGTGTGGATGGATGTCTGCACATGTGTGCATGCACAGGCTGCTCA
Source organism: Spongilla lacustris (assembly GCA_949361645.1). Lineage (NCBI taxonomy): Eukaryota > Metazoa > Porifera > Demospongiae > Spongillida > Spongillidae > Spongilla > Spongilla lacustris. The sequence continues at coordinate 9,598,300 of OX442415.1, forward strand.
TCAGAGGCCATCTTGGTGAGTCACAATGTATGTGGCAAAGATGAGAGGCATAGGAAATGACCTACTGTATGTATCTAGTAGTGTCAAAACCAAAGACTTCTAAGCAATAATACATTTGAGACTAGGAATGTGTGTACATATGCAAGGGCTTCATGTGATGTGTATGCTGGTATGTAATGCTTGATGCTGCTGGTGTAAATTATCTGAGTGCTCCATCTTGTGATGAAGAGAGTTCGCTTCTACATCTTTAATCTTTAAAAACAATCGTTTCCTCGTAGATGGGCTATTTAATCGTACACCCCTATGAATGACAATAATGCTCCACAGGAGAAGATATGTGGACAAGCATTTATTATGACTCCACCCCCTCCCCCGGGGACAGACTTGTAAATGCCCCTCCCCCCCTTTCCAAACAACTTCTGTTACACCTTCTAACCCTCTGAGGACAGGCATTTAAAATCACCACACCCCCCCCCCCCCACACACACACACACATACACACACATACATTTATTATCAGCTACAAAACTATGCATTCAATACACAAGTACTGGAGGAATACCGTAAAAAATAATCCAATTCAAGGCAAGCAATGACATAATTTTTTTTGGTATCAATGATGTCATTAGGAATAGGGCCTGCTCGCATTACAAAACACTTCTCGCTTCTCGAATTTATAAGGGAACGAGCCACTTAATGGTATTTCCGTATTTCCGACGCTTGACAGTTGACCCTATTTGCACGCATGTATGCACGTATGTACTAAACGAGCTACAACGTGCACTGTGTACTAAACCGTGCACGCACGTTTACTAACGTAACACGCACATGCCTACCTCCTACTGCTTGTGCCGCGGGCGAGTTCTGAACAAAAAAAATCGGTAAGAATCACTCCTAACACCAGACAATCCCTTCGTCCTCGGCCTCCATCCACCATTAAAACTACAAACATAGATATTAATTTAATATCTATGACTTTCCCCGGGCACGTGATGAGACACGACTAAATTGCTTTCATCTTTTAATATATCATGGTTTCAATATGTACATGTTACCAATGTCCAAAGACATTTCTTTTTAAATAAAGCACACTGCGCAGGCGACTGCAGGCTCGGGCTTGTAAGCATCTTTGTAAGCAGACATTTCGGCGACCGCGGCAAGCTCGTACGACTTGCTTTGCAGGATCTTGGCTGCCTCGGCGTTGTCAACGCAGATGTTGTCGCTGGGGAACTTGGGGTTGGATGCCAGGATACCCGTGTACTCCGTGGTCCATTCGGGCGGGCAGACTGAGGTGTTGGGGATGGTAATGAGGGTGTTGTGCCTTGAGGCGCAGGCCGTGCACGGGACGCCATCCTTGCCGTAGACGTTCACCAACTTGGTCCCCAATTGGGGCTTCTCCACTTTCGTGTTGGAAGGCGTTGGGTTGTTGGCGAGACAAAGGAAACCCTCCTCTCTGTCTGATATGGTACTTTGGGCAATCACTATCTGGCCGAGGTACAGCAGCGTGCTCGGGCACGTGGCGCTTCCCCATCGGAAGTAGAAGACGACTGAACGCGCAAATGAAAAGGTTACGATCGTGTAACTAGGCAAACAAAACCCTTACCTCCTGACAGTGGTCCGGACTGGTCCCGGGGGTCCTACCAATCCTGGGGTACCCGGGCGACCTTTCTCTCCGGGGCCGCCGTTCATGCCGGGAGTACCACGTGGACCCTCAGATCCGGGACCTCCAGTGGGACCTTCGCGTCCAGGTGTGCCGGGCTGTCCTGGAATTTTTAGCGCAAAGAAACGTAAATCAACTACATGTATTAAAAAATTAAAAACGTTATTTTGTCACTTCTGCGCGCGCATATGTGATAGGCGCACTAGCTTAGAATGTACGTATTACATACACACTTAGGTCCATATCATTACGCGGCTTACCTGGACGTCCAGGCATGCCAGGGGCTCCCATCTCTCCTCGGTTTCCATTCTCTCCTCGCCTGCCTGGTGCTCCTGGGGCTGGTGTGCCTGCATTACCAATGGTTCCCTTTTCTCCTGGGGGTCCCTGCGGTCCGGCTGGACCGCTAGGTCCTGGGGGTCCCTGGGGTTCCCTCCTCCCCTTTCTGTCCTGGTGCGCCTTTGGTGTGTGTAGTGTTGTGAATGAAGTTGCGCAACATACCATTGTTGCCCGGGGTTCCGGGAGTTCCTGGTGATCCGGGGGTACCTGGTGTACCCTTCATCCCTGGATGTCCTGGTTGGCCAGGACCGGAGTACCAGGCAGGCCCGGTGAGAGCCGTAATGAGGCCCGGGGTAACATATCATTTGAGGGCCCCATAGGCCCTGAAAATACGAGCGGGGGGGGGGGGGGGGGGGGGGCCCTTGAGATTGGCCCGCCGGGCCCCCTATTATGCGTTGGGGCCCCTAATATACGTACCTTGGGACCCGGGGTAAGTAACCCCGCTTACCCCCCCCCCCCCCCCCCCTCCTCCTCTCACTGGCCCTGCAGGGTACCGGGAGACCCTGAGTGACCTTGTGGTCCAGGCGGGCTTGGGCACCTGCGGCTGGAGGCGAGCACTTGGGGCATTGCTGTTCATTCTTTTCGCATGCTCCCTTATATCCTCTCTCTCCTGTAACGTTTGTGTGTGTGAGTATGTGTGTGTTAGTAGATGCATGAAGCATATACATGTAGTGAAGCATGCCACACACAATATGCACTCCCAAGCTTCCTCCCCTCCCATTCCCCTACCCCACCACCTGCCTTCCTTGCCTTTCTGTCCCTTTGATCCGGAGTTTCCTGGTGGACCACCGTTACCAGTGGCCCCTGGGGGTCCTGGGCGTCCCTTAGGTCCGGGGTGTCTGTTCTCTCCAGGCTTCCCTGGGTGGTTATGTGCAGCAATAAGACAGTGAAGGTGTGGCATGAGAGCACCAGACAGCCAATTCAATGAAGTCCGTGGTGTACATGTGTGCAAGAATTGTCTGCCCCTCCCACATCCATTACTATGTATGACATGCAGGCTACATACAAGTCCAATGGATCAAAGATTGCCTCCATATCTGATGACAAGTCATTTTTGGTCCAGTGAACAAGTATATTATGTGTATAAGTGAAACTGAATATGTACATTCATGGCTGAGGATACCATGATGCAGATCTGGTACTTGGTAGTTCTACACAGGTGCTTGGAATGACAGTCTTAATACATATATAGGGTGTTTCACAATCAAGGAAAATTGGTTATAAAGTCACCACAAGCAGTTAATTAACGGATAGATAATTTTTCTAACAGCAAAAGAAGACAAGCTGGTGAAATAAAATTAATATATATCATCTTTAATGTTAATAAAAGTCCCAAAACCCCTATTCATTTCAGGTAAATATTATTAATGTTAATAAGTGTAGGGTTGGGGGTTAGTAAAAGCTGCAAACTGTACTTAATTAACTGCTTCCATTTGGAGGTTATTAAAGATTGAAATCTTGGTTTTTGCAATGTACTCGATTTATAGTGCTTTGAAGTTATTTTTACATTCAGCCAGATAGATATTGTTTAAATTCAAGGAAATGCTGGGGCTTTTGAATGCCTCTAGTTACAAAACATTAATACTATATAAAATACATGTAGTAACATTTTACTATACTACTGCCTCTAAAATTTTAATTAGGTGTTATGGGAATCATTAATTCGTTTTCGTTAATTTAGATTTTTTGATTTTATTAAATTCATTATTACATTACTCTTTAGTTTGTTTACAAAACTTTAAACTCGCATCAATCGAGCATTGAACAACAATTTTAAGTAAATTAACTGCTTGTGGTTAAATTATAAACAATTTTCCTTGGCTGTGGAACACCCTGTACACATGGAGCTAATACTATCAACATTGTAGCCGATGAACTTGGATATACCAATGATACAGCCATCATGGGTCCCCAGACCACACAATCTTCCAGTTCATGCATTTTTCCACCATTCCACTCTCCCCAACCACCACATAACAACAACTCTTATAATTCTTTTCACTAAGCACAGCACATACAATGATGCTACTGACAAAGTTCTGTTACTTCTTCAGTCCTTTAATCTTATCAGCCAGTGCACACAGGCCTATCTTCCTCAACACCTCTATCAGTGTTGACCAGGTCACTGGCTTCACACCCTTTCCCTGAAGCCATTGTTGGAGTATGGCCATGTTGATCTGCTCAGCATTCCCTCTATGTTCCATCTCCAATGCTTTTACAATGTCTCCATTTGTGTCATTAAGTAAAAATATTCCAAACTTCAAGTACTCGACTCCAACCTTTATGGCTATGTTCAGCTTCTCAGCAGAGAAGGATAACAGTTCAGGCAGAGTGGGTGTGCCTGGTGGGTGGGGAACACAATAAATTACAAATGACTCATAAAAGTACTAATGAGAACTATATCAGGACCCACGGTAGTGGGTCCTATGTAGGATTGGCTTCGGATTGACTTAAATGGGCGTGGTTTTGGATCGAGCATTTTAAAAACGGTAACGAAGCGTTGCCTTTACTCGCCAGCTCGCAATAATCCATCACAAACATGACAGATGTGCACATATAACGTGAGCTTCGCTAAACAGTGCAGTTTACCTTGAGCGACAAGTCGGCGCCTAAATTCCGCCATTTAATTTTTCGTTCTTCTTCCGTTCATCACGTATAACTCGCGACAGGAACGTCGTAAGAAATCGAGATTAGCGTCAAAAAGTTGCATTTGATTTCCAAACGTGCCCTTACATACAAATAGGACCTAAAGTTCTTAGCTGGTGATGAAATGTCGTGAAATGACCCAAGCAGGTGCAATTCATTATCGATGAAATTCTCGTTGCCTAGCAGTATGCAATATGACGCCACACACGCGTCTTAATTTAATGTTGCCAGGCTACGCACACAGCTGCAGATACGTTTACAACAGGCGGTTCTAATTCAGCAAAGGTGACCAAGCCCCAAAAAACGGCTCGTTAACAAGGTGAACTCTGAGTTTAAGGTATCCAAAGAACAAAGGTACTAGTAGGCCTAAGAGGCCTATATACTAAGATTACCCAATACTAATAAGAGGAATCTAAGTGTCCTATGCATTGCAACGAATACACTAAGCCATATATTCTATTGACTGAACACTCCTGGCAGAGAAAAGGGAACAAGTAAATCAAAAACTTCTCTATCGAGAAAGTGATTGGTGGTATGTAGGATTGGTGGTGCAAAAAGCAAGGAAACAAGGTACGGTATGTTAAAGTGAGGTTTGGTAGGATCCTACAACTCAGAGTCCTGAATTTGCAAATGAAGATGCCTATTTGCAAATGTAGGACTGTTATAGTTGTAGGATCCTACCAAACCTCACTTTAACATACTGTACCTTGTTTCCTTGCTTTTTGCACCACCAATCCTACATACCACCAATCACTTTCTCGATAGAGAAGTTTTTGATTTACTTGTGAATACACCCCTCCCATAGTACATCGTGTACACTGATGTGGCCCCCCATACATAACATGCACATGTGGCCCCCCATACACAACATGTACATGTGGCCCCCCATACATAACATGTACATGTGGCCTCCCCGCATACACAACATGTACATGTGGCCCCCCATGCATAACATGTACATGTGGCCCCCCCCCATATATACATGTATGTGGCCCCCCCATACATAACATGTACATGTAGCCCCCATACATAACATGTACATGTGGCCCCCCATACACAACATGTACATGTGGCCCCCCATACACAACATGTACATGTGGCCCCCATACATCACATGCATGTATGAACAACATGATGAAATCTGTACCATGTGTCGCATTTGATGACATAAACTTGTCAGGAAGCTGAGCCACCATGTTGCAATACAATAATGAAACATGATTAATTGCTTCTGGTAGTAATCAGGTTGTATTAGGAGGGTCACATGTTTCATGTACATGGGATAAATAAAACTATAGCCTATGCATGTGCACACACAATTGGAGGTACCCCACACATATTTATACTGACCTTCCAATGGCATGACTTGGCCTACAAGCTCTGATAGGAGTGGGGAAGAGGAGTCTGCAGAAGTAGAAACTACAAGAAGAGGAGAGATCAGGATAAATATTTGACAAGACTTTTTGGAAATAAGCAGCCATGTACTCCTACTCTATGAATCACACTTTTCACATGTAGTGCATAATTTTCCTTGCCTAAAGCTTTCAAATATGATCTTTATCAGTTTTAGCCAAGAGAACACAAATGTAAGTAAGTTTCTTTTTTTTAAAACTTCCGCCATTAAGAATCTAGCTTCAACATCAAACTAGGATTGCCTAACAACCTATGACAGCTAGATGTGAAAATTTTTCTTTGGTACAAAAAAAACGATTAAAAGGTATAACTGCACATATAATAGTTAACAAATGTATCATTCATACATCTGATAAATGCTCAGGAACAATATAAATACAGGCACAGTGTCTGTACTGACCTTCCAACTGAGGCACTGCTTGACCTGCCACTGAAGGAGAGGGGACCACACCACTTGGCACTGCAAAACAGAGGTGTGGTATAATCCTTTAGCCACACCCATCAATAACCTCACCTCCAATTAGGTATGGCAGACAAGGTTCTATTTTCAGCCATTCACCCAGCACCACATGCTTCTGGCCACTTACATCATCAATATACTTATCTTCTGTAAGAAGGGCCTTCTTTAATAAGGACAGCTCTACCTTAGTGTCATCAGAGTGGTCTGAGCTGGCTTCAGGAGGACAGGAGATCACTTCTAAAACCTCTACATGTGGACAGAATTCCTGACAAGCTTTCTTAATGACAGCTAGAACACGGTGTGCTAATTCTAGGTACTTGGGGTCTGTCCTTTCAGGGTAGGACATAGCCAAGGAGAGGGTCTGGAACGTCTCACTCATCTCAACCATGGTGGTCACTCCTGTCACTTGCCACTTTACACCCCTGCTCCACACATCACAGCGACGATTCAGGTGAGAGTGGAGGGGTGTGACCTGTACTGTGGGTAGTGCAAACTCAAAAGGCAGTCTACGGAGAAGGACATGAAGAAAGCGTGGTGTGAAGAACTGGTTGGTACACTTCACAATCATGGACCATCCAAAACTGCCACTGGGAACTGTGGCACTACTTGGTCTGTCAACCTTGACAAGAGCTGGGAAGAAGAGGAGGGGACCAAGGTCTCGGCTGGATGAGCCTTCAGGTGCCATGTTTGTATCCACTTGGGATAGGTCCACTGGTTGACACAACTCAAAGTGGATCATAAACTGTGTTATCATTTCAATGTTGTACTCTGGAAATGCCTTCTCAAGTACTGCTCTGGGTACTATCCCAGTATTGCTGGCTAGCTGGGTATACTCCTTAAGAGAAGGATCTGCAAATATAGCACCATTGATCTTCTTAAGAATACTCTCTTTATGAAGGACTATCCAGCTATTAAGGGGGTCTTCAAATGGAACAAAGACAATCAAACCCTTTTCTGATAAGGTCTTTAGGATAGGAATAATTTGAGGGTCATCAGCTGGTATAAGGTTGTCTGAATCAGCCTTGATACGTACAGCTAGGTCAGAGAGGGATATGGCATCAATATCTGAAGGTAGCTTCTCCTTAAAGAAGGCAAGTACCATGTGACACATCATGGAGATTGAAGGACACATACTTACGACATCTTTGTTTATTTCATGCAATAGGTCCCTGAACTCATCCATCTCATCACTGTATATCCTTGTGAGGTTTAGGGCTACAACCCTTACTAAATTTTGGTGACTGATGGCAGTCTCAGCCATTAACTGTAGAGCTGTCAGTTTTGTGGTCACCTGCTCTGGTGTTAGCAGGTCAGCATGTGTGCCCACTACTATGACTGATGACTTCTGGGGACACTTGTGGCACACACCATCAATCATTGCAGTCCAGTAGTAGAGCTCCCTGGTGATGGTTTCAGAGTCCTTCCTTAGGTCCTGCAGGAGAAGGAAGATGGCTGGACTGTGAAGGGAGATGCCCTCCAGGCATGCAGAGTGGCTAGAGAAGTAGTGGTCATGTCCAGCCAAGTCATAGATAACCATATTGCTGAAGGGACTGTCAACTTGATGGGGAATGATTCCAGCTGTAAGAGGTTCTACCACATCTTGTCGTCCAAATACACGCTAAATGAATAGTTTATAAATGTCGTTGAACTACACGTAAATGTAGACTGATGTACATGTATGTACACGTATTTCATTTGGTAGTACCGAAAGATTAAGTATTTGGTTGTGTTTCTGTTCCTCAAGCTCATAAGATACAGTATTTATTACAACCAAACTCTCTATACCTCTTCCTCACCCTCCCATGACACTTACACATGTAGCAGGACTCCATTCTACTGGCTTTATAGTAGTGTTCAATACACTTACAGCAATGGATGATACAATTTTGTAATATCAGAAGTGGAGTATGGTTGATAGTTCATTGAAGTACAGTCCAACTGTCCTTCATTCGGCAATTATTCATATCTAAACTTATTGCATACGAATTCCGCGACAGCATCGAAGAAGTAAAAAAAACATGGAACTTTTTTTTTACATTATTGGAGTATTTGGGGTCCGAATAGTAGGTTTTATGTACTATTTTGAGTAGCCCAATTTGCTGAACATAAAATTCAGCACGATGAATAGTAATGAATTAACTATTAGCGTTAGCTTGGCGGCATTGTACTAATTAAAAGGTGCAAAGTAATACATGCAACATCCCTCTCTATATCTCGGTTAATGCAAAGTAAACAGTTCAGTGAGTTGTTTTTGTATACACGCCGTAAGAGGTGTCTAAAGTTGGCGCCGTAATGAGGCAAAAACGTAATAGTTTTGAAAACCAGCTTCTACGTTGAAAAGGAGATTTTTTGTATTTCAAGGTACCATTACACGTAGAATTGAAATATGATTTTGTTTCTGCATGCGGTACTAAATTATAGTCAAATTGGAAACAAAAATAAAAGTACCCCCAATACACTTGAAAATTTCAACAAGGTTTTGAGCAACACAAGGGGCTCATTTTTATAGCATTCGTAGCTGACATATTTTACCACATAGCGTAATCATGGACATGAATTTGATGTTTTCATTAAGAAGCCATTAACTTATACTTCCTCGATGCTATCGCAGACTTTAAGCCATGGCTTTGGAATTCGTTAGTTGCAAGCATTGATTAGTCTTAGCGGTAATACAGTATAACTATAAAATACACAAAACATAGATGCATTGGATTTAAGATAAATGTTATGGAAAGCAACCACACTTGGTTGGAGTACAATCACATGCACACAATTTTATTATACAATGTACCTCCGATATACAGTAGTGGTAAAATTAACGTCTTAGTACTACAACAGAGAGACAAATATAGTCCCATCCCCAGATCGTATTAACTGAAAAGTAATGGTGACTGGTATAACGTCTAGGTTGCTTGCACTTAGAACTTTAACTTATGCACGGAGTTTTATATTGGGCATGATAACATTCAGCTACTAGGCAACTACTTGCCCAATATTAAATTCCATGCACCTGGTAGAAACGGATGTTTGATCAGTAATCATGCATCAACCATGTTTAGCAAACATTGTTGCTATGATGGTTGAGTCTCTAACACACAGAGGCACAACACAGATGGCCAGCAGACACAAGTGACAGACACACATCACACATATAATCTGTTCTCACCTTCACAAAACGGGTTGCTGTTGGCTTTGAAAGGTTGATGATTGCCTTGAACAAGAACAAGCAAATAATATATATTAAGCATGGTGTGCATTAATAGAGATGCTTTGGTTGATAAAGTCCCCTAATGTCTTGTTGATGACACATTCAAAGTTATAATCTTTAGCTATCGTTTTGGTACAGCAGGAATGCTTTGTAAACCACCAAAATAATAATTACATGTACATGTAGTATTCAGCCACCACAAAGTGCAAACCATTATGGACCCAAGCTATGCAGGGGCGGCAGAAGGTGTTTTATTGGGGGTGGGAGGGGTGGGGTAAAGTATGAATACATAATAAGTGGGTGAGGCACAAAATGTTATTGTAGCATCAGGTAATTTTGCCAGTATGGAGTAGTCGGCAGCATAAAAATAGTAAGTCTGGATTTTTCTGTATGTTAAAACAACCCTAATATTTAGTACCACACTACCTACATGTACACTACCCTAGTTCAAATATTGTCTTTCTGTTCTATTTCTAGAGTCTGGTTCAGTGCACACGTCTTAGGGGGCTGTAGGGCACGCATTTGGGGGTTAACTTGGGTGGAGCTCTGCTGGCCCTACTAAGCCAGCTAGCCAAGCCTGGACCAGCTTCCTGGCTTGATACACAGGTCAGCTGGTTGTGGTCAGCGGTACTAGCTGGTGCCCCACTGTTGGGGAGTTTGGGTACAAGGACACAGGCTTGTGGGCTACTCCTGCTCTTGCCCCCATTTGCTACCAATCAGTGGTTACAGGGACGGCTTGTGCTCAGGCAAGCTACACCTGCAATACATGTTGACAACATGTAAACAACATGCTGCTCGAGTGGTACCAAGTGGTTATGCAATGATAACACCCCAGGGTGCGTGTGCATTATTTGAAAATGTAAGGTTACTTATTGTGGTGGCTAATGTACATGTAGCTAGCTGGCTCTTCTCAATCGTACTGATGAATTAGAGAACTATATGAATAGACCCCTCCCAAAGCCTCAAATATATGTCACAACCATGCTATGTGTTGCTGTACATGGTGTGACTGTGTAATCATGGTTGCTCAGTTGCACTGTACATGTATAATTATTGTGCGTGTGTGTGTTACATTTTATACATGTGTATGTTCATGCATGGGCCATGGACACAACACCCAAATTGCAATTGGATGGGATCTCAGGTTCTTTTCCTCAGGACACAGGTAGTTAAAAAATACTGTCAAATAGGTATGCGGTCACAATGGCTATGCGTACATTTAAATACCACACATGCATATACAGCACTACAATGTAACACACATGGGAGTGGTGTGATGCTACCTGTGAAATCCAGTCACACACACCTAATACCCCGAGTACACATACTCCCTTGTCACACTCACTTTAGATGCACCATTCTGCACATCCACCTACTCAATGCACACTCCCTCACACCCAACATTCGGCACATCCACCCACTCAATGCACACTCCCTCACACTCACCCACTCTACACACACTACCACACACACACCCACTCAACACACAGTCCCTCACACCCATCCACTCTAAGCACACTCCCTCACACCCACTCACTCTACATTCAATCCCTCACAAACACACTCTACGCAGGGTCAAGTCACGTCAGTTCTTTCAACTTTTTGCATGACATTGTCCAATGTGTGTTTGTTTCTATTTAATAACGATTACTAAGGACTTTATAAACAGAAACACCCCCTGGTTTACATACACATGTAAGGTAGCGTCAACAAGCTGTAGTTCAAATGTGGTTAGTGTTACAGAGCTCAAACTTTGAATCCTTATGATACATACAAGATGGTTAGTTTCTATGCACACTGTCACACCCACCCACTCAATGCAAACTCCCTCACGACACCCACACACAATACACACTCCCTCACTCCCACCCACTCTAAACACTCCCTCACACCCACCCACACATCACGCACTACCTCCCACCCACCCACTCTTACACATGTTATCTCAAACCCACCAACTACACACTCCCTCACGCCCACCCATTCCACACTCCCTCACACCCACCTACATGTACTCTATGCACACTACCTCACTAACCCACTCAATGCACACTCCCTCATGACAACCACACTATGCACACTGCATCACACCCACCCACTCTACACATACTCCCTCACACCCACTCTACACTCCCTCATACCCACCCACCCTACACACATTCCCTCATGCCCACCCACTCTACACACTCCCTCACACCCACCCACTCTACCACACTCCCTAACCTCACACCCACCCACTCTACACATTCCCTCACACCTACCCACTCTACACACTCACTCATACCCACCCACTCTACACACTCCCTCACAACCACCCACTCTACGCACTCCCTCGATCACAACCACCCACTCTACACACACTCCCACACACCCACACTACACATATTCCCTCACACCCACCCACACTACACACTCCCTCACCCACCCACACTACACACTCCCTCACCCCCACCCACTCTAAACACACTCCCTCACACCCTCACTCTACACACTCCCTCATACCTACACACTCCCTCATACCCACCCACTCTGCACTCCCGCACACCACCCACTTTACACACACTCCCTCACACCCACCCACTCTATGCACACTCCCTCACACCCACCTATTTCTACATCAGGGGCGGCGGAAGGTATTTTTAAGTGGGGGGGGGTAAGTCTATGAATACATAATGAGTGGGCGTGGTAGATAGTAGTTGCGCACGCGAAAATGAACCGCTTGTTGAGTAGCTACTTAACGGTTCAGACTTTAATATCATCCGATTCCAGTTCTCTTTGGTTATAATGTACAACACAGTTAGTTACAGCTAATAATAATCCTACTCGGTAAAGTTGGGGGGTAAATACCCCCCCTACCCCCCCGGTTCCGCCGCCGCTGTACATTCCCTCACACCCACTCACTCTACAAACTCCCTCACACCAACCCATTCTACACACTCCCTCACACCCACCCACAATACACTCACCCTCACACCCACCCACAATTAGGGTTGAGCACTAAAGGCTATATTTGCCCCACCATTCGGATATCCGCGGAGGATAATTTTAGATAGCTATTCGGATCAAAATTCGGATTCTTAATACAGTGCTTTAATCATATACATCTATTTGTAACAATTTTATTCGATCACAATCATGTCACAAAACATTTTGTGATGTTTTGTAGGCTGTATGTGTTGCACAACCTGGCCCTATTTGTGGTTACATGTAATTAACTTACTAGGACAACTTGCTAGGAAAACACATGTATAACACATGTACATAGGGCTTGTACATGTAGGCTCAATGGGGAAATTCAATTTTGTGAACCAAGGAGATCTAATCCTTTTTAGTTGAAGATCAGGGATTAGGTTTGGCAGCTATGATTTTTGTTCACTTTTGAGGGTTAACAGTATCAGCTGGTTATTCAACTGTTATTGTTGCTTATCTGTAATAATCAGTCTAAACCACCTTTGGGCTACACGTATACCACATGCTTCTACCACTAATTGCCTGCAATTAATATCCTATTCTGATCAATCCAAAATGGACCCTCCATTAGGCTGCCATGCCATGGCATCAGATAGTGCCTAAGCCTATTAATAAGTACACCTAAGTCCCCTCAACAATAAGCCCCACCTACTCTATGCCTATGGCTACATGTAGTTCTGTTGTTGAACAATGTGTGGTATGTATCCTTGTGTACTGTCCTATCTGTGTACATGTATATGGGGTTGTTGTATGGCTTCTTATTATATGCACTTATCTTTACAGATAGGACAGACCCCACTGATGGAGGCATCACTTTGGGGTCTAAATTCTGACTCTGACAATCGATAGAGCCGTTGACACAGTATATATATGGCGCTTTTCAGTACAACCCGTGGTGTACCGGTGGAGAAAACATCTAGAAACGTGTTTACTAAACAGCTTACAGAAACGAAAATGCTGAATAACTACAAAGTCACGTGACAACTTTACACTTTCAATATGTGTTGTCATGTAGTTTACCAACATTACTCTGCAATCAGATTTTTGATATCATCTCCAAAAACCTAAGCCAAACATAGAAGTACTGAAAAAACATTTATAGCCAAGTACCACAGATTCAACTGTACACACTCCTTCACACCCACCCACTCAATGCACACACCCTCACATCCACCAACTCTATGCACACTCCCTCACACCCACCCACATTACACACACTCCCTCATACTCACCCTATTTACACACATTTCCTCACACCCACCCACTCTACACTTCCTCACACCCACCCACCTTACACACCCTCCCTCACACCCACCCACTCTACACACATTCCCTCACACACACCCACTCTACACATTCCCTCACAACCACCCACTCTACACACTCCTTCATACCCACCCACTCAATGCACACACCCTCACACCCACCCACTCTATGCACACTCCCTCACACCCATCCACACTACACACTCCCTCACAACCACCCACTTTACAAACTCCCTCCCACCCACCCACTCTACACACGCACCCTCACACTCGCCCACTCTACACACACTCCCTCATATCCACCCACTCTACACACTCCCTTACACCTACCCACTCTACACACACTCCCTCACACCCACCCACTTTACGCACTCCTTCACACCCACCCACTCTACACACTCCCTCACACCCACCCACTCTACACACTCCCACACACCCACCCACTCTACACACTCCCTTACACCTACCCACTCTACACACACTCCCTCACACCCACACACTCTACGCACTCCATCACACCCATCACACCCACCCACTCTACACACTCCCTCATATCCACCCACTCTACACACTCCCACACCCACCCACTCTACACACTCCCTCACAACCACCCACTCTACACATTCCCTCACACCCACCCACTCTACACACTCCCTCATACACACCCACTCTACACATTCCCTCACACCCAGCCATTCTACACACTCCCTCACACCCACCCACTCTACACACACCGTCACACCCACCCACTGTACACACTCCCTCATACCCACCCACTCTACACACTCCCTCACACCCACCCACTCTACACACTCCCTCACACCCACCCACTCTACACTCCCTCACACCCACCCACTCTACACACTCCCTCACACCCACACACTCTACACACGCCCTCACACCCACCCACTCTACACACTCCCTCACACCCACACACTCTACACACACTCCCTCACACCCACCCACTCTACACACTCCTTCACACCCACACACTCCCTCATACACACACCCACACACTCTACACACTCCCACACACCCACACACTCTACACACTCCCTCATACCCACCCACTCTACACACTCCCTCATACCCACCCACTCTACACACTCCCTCACACCCACCCACTCTACACACTCCCTCACAACCACCCACTCTACACACTCCCTCATACTCACCTCCTCACACCCACCCACCTTACACACCCTCCCTCACACCCACCCACTCTACACTTCCTCACACCCACTCACCTTACACACCCTCCCTCACACCCACCCACTCTACACACATTCCCTCACACCCACCCACTCTACACACATTCCCTTACACCCACCCACTCTACACACATTCCCCTACACCCACCCTCTCTACACACATTCCTTCACACCCACCCACTCTACACACTCCCTCACACCCACCCACTCAATGCACACACCCTCACACCCACCCACTCTATGCACACTCCCTCACACCCACCCACTCTACACACTCACTCACACCCACCCACTCTACACACTCCCTAACACCCACCCACTCTACACACTCCCTCACACCCACCCACAGTACACTCCCTCACACCCACCCACTCTACACACTCCCTCACAACACCCAGTCTATGCACACTCTCACACACCCACACACTCTACACACTCCCTCACACCCACCCACTCTACACACACTCCCTCACACCCACCCACAGTACACTCCCTCACACCCACCCACTCAATGCACACACCCTCACACCCACCCACTCTATGCACACTCCCTCACACCCACCCACTCTACACACTCACTCACACCCACCCACTCTACACACTCCCTAACACCCACCCACTCTACACACTCCCTCACACCCACCCACAGTACACTCCCTCACACCCACCCACTCTACACACTCCCTCACAACCACCCAGTCTATGCACACTCTCACACACCCACACACTCTACACACTCCCTCACACCCACCCACTCTACACACACTCCCTCACACCCACCCACAGTACACTCCCTCACACCCACCCACTCTACACACTCCCTCACACCCACCCACTCTACACACACTCCCTCACACCCACCCACAGTACACTCCCTCACACCCACCCACTTTACACACTCTCCCTCACACATACCCACTACACACTCCCTCACACCCACCCACTCTACACACTCCCTCACACCCACCCACTCTACACTCCCTCACACCCACCCACTCTACACACACTCCCTCACACATACCCACTACACACTCCCTCACACCCACCCACTCTACACACTCCCTCACACCCACCCACTCTACACACTCCCTCACACCCACCCACTCTACACTCCCTCACACTCCCTCACATTCACCCACTTTACACACTTCCTCACACCCACCCACTCTATACTCCCTCACAACCACCCACCCTACACACTCCCTCATACCCACCCACTTTACACACTCCCTCATACCCACCCACTTTACACACTCCCTCACACCCACCCACCCACTCTACACACTCTCACACCCACCCACTCAAAACACTCCCTCACACCCACCCAATCAACGCACACTCCCTCACACCCACCCACCCACTCTACACACTCTCACACCCACCCACTCAAAACACTCCCTCACACCCACCCAATCAACGCACACTCCCTCACACCCACCCACTCTACACACACTCGGTTGCACCCACCCTCTCTATGCACACATTCCCTCACATGCATAAATGGATAAGAAGTGCCATGTTATTTTTACTTTCTCGATGCTGTCACGGACCTTAGTGATGATTACATTCCTTGGTATGCTAAATCATCAAGCTCATTGCATGCCGTCCTCATACAATGTACATGTACATACGGGTAGGTGTTAGACATGACAATGCTGTTTCATGTATATAGGTTGGCTATATTCAATATGTCTATGGTACCACCACATGTGGGAAATGGGCATGCTGAAGGGTCCCACTACCAGGTCCCCAGGCCATACATCACTAGGCTCACCTGTGTCAATGTACTCTTTCCAGAGCCAGAATGACCACACAATACAACCTTTCCATATGAGTCTGCAGGAAAGCTGGTGCAAGTTTTCTGCACCCGGTTAAACACACCAAGAGATTTGTACCCAGCAACCATCATGGCTGTACGTCCATTACTGTTCTTCAGATTGATGTCAATACCAGGATGGGACAGGAGTGCTCTAACACAGCTGGCCCTACGGTCTTTGGTAGCTTGATTGTATTCATCATCCCTGGCAGCTACATGCAGAGCAGTATCTTCATCCTGGTGGTAAGGGCAATTAATTCACTGTCAATCATTACAATTGCACATGCCCACACCCATCATAACACATGTACATGTACATGTACTTTTCAATTAATGGAAGGTACACATATGTACATGTAAGTGATAAATAAGGTAGCCTGATTGTATTCATAATCATCTTAACCCAAATGGAACTCACTGTCAATGACAGGGGCGGATTTAGGGGGGGGGGGGGGGGTCCAGGGGGTCCGGACCCCCCCTTTCCTATATGAAGAATGACGTAATGCATACTGTAATCTATGCAGCGTTCTGCATGTTACCATCCTTTGCAGGCTTGCACATTGTTCTAGCCAAGCGGGATCTAGATCGATCTAACTAAATCCTCCCCTATTAACGAAATTTAATTTTGCATGTGTGGTTAATTAGAATTTAATCGCGCGATCAATCGAATAGTGCGTGTGAGCAGGAATTGAGGTAAGCGATCAAAAGACGTGAATCAGTGGCGTATTTAGGGGGGGGGGGGGCTCAGGGGGCTAAAGCACCCCCCTCCGACCCAAGAATGAATATAATTAAAAAAATCCGTACGGTACGCTTTCGTGCGGTAATTTAATTTAATTCACTTCTATTATTAACATCACTAATTTCACTATATAAAGATTACCGTAAAGTCCACTCTGCCCCCACCGAAAAAAATGTTTCGTGTTTAAACGAGCGTATCTTCGTAATCATGAACGCAGCTGCAAGCATGCCGTTCTTTAAAATCCTGTTGCCTGGAGTACCAGCTCTTTCCTGAAATGCTAAACAGGATGTCGGAAGCGTTAACGATTACAAAGATGCGCTAGTTTAAAACACGAGACATTTTTTCGTTGGGACATCTATATACGTAGTTGGATTCCGTTGACTGTTAGTCGTCCTCCAGCTGTAAAGCGCATTTTAGATACTACTTCGTCAACCACTTGAAGCCAGGTGCTGATTACATGCACTTTTACTATGTAAATTTATCCTTGGCATGGATACAGTTTCAGAAGTTCATCAGCCGCAGTTTGCATCCACAGTATTAAAGCTGCATTGCTAGCAAATGCCGAGCACTTATCGGTATTCACAACATACTCAGCGGATCATTTAGAGTTCTAATGCACTCTTCGGCGGCTTCTGGATATATATGCATGCACCTTATTAGTGGATGCGCTCGGCGCCATCTTTGGCGATTGAAGACATTCTTGCCGATTGAGCCGTTGTATTTTTGTTAAACTATACTGCCACAGCAAAAAAACGCGTCAAATCAATTATTGATTCACAATTGATTTCACAGTAGAATCAATCGCAAATCAAGTGCACTTGATTTTGCTGTGAAATCATGCGTTGATTTAACAGTTGATTTAAAATCTGTTGCGAAATCAATAATTGATTTGATGCATAAAAGCTGTGGATTATTGGATCTGTTCTACTCGAAATAACCGCTTTGTGAATCTCCATTTGATGCGTTCATTTGCTGTGTGCTGAGTGGGCGTGGTTTCAAAAATTTCGCGCACGCTTTGCGCGCTATCCGTTCAGCACCCCCCTCCTTGTATTTCTGGATACGCGCCTGTGAATGGGATGGATCTCAGATTCTTTTCGTAGGTTATTACCGTAGCTATAGAGCTAAACAAACTAAAAGTAGTATACTATAGTAAAACATACGCGAGTCGTTTATAGACCGACATGTAGCCACGTGCACGCTTTGGGCACAAATTCACAAACGCTTTACGTCACAAAGTAGCAGTAGGAACCATAGCATTGTGAAAAATGAAGAGTTTTCTCGTCGCTATCCATGCAAGTGTAATCCGGATATCGCAGATGTTTGTATTGGATATCACTATGAATTTCATGCTAAATAAACGCAAAAGCAAAAAGCGGCTGGGGCTTCGCCCCAGACACCCCACTTGGGGAGCTATCAGCGCTCCCCCAGACCCCCTTGCTGTCACGGGAGGGGGCACGCCCCCTCCCGTACCCTCCCCCAGTTGTGAATACATTTATTGGACCCCCTCCTTTCCCAAACCCTGGATCCGCCCCTGAATGAATACCATTCATATACTCACACCCATCCACACCTGCACCATAGAGTACATGTACTAAATACCCCCCCATGTGTTTAATTGTCCATACTTTTAAGTCTTGTTAGCGTGCTATTTCTTTCCAGAAATATTGAAACAGGTATGTGCTAGCGTCAATGGTTATGACAATATGCTTGATTAAACACGCCTTTTTGTGGGGATGGAGGGGAGGGCGTAGCACACGTACTCATCAATAAAGCTATAGAAAATCACCCAACAACATACACTCAGAACACATGTGGCCTTAATGCAAGGAGAGCACATAACTCCATATAATGCACCACATTGCCACACCCATACATGGTGCCTAAAGTGTCCCCAATGAAGAGACAACTTTTTGCTTTGCTTGTAACATTTGAACCTTTCAGGCTACATGTACGAAAATTAGATATTACCTATCACTTCTGTACACGAAAAGGTTGTTTTAAAAGGTAAATGAACTTTCGGTTTACTGCCTCTACATGTATGTCACAACCCCTCCTCCCCTAGAATGTATATTTATAGTTAGCTTTCATTCAGTACTTCTACTCTTTTCAAAACCTGCCCTTCCATCGCAATGACTATACATGTACTGTAAGCTTGCCTGTCAGGGTCTAGGGCAGAGCCCCTTCCAGAAGCTTTGCAATTGTAGCACTTTTTAAAGTCCAGAAACCAATTGAAAGACAATGTAAACTTATGGTCACTGCATCTCCCTCTTCCCCATGCTGATGCAGCACGTGATGTCCCCCCTCCTCCCCATGCTGATGCAATGCTTATGCAACAATCTGGCTGGGGCAGGTGTGTGACATGTGCATGTGTATAATAAGGGCATGTGTGTAGTGAAGGAGATGCACTGTGTGTAATGAGGTCAGACTGCAGGAAGAATGTGAGCAAAAGAAAGAGAACCATGAGACGGTATGTGTACATGTACATGTACTTGCCCCTCCCTCTCTGCTGACGATTTGAAACATGTCCAAATTATATGTTAAAGGCCATGGTGGAGGCAGCTGGGTAAGATCCATACAGGAGGGACAACTCAAGAGTATTCCATCACCCGTCCTTTGTACCATGTGTCTAAGAAATATTCAGTGGAGGCAATAAAACAACGTTCTCTGAAATAATGCTAATTAGTGATGTCCTTACAATCAGAGCAATACTACTGCCTCCGTAAGATATTACTTTAAACTTCAGACAATATAAAATTTTCAAAACGTTTTGGCTGTGCATGAACAGTAAAAAAAAGTTATAAAGGTTTAATGTGTGTGAATTTCCTATAATAAGACACTCCCACATACATGTATCTGATTCCCGCTTGACTGCAAATGTTTCAAGCAACTTTTGTTTATTTCGTGCACAAATGGAGAGCAATAGTGCTGCCAGTGCATGGCACAATGCTGATGCAGGCTCTCAGTTGCTATACAGAGTACTAAGGGTCTCTGAAAATGCAATTCATCAGTCGAGTCTACAAACAACGGGACATGCATGCCTCAAGTATGCCCTAATTTTAAAAACAATGCTGTCTAATTAATGCTCAATGTCATATATCTTAAAAACTACATGTACAATCTTTTGGCAATATATGACAGTTGTTTTCACATCCTTCCTCACAATGGACCGTCATTTTTTTGAAAGTCTCTTCGATTATGAAAAAAAATCACCTCTCGGTCAAGAGGTTATCACTCACTATACCTCACTGACCTAATGAAGGGTTTACTGCCTCTATACACCCCCCTCCTTCCCCACAAAGGGTTTACTATCTCTATACAACTCCTCCTCCCCCTTGAAGGGTTTACTGCCTCTATAAAACTCCTTCTCCCCCTTGAAGGTTAACTGCCTCTATACAACTCCTCCTCCCCCTTGAAGGGTTTACTGCCTCAATACAACCCCTCCTCACCCTTGAAGGTTCACTGCCTCTATAAAACCCCTCCTCCCCCTTGAAGGGTTTACTGCCTCTATACAACCCCCTGAAGGGTTCACTGCCTCTATACAACCCCTCCTCCCCCTTGAAGGTTTACTGCCTCTATACAACACCCTCCTCCCTCTTGCAGGGTTCACTGCCTCTATACAACACCCTCCTCCCCCTTGAAGGGTTTACTGCCTCTATATAACCCCTCCTCCCCATTGAAGGGCTTACTGCCACTATACCAGCCCCCCCCCTCCCCCTTGAAAAATTCACTGCCTCTATACAACCCTTCCTCCCCCTTAAAGGGTTTACTGCCTCAATACAACCCCCTCCTCTCCCTTGAAGGGTTTACAGTCTCTAATACAACCCCTCCTCCCCCTTGAAGGGTTCACTGCCTCTATACAACCCCTGCTCCCCCTTAAAGGGTTTACTGCCTCTACACAACCCCTCCTCCCCCTTGAAGGGTTTACTGCCTCAATACAACCCCCCTCCACCCCA
The DNA here is from genome assembly GCA_949361645.1 of Spongilla lacustris. Lineage (NCBI taxonomy): Eukaryota > Metazoa > Porifera > Demospongiae > Spongillida > Spongillidae > Spongilla > Spongilla lacustris. The sequence goes on from OX442415.1 coordinate 9,619,977, forward strand.
TTGAAGTGTTTACTGCCTCAATACAACCCCCTCCACCCCATTGAAGGGTTTACTGCCTCTATACAACCTCCACCCCATTGAAGAGTTTACTGCCTCAATACAACCCCTCCACCCCCTTGAAGGGTTTACTGCCTATATACAACTCCCTCCTCCCCCTTGAAAGTATACAAGCCCCTCCTCCCCCTTGAAGGGTAAACTGCCTCTATACAACCCCCGCCTCCCCCTTGAAGGGTTTACTGCCTCTATACAACCCCTCCTCCCCTTTGAAGGGTTCACTGCCTCTAAACAACCCCTCCTCGCCCTTGAAGGTTTACTGCCTCTATACAACCCCTCCTCCCCCTTGAAGGGTTTACTGCCTCTATACAACCCCCTCCTATCTCCTTTCCAAAATGCCATGATGTCATCCACAAATTCCAGCTTTACCTCTGGCTTCACCTCTCACCAAATGTACTCTTTTAGCTCATGGCACAGGTTCTCCACCAGCATGACATGACATGCTAAACTAAGTTAATATACTGTGTAGGTTGACCCATACACCTGTACATGTAGGTGTACAGGTAAGTGGCTTAGTGTTCATCAATCTAACACTCAATACATACACAAACATACTCTGCTTCACTACACACTAACATAATACAATAGCTACACATCCCTGAAGCCATACAAATTCATACCTTAGCAACAAGGTCCAACACACACAACATTCAGCACACAGATCACTCACACTATGCCCTCTTCACACAAGGGAACATGGGACTGGATTACACTCACCCAATCCTGAAGGTTGGCCTGGGCACCCCTATCCAACAGCAGCTGCACACACTCAACATGCCCCCCACGTGATGCCTTCATCAGTGGGGTCTGTCTGAACTGTAAAGATAAGTGCATATAATAAGAAGCCATACAACAACCCCATATACATGTACACAGATAGGACAGTACACAAGGATACATACCACACATTGTTCAACAACAGAACTACATGTAGCCATAGGCATAGAGTAGGTGGGGGCTTATTGTTGAGGGGACTTAGGTGTAATAATATATGCTTGTACATGTACGTGCAGAACAGGCATATCATTGATGTCAACCCGTTCTCTTCTACAGTATGCAATATGTGTGTTTAGCCCACTTTAGGTGTGTTCTGATGTCCTAATTATACACTGCACTGACTTTTTAATATTGTAAAGTGGCTGGGGATATTTGCCATAGGCTGGGAGGATGGGTGTGGCCAGACCTGCTACTCAATCCTAACTCTGGAATTCACTACACACTAACATAATACAATAGCTACACATCCCTGAAGCCATACAAATTCACACTTAACCAACAAGGTCCAACACACACAACATTCTGCACACAGATCACTCACACTATGCCCTCTTCACACAAGGGAACGGACTACACTCACCTCATCCTGATGGTTGGCCTGGGCACCCCTATCCAACAGCAGCTGCACACACCCAACATGCCCCCCAGCTGATGCCTCCATCAGTGGGGTCCATCCCCCCTGTAATAAGAAGCCATACAACAACCCCATATACATGTACACAGATAGGACAGTACACAAGGATACATACCACACATTGTTCAACAACAGAACTACATGTAGTCATAGGCATAGAGTAGGTGGGGGCTTTTTGTTGAGGGGACTTTGGTGTACTTATTAAATATGCTGGTATCACACATCAGGATACATACTTGACCCACACTCAATAGTATATAGTATGCACAGAGACTGGGAACGAGGTGCATTCCAATGTTACACCACACTTAGTAGTGCATTGGTAGAGGGGAACAAATAACATGTTAAAAATGCTTCAAATGTTAATGCATAATTCCCATTTGCCGCCATTGAATTATTCCCACCAGTGGGTGTGGTGTAACATTGGAATGCATCTCATTCCAAGTCTCTATGGATACTAGCTATACATTAAATGAAGGAATAGGATAAGTGATGTTTGGAATTTGCAATCTTTGCAACCCTCCTCTCCCTTTAAGAGTTCACTGCCCCCCTCCTCCCCCTTGAAGGGTTCACTGCCTCCAAACAAACCCCTCCTGCCTCTATACACATATGGAGAAATGGCCCATACATAGGCGGTCATTTGCTTTTGTTTTCAAATTGAATTTAAAACAAGTTTATAATTTACTTAAAATGATGCAAGCTGGACAAATATCGAACTACATAGGCCCTGCATGATTCCATGATCTGATACGCAGGTGTGCTATGTGAATTTAGTACGTGCAGAACAGGCATATCATTGATGTCAACCCGTTCTCTTCTACAGTATGCAATATGTGTGTTTAGCCCACTCTAGGTGTGTTCTGATGTCCTAATTATACACTGCACTGACTTTTTAATATTGTAAAGTGGCTGGGGATATTTGCCATACCTACATGTAGGCTGGGAGGAGGGGTGTGGCCAGACCTGCTACTCAATCCTTACTCTGCTTCACTACACACTAACATAATACAATAGCTACACATCCCTGAAGCCATACAAATTCACACTTCACCAACAAGGTCCAACACACACAACATTCTGCACACGGATCACTCACACTATACCCTCTGCACACAAGGGAACATGGGGCTGGACTACACTCACCTTATCGTGAAGGTTGGCCTGGGAACCCCTATCCAACAGCAGCTGCACACACCCAACATGCCCCCAAAGTGATGCCTTCATCAATGGGGTCTGTCCCCTCTGTAAAGATATGTGCATATAATAGGAAGCCATACCACCAGACTAGTACACAATTCAAGGATACATACCACACATTGTTCAACAACAGAACTACATGTAGTCATAGGCAGTGAGTAGGTGGGGGCTTATTGTTGAGGGGACTTAAGTGTACTTAAATATACTTGCATCATACATCAGGATACATACTTGACCCACACTCAATAGTATATAGTATGCACAGACTGGGAACGAGGTGCATTCCAATGTTACACCACACTTAGTAGTGCATTGGTAGAGGGGAATAAATAACATGTTTTTCAGTAGAAAAATGTTTCAAAAATGCCATTTGCCGCCATTGAATTATTCCCACCAGTGGGTGTGGTGTAACATTGGAATGCATCTCATTCCAAGTCTCTATGGATACTAGCTATACATTAAACGAAGGGATTACTGCCTCTTAACACAACCCCCTCCTCCCTCTTGAAGGGTTCACTGCCTCCAAACAAACCCCTCCTGCCTCTATACACATATGGAGAAATGGCCCATACATAGGCGGTCATTTGCTTTTGTTTTCAAATTGAATTTAAAACAAGTTTATAATTTACTAAAAATCACATGATGCATGCTGGAAAAATATCGGACTACGTAGGCCCTGCATGATTCCATGATCTGATACGCAGGTGTACTATGTGAATTTAGTACGTGCAGAACAGGCATATCATTGATGCCAACCCGTTCTCTTCTACAGTATGCAATATGTGTGTTTAGCCCACTTTAGGTGTGTGCTAATGTCCTAATTATACACTGCACTGACTTTTTAATATTGTAAAGTGGCTGGGGATATTTGCCATACCTACATGTAGGCTGGAGGGAGGGGTGTGGCCAGACCTCCTAGCTGGTATGAGAGGGACCCGACCCTCAATCCTTACCCAGTAACTACGTAGGCCCTGCATGATTCCATGATCTGATATGCGGATGTACTATGTGAATTTAGTACGTGCAGAACAGGCATATCATTGATGTCAACCTGTTCTCTTCTACAGTATGCAATATGTGTGTTTAGCCCACTTTAGGTGTGTTCTGATGTCCTAATTATACACTGCACTGACTTTTTAAGATTGTAAAGTGGCTGGGGATATTTGCCATAGGCTGGGAGGAGGGGTGTGGCCAGACCTGCTACTCAATCCTTACTCTGCTTCACCACACACTAACATAATACAATAGCTACACATCCCTGAAGCCATACAAATTCACACTTCACCAACAAGGTGCAACACACACAACATTCTGCACACAGATCACTCACACTATACTCTCTTCACACAAAGGAACATGGGACTGGACTACACTCACCTTATCCTGAAGGTTGGCCTGGGCACCCCTATCCAACAGCAGCTGCACACACCTAACATGCCCCCAAAGTGATGCCCACATCAGTGGGGTATGTCCCTCCTGTAAAGATAAGTGCATATAATAAGAAGCCATACAACAACTTAGTAGTGCATTGGTAGAGGGGAACAAATAACATGTTTTTCAGTGGAAAAATGTTTCAAAAATGCCATTTGCCGCCATTGAATTATTCCCACCAGTGGGTGTGGTGTAACATTGGAATGCATCTCATTCCAAGTCTCTATGGATGCTAGCTATACATTAAACGAAGGGATTACTGCCTCTTAACACAACCCCCTCCTCCCCATTGAAGGGCTCACTGCCTCCAAACAAACCCCTCCTGTCTCTATACACATATGGAGAAATGGCCCATACATAGGCGGTCATTTGCTTATAAATTGAATTTAAAACAAGTTTATAATTTAAATCGCATGATGCATGCTGGACAAATATTGAACTACGTAGGCCGGCCCTGCATGATTCCATGATCTGATACGCAGGTGTACTATGTGAATTTAGTACGTGCTGAACAGGCATATCATTGATGTCAACCCGTTCTCTTCTACAGTATGCAATATGTGTGTTTAGCCCACTCTAGGTGTGTTCTGATGTCCTAATTATACACTGCACTGACTTTTTAATATTGTAAAGTGGCTGGGGATATTTGCCATACCTACATGTAGGCTGGGAGGAGGGGTGTGGCCAGACCTGCTACTCAATCCTTACTCTGCTTCACTACACACTAACATAATACAATAGCTACACATCCCTGAAGCCATACATATTCCCACTTCACCAACAAGGTCCAACACACACAACATTCTGCACACAGATCACTCACACTATGCCCTCTTCACACAAGGGAACATGGGACTGGACTACACTCACCACATCCTGAAGGTTGGCCTGGGCACCCCTATCCAACAGCAGCTGCACACACTCAACATGCCCCCTAACTGATGCCCACATCAGTGGGGTATGTCCCTCCTGTAAAGATAAGTGCATATAATAAGAAGCCATACAACAACCCCATATACATGTACACAGATAGGACAGTACACAAGGATACATACCACACATTGTTCAACAACAGAACTACATGTAGTCATAGACATAGAGTAGGTGGGGGCTTATTGTTGAGGGGACTTAGGGTGTACTTATTAAATATGCTTGCCTCATACATCAGGATACATACTTGACCCACACTCAATAGTATATAGTATGCACAGAGACTGGGAACGAGGTGCATTCCAATGTTACACCACACTTAGTAGTGCATTGGTAGAGGGGAACAAATAACATGTTTTTCAGTGGAAAAATGTTTCAAAAATGCATAATTCCCATTTGCCGCCATTGAATTATTCCCACCAGTGGGTGTGGTGTAACCTTGGAATGCATCTCACTCCAAGTCTCAATGGATACTAGCTATAAATTAAATGAAGTAATTACTGCCTCTTAACACAACCCCCTTCCCCTTGAAGGGTTCACTGCCTCTATACAACCCTACCTCCCCCTTGAAGGGTTTACTGCCTCTATACAACCCCTCCTCCCCCTTGAAGGGTTCACTGCCTCCAAACAAACCCCTCCTGCCTCTATACACATATGGAGAAATGGCCCATACATAGGCGGTCATTTGCTTTTGTTTTCAAATTGAATTTATAACAAGTTTATAATTTCGCATGATGCATGCTGGACAAATATCAAACTACGTAGGCCCTGCCTGATTCCATGATCTGATACGCAGGTGTACTATGTGAATTTAGTATGTGCAGAACAGGCATATCATTGATGTCAACCCGTTCTCTTCTACAGTATGCAATATGTGTGTTTAGCCCACTTTAGGTGTGTTCTGATGTCCTAATTATACACTGCACTGACTTTTTAAATTGTAAAGTGGCTGGGGATATTGTCCATACCTACATGTAGGCTGGGGGGAGGGGTGGTCATTTGCTTTGTTTTCAAATTGAATTTTTAAAAACAAGTTTATAATTTACTAAAAATCACATGATGCATGCTGGACAAATATTGAACTACGTAGGCCCTACATGATTCCATGATCTGATGCGCAGGTGTACTATGTGAATTTAGTACGTGCAGAACAGGCATATCATTGATGTCAACCCGTTCTCTTCTACAGTATGCAATATGTGTGTTTAGCCCACTTTAGGTGTATTCTAATGTCCAAATTATACACTGCACTGACTTTTTACATTTTAAAGTGGCTGGGGTACCTGCATGTACAGGCTAGAAGGAGGGGTGTGGCCAGACCGCCTAGCTGGTATGGGAGGGACCCGCCCCTCAATCCTTACCCAGTAAGCCCCGCCCCTAACATTTAATCCTCCTGTATCCGGCCCTACCATACTGATTTGAAGTCTAACAATCTTACCTCATCAGTTGCATCAACGTGTGCTCCTTGGTCAAGAAGGCTGGTGATCTCCTCTATCCTGCCATCACCTGCTGCATATTTTAGCTTCCTTCCAAGATCCTAAAAAAAGTTAATCATCAGTAAACACCACACACATCTATGAGGCAGCCATTCTTGTACATATGACTTCTGTAACCGATAACTCTGGCATTAGCACACCATACAGTACACGCACACACATACATACACACACACATACACAGATACATACACAAACACACACACATACACACACTGGTACTCATATACAGTACACGTACATGCACACGCAGTACACACACGCTGTCATATGCGGCACTACCCCCCCCCCCCCCCCCACACACACACACACACACTTTCATTCATGTAATCATTTAGATTAGTGTGCGTAGGTGTAAGAGGGATCGAGGGGGTACCCTCCCTTGCCTGCACCCTTCCCACTTTCTTTATACTAAATAACGGACGTAACCAACACTCCATGAAACGAAAGAAAATAGGGGATAGTGAGGGAGGGGGGAACCCCTCCTTCCTTTAAAGAAAACTGTCACGTGGTATGGTTAACGGTAGGATGCTGGTATCGTTGTGTTCCTAGCTTGTTGTATGCCGCCCAAAGACTAACCAAACAACCTCGGTAGGAAGAAGAGGAGGAATAGAAACAGTAGCAACAGTCATCGTAATAAAGCAGGTGGATATCATTATACGTACGGGCGTTACATCACCGATCCACAGGCGCACACAGGAAATAGAATCATGCATAGATGCGTAATTTAGCCGCATCAAACGGAATTTTGGGTTACCTCTTTGGATAAAGCCATTGTTGCTGCTCAAAATGTGGTGAGATCGAAAATGGGCTGTTTTTCCACTAGCTAGGCCACGATCGCGCATGCGCGAATGACTACATATAATATAATAATATGATACATAATCAGGACCCACGGTAGTGGGTCCTATGTAGGATTGGCTTCGTGGGCGTGGTTTTTGATTGAGTGTTTTAAAACGGTAATGAAGCGTTGCCTTTACTCGCCAGCTCGCATATAATCCATCACAAACATGACAGATATACACATATAACGTGAACTTCGCTAAACAGTGCCGTTTACGTGGTGTGACAAGTCGGTACCAAAATTCCACCATTTCATTTTTGTCCTCCTCCCCCTACCCCTCCCCTCCCCTCCCCCCCCCCCCTCCCCCTCCCCCTCCTCCCCCTCCTCCTCCTCCTCCTCCTCCTCCTCCTCCTCCTCCTCCTCCTCCTCCTCCTCCTCCTCCTCCTCCTCCTCCTCCTCCTCCTCCTCCTCCTCCTCCTCCTCCTCCTCCTCCTCCTCCTCCTCCTCCTCCTCCTCCTCCTCCTCCTCCTCCTCCTCCTCCTCCTCCTCCTCCTCCTCCTCCTCCTCCTCCTCCTCCTCCTCCTCCTCCTCCTCCTCCTCCTCCTCCTCCTCCTCCTCCTCCTCCTCCTCCTCCTCCTCCTCCTCCTCCTCCTCCTCCTCCTCCTCCTCCTCCTCCTCCTCCTCCTCCTCCTCCTCCTCCTCCTCCTCCTCCTCCTCCTCCTCCTCCTCCTCCTCCTCCTCCTCCTCCTCCTCCTCCTCCTCCTCCTCCTCCTCCTCCTCCTCCTCCTCCTCCTCCTCCTCCTCCTCCTCCTCCTCCTCCTCCTCCTCCTCCTCCTCCTCCTCCTCCTCCTCCTCCTCCTCCTCCTCCTCCTCCTCCTCCTCCTCCTCCCTTGCCTCCTCACCACCAGGTGGTATGTAGGCTTCAAATATCTAATTGGTGGGAGGGGTTTGGTTACCATGGTAACCATGGCTGCTGCAATTACCATTTCATCATCAGAGGTATCCTCTTTGTTACAAGTGTCTCCAGTCTCCTCCCTAGTCTGTTCCCCTGGGACCAGTGGTGCCTCGGTGGGTACTACCTGCTCAGGTGGGTCTGGGGACTGGGGGTACCAAGCTTGTCAAGCCAGTGGAGACATGAGTAGACATGTTCCAGCTAGGGAACCATCCAACCCCTCCTTCACCAGGAGCACCTGTTCTGTGCATGTGCACATGTACATGATTAAAAATCCAATATCACTAATGGCTGCAGTACGGTATAGACCCAATTCTGTACAACATGATTGAAGTTCAACAGTGCTGACCACCCATCTATCAAACCACAACCCCTTTAGCCACACCCTCTTTAGCAGCACCTTACCTCGTATGTCCTCCAGGTCAATATCTGCTTTCAAAGGAAACTGATTATAACACCTAATCAAAACAGGTGCCTAGCAACCAGACTTTGGTGATTGGTGCACAGCTCTTCAAGGTGCAATCCAAGTGTCCTGATCCTGGGGAGGAGGGAGGAGAAGGGAAGGGGAGGAAGGAGGGAAGGGACTATTAGTCATGCATTTACAACTGTTTTGTGTGTGTGGGGAAGGGGGAGGAGGGAGGGGAGGGGGAGGAGGGGTGGGAGGAGAGAAGGAGGGGCCAAAGGCGGAACATTTACTGTCAGCCCAATGAACCAAGAAGGGGAACCTTTGTTATATGGCCAGGACCCCTCCCCCTCACCTCCTCAAGGCTACCTGTGCCTTCAGGTCCAGACAACGTACGTCCTCAGCAACATCAGACAGCTGATGAGGGTCACCCTTGGTGGGGTGTTGGGGGACTTTGTGCCCCCTTGGAGGGTCACCTTGGGAGGGTAGGGGGAGGGAGGGAGGGGGAAGAGGAAATGGATGAATTTTGATAATAATAGACCCCCCCCCCCCCCCCCCCCCCACAGGTCCATACCAAAGTATTGGTTCTTATGGAACTCATTGCTCCAGCTAAGTTCTGTGTGCATGGAATCAAGGCAGTTACAGAGTGCAGTAAGCTGGGGTCCAAGGTCAGACAGGTGCAAGAAACCACCTTCTAAAAGAGGGAAGGGGAGGAGGAGTGGGGGGTGGAAGCTGTTACATAATTGTGCTAACAAATAGGTAAAATCTCATACCTGGTGAAGCATTGTACAGGTGGGAGAGGCATAGAGCCACATGACACAGGTACTCTGAGTTCTGCACAGCCAAAAGCCGACAGCCATCCTTGGAGAGTGGGATGGGGAGGAGGCACAGGTGATGGGAGGAGGTATCATCCCACTTTGATTTACCTGTGTAAAGGTATTACAGACCACACCCCCTACCTTGATAGACTCTAGGGACAGGTGGGGAGGCTTGCTGCCCAGCTCATCCTCTTTCCCCTCCTCCCCATCCTGCTGAGTCATGTGACCATGAAGTTGGTCCAAGGGTGTCATGGCTAGACCACCCCCTCCGCCCACCTCTTCAGCCAAAGGATGGCTTCACGCCCTCAAGGTTTAAACGTGTTACATTTTGGGATGTGCAGTATGAGAGGGTGAGAGCCAGTGTTAATGAGGGTGTGATAAGTGATGTTTGGAGTGTGATAAGTGATGTTTGGAGTGTGTGATAAGTGGTATGTTATGGAGGGTGTTGATATGGATACTGATGATGTAGGATCTGTGTGTTCAAACACAGGTTAGTGTACATGGATGTGTGTGTGGTGTATGTGGTGTACATGTGTGTATGTGTGGATGGATGTCTGCACATGTGTGCAAGCACAGGCTGCTCATCAGAGGCCATCTTGGTGAGCCACAATGTATGTGGCAAAGATGAGAGGCATAGGAAATGACTTACTGTATGTATCTAGTAGTGTCAAAACCAAATACTTGTAAGCAATGATACATTTGAGACTAGGAATGTGTGTACATATGCAAGGGCTTCATGTGATGTGTATGCTGGTATGTAATGCTTGATGCTGCTGGTGTAAATTATCTGAGTGCTCAATCTTGTGATGAAATGAACACTTCTGTAGAAGAGAGTTTGTATAATCGTTTCCTCGTAGATGGGCTATTGAATCGTACACCTCTATGGATGACAATAATTGTAAACATACTCCCCAGGACAATATCTCTGGACAAGCATTTATTATGACTCCACCCCCTTCCCCTGGGGACAGACTTGTAAATGCCCCCCAGACAACTTCTGTTACATCTTCTAACCCCTCCGGGGAAGGTATATAAAATCACCACCCCACCGATATATTTCCTATAACACACACACACACACACACGCACACACACACACGCACACACACACACATACATACACACACATACACACACATACATACACACACACACATGCACACACACATACACACACACACAAACACACACAAACACACACACATACACACACACATACACACATACACACACACACAAACACATACACAAACACACACACACAAACACACACACCCATTTATTGTCAAAATGCGATATATCGCGGCAACACTGGCTAATAACGATCAATTTTTAGTCATATCGTACGTGTACAAACCTAAACAAAGATATACAGAAATTAGAAACATAAATTTAGAAACAAGCAGAGAATAAGCATACATGTACATGTAGGTATATCTAGAGTTGACCCTAGATGCACGCATGCACGTGTGCACTAAACGAGCTACCACGTGCACTTTGTACAAAACCGTGCACGCACTGGCGTATACCTACCTCCTATTGCTTGTGCCGCGGGCGAGTTCTAAACATAAAACAAATAATCGAAGCCCTCCTAACACCAGACCTGCCTTATAGTACACCACAATCCCTTCGTCCTCCATCAACCATTAACTAGTATTAATAATATCCCTGGGCACGTGATGAGACAGGACTTCATTGCTTTCATCTTTTATGGTTTCAATATGTACATGTACCAATGTCCAAAGGAAAAAAAAAAATACATTTCTTTTTAAATAGAGCACACTGCGCAGGCGACTGCAGGCTCGGGCTTGTAAGCGTCTTTGTAAGCAGACATTTCGGCGACCGCGGCAAGCTCGTACGACTTGCTCTGCAGGATCTTGGCTGCCTCGGCGTCGTCAACGCAGATGTTGTCGCTGGGGAACTTGGGGTTGGATGCCAGGATACCCGTGTACTCCGTGGTCCATTCGGGCGGGCAGACTGAGGTGTTGGGGATGGTAATGAGGGTGTTGTGCCTTGAGGCGCAGGCCGTGCACGGGACGCCATCCTTGCCGTAGACGTTCACCAACTTGGTCCCCAATTGGGGCTTCTCCACTTTCGTGTTGGAAGGCGTTGGGTTGTTGGCGAGACAAAGGTAACCGCCCTCTCTGTCTGATACGGTACTTTGGGCAACAACTATCTGGCCGAGGTACAGCAGCGTGCTCGGGCATGTAGCGCTTCCCCATCGGAAGTAGAAGACGACTGAACGCGCAAATGAAAAGGTTACGATCGTGTAACTAGGCGAACAAAACCCTTACCTCCTGACGGTGGTCCCGGGGGTCCTACCAATCCTGGGGTACCAGGGCGACCTTTCTCTCCGGGGCCGCCGTTCATGCCGGGGGTACCACGTGGACCCTCAGATCCGAGACGTCCAGTGGGACCTTCGCGTCCAGGTGTGCCGGGCTGTCCTGGAATTTTTAGCGCAAAGAAACGTAAATCAACTACATGTATTAAAATTAAACGTTATTTTGTCACTTCCTGCGCGCGCATATGTGATAGGCGAACTAGCTCAGAATGTACGTATTACATAAGCAGTGGCACTTAGGTCCTTATCATTACACGGCTTACCTGGACGTCCAGGCATGCCAGGGGCTCCTATCTCTCCACGGTTTCCATTCTCTCCTCGCCTGCCTGGTGCTCCTGGGGATCCGGGGGCTCCTGGTGTGCCTGCATTACCAATGGTTCCCTTTTCTCCTGGGGGTCCCTGCGGTCCGGCTGGACCGCTAGGTCCTGGGGGTCCCTGGCGTCCTGGGGTTCCCTCCTCCCCTCTCTGTCCTGGTGCGCCTTTGGTGTGTGTAGTGTTGTGAATGAACATTGAAGTTCATGTGTGTGCACAACATACCATTGTTGCCCGGGGTTCCGGGAGTTCCTGGTGATCCGGGGGTACCTGGTGTACCCTTCATCCCTGGATGTCCTGGTTGGCCAGGAGTACCAGGAGACCCTGAGTGACCTTGTGGTCCAGGTGGGCCTGGGGGTCCTTGTGCACCTGCGGCTGGAGGCGAGCACTTGGGGCATTGCTGTTCATTCTTTTCGCATACTCCCTTATATCCTCTCTCTCCTGCAACGTTTGTGTGTGTGAGCATGTGTGTGTTAGTAGATGCACAAAGCAGATAAATGCACAGTACATGTAGTGAAGCATGCCACACACAATATGCACTCCCAATCCTCTTCCCCTCCCATTCCCCTACCCCACCACCCGCCTTCCTTGCCTTGCTGTCCCTTTGATCCTGAGTTTCCTGGTGGACCGCCGGCACCAGTGTCCCCTGGGGGTCCTGGGGGTCCCTTAAGTCCAGGGTGTCCGTTCTCTCCGGGCTTCCCTGGGTGTCCGGGTGTTCCTGGGTGTCCTATATCTCCTGGGGTCCCTGTGGAGGTGTGATGTGGGGACAATTTGGTGAAGGTGTGATGCTCTCTCCTTTTCTCAGTGTTGTTCTATCCCCACTCCATTACCTGGGGGTCCCATGGGCCCAGGGGGACAGTTACACTTCTTCTTGTACTCTCCTCCAATCTCTGCTGCAAAAACTGAGCATGCCTGCACAAGGCATAGCAGTACCCAGAAGGAGGCCATAGCTATAACAACAGAAGATGACTGCTCACTGCTAGAAAATAAATAGCTTTTATACACTAACCTGGAAGATGTCTGGAGTGGTTAATTTGACTTGTGGGTCAGTCTCCACACATGAGGTATAGTCTTGAGGCTGCTGTGGTACTTGCGTTTTTGGAGAAAGAGTTAAATCGACCCTTTGTGTAGAGATGCCCTACCTCACAACTTAACCCATCTTCTCCTTGCTTTCTCTACCATCACCTGTGTCTGCATCAGCTTTTCAGTGACATATTACTTTTAGGGTACAGGTACCCCCTGGACCTATGCACTGGGTCAGTTACTGGTGCTATAGCTTACAGTAGGGAGGGAGGGAGGGAGGGGAGGGGGGTCCCTCCAATATCTACTCCTTTGCTTTACCCTGGCATGGATTATAGATTGCATTTTACATGGCCAAGTAATACCAGCCTGTAATCATTCATAACGTGAATCACGTGTAAATTTGCAATTGTCTCATCCCCTTGTAGTGCTTGTGCACACAGAGAGATGAGGGAAGTATTGGTAAAGGTAAGTAAACAGCCAATTTTGTTAAATCAGAATGTGTTGCTGCTCCCAGAATAAATACAATGAACTGTATTACAGATTAGTATACAGCATTTTTTTTTTGGAGGGGGGGGGGGGGGGTTAACTGTGTTCTATAGAGCATAAACATGCAATCCTTCTTTACTTGGTGCTTCACTCTGCTTAAAATCTAAAGCACTGAAATCCATTTCAAACAAAATGCTATGACTTGAAAAGTGGACATAGTATGACTTTGACCACAAACCACCAAGCTATGGTTCACTTCTTTTCCCTGTTATGGCTGGGTCCAACCATTGTTGAGTAGTATTGGGGACCTATTGATCAGCTTATGAACAATTGAAAACAGGAAAATGGGTTTAAACAGGGCAATATGATTTTCTAGCAGTATATAAGGAGCCACTCTGAGAGCATCAAACATGTCCTATGCAAACATGGTCCAGCTAAGGTTCTGTGGCCTTGCCTTGCTCTGCCTGTTGCAGGTAGCTGCAGTACTCGCTGATGAGTACTACCCTCCCCATGAGGAGAAAGAGGAATACTACCCTCCCAAGGAGGAGAAGAAAGAGGAATACTACCCTCCCAAGGAGGTGAAGAAAGAGGAGTATTACCCCCCCAAGGAGGAGAAGAAAGAGGAGTATTACCCTCCCAAGGAGGAGAAGAAAGAGGAGTATTACCCCCCCAAGGAGGAGAAGAAAGAGGAGTATTACCCTCCCAAGGAGGAGAAGAAACATGAATACACCAAGAAGCAGTGTTTATGCCCAGCTGGTCCCCAGGGAACCCCTGGTAATACTACATAGTCATCCAATAATTGCTTTATGCAAGCATTACTACTACCTTTCATTCCCCCTCTCCTCCCCCTCTTCTCCCCCTCCTCTTCCCCCTCTCCTTCCTCCATTTTCTGCCATGTACAAAGGTTCAAAGGGAAATGCAGGACCCCCAGGACCCCCAGGTTTCCCTGGAGCCCCTGGCCATGAGGGTATGCCCGGACCAATGGGACCACCAGGACCTCCAGGAGGAAGAGGAACAAATGGACCCCCAGGACCCCCTAGTTCTCGAGGAGAAAAAGGTTACACTATGAACTGAGCGAAGAATTGCACAACGGATTTTTACAATCCTATGCCTTGTCTTTGGTGCAGGAGAGATGGGAGAAAGAGGAGAAAACTACTACCTTCAGCCAATCAGGTGCCCTGGATGCCAACCCAGTGCCCCAGGACCCCAAGGCCCCCATGGTCCACCTGGCATCCCTGGTACCCCTGGATACCCTGGCAAGCCTGGCGAGAATGGTCATCCTGGCGAGAGGGGATATCCTGGACAGCCTGGACAACCTGGTGCATCTGGCACCCCAGGACAAAATGGTGAGGTGGTCTTTGAGTAAAGGGGAGGGGTGGAGGGGGTAGGAGGAAGCATACTTTGCATGCATCGCATGGGTTGCACATTTGGTAATCCTGCTTGTACATCAGGTCAGAAAGGTCAGAATGGACAGATGGGAGGTCCTGGACCCCAAGGAATGCCCGGAGCACCTGGCGCCCCTGGAGAGAGAGGTACAACTGGAGAGATGGGTAACACTGGACCTGCTGGACGCCCTGGTACCCCTGGAACACCTGGCACTCCTGGCAATGCGGGAATGAAGGGAGAGAAGGGAGCACAGGGTCTCCCTGGTAACAACGGTATCCCAGGTTAGAACATACGCATGCATGAAACCATTGAGAACGGATCCAGTTACATTTGTTTACAAAAAAAAACTTTTTGCACAGGTACTCCTGGACAGCAAGGTCCCCCCGGCCCCCCTGGTCCTCGTGGACCCGCAGGAGCCCCCGGTATCCCTGGTCTGCGTGGGTCACCTGGCCAGAGAGGAGAGGAGGGAACACCAGGCACTCAAGGACCACCTGGGCCAGAAGGTAATAGCGCGCCGACTCCTCGTTTCCTTTATGGCAATTTGCACTTTTGAATCTAAACAGTACTAGTATATAATCGAGGCCACTCTTTTTTATCGCAGCTGTTGCATTCACCGTCTGGGGAAGCAGGGTTTGCCCTCTGCCCTCAGTGGAAATGATCGTCTATGCCGGTCGCATCGCCACCAGCCGAAACCGATTCGAGGCCTCCTCCGGATTCCTTTGCATCCCTGATGTTGTCGTCCCAAGCAACCAGGCCGTCCAGAGGCCAGAGCTGTCCCTCCACCCCGTCGACAAGCTCGGGTGCGTGGTGTGCCTCAACCGCAATGCGTCCAACGTGATCGTCAAGACAGGCAGCGTCGAGTGCCCAAGCAACTGGGCTACTGAGTACTCCGGCTTAACCGCGGCCAACCCCAAGTCTCCCAGCGAGATCATCTGCCTCGAGCAGCCCGAGGCCATCTCCGGCCACCCTCTTGAAGACATCGCCATCGTCGGCATCGGAGAGGAAGGAGGCAAATATGAAGCCTACCCGCGCGTCAATGCAGTTCGCTGCATCGTATGCTCCCTCTGAGAACATTTTGGATTTTTTTCCTTTTTTTTTGGGCATCTTGTATATAGTCTGATGAAAGATTAAAAAGAAGTTATCATTATTATTATCACTTATCAATCGGGACGTTGTTGCATGTTTAAATTTTATATTACTCCGGTGGGCGGGACAGGCGGCTGAGAGTGGCTCCAAGTCAGACGAAGTGGTTTTAAATGAATGCAAAGCCCGGCCATGTGGGGGCCCTACGGCAACCGACATCAAATAAGTACCATCATCCTTCATTACTGGCACCATAGATAATAGAATAAAGGGATTGGAAACATTTACGTGACGTGACGTCACGTTCCGTTACATGACCGTGCTTCGCATTTAGTAGGCGTGTGAGCTATTGAGCATCCTTCCTTAAAGAGCTTCTTTAGTGCCGTTTAACTATTTACTGTATGAGAGCAACCTTTCTGACACCCAAAAAGCATATAGTTATTCTTTTACAGACGTCTCAGCTGAGGCAACAGCAAGCGTAGCTGCAACCTGATCGGGTAGTGGTTGTGTGATTTTCCTGGACACTAGCAACATTGTAAATCCATTTTATGAGTTCACATAGTAGGTAGTGTGGCGTTGTAATGTTTAGGAGTCTCTCTGAAGGGGTTTGACGTCGTAGATCGGGAATTTGTCCGCTTGTGATGTCAAAAAAGCGTACCTTTATAGAGTGGCGTGATCAATATCTCTTGTATGTTGTGCATGTGCTGCAGTAGCAAATGGCTAGCAAGCTTCGTTGGGTCGATCGCGCAAGAATAGGAAGAGAAAATCCCAACAACAACAAAATCAATGGGGAATCGTAAAAAACTGGAGGCCTTCAAAGAAAGTGTTTTAAAGAGCATAATGCTTGTATATCTTCTTTCTCGGCAAAGCTTTCGTGCGCGCTTGTTCTAGCTAGCCTATTATCTCTGGTCATTGGCACTTGTGTCAAGTACATGTACATGTATGACTTTGGCTGCTTTTTTAGACAGCTTCATTCTATGCGTGTCTAACTCCATCTCGTCATCAAAATAGTGCTTCAAAGGATCGTTTATAGCAGACAACGCTGCCTTAGGAACACAAATTTACGGAATTACGAAATGCGGATGAATCCCGTAATCTTTACCGTTTCCAATCCCTTTATTCTACCGGTATAATCTATGCTGGCACCAAGATCCCCGGGGCTGTCTTTAATATACTGATTAGATTTACAGTTGCAAAATAAGATATATCTGACGGTCGTATACGTATACTGACTGACCTATACATCAGTGTATACTGATGACATTGCATATGAATGTTTGGCCGTGACACTGCAGTTCGTATCATTATAGTTATCGACAGATTTCTAGACCTTGACATCCGCTGCTGTGACGTACGCGAGTCTGGGTACGAGACTAGCTAGCTAAATTATGAGCCGGCTTTGCAGATGAGATTAATAATAATAACATTTATGTGTCTAATAATATTATGTTTCTGCATGTTAAGGACCAGATCAATGAAACTGAGCGTCTTGTTACTTGTATAAAGCATGTAACATGTTTAGTTGTTCTGCTCATGGGAGTCATGGCTGAGGTCAATGTTATACTGTAATACAGTATGCTGGTGGTGCTGAGTGGTCATTGGACTCATACTGACACGTAACATACAAAAATATACAGCGTCAGTGTATGTATTATAATATGCTAGCAACGCCCACCAACCTCTTCACCTATAGCTATAGCTTAAGCGCAACTGAGGGAGGACAACGCAGACCCGGCCAGGCCAAAGCCGAACAAATTAAGAGAAGAGAAGCGAGGCGGCCCCCATGGGCGCCATCTTCCCCCATGCATTTCCACTCCCTAAAATTATCTTCAATTACAGTAAGACTGATTACAACATGTGGCTGCACGTATAGTTGGTAGTCTAGCGCTCACGTGCCAGAATCTGATAATTATTAGCAGCAATCCAGATGAGAGTCAAACGGTTACGTTACAAAATATAATATGCCACGCCCCTTTTGGGCCCCCTCGTTTGCTTGGGGCCCTCCCCTAGACAAATGCTGGCCATGGGCCGGGGGCATTGGTGGTCTGGGATATACAGATATATACTATAACTCTGACACCATCTTATACAACAGCATTTGGCAACATACATATTATATAGTCGTCAGCCCCTTCCGTATACCTCTCTTACGATTCAAAGATATAAGGTGCATGACAGGTATGCTGGAGAAGATGCATGCATATATGCGGTATATCATGTACCGTATATATATAATATGGTGGAGAAGATGCAGAGAGAGCGTATCTGTACATTCAGACTATGCATGGTGTCTATACCTGACCATCAGAGGTCTACCGCTATTACTATTAGACTACTCTGATAAAATGCCTATTTATTATTAATATTATACAAACCAATACAAGTTCAGGTCACACGGTTCTGCTGACGTTGCCTCAATAGTTTATCATTTGTGGTACCAAATTACTTAATTATAGAGCGACGACGTGTATATTACGCCGGTCGTGGCATAGATTAATAAGAATAAAAATAAACAATTGATTCTTGATTTCCAATTGATTTGCCACATACATTCTGGTACATTTACAAACCCGGCACCTGGTACAAAATGTTTTATGTATCAGAATGTAGATCAGTGATAAATCAATTGAAAATCAAGACTGATTGGATTCGACGCGTTTTTTTTTTTGTTGTGAAATTTATTTTACTTCTAACTGCCGCATGTTCTCTGCCAGTCCAATCAACATGCGCTCGTATAGCCTAACCTTTTAACGGGCATATGCATGCACGGTCATGAGCGGGAAAACACGGCGGTCTGCTCTTATCCCAGACCCTATGCATGCATGGTAGGCGCGTTGGGTCTGGGCACGAGACTACACGTCATAAAGCCTAGTTTACATAAGCCCGCGATGCGATGGGTTATCTTAGCAATATAGATTTTTAAATCAAGTTCTGTTCGATGCGCGGACAACGCAGCGATAGACCACACCTAAACCGTGCACGCCTGATAGGCTGATAATTAAATGATGGCCGACTCCGGGCAGTCCAGGGCAGAGTTTTTTTTTTTTTTCACAATCATCGCGTCGGATTTGCGACAAATAATGTGCCCATGCATGCTCTAAGAGCGGCCGAATAATATTTTTATTTCGGCATGTCAAGGACCTTGCACATATAATGCATGAATTAATATCAGTTGTATATTATATAATTACTTCTACTGAAAGCTCAAGTTATTATAATTAGTCAGTAACATGTTATACTGTAGTGCTGGCTGCTGGTACTGCTGAGTGGTCATTGGACTCATACTGACACTCTAGTACCTTGCGTAAGCGCCTGATCGTCCACGCCCACCATGCAGCCGCTGCGCAACTTGGGGGAGCGGGAGGACAACTTAGACCCAAAGCCGAAGAAATTAAAAGAGGTGGTCCCTATGGCGCCCTCTTCCCCCATTTCTATACTCCCTAAAATTACGGTAAAGATTACAACATGTGGCTGCACGTACATGTAGTTGCATGGTAGCTTCTATAGCGCTCGCTAAGCCAATTAAGGATTATAATTGAGCAACAATCCAGCCGCTAGATGCATGAGAGTCAAACGGTTACCGAAAATGGCCAAATAAGGGCGCCGCGCCTCTGTCATATATGATGCAAGAGTGAGGGAACTGAAATAGAGCTTCGCCCCTCTTGTGTTCTCCAGCACACTAGCCGTCAGCCCCTTATCTAGCTCTCTTAATATTCAAAGATCAGGTGCACGAGATTGAACACAGAGAGGCTCTCTGTGTTCAATCTCGTGCACCTGATCTGAGCGCATCTGTACATTCAGACTATGATGTCTATACCTGACCATCAGAGGTCTACCTCTGTTACTCTAATATCATAATAAACCAAAACAACTTCATGGCACACGGTTCTGCTGACATTGGTACCACGAAATTGCTTAATTATAGACGTGTATTACGTCGTGGCACAAGCTAGCTGTGGGGTGGATACGACAATGTTCAATTAAATATATATGTCAAAATACAGTATGTCTAAGGGAACAACAATGAACACGGACCTTTATATATACGCAGCAATTAAGCACAAAAAGGGGGCGGAGGGGGGTCGAATCAATTCTTCACTTGTACTGGTACAGGATGTGGTACCTGGTATTATCCTGCATCAGAATCAGTGTACATGATAAATCAATTGAAAAGCAAGATTGGATTGAGGCCTATTTTTAACTGCCGCGTGCGCGCGTGCCATGACGTAATGAAATTTAGAATTATAATCTCATTTATTACGTCATGGCTACAATCTGATTGGGCAGGATGAAATTCCTACCTGGTTGGCCACGAAATTGTTGCAGACCCTACTGACAACATCCGCAGCTGCGTCCGTTGGGTCTGGGGCCGAGACTAAGGCATGTGGTGATGGTGCACCATCCACGGATGTTTCGGATTGGAAACTAAGGTCCTAAAAAGAATATACGGTATCACTCATTCTAAGCAATGTTTAATGAGCTCCCGTTTTGTGATATACGTTTCAAGAACAGTTTCTTGCCGAATACAACTCTCTTGTCATATTTAAATGTAGCACCCACATACTCTATCGCTTTCCTAACAGAACACACATTTGCGCACCAGTTTTCTAACGCAAAATGACAATTGAACTGACAAGTGAATCACTGATACCTTTGGTGTAGTATGATTACCAAAAACCTTCCATCCAGTGTTCCTATATTATCAATATTATTTAATACATGCACTTCAACCTTTTGACGCTGCCCTGTCAGGCAGTACCACGTTAAACGCTGTGATGAAGCCATTGACCCTTCTATCCCTCACGATATCGTTTGGACTGAACATCGAGGGAAATAACGTTACGTTACGTTTGGACCGGATTCAAACACGCCCACATGCAACGGGGGTGGTGGTTACCGACGTGCATATTGACAATATAATGTTTGATGGCATTACAATTTCTTTTTTCATTCGGTCGCGCTTTCCTGTTGCAGGATCTGTGCTTGCTTTGCCCGCTGGCGACCCTGGCGACGGATGCGACTTTCCTTCTTTTTGCTGCGGCGCGCTTCGGCTTGGTCACTGAAAAAGAGAGGGAGTGTCTTAATTGGTTAAGTTCACAAATCCAATTTCCACGTGATCTGTGAAGGCGCCATATCCTATCCTACACAAGTGTTTTATGTAAAGGTGCTACGTAAGCGATTTTGCTTTACGAACAGTATATCTATCTATAGAAGCATAAGGTCATAAGTTTGCTTCTTAGGCATTTATGTGTATATTACATGCGGGGGTGGGGTTGGGGGGTCGGATCCAGTTTTAACCTTAAGTAAGATGAGCTGAGCTTATGTTCATATACATAGCTTGTCATGCCTATACACCAGTCATGGTGTAATGACCACTTATAATTTAGCTAAGGTAGCATTGTCTTATTATTACATTAAGCCCTGAAACACTTGGGGCTCAGCTATAAAAAAAAAGTACCCACAAATTGGACAGAGGTGCAGTGACCAATACTACAACGGTTACTGGAGCAACTACTAGGCACACATCATACCCATATCCTTGTGGCATAATAACCTGAACCTTTAACTATCAATGGCCACCAATACAGCTCATGGGCAGCACAACCCTCCCTCCCCACTCCACACAACCCTCCCTCCCTCCCTCCACACCACACTTACGAGAGCTGCTTGGCCCTCAGGTTCTCAGCCTTCTTCTTGTGAATGTACTCCATCAAGATCCTCTTGTTCTTGAACATGTTACCCTTAACGCGCAGGTAGAGGCTGTGGTAGCTGGTGGTGATAGGTGGTGAGGATAAGTCATGATGTAAAATCATCAAGGTTCACCTACAGATGGCTGTCTATCTTCTTGGACTCTCTGTACTTTCGCAGCAAGCGTCTCAGCGTCCTAATCCGCCTCATCCAGATTACCTTCTCGGGCATACGAGCGTTCGCCGTACCTTTCCTTTTTCCATACCCTGCGACATAAAGCCACCTAAATGGTATCCATTCATCCCTGCCACACGCTCTCCACTTTCCTACCACCCGAATTAATTCTTACCAGTCACGTGATTTCTAGTTGTGCTTGCCTATCTATACAATCCCAACGCGCCCAAGCCAGGTTTACCTTGGTGACGTCCTTTTCTTTTGGCCTCTAGAGCCCTTCTGACACGCGATCGAGAGTGAATGGCCTGAGGTTTTCGGATGATAAGTCCATCTTTGACCAGTTTGCGTATGTTTTGGCGCGAGTTGGCGTTGGCAATCTCCGTAGTCTCGTTAGGGTCCAGCCATATCTTCCTCTTCCCGCACTTCAGCACTGAAGCCGCCAATCGCTTTTGAAGGCGCAAGGTACTACACAACAAACAAAAAAACAAAGGCGGTCCATTTCTAAACGTGCGTATAGGTTTACGGTCTAGCCTCGTGTAGCCCTCGTTATCAAGTGCTGCTGAACAAAAATCTAAATAGGTACGCACATTATTCGCGTGCCGTACTAACAGCAGCACCCCACATCATACCGTCGAACTTTTTTTTCGTACAGGCACTCACCTCATACCTAACCACCTAATGTGCACGAGTTATAGCACGAGAGAAAGAACTCCATGCGCATGCGCAATTTCTAATTACAGCACACACTCCCATCATTGTGCAGCGGGAAGTAAACTCCGCGTTGCGAGCAAGTAAAAGGCATTTTGATTCTGTGCCCTTTGTTGCCATCAGTTGTCTAAGATGAGCCTGAGCGCAGGCTGAGGTGGCGTTTATTATTTATAATCAAATTATGCAAGGAATGGGAGAAATCGATTTTGATTGGGGATGGGGGTGGGGGGGGGGGGGGGGGGGGGGCGGGGGATACTGCTAGTTGGGTATGCCTGGGGGAAATGGCACGCCCTGCCAGTGCTGCTGTTAGATCACGGCTCAAGCTTATCCTTTTGGGGTCATAGTTACGTCCCCAGACCCACATAGCAGCAGCGGATGGATTAATGTAGATGTACATGTACATATCACGATCATAGATATTTATGGTACGATTTGTTGTCGAAATTGGAGTATAGTACCGTGAAAAAGAGGCGCGGAAGCGTGAACTTAATGCTTATGTCGCTGCGTGTATACACTCGCCTTTATATGGGGGCGTCAGGAGCCTATTGGATCGCGGGTGTATGAGGCTGTACTGGTCGCAGTGCCTCTTTAATTTATAATTAAGGCGAAAAGGTCCTCTAGACAGGACGCTTCCCGCGATAAAACTGCATTCTACAAATATTGTATCCCTTTAATTTAAAACATGTGAATTCAAATTTGTATGCAATCAAATTTTCATACAAATTGGCAATACTCTCAAAATGTTCAAAAATGATTTACGCCTTTTTACATAACAATAGATGTTTTAGTGCAAACAGTGCACGTGACTGCGGACACCGCTCCGTAAGGCTCGTACTTGCTGTTCCCGTCAAGACCTACAGCAACGATGCCGTCATCACGTTCCGCCGCGAGGGCTCCTGCCACGCTATTGTCGACGCAAATGTAATCGGTGGGCCACTTCGGGTTGGCTCCGAGAATGCCGCTGTACTCGACGTCCCACGCGGACGGGCACTCGTTCTCGCGACCAATAGAGACGAAGACCGAAGGTTTGTTAGGGACGGCGCAGACCGCGCACAGAAGCGGCACGCGGGCGTAGCTGTCCTTGCCCTTGCCGCCCTTGAGGACGACGACGTTCACTGCAAGCTCTGGGTGTTCGAGGACCCCGTCGGCGTGCACTTTCTCATCGGGAAGGCAGAAGTAGTTGGTGGCTCCGTTCTTTGAGGCGAGGGCGTTGGCTGTGCGTCCCGTGTATAGGACCTTTTCGCCTTGCAGGCAGGTGTTGAGACCCCAGTGTGTGTAGGTCACCACTGCGAGAGATCGAGAGAGGAAGTGTTCGTTATTAATATTTACTAAAATTAAGTAATTATATATTATTCAGGTTATTGTTATTAAGTCCTCACCTATTCTTGCGCCAGGGCCAGGTCGACCATTGGTTCCAGGCGATCCTGGGGCACCGGGAAAACCTTGCTCTCCGCGACGGCCGGGCATTCCTTGGGGACCGGCGGGGCCTGCGGGGCCAGCGGGACCTTGGGGTCCATTGTTACCTGAATTTTCGGGAGAGGAAAAGGCAAGGGGGACGAGGATATTAGTTGATTGTTCAAATTCAAATCTGAAGTCTCTCACCTGGGAATCCAGGGGCTCCGGACGAGCCCATCTCTCCTCTCTCTCCCTTCATTCCGTTCATTCCGTTACCACCGGGGGCTCCAGGGGTACCTGGGGCACCTGAAGGTCCGTTTGCTCCCTTGGCTCCCATGGAACCCCTTGGACCAGTCTGTCCTCTACTTCCAGGCATGCCAGGGCCGCCAGGGGGACCCATCTCTCCTCTTCCACCCTTTTGTCCTGTAATAGAAACATGTATATTGTTGTGTGTCATTAATATCTACATGTGGTATCTTGCCCCTACCCACCATCCCCTCTGCACACCCTTTACCTGGCTGTCCATTCATTCCAGGTGTTCCAGTGTTGCCTGGGGAACCAGGTGCACCCATCTCTCCTGAGTGACCAGGCTGACCATTTTGGCCTGGGGCTCCTGGGGATCCAGGTGCTCCGGGGGTACCACTGGGACCAGGACTTCCGGGTGCACCAGGGGGACAGTTGGGGCACTTGGGGGCCGCAGGGTAGATGCACTCTCCTGGATAACCACGCTCTCCTGAAAGGAGGGAAGGGAGGCATTATGAGCATGCTGATGTGTTTCACTTAAAGCCTCTTTACTTTTCTTGGTAATCCGGTTAGATAAATATACATATGTGATGTCACCAATAATTTTTCCAAGGTAATACATGTAGTAACATTTTACTATACTAACTATGACCTATGTTTATTAAAACACTACAACTAAAAGTCACAGGATGTAGTTGGTGAGACTGCATGGTTATGACTATCATTTAACCCTCAAAAAGCCTTCAATATAGTTTGCATGAGTGTTGCATGCTAAATTTAAAGCTGTGCTCATGTGGTATATAGCTAACATTCACACTGAGCATTTTAATTCCTTGCGTACCCTTCTCTCCCTGTGGACCAATAGGACCTGAGGGTCCTCTGTTGCCTGTCTCTCCCTTGGTTCCTGGGAGACCCATGAGACCTGACTTGCCTTCGTGGCCAGGCATACCATTGTTGCCAGAGACCCCTGGGGGTCCCATCTCTCCTTTCTGGCCTGTATATATATGTGTGTGTGTGTGTATGTTGGTGGGGAGAAGGGGAGAAGGAAGTGTATGAGTTTCAATGACCTTTGTGACTAGTGGAATAGAATAACAGTATAGAAGGAGGTGGCAGTGACCTGGTGTTCCAGCTTGACTTGGAGTGCATTCACATCCACCATATTCTTCCTTCTTGGAGTAGTATTCCTCTTTCTTCTCCTCCTTGGGAGGGTAATACTCCTCTTTCTTTTCCTCCTTGGGGGGGTAATACTCCTCTTTCTTCACCTCCTTGGGAGGGTAGTATTCCTCTTTCTTCTCCTCCTTGGGAGGGTAGTATTCCTCTTTCTCATCCTGGGGAGGGTAGTACTCATCAGCAAGTACTGCAGCTACCTGCAACAGGCAGAGCAAGGCAAGGCCACAGAACCTTAGCTGGACCATGTTTGCATAGGACATGTTTGATGCTCTCAGAGTGGCTCCTTATATACTGCCCAGGAGCGCACCATACGCAACGGGAAGAACAATGTGGCAAGGGTGTAGACAAAACCTCCGTTGTGCGGGTAACGTTATTGTGGATGCTCGCTACCCATTGACCTAGAACACAAAGCCGCATTACCCAGTGTGTCTCGAATTCGTTACAACTCAACTACGTTCGTCTAAGCGAAAATACAAATTCATCTTTTAACATTATTTATTTATTTATTTTTTATTTTTGTGTATGTACTATATAGTACAGTCTACTAGCGTTTAAGTTTGTCATCGACTCTCGGAATCAAAAGGTTGCTTCGTGATCAGAGTACACCAAATGCGCACAAAAACGGACACTGCGTATACACTATTTTATTCGATGGACTGAAAATGCACGTGCAGTTTATCATGCTTTCCAAATGGATTGGCGCGAAAATCAAAAGCAAGCACGCGGGCCACGAGCATATGTGCCTTATTATATCTATGGGGTCACGCACCAACCGGCCAAAATGATTTTTAATTTGTACACCGATAAATTGAGTTTGAAAACCTTTTTAAGACTGACGGAAAAAGTTGGCTACCCAGCATGGCTAACATATCTATCTAGCATGACATCAGGCTAACGTGCAAGAAGGAGTTAGCAGATGAATGCAAGGCACAGAGCTGGAAGTGGTTAAAGATCGAGTGCGCGTGTAAATACAGCGCAATGCGTCATTCGTTGACGCACGCGCAGCGCCGGAGGATTCTTTTGTTGAGGGTATAAAAGGAGCTTGCCTGGAAAAAGGTTTTTCCCCGTATCACGTGATACACAGCTAGTCCCCTTTGGGTGTGCGACGAGAGAGCCTCAGGGGGGTCTTCGATAAACACATAACATTGCATTAGGGACACATAACATTGTAAGGGGTAGGGTTACATGTATATGTCCTCAAAGGATATGGAGGACCGTCGGATTACCGTATACCTTCGCAGGCTTGGCTTCGCGTTGGAACTATGTTACTACCGGTACACGTACGCTCCGTAGCAATGATGAATGATCTCGTAGCAGCCCAGGGCTATGAGCTGTCTTTATGGTAAGTTTAAGCGTACGTACCGCTAGTAAAAAATAAAAATAATAAGTCACGCGACCATTGACAAAGCCACGGCAATAATGTTTATAATTATCATACTAGTACGTCAAAATGCTGTTCAAAGGTTGTTGTTTGCCACTAAGATGAAGTGCCATATTACATTTCAAGGACATACATGTAGAGACTGACATTACTCATGCCAGGTAATGATAGCACATACCAGTACTCTAGTAGTGCAACTAGGCTACCATAAATGTTTATTAGTAGGAGATGTAGCCACATATCAGAGGAGCCAATGAATGGTGGTCCTCAACGTGCACCTTGTTTATGTGGACCATGCATAGTGTCGTAGCCACCTGATTTCCTGCACACACACACACACACACACACACACACACACACACACACACACACACACACACACACACACACACACACACACACAACACACACATACACACACACACACAAACACACACCATATACATGTATTAGCAAGATTGGCATATATGTAGTCAGTCTTTTGTAATGTAGCAGTTCTGAAAAGAACTGTTTTTTATTACTGAGTACTATGGTCCACAGGTGTGTGGACCATAGTACACAGAGGTGTGGACCATAGTACACAGAGGTGTGGACCATAGTACACAGGGGTGGGGTGGGGGAGGGGGATTGGTCGACCCCCATATGCCCTCTCCAAGGCCTGGGTGGACTTCTCCTCTCCCCTCACCCTCTCCTCCTCCATAGTACACAGGGGTGTGGACCATAGTACACAGGGGTGTGGACCATAGTACACAGGGGTGTGGACCATAGTACACAGGGGTGTGGACCATAGTACACAGGGGTGTGGACCATAGTACACAGGGGTGTGGACCATAGTACACAGGGGTGTGGACCATAGTACACAGGGGTGTGGACCATAGTACACAGGGGTGTGGACCATAGTACACAGGGGTGTGGACCATAGTACACAGGGGTGTGGACCATAGTACACAGGGGTGTGGACCATAGTACACAGGGGTGTGGACCATAGTACACAGGGGTGTGGACCATAGTACACAGGGGTGTGGACCATAGTACACAGGGGTGTGGACCATAGTACACAGGGGTGTGGACCATAGTACACAGGGGTGTGGACCATAGTACACAGGGGTGTGGACCATAGTACACAGGGGTGTGGACCATAGTACACAGGGGTGTGGACCATAGTACACAGGGGTGTGGACCATAGCACACAGGGGTGTGGACCATAGTACACAGGGGTGTGGACCATAGTACACAGGGGTGTGGACTGTAGTACACAGGGGTGTGGACCATAGTACACAGGGGTGTGGACCATAGTACACAGGGGTGTGGACCATAGTACACAGAGGTGTGGACCATAGTACACAGGGGTGTGGACCATAGTACACAGGGGTGTGCACAGGGGTGTGGACCATAGTACACAGGGGTGTGGACCGTAGTACTCAGGGGTGTGGACCATAGTACACAGGGGTGTGGACCATAGTACACAGGGGTGTGGACCATAGTACACAGGGGTGTGGACCATAGTACACAGGGGTGTGGACCATAGTACACAGGGGTGTGGACCATAGTACACAGGGGTGTGGACCATAGTACACAGGGGTGTGGACCATAGTACACAGGGGTGTGGACCATAGTACACAGGGGTGTGCACAGGGGTGTGGACCATAGTACACAGGGGTGTGGACCGTAGTACTCAGGGGTGTGGACCATAGTACACAGGGGTGTGGACCATAGTACACAGGGGTGGGGTGGGGGAGGGGGATTGGTCGACCCCCATATGCCCTCTCCAAGACCTGGGTGGACTTCTCCTCTCCCCTCACCCTCTCCTCCTCCATAGTACACAGGGGTGTGGACCATAGTACACAGGGGTATGGACCATAGTACACAGGGGTGTGGACCATAGTACACAGGGGTGGGGTGGGGGAGGGGGATTGGTCGACCCCCATATGCCCTCTCCAAGACCTGGGTGGACTTCTCCTCTCCCCTCACCCTCTCCTCCTCCATAGTACACAGGGGTGTGGACCATAGTACACGGGTGTGGACCGTAGTACACAGGGGTGTGGACCATAGTACACAGGAGTGTGAACCGTAGTACACAGGGGTGTGGACCATAGTACACAGAGGTGTGGACCATAAGATCCCTATTGTGTACAAGGTCTCCTACATCTACATGGTTCAGATAATCATTACACTTGATGGCTGTTACCATACCACTACTATTACCCCTACTCCTCCCCTAGTGGTAGGTAAGGGGAACAGTAGGGGTAGTAAGGAGTTGGTGTAATAGTAGGTAAAGGGAGTAAGGGGAAGAGTAGGGGTGGTGATAGGTAACCCCTACTCTTCTCTACCCCTACTCCTCCCCTTACCTACTATTGCCCTTAGTAGTAGATAAGGGGAACAGTAGGGGTAGTGATAGGTAAGGGGAGGAGTAGGTGTAGGGAAGAGTAGGACTATTACACCAACTCCTCCCCTTACTCCCCCTACTGTTCCCCTACCTACCACTAGGGGAGGAGTAGGGGTAATAGTAGGCTAGGTGAAGAATAGGGGTTGTGGTAGGTAAGGGGAGGAGTAGGGGTAGTAGTAAGTACTAGTAAGGGGAGGAGTAGGGGTAAGGGGAGAAGTAGGAGTAGGGGTAAGGGGAGAAGTAGGAGTAGTGGTTGTAAGGGGAGGAGATACTGCTTTGACCATATATATACGTACCACAGTTGTCCAGTAACGAAGTTCAGTGGTGTAATGCTGGTACCAGGTGCGTCACAGTTAGTTGCGCGATCAAGTATGGCATTCAAGAAGATGGAGCGGACCGTGTGGCAAGAGTAGCCTCTTTTTGGTATCGGTATCAAGCTTCCCTTTCCTTTGCTCCGAGGCAAAAGTGGCTTTAAGAGTCAGTCTCTGACAGTCTGCCTGACCGTCGCCATTCTCAATCATAAACACGTGTTATTCGATTTTAATAGTCGTGAAAATTAGTTATTGCTGCCAGGATGTAAGAGTTTAACAGCAGTACGTTACGTAGTAAGGGTAATATGAAGGAGTTTGAGAGGTTTATAGACACCCCATGTTTCACAACGCTAGACAGACGCCATTTTTAGCCCATTAATTTGGCCGCATGGCCGGCTGACCGTTTTCCAGGCAAGCGCTTTTTATACGCGCACTCGATCTTTAAGTGTTATGGGCATGCGCATGCGCAGTGTAGCATTGAAGATAGGACAATCTGCTCGGCTGTCCTCACCACAAAGCAAAAGGGAATTTCTACAACCTACAGACAACTATTGAAGGCTTGTTGAGGGTTAAATGATAGTCATAGTAACCAACCAATAGACAAACAATCTTTATATAAAGAGCATATATAATTGGATGGTCACTGACACGTAGTGCCTTATGACTAAGTGCAGTCCCCATGCCCATGGCCTCCTTCTGGGTACTGCTATGCCTTGTGCAGGCATGCTCAGTTTTTGCAGCAGAGATTGGAGGAGAGTACAAGAAGAAGTGTAACTGTCCCCCTGGGCCCATGGGACCCCCAGGTAAATGGCGTGACATCACACTGCTTCTTGAATTGGTGCAAAGTGACTCGCTTATTCCCCCCCCCCCCCCCCCACCTTCCAAAAAGGCCCTGGAGGAGAAGGGGGACCCCCAGGTCCACCTGGTTACCCGGGAAAGCCTGGGAAGGAGGGATATCCTGGAAAACCTGGCCTACCTGGTCCACCAGGAGAGATCGGGCAACCAGGCACCCCAGGACCAATGGGGCGACCTGGAGAGAAAGGCAAGGGGAACTAGAGGTATATGCTGAGCTATATCCAAACATATATACTTCCACAAACACAAACACATACACACAAACATACACATACACACACATACACACACATACACAAATACACATACACACGCACATACACACATACAAACACACACACACATACACACGCACATACACACATACATACACACATATACACACATCACAGGGGAGAGAGGATATAAGGGTGTCTGCGAAAAAAAAGAATACGAAAAGTGCCCCAAGTGTGCGGCACCATCTCCCGGCACACAGGGTCCCCCTGGCCCCCCGGGACCCCAAGGGGCACCAGGACACCCTGGTATTCCTGGCAAGCTAGGAATGCCGGGTGAAAGGGGACTTCATGGCCCCTCCGGTCCCCCAGGACATCCGGGTGCCCCAGGCGAAAATGGTAAGCAATCCAACACACTGAGCACGCCACTTGGTGATTAAACAAGGTGTACACATTTCTCAGGGGGGAGGGGGGGGGAGGGGTGTTGGTATACCACATCGTGGTATCATTTGCATGGGGACCCAACAGTGCCTGATATGTAGAGGGTCCACTGTGTTCAGTATATTCAGTCCTGTGATTTGGATGTTTCTTTTTGAGTGTCACTTTTCTGTGGACTTTTATTACGCAATGATCCAAACCACCTCAGGTATGCCTGGAATCAAGGGAGAGATGGGTCCCATAGGAGGGCCTGGGTACCCGGGACAAATGGGGTCACGAGGTCCAATGGGACCACCAGGAGAGAGAGGTCTCCCAGGGAATCAAGGGCCCCCCGGAACTCCTGGAACCCCTGGAACACCCGGTAACAAGGGGTCTACAGGACAAATAGGGGAATATGGAACCCTAGGCCAACCTGGCCGTCCAGGTATGTTATCTTTAATAAGTAATCGATCGTCCCCCTCAACACCCTTCTCCCCTGGATTACTCTTGTGATGTCACTTATGTAGGACAGCCCGGCACACCTGGACGCGAAGGTCCCCCTGGACGTCCCGGATCTGAGGGTCCACGTGGTACCCCCGGCATGAACGGCGGCCCCGGAGAGAAAGGTCGCGCGGGTACCCCAGGATTGGTAGGACCCCCGGGACCACCGTCAGGAGGTAAGGGTTGTGTTCGCCTAGTTACACGATCGTAACCTTTTCACTTGCGCGTTCAGTCGTCTTCTACTTCCGATGGGGAAGCGCCACATGCCCGAGCACGCTGCTGTACCTCGGCCAGATAGTGATTGCCCAAAGTACCGTATCAGACAGAGAGGGCGGTTACCTTTGTCTCGCCAACAACCCAACGCCTTCCAATACGAAAGTGGAGAAGCTCGAATTGGGGACCAAGTTGGTGAACGTCTACGGCAAGGATGGCGTCCCGTGCACGGCCTGCGCCTCAAGGCACAACACCCTCATTACCATCCCCAACACCTCAGTCTGCCCGCCCGAATGGACCACGGAGTACACGGGTATCCTGGCATCCAACCCCAAGTTCCCCAGCGACAACATCTGCGTTGACAACGCCGAGGCAGCCAAGATCCTCCAAAGCAAGTCGTACGAGCTTGCCGCGGTCGCCGAAATGTCTGCTTACAAAGACGCTTACAAGCCCGAGCCTGCCGTCGCCTGCGCAGTGTGCTCTATTTAAAAAAGTGTTAGAACTTTCCGGTCTTTATATGATAAATCACGTTTCATTTCAAATCGTTATTTGCAAAAAAAGGTGCATATCAAAGTGCATCTGACAGCTGGCAGAATATTAC
Organism: Spongilla lacustris; assembly: GCA_949361645.1. Classification (NCBI taxonomy): domain Eukaryota; kingdom Metazoa; phylum Porifera; class Demospongiae; order Spongillida; family Spongillidae; genus Spongilla; species Spongilla lacustris. The sequence continues at coordinate 9,652,339 of OX442415.1, forward strand.
ATGTACGTGCACGAAGCTTATGTGTGTTTTTTTAAATTCATTTTTTAAATCTTCTTTATATCTTTACGGCCGTAACCATGACAACTGCTTGGTAGGTGCCCAGCCCTGAATGTGAGGGGGGGAAATACATGTATTATACTATACCGGGTAATAAATATGGAGGTTTCAACGCAAGAGGTGCGTGCTTTCATCACGGGTCAGGTGTGCCCACAAGCACGCTCATTCTGCAAACGTAGATAATGAACTGCGCTATTCCAAACTGGTACAATGATTTGAAGGCGGTTACAATTCCAAGGTGATGCCACGTGGGACCTGGAGGGGTGTGTGTCCATGCACCTCACTCTCCTTATTGCCAAACTTGCCATATTTTTTTGTAGTGTTTTCATCCCATTGCCTGAGGAGTTCGTTGAGTACCTTAGGAGCGACGGGATCATTTTACCCCACGGGTAAGGGACACCAATGTGTGAGGAGGGGGCAGGGTGTCCGACTGTAGCTACGGTGGCTGCGCGCAGCTGTACCCTGCCGCAGATGTGCGTCAACAGTAACGGTGACAGCGGGCGTGGAGAGCTCGATGATGAGGTGTGTGTGTGTTTGTGTGTACACGTTTATGTGTGTACATGTATGTACGTGTGTGTGTGTGTGTGTGTGTGTGTGTGTGTGTTACACGAATACCTTTTGTTCAGCAGGATGACTGGAGTGAAGGGGAGGAGCCCAATGTGGAGGCTGAAGTGAGGCACCATGTGTGCAGTATATCATAGATATTACGTATAATATCTATGAGTATATCAACTGCAGTGACATCACACACACACACACACACACACACACACACACACACACATACAATACCCTAACCCTTGTTGTAGGTGCCTGATTTTGGTGAGCTCCTGACTGAGATTGAGAGAGGAATTGCAAGATTGGGAGGGGCCGTTGTGCCCAAACTGAATTGGAGTGCACCCAAGGTCATTCACACACCACATACACACATACACATTCACACACCACATACACACATGTACATAATCACTAGAGCGCACACAAACACATTCTTAAATCATGTTATCCCCTCCCCCTCCCCCACACCATCACACACATGCAGGACGCTACATGGATAATCTCCAGCAATACATTGAGGTGCACATGTGCCAGTGAAGTGTTGCTGCTTCTCAAGAGCTCAGACTTTGTAGCACACGACTTGTCCAGAGTGTGAGGCGACCATGTTAGCCCATGCACCTGGAGTATTGGTCCCCAGACCTTCCACCTTTGGTGCTGGAGGTCTGGGGACAAGACCAGATGCAAGCTGTGGGCAATTGGGTAGCCAGTGGCCATATGTGTAGTGCTGCATGGTGTTATGTGTAGTGCTGCATGGTGTTATGTGTAGTGCTGCATGGTGTTATGAAGTACCTCTCTTTGCTCCTACATGTAGGTTCAAATATTGCACACCAGAGGTGACCCCAACATTCCAGTATATGGTGTGTGTGTGTGTGTGTGTATGTGTGTGTGTGTGTGTGTGCATACCATGTGAGTGTGTATGTGCATGTCCTAATATTGATGTGTGTGATTGCTGGCAGTATCATACTAAATCACAAATAAGGTTTCATGGTCAATGGGTGGCACGATTACATGGTGTTCATCACAAGTTTCCACGGGAGCAAACAAATCAGCTTTGCCTATTAACCTGTATCGTCAGCTTTTTTTCCTTATAAAATTTATGCTGTTTGTGACGTGAATTTTCCACTAAAACCATTGTCATTTCAATTCGGTTGTCTGGTATTTCCTATCATATTTTTCTTTATTTGTTCCCTCTGAGATGCAGATATATTGAAGACTCAAACAATTTATGTCTGCTTTCCATAATTTTGCCTTGAGGTATAATATACCTTAACCTCGCTTGAAGGCTCATACTCAGAGCATGATGAACATATAGGTTTTGAGCTTTTGTGTCCAAACAACTCAATGTCTCCCATGCTACAGTGTCAATGCTGTTTTGTCTTGGTAGACACCATACAATTTGTGAAGTGCACACACACAGCATGCATTACATTTGCTCACACATGCAACATGCAAAAAGCACGCTAGCGAACGATTGGATTGTTCAGTAGTTTACTCTTCTTGTGAGCTGAGCAAACGTAGATAATGAACTGTGCTATTCCAAACTGGTACAATGATTTGAAGGCGGTTACAATTCCAAGGTGATGCCACGTGGGACCTGGAGGGGGTGTTTGTCCATGCACCTCACTCTCCTTATTGCCAAACTTGCCATATTTTTTTGGTAGTATTTTCATCCCATTGCCCGAGGAGTTCGTTGAGTACCTGAGGAGCGACGGGATCATTTTACCCCGCGGGTAAGGGACACCAATGTGTGAGGGGGCAGGGGGTCCTACTGTAGCTACGATGGCTGCGCGCAGCTGTACCCTGCCGCAGATGTGCGTCCACAGTAACGGTGACAACGATTGGATTATTAAGGATTATTAAGTAGTTTACTCTTCTTGTGAGCTGAGCAGATCATGACTTGTAAGCAATTCGCGAACCCAGCTGTGTGTAACGTACCCTGCTGCAATCATGTGGTAGGGAATAGAACATCATATTGAGTGTCATAAATTGTATATTGTAAAGCAAAATAAATTTCTTGTGTAGACACGTGTGTACATAATGATGTCAGTGTTGAGTTGATGTGGTTGTATTGAGATAGAAATTGTTTTCTCCAAAAGCTCTGCTTACGGCAATGGAGAGATATTCACCCTTCAGGGGAGTTCAGATGTTTTTGTTCATCACAACAACATCATCGGTGTGTGTGTGTGTGTGTGTGTGTGTGTGTGTGTGTGTGTGTGTATGTGTGTATGTGAACCTATGGCAGATACTGCACATATAGTAAGGACCATGTGTGTGTGTATTTGTGTGTGTATGTATGGGTGTGTGTATGAGTGTATGTGTGTATGTATGTGTGTGTGTATGTGTGTGTGTATGAGTGTGTATGAGTGTATGTGTGTATGTGTATGGGTGTGTGTATGAGTGTGTGTGTATATGTGTGTGTGTGTGTGTGCATTAGTGATGTTGTGGTCACCATCTCTTTCCCCTTCTCTCCCCACTCATGTAGGGATCAGTCAGAGGCACTGCACACAACACTTTGACTTTGTCGTTTCTCACAAGGACCAGCTGAGGCATGAGATAGTGGAGTTCATCGGCGACTCCCTAGGTGGGAGGTTCCCCAACACTAGCTGTGAGCACTCCCAAAACGACTTAGCCCCTCCCCCTTTT
>OX442415.1:9655796-9717198 GCA_949361645.1 Spongilla lacustris
GACAGCGTCTAGCTTCGGCACCCACTCCCCTCCCTGTATCCCCTCCACACCTCCTCCCAGGAACACCTGATCATTCCACACGGGCTGCTGCCCCTCCCACACGCTCAGCTGTCCCTTGCCGTGGGCCGGGAGGTAGACCACACCCACACTGCCCAGCGGGACGCTCATGTTAGCGGAGATGGTGCTAAACTTGAAGTCCTCATCCTCCTCCCCAGACTGCTCCGACTTGCACTGGACGCTCACCACCATCCACCGGCTCTCTCTGCTGCAGGCCCCGCCCCACATGGCCCCACTGGTGGGTACCACACACGTGTTCTCCCCCACACATAGCTTCTCCACCACGTGCCGGGAGTCAGGGGCGTGGCAGCTGCCTTCTCTGTAGCGACCGCACCCACCGGTGGGATTACCAAAGGACGCAAACAGCACCCTGTGGATGACCCCTCCCGTCGGACCACAAGACACCCTCAATCCCCGGGGGGATTCGGGGGCCTTGGCGCACTGGACCCCTCCGTTCCTGCGCCACGAGAAGTGCACCGGCTTGGGGTGCTGGAACGAGACGGAGGCGTCCGAGAGGTCCAGGTACTGTGCCGGGTGGAACACTAGCTCTTCAAAGCCTTTCCTCCCAGCAGGTAAGGTGAGCCCCACCATGTCTGTCATCATCCAGGCGCTGACGCTGGAGAACATGTGATGGTTGCGGGAGTCCATCCCAGCAGAGCCATTGTGGGCGTTCCAGAGCTCCCATATGGAGGTGGCCGGCTCCAGGGGGTTATTGATCATGAACCCCCAGCTAGGGTAGTCCAACTGCTGGACCACCTCCAGAGCCAGGTCGCTCCTGTTGAGGAGGGAGAGGGTGGGGAGGAGGAACTTGGTCCCGATGATGCCCGCTGTGATGTGGGTGCGGTCCGATCCTGTGAGCTGGTTAAGGAAGTTATTAACGACGGTGTCCAGGGACTGGGCGGGTACGATGCCCAGGTAGAGGGGGAGGACGTAGGTGATCTGGAGGCCGCTGGAGTAGGACTGCCCGTTGAAGAAGGCCTTATTGAAGGCAGCACTCTGGTCCGCTAGCATGGCTGACAGCGTGGTGACGTCGTCCTGCTGGCCCAGGGCCCTGGCCAGCTCCAACGTCTGCCTCACGTTGAGGAGGAAGCTGAAAGCGGACGTGAAGCTCACGCCCACCTTGGGCTGGGGAGGAGGAGGTACCCAGTCGCCGTAGTAACCGTACATGTTGCCTATGCCGCTGGAAGGGATGGTGGACAGCATGAACTTGATGTAGGCCATGACGGAGGGGTACAGGGCCTTGGGTGTGGTCAGGTCGCCATAGTAATGGTAGAGTGCCCAGACCAGCTGCGGGAAGGCAGAGCCCCAAGAGGGGTCAGCAGGGCGAGATCCGTATCTGTTAGGGAGAGGGAAGGAAGGAGGGGGAGGAGAGGCATATTTAATGAGTAGAAATTAAAGTGTGTACACTGTTCCCCAACAGTTAAGAAATTAGAGCCATGTTCACTATATGTACCTAATTTTAACAGTAGCTTTGGGTTTTGAAAAGTGCTACACAAACCAAGCTTGTGTGCTGATGAGGAGCTTCATAGTTGGGGTTGGACAGGTGCCCCCCCCCCCCCCCCAAAACTCATATGCCCTTATTAACCCCCCCCCCCCCCCCCCCCCACTCCCACATATGTTAGCTAAAATGATGTCTATGAATGATATCTCCAGGTACATTAACTGCTCATTCTCATGGTGGACTTGCAGGCATATAGAAGGTTTAATTAAATGGACAAGCAAAACCTGTCTTGTGAATGGGCTACAGATTCAAAAGTACAATGCTATAGCTACCTTACATATCTACCACGACTCCATAATGGTGTAGTACTAGTATCAAACGTTATGGCATGCCCAAACCTCCTAAGCTTACTCCCTCCTCTTCCCCCCCCCCCCCCCCCCCCCCCCCCATTTTTCGGCATGCAAACAAATATTGTAGGTTGTTCGTTACCTGTAGAACGGTACGACGTCTGGAAGAGACCCGCCCACCTGGTCATCCGCCATCAGCTGTGCATAGTGCGGGAAGAACGAGTCCATGTGGAAGTTGAGGAGCATGGAGTCTGACGACAGGTCCGCGTCCCCCATCCAGCCGAGCCGCTCGTCCCTCTGGTTGCAGTCGGTCGGTACGCTCATGAGGTTGGACAGCTGCCCGCGCACGACGCTCGCCTGGATGGCGAGGAGGGCGGGGTCGCTAGTGTGGAGCTGACCGTTGGGGAGGAGAAGGGAGTGCACGTTCACCTTGACGATGTCCGCCGCGCTCAGGTTACCCGGGTATCCGGTCACCTCCGCGTAACGAAACCCGTGGTACGTGAACGACGGCTGGTAGGAGGTGTCGCTCCCGTTGCACGTGTAGATGTCCGTCTGCTTGGCGCTGCGGAGGTTGTCGTAGTAGAGCGATCCGTCCTGCGCGCCGTACGGCGGGTGTTGCGGCACTTCGGCGTGACGTAGCTGGATGACGGTGCCCGAAGGACAGCGGCCAGCGCCCACGTTGATCCGGCACACTCCCGCCGTGTTGTTGCCGAAGTCGACGATCTGCTTGCTCGAATCGGAAGCGAGGCGGTAGATGGAGACCGGAGCTTCATAACCCGTTTCGGCGATGTACGGGATGGACGGGAGGTACATCTGTCCGTACGGCCCGCTGACGACTAGCACCTGTGCGGATGACGAGGGCCCGCCCTGACGCGCGTCGTAAGTCTCCCCGTTGTAAACCGAGTCGGAACTATACTGGGTCACGCTCGCAGACCAGCTGTTGTCCGTGGCAACGCTCTGGACGCTGCCGTCCGAGTAGGTGATGTTGAGGATTGCGCGGAGGACTCTTGCGGAGGTGTCCGGAACGGGAGGGGAGGCATCTCTGTAAGGATAGACGCTCGTGTCGCGCCAGCCGATCCCGAGAAGAACGTCGACCGTCGCTAGAGTGGATGACTCGAGGTAGTCCGTTACGTCATACACGGAATAAGGTACCCGGACTTCGTAATTGGTCCACCCGGGGTTTAGTGCCACGGGCGGGTTGGCGAGCCTATGAAGGTCCGCTCCGTTGACGTAGACGCGCGAGTAACCAAGGCCCGAAGCGAAAAGCACAGCCTGCACGATCGGCTTTGCAGACACGGAGACGGACTTGAATATGCGGGGCAGAGACGAGATGGTGGAAGGGGCCGTGATCCATTTGGCGACGCTCCAGTCTGCGAGGTCCATGACGCCAGTCATAAAATGGCCGACCTCGAGGCTCTGTGCGACCCTCTCCTTGTGGTCCCACCATCGGACGATCCAGAAATACAGCTTCCCGCTCTGGAGGGGCGGGCCTCCGTACCGGACGCTGTTGTTCGTCGACACCACGACGCCCGAGTCCCAAATAGGCTCTGCAATCTCGTGATCTCTGCCGAATACGACCTGGAACGCTTTCTGATAAGCTCCCCTCTCCCTGTGGACCACGGTCCAGGAGAGAAGGGGGCTCGGGTGATCCGTAGCGAACAGGTTGAGGCGGTTCAGGTGAAGCAGCTCGCTCTTTGAGAGGCCCACCAGATTGCCTTCGCATTTGAGGCGAAATGGCGCCAGGGGGCGACCTGCGGAAGCACCCAACAGTACTACTGCAAAGATGACGGTCCAGCGTAAGACCGCCATTAGTCTCGTGCCCAGACTCTAAAATACGTCACATGGTCCTAGCATCGGTAAACTTATAAAATAACATTGTATACAATTTCGTAACCATGAATAGAAGCTATGATCTCTGATAGAAGTGACCTCTTTCAGAGTACAGATAATTCAATCGTTGAGGTCAAACTAGAGACTCGCAACAAAACAGAGGCTCGGCTAAAATAAGTAATGCGGAGCGTGGTCTGGGGGAAGAGACAGCAGTTTCTGGGTTTTTATAAGCGTAGCTCGATTTTAATCTTTAAATAGGCTAATTAAAATGTATTCTTGAAGAAAACAGTGTGTAAATGCGAGAGCTACGTGCAGTAAGGACTGCCTCATTCAAAACTAGCAAAAGGATGTATAGCCTTGGAGCCAAACCAAAACAAATCTTGACTAACTGCATCCTGGCTCGTAGTATGTATACGTGACGAAATATAATCCACGTGGGCCCGGGCCCCCGCCCTTAGTTGGGCGTAGCCCGACCTTCGCGTATTGGCGGAAGGTCGGGTATCAAGCCTTATACCTGGATTTGTACCCATCGGATAGCATAGGCTTGATACCCGACCGTCCGCCAATACGCGAAGGTCGGGCTACGCGCCCAACTAGGCCCGCCCTCACGCGCGTCCCCCGTTGTAAATCGATTCGCTACTCTATTATCTATGGTCAGGCTCGCCGATCAGTCGCTGTCCGTGGCAACAGTTTGGACGCTGCCGTCGGTCCGAGTATAATAGTTAGGTGATGTTGAGGATTGCGCGGGGAGGTGTGTACGGGGCCGGGCCGGGCCGTATTGATATTGCATTGCGGCGCGCGCCGATGCAATTTCGTAATTATATTTAGAGGTGACCTTTCAGGGTACAAAGAATTCAATCGTTTCGAGGTCAAACTACTTTCCCAAATATTGTACATACAAGAGGGATAACATGGCATCGACGGTTGCCGGTTTCTTGGTTGCCGGTGGAATGGGCGCCCTAGTAAACTGCTACATGTCGTCCGCTGTGATGATACCTTTGGGCCTGTTGCTGCAGGAGGTGTTCGTCCAACCTTTGGTCGCCCTCAGATCGCTGCTTCCCGTGATGTTCGGTTTTCTCGGAGGCACTCTGGTCCTTCTCGTGTGGCATTTCCTGAAGACTCGCGTGGTCCGCTTCCTCCTGGACTACAACGGTTGGTTCCTCACTCCCAGGCACCCCACGAATAAGGTAAGCTTGATAACTTATATATTTATCTTTACCGTCGTATACCTCACAGCTATGGTATCTTATGACTATCGCGCTCCTCGGTCGCACCACGAAGGGGGCCGGCTGGTACCAAGACTATCTCCCCTCCCTCCCCGTGCCCCCGCTGGACCACACCTGCAAAATGTAATGAAAAAGTTATTCGTATTCCCATATAGTGCGATTTGTTTCACACCCGTTTTTTTTTTTAAAGGTTCTTGGGCAGCGTACATCCACTGTTGACGGCCGAAGAATACAAGAATACGGAGGAGGTAAGGACTGTGTACGGAGGAGGTACTACTTCTAATGTCATACACCCTCCCCTCTGCACAACAGGCCGTGAAGGAGTTTCAATCGTCGCGGAGGACCAGGCTACTTCATTTGCTGCTGAAGTTGAGGTGAGTGGCGTATACATACAAGTTTTTACTGTCGCCACAATAGACGTATGCAAGGGCGGTGCCTGTTGACACAAGGTCACCCTTTGCACGCGTGGGCGAGGCACGCACCTTATTTGGAATTGAGCACTGTTTGTCCGACGGCTTGTTGAATTTAAACGCATGCCATGTAGGAGTTGGTGGCGGAGGAACTGGATCTCAGAGTGGTGGTTAAAGTACATCTATCTCCGCCAAAGAACGCCGATATGCTGTGAGTATCTATCGCATTAGTGTACGCTTCAACTAAGATCACCCTCCTACCCCCCATCTCCTCCTCCTCCTCTTTCCCCCAGTCAATTCGAACTACTACACTGTTGGAACGCTCCACCCCACAACAAAGCACCAGTTGGACCGTGCTGCCATGTTTACATTCAGCTCAACATTGTCAGTCACTTGTGCTTTCCGCTCCATATAATGCACACCCTTTCTCTTTCTCCCTATTTCGTTCCTCGCGTTAAGGTTTGGGAAACTCTATCAGCAGGGCAAGGTGGAGACTGTGATAGCAGAAGGCACCGTGGTTCCCTTCTGTATGGATGGATGCAAGTAAGGCTCTCATGCAGGATACTGTTTATGTTGCTAAGCGACGATGTGTTACCAGGTACCTGAATCACACTGCACGCATCCCGGGCAAGGAGATGGACAGGATTGCCTACCATGGAGATGAGCACCCCACACATATTGTTGTATACAGGTGATGGTGTGGTGGATGTATGCGTGTGGTCTGTGTGTGTATGTGTATGTGTATGGCCTATGTGTGTGGCTGTGCATACATGTAAGTCTTTTAAGTAGACAAAATGCAAGCTAATGTGGTGTGTGGAATGTATCCTGTTGTAAACAACATACATGTATGCTGGCTGCCAATGTATGGAGATTGCTTATTCTAATAGATGTCATGAATCTCCCCCTTCCCTTTCCTCTAATAGGCAGGGCAAGTTCTTCCGAGTTGATGTTGTTTCCAAAGATGGCAACGTTCTGTCTCCCCTGGGGATAAGGGCACAGCTGGAGAAGGTGGTTGCCATGGCAGGAGGTTAGCCACGCCCCCTCACCATGGCACCATTGACGGTACATCCTCTTCCAGACAAACTGGACCAAACAGGTGTAGCATCCTTCACTGCTCTTCCTAGAGCTACCTGGGCAGAGGTATGCCACACCCACCCACCGCATGTACACACCCACCCACCGCATGTACACACACACACACACACACACACACACACACACACACACACAAATACACACATTCACATATTCAAACATACAACGTACACACTGTCTGTAACGACCCCTCCCTCTCCCCCCCCCCCCCCCCCCCCCCCCCCCATATATCTTCAGATTCGTCAGAGGATGGAGACCAGAGCAGTGAACGCTGCCTCCCTCCACGCCATAGACTCTGCCTGGTCCCTTGTATGCCTGGACACAGAGGCCTATGATGTCACTGTAAGCCACACCTCCCACCGTGAACATCACCTGATGTGCACATTCTCCTCCCTCCCTCCCTCCCTCCCTCCCTCCCATTTTAGGACTTGACAAATACAAGCAGGCATTGTTTCCATGGCAATGGATACAACAGGTAAGCACATGAACATGTACACATGAGCAGGCTAAGGAATAGGCTGCACGTGGTCAGGTGCACACTTTAGGATGGGCTATATAATAGACTGTAGAGTAGAGGTGAGATTATTGAAAGGTCACAAAGGTCACCTCTACCACCCACTAGAATTTACACCTGCTAGGGAAATCACATGTCATCCATGAGATAATAATCATTGATGTATGACCTTTGAAGCCTCATATGTCTATAGCATTAGTATTAGCCATTGCAGTGAGGGGTAGCTGTGGCTAGGTCACATGTGAGGGGAAGCTGTGGCTAGGTCACATGTGAGGGGAAGCTGTGGCTAGGTCACATGATGCCTGACCTCTCTTTAGCCAACTCACATTATTTGGTTAACATCTTAGTCTTTTAAAATAAAAATACAAATAAAAATACAAAAATCAAAGTCACTCACGTAGGCTGCTATCCATACACTGTAAATGTACCTCAGACTGATGATATCATTTGTGCCCCCCTCTCCCCCTCCTCCCCCCCCACACACAGGTGGTTTGACAAGAGTGCTACAAGTGTTGTCATGGCCAACGGGAACTGTGGTGCCAACGTGGAACACTCGACCCTCGATGCCACTGTGAGTGTGTGACAAGTGGGGGCACGGTATCCCCATTTAGTGCCCACCTATATCCCTCCACCCATTCACTGCAGGTTGCAGGTCAGCAGTGGGAGTACAATCTCAGTGAAGAGGTGTATGACGCTGAGGGTCACGTCCTGCCCTCTGCCTCCTACCCTGGTGCACATGACTTCACTGTAGCCACGCCCACCATGTAAGTATGGCTGCTCCTGCCGCGTGTCATTGACCACGCCCATTGCACTTCTTCATAGGTTGGAGTGGGATCTTCAAGGGTTTGAGAAGGAACTTGATGAAGCCAAGAAGAATATCCAGGAGATGGTAATGAGTGTGGTGTGTGGGGGTGAGTGGGGGTGTGAGGGTGGAGTGTGTATGATATGGTGTGTGCGCTTGGCTTGGCTCCAAGGTTGTTCCAAATGAATAGATAAAGTAAATGTACTTCCTCCCCATCCCCACCCCTCCTCCCCATCCCACCCCTCCTCCCCATCCCCACCCCTCCTCACCCCTCCTCTAACCCGCCTGCCACTAATTTATATGACTTTTTGCCGGTGAAAAGTGAGGTAATTAGATTTTACCTATCATTGAGGCTTCCACGTATTTTTTGCAGTACTATTAAACAAGCCATGAAATGCTCAGAAACTGAAAATTTGAAGCCATTTTCACATGTTTTTATTAGGATTTCTCCGTTTAACATATAGTAAATAAATAAAAACATTCTCTCTGGTATATAGAATTTGAAGGCAATGACACTAATAGAATAGCTGGGAACAAGGGGATGGAAGGGAACAAGGGGATGGAAGGGAACAAGGGGATGGAAGGGAACAAGGGGATGGAAGGGAACAAGGGGATGGAAGGAACAAGGGGATGGAAGGGAACAAGGGGATGGAAGGGAACAAGGGGATGGAAGGGAACAAGGGGATGGAAGGGAACAAGGGGATGGAAGGAACAAGGGGATGGAAGGGAACAAGGGGATGGAAGGAACAAGGGGATGGAAGGGAACAAGGGGATGGAAGGGAACAAGGGGATGGAAGGAACAAGGGGATGGAAGGGAACAAGGGGATGGAAGGGAACAAGGGGATGGAAGGGAACAAGGGGATGGAAGGGAACAAGGGGATGGAAGGAACAAGGGGATGGAAGGGAACAAGGGGATGGAAGGAACAAGGGGATGGAAGGGAACAAGGGGATGGAAGGGAACAAGGGGATGGAAGGGAACAAGGGGATGGAAGGGAACAAGGGGATGGAAGGGAACAAGGGGATGGAAGGGAACAAGGGGATGGAAGGGAACAAGGGGATGGAAGGAACAAGGGGATGGAAGGGAACAAGGGGATGGAAGGGAACAAGGGGATGGAAGGGAACAAGGGGATGGAAGGGAACAAGGGGATGGAAGGAACAAGGGGATGGAAGGGAACAAGGGGATGGAAGGAACAAGGGGATGGAAGGGAACAAGGGGATGGAAGGGAACAAGGGGATGGAAGGAACAAGGGGATGGAAGGAACAAGGGGATGGAAGGAACAAGGGGATGGAAGGGAACAAGGGGATGGAAGGAACAAGGGGATGGAAGGGAACAAGGGGATGGAAGGGAACAAGGGGATGGAAGGGAACAAGGGGATGGAAGGGAATAAGGGGATGGAAGGGAATAAGGGGATGGAAGGGAACAAGGGGATGATGGGGATGGAAGGGAACAGGGGGATGGAAGGGAACAAGGGGATGGAAGGGAACAAGGGGATGGAAGGGAACAAGGGGATGGAAGGGAACAAGGGGATGGAAGGGAACAAGGGGGTGGAAGGGAACAAGGGGATGGAAGGGAACAAGGGGATGGAAGGGAACAAGGGGGTGGAAGGGAACAAGGGGATGGAAGGGAACAAAGGGATGGAAGGGAACAAGGGGGTGGAAGGGAACAAGGGGGTGGAAGGGAACAAGGGGATGGAAGGGAACAAAGGGATGGAAGGGAACAAGGGGATGGAAGGGAATAAGGGGATGGAAGGGAACAAGGGGATGATGGGGATGGAAGGGAACAGGGGGATGGAAGGGAACAAGGGGATGGAAGGGAACAAGGGGATGGAAGGGAACAAGGGGATGGAAGGGAACAAGGGGGTGGAAGGGAACAAGGGGATGGAAGGGAACAAGGGGATGGAAGGGAACAAGGGGGTGGAAGGGAACAAGGGGATGGAAGGGAACAAAGGGATGGAAGGGAACAAGGGGGTGGAAGGGAACAAGGGGATGGAAGGGAACAAGGGGATGAATCTTTAAGGAACCAATGGACAAAATGCAAGCTAATGTGGTGTGTGGAATATTTTGGAATACCGCATCCTGTTGTAAAACAACGTACATGGCACACTCATACACACATCACAGATAGCTGACTCAGACTTGGTTGTTGTAACTCCTGGATTTGGCAAATCTGTTCCCAAGAACTACAAACTGAGCCCAGATGGCTTCTTTCAGGTGCGATTTGCCTCCCTCTCCCTCCCTCCTCATCCCCCTCCCTCTTCCTCCCTCCCCTAGATGGCCATGCAGTTGGCACACTACCGTCTGCACAAGTCATTTGTGTTAACTTACGAGTCTGCAACCACCAGGTACACCCCTCCCCCTTATCACCAGGTACACCCTCCCCCTTATCACCAGGTACACCCTCCCCCTTATCACCAGGTACACCCCTCCCCTTATCACCAGGTACACCCCTCCCCTTATCACCAGGTACACCCCTCCCCTTATCACCAGGTACACCCCTCCCCCTTATCACCAGGTACACCCTCCCCCTTATCACCAGGTACACCCCTCCCCCTTACCACCAGGTACACCCTCCCCCTTATCACCAGGTACACCCCTCCCCCTTATCACTCCCAGCATACATGTGAGGGGTAAGGGTGATAAGAGGGAGGGTGTACTTGGTGGTAAGGGGGAAGGTGTACCTGGTGATAAGGGGGAGGGGTGTACCTGACAATCCCTCCTCCCCTCCCCATCCTTGTAGGTTCTACTATGAAGGACGCACAGAGACCATTCGTCCAGTGTCTGATGCATCTGTGTCATTTGTGAAGGTACCAACATAGTCACCTTGGGTACTAGTAATGGAGTATGTCTCCATTCCGTTCCGTTCCAGGCCATGGAAGATCCAGCAGTTCCTCGAGAAGAAGTGAAGAAACTGTTGAAGATGGCTATAGAGTAAGTGGTCCAGAACACACACACACACACACACACACACACACACACACTGGATAAATTGCATGTGCAATAAATTCTCAGTTCCTGTCAGAGTTCATTTGCCTCCTACATGTAACTCCTTTCCTCTCCATGTAAAGGTACCAATGTGACTACAAGCTGCAGGCCATGAGGGGACTAGGTGTGGACAGACATCTCCTGGGACTGTACATATTGGCCAAAGGAATGGACATGAAGCCTATGCCAAAGCTGTTTGAGGACAAGGTAAGGGGGTGGGCACTATTTGGAACTCAGCCTATGACACTCACATGCTCACAGGCATTCCAGTTTTCCTTCAAGCTCTCCACCTCACAAACACCTACTCAGCTGACCAAACGCAAGTTCAAGATGCCCAACATATGCCCAGGAGGAGGGTTTGGGACAGTGGACAAGGAAGGTTATGGAGTCTCCTACATCGTGATGGGAGAGGACAGAGGTGTGTGCTTTAATTAGAAATGTAGATACTCCACAGTATTGTAACTGAGAGCATTTTTTCTCTCTTTAATGCCCAATACCCCAACTTTGCAGTCAATTTCTACGTCAACAGCAAACGCTCGTGTCCCCAGACCGACTCGACCAAGTTTGGGGAGGCCATATGCAGGGCCATGTGGGACATGAGGAACCTCTACCTCCCCAACACCGCCCACTCAGAGAACTTTGTCTGCTGACCCATTTTTGCATCCACTTATAGTTTTCTGTATCATGCTATTGTGTCAGTGCTTACATGTACAGTAGACTTTGCTAGTAATATCATGCCACACCCCCCATCCTTGTTGCTGCTTAATCTTCTGGTTGTAGACATATTGACACTTTGAAAAGTGTGCGTAACCAGTTCAGATGAAAAGGATAAGAATTAAAATTTTGTGTGTTTGTGTTTGGACTTGTAGCGGTGCGTCGTGCAAAGTGTGTAGGCAAAAAGCTACTAGCGTTCTCTTCACACTGGTATGTACTTGAGAGGCCTCACTCATTTGACAGTCTCTTACACACAAGTACTGAGATAGGTATGTTTCCATTTAGTGCCCATGCAGACCTTGTAAATACTGACCTTTTAATCACCATGCCAAAAGATAGCGGTACATGTTTATAATATTGGAATAGTATTTGCACGTTGACCCTTGGGGGCATGGTAGACCACAATCACCTTACAGAAAATAAGGTATATTCATAGGCGGTAGGGGAAACCACGTGATACATCCTTGGGAAAACAGGAGCTGCTCCAGTGGAAAAAGAATACCAAATATGAGTGTCTACCCCATTGACATTCCAGATTCCTATTCACCATCATCACACACATACATGGGCACGGTGACATGCAGAGATCAGCAAAAACATCACACAGGAAAATGTGCCTCACAATCACATCTCCTCCCCATGCCCGCAGGTGACCAAGAACATCGGGGTCACCAGATGTATCCAAACCCCAGGTACCACCTAATGGTCACCTGGTACTCATTGGGCTGCAAGTGCAGGCCCAAACCTTTAGAGGGGACCACTGATAGCCAGGAGGGTGCATGTGGGGCCAACATTCAGCAGGAGGGTGCATGAGGGGCCAACATTCAGCAGAAGGGTGCATGTGGGGTCAACATTCAGCAGGAGGGTGCATGTGGGGCCAACATTCAGCAGGAGGGTGCATGTGGGGCCAACATTCAGCAGGAGGGTGCATGAGGGACCAACACTCAGCAGGAGGGTGCATGTGGGGCCAACATTCAGCAGGAGGGTGCATGCGGGGCCAACAAGATGTGGAAGAATTGGTCTTTAACCTTGCCTGACAAGACTTTCAGTGCCGTGAGACGCCAGAGCAGACTTCACTGTGATCGTGTTGGTTTAGGGGAGACCTTACCTGAAGGGATAGCTTTTAAATGTTATAGCAGTTAACATTTACGCACCACCACGTATGTAGTTGACATGTATGCATATACCCACACAACAATGGCCTCAGTGCATGCTACTCATGCTCCCTCTTAATGATGTGTCACAATGAAGGAAATCATTCAGAAACAGTTAAATAACAAAGAAAAAAAAAATTTATTACATGAATAAATGCACACAACCAATGCATAATCCTCACACGTCGGCTTAACAATTCACACCAAAACTCATCTACATTACTGTCCAGCTTCATAGTGCCTAAAATGGAAGCAGCATTACCCAGTTGAATGGCAATTGACAACCTCTGGAGCAGAAAGGAAAAAAAAAAAAGATTTCTCTTCATTGGCTTTTAACATCAAAGGAAGACATGCAAATTTAATATCATCTTCAATTAAATATACAAAACGGCCATCAGTATGTTGCAAAAATAAATTTGAAAAACTCCCATATGGAAGTAGTTAATTAAGGACAGTTAGCAGCTTTAAACTCACCTATAGATGTTAATATTATTAACTTGAAAGTGATACATGAGATCGGTAAGGTCAATTACTTGGTCTAATTGGCGCATTCAGGACGCTTACTAAGATGCCCCCCCCCCCCCCCCCCCCCCCCCCCCTCCAGCTTAAGTACACCACCTTTTGGAGTGGCTGGACTGAACCCTTGGTTTGGGTATGCCGTCCTTCTATGGCACCTTAAGGAAGCCTTTTATTCAGGCTACAACTGACCTGTTTAAAGCGAAAATACCAGCAATCATAAATTAAGACCTTGCAGATTGGTATATGCCAAATGTTGTACCGGTGGGCTTCGTCCACTAAAATTAACTCGTGACACATTTATCACAACCAGCTTGTATTTTTTTGGGGAGGGGCATGTTTCCTGCAGCAGCTGCAGTCATTGATAATTATTGGGTTGCATGAGCCTATAACTCCTCTTCGACTAGCTACAATACATATTTAGTCTCACCCGATAATGACAAGTACAGCAGTTAGTGGTCACCTGAGTTGGCCGGTCACCTCTGCGTACTGGCCACATAGCTAAAGTCATGAGTACCGGAGTATGTGGCAGCTTTACAAAACGGTTATGAGTTAGGCAGCCACCTGTCTACAATGGTCATTTATTTTAGGCCCAAAGGTGACCGCTTGGGACATGTACAGGCTCCACTAGTCTAGCATCTTTCCTGATGTATTATCATTATGTCTATAGTTAGCGGATTTATTAATAAATTATCAAGTTAAATTATCAAGTTAAAATTCAAACAAATGTTGGAGCTTTTAGATGACTATAAAGTTTTATGTATTTGATTAGGCCGGTGTGGTCAGGAATTATTTAGTTAACAAATTATTACTGGTGAGGTCTTAGAACATATAAAGTACTGACCCTGTATGGCATGAATCATGCACACAAGCACTATAGCATACAATAGTGGTCTCCTCTGAGAATGACACAGAATGATATGTATTCTTTGTACATGTACCCTAGCTGAGTTCTGTATTGCATTTACTATATATTTTTTGTAGCAATGAGTCATGGAGGTGTGCTGGTGCTTAACTTTATGAAATCCCCATCTTCCTCCATTATCCTCATCCACCTCCAACCAGTACCACTTACTACATTGGCTGCTGTTGTTGAAATATGTGACTGCAATGAAAACACTGTCAGCCAGAGTGCCTTGGGGTTGCTGACTTGAGTGACACTCTAGTGTTGTTAGCTACGCCACTGCGCAAAGGAATCGAAGCAGACAGAGGAACTAATCGTTGCGTTCACCAGCGAGGCAGTCAGCTGTGGCAAGTTCCCTTCAATGCCACAGCAGAAGTTGCATGGCTACTGGGTAAGGTTATAGACTTTCGATCAAACTCAGTCTCCATGACATCAGGAAGAGAGCTGAAGAGTTCCCAACTAACCAGTTGCCAGTTACGTACAAGCTTCTAAGCAATCTTGCCTCTCCGGAGACTCCATCCAAAAGTGCTAATGAGTTCATGCAGTTAGGACTACAGTGGAAACCATCACACTTGCTCCTATAATTTTTTTGTACTATTATTTTGTTCACTTGAATATATTTCAATAACAATGAGCTCAAATGGAAATCTGACAACGCAGGTATAGTGCATAACTATTTTTCAATATATACTGAAAGTTAAAAAGCATCACGTGAGTATTTACTTTAGTTATTAACACTTGTTGTGACCCCAGTACAAAAGAAATTGTAAGCATAATTCCTCCTCCTGTAGGCAATAGATCTTAGCCATATTTGCAATATATCTAAAGAACAAGCATTAGCAACCTTTGGCCGTGTCGGTTTTTAAGTCCGGTAAATAGTTACGGTATTATCGAGCTAGATATGCGTTTTTAGCTCGTAAAAGCTTAGCGATGCTATTTCGTAGTACGCTCTCACTGGACTGCTATATTTCGTTTCCGAGTCGTCACATGTTAGATCTATCGCGAAATCGTACTTGGGAGGCAATAGACCCTTCTTTGCCGTTAAAAAAGTGCCATCAGAGCTGAGTACCTGAAAACATCCGCCATATCGCGATGAATTGCATTTGAAACGTCATTATTGCGTCATTTTGTATCATGAATATATTTATAATGTGACGCATCGACAGAATTCTGAAGCATCAAATTGGGCAGGTTACAAGAAACGTCAAAGAGCAAGAGGCAACTTTAAAGCTGGAAGCGAAGCGGACCCAATTAGCTATTTTGAAGCTGCCATCATTCAAGGATTGGAAGCTTTGGGTGATAGAACGCTAGCCTTGATGGCCCATAAAGCTTCCCAATTTGATGCTACTGATTTACTAGACGTTCGCCGTGAGTGGCTGCAAGATGCAGCATCGTTAGGTTAAGAACCGTTTCCACAATCCTCATTGAGTCAATGACAGCACTTGCATCCATTCGTATAATCTCTGCCGGTACGTCACATTATAAATATATTCATGAACAAAATGACGCAATAATGACGCAATTCATCGCGATATGGCGGAGGTTTTCAGGTACTCAGCTCTGATGGCACTTTTTTAACGGCAAAGAAGGGTCTATTGCCTCCCAAGTACGATTTCGCGATAGATCTAACATGTGACGACTCGGAAACGAAATATAGCAGTCCAGTGAGAGCGTACTACGAAATAGCATCGCTAAGCTTTTACGAGCTAAAAACGCATATCTAGCTCGATAATACCGTAACTATTTACCGGACTTAAAAATCGACGCGGCCAAAGGTTGCTAATGCTTGTTCTTTAGATATATTGCAAATATGGCTAAGATCTATTGCCTACAGGAGGAGGAATTATGCTTACAATTTCTTTTGTACTGGGGTCACAACAAGTGTTAATAACTAAAGTAAATAGTCACGTGATGCTTTTTAACTTTCAGTATATATTGAAAAATAGTTATGCACTATACCTGCGTTGTCAGATTTCCATTTGAGCTCATTGTTATTGAAATATATTCAAGTGAACAAAATAACAGTACAAAAAAATTATAGGAGCAAGTGTGATGGTTTCCACTGTAGATCGAGGGTTTCACGAAGCACCATTTTATCCTGAAATTCTTCAGCAATATCATGAGCTCACTTGTGGCTTCCCTTCCACATACAATCTGCTGGATGAGGCTCTGCACACACGTCTCATCAGTGCCTTTTCCCTGCAGTTGCAGTGGAAACCGAGGAAGGTATAGTGGCCAAAAAGACGGTGTATGGATCTACCCAGTAGCCATGCAACTTCTGCTGTGGCATCTAAACCCAAAGGTAGAATCATCAAGGTGAGAAAGGACCTGCCCATGGTGGGTGGAACAAATGATCTGAGTGCCTGTATAAGGATTGAGTCAATATTCAATTTCTGTCACAAGACTCGCATCTTTGTTTGCAAACGAAATGAAATTGATAATGCAGCAGCATGTAAATATCATCAAACTAGTATACACCTGCATGGTTTGTTGATTAATGATGACGGTTTCAATTTCAGCTGCATCCTAAGCAGTGAAATTGGAGGGTGCATGTCGGACTAGAGACCTGGACCTTACAGGTCAAACTGTTTACTGTCTGCATGATGTGGTAAAAGACTGCTGAAGTATTTTACCAGAGCTGATAGGATGGATTTAATATCACTTGCACATTGATATTTTAGGCTAATGCTAATGAATGAATTTTTTTTGGTTGGCAAGGCACTGTGGAATTTCGGGGAATTGAAGTGATGGAATGTTGGTCGCAGTGTGGTGAGGTGGTCAATGTCAGGGCCATTGGAAAAAAAAAAAGAAACCTGGTACAGCCATGGGATTGCATGTAATTTGCTCTTGAGTTGGGGGTTTAGGATGGAGCCGCAGCTAAATGAATAGAAACCTGCTACCAGCACCCATTTGGGGTTGAAAGCCTCACCCTTTAGAAAATATTTCCTTGCCATACTCATGCATGGAAAAATCATGGTGAATGGTGATTGGGTGATTTGGGGATCAGCTGGATTGGTTGCATGGATGACAGTGTGATGGAGGTCGTGGTTTTGGAGCACTATATTATGCAATAGTGCATCAGTTATGTTGATAGCCTTGTGTATAGCATGTTATAGTTCGTTGTGTGTGTTGTTCAAACCTCATATTTTATAAATGCTGAGGGCTGTGCATGATGTTGATGTATAGGGAGATGTGTGCACATGGAAGGGGTGTGGTAGGTATAGATGTGTGGTGTACGTTGAGGGTAGGGGTGCATTACATCGTGACAGCTCGCTTGTTGTCTGTCAGGATATGATTTTACCTTGTTAGTAATCTGTGGTTGTATGCCTATCTGACACAAATATCGTTAACCGCAGGGTTGGGTAAACAGTAAACACGTATATGGCACCTTGCTTGATTATACACAACGAGGAAGTATTACATTCATGCCCATGATGTATATCGCAATGTCAGCTACTGAAAAAACGAGCCCTTATGCAGCTCATAAATTTTTCAAGTGGGGTACTTTATGATTTTTGTTTCCAATTTGACAATATAATTTAGTTCCGCAAATCATATTTCAATTATAAAAAATCTTTTTTATTAGCGTAGAAGCCTTTTGTTTGGTTTTCAAAAGATATATTCTTTACGTTTACGGCGCCATCTTTAGACACCACGAACAAAAACAACTATATGTATGTTTACTTCAGATAGGGGTGCTAACCGTCCTGTTCCTTTGTCCTTATACCTTTTGCAATGAATTCAATTATTATAGCTGTCACGAAGGGCTAAATTTTCCTTTCAGCTAGCAAATTCGTGAATAGGGGTACTCAAACTATTATATAATAATACGAGCTATTCGGACCCCAAATACAAAAAAAAAGTGGCGTGTTAATTTTTACTTCCTTGCGGACCCCTTTAGGTAATCGGCTAGTCTGGGGCATTTTTAGTCTGGGGGCCCGACGGATGTATCCAGCCTTACGCCTAGCCTTACGCCTTGCGACTCGTACTCATGCAGATAACATTTTAGAGAGCGTACTTACTGGCTGGACATTATAATACGGTCATGTACTTTTAATTATATCTTTTTGTGCATGCGCGCAAAATTAACACTCCACTCAGTTTCAGCTTGCCCTAATATATGGAGTGCAGTTTGTCGATCATTGCAGGCACTGCGTTAGCAGTGATCGTGAGTGGCATCATCATCTACTTGCTTCAGATACCTCGTCCCCGCGGAGGTCGCAGCTTTCTAACCAGCAGGCCCGTCGTCGTTAAGCTTCCTATCGCCACGGTGCTGACCGAAAACAAAGCTGCCGTCCTTGGCAAAACCAAAGATGGCCGAGACAAGCGATATTCCGGTTTCGGCCTCGTATTAAGCAGGCGGCTTATATACTCTCGGCTCGGCAAATTGTTCCTCCTTCCCAAGTACATGCAATTCAAACACCTGGACGCGATGAGCTCTGTGCAGATACCCGAGCCTCCGACCTTCTTTCCTTCGCCACCACGCCCTACGAACCGAGACTACGCCAAGTCCAATCAACAGAAGTTAGAGAAACTTGTTGAAGCTCGTCAGCGCTCTACTTTCAACAGCGCCGCAGACTACGTCCAGGCCTTTCGCTCGGGCAGATGCACCCCGACTGATATAGCCTTGAAAGCGCTGGACTATGTTAGCCAGTCTAACTCTGCCTCGCCTCCTCTCAGGGGGATTGTAGATTACAACCGCGACGCCGTGCTAGCCATGGCTAGAGCTTCAACTGAGAGGTGGAGGCAGGGAAAGCCACTCTCTCTTTTGGATGGCATCCCAGTAGCAGTGAAGGGAGAATTTAAAGTCGAACCCTACGATCTCAGAGGAGGTTCCGCGTTCACCCCTTACCTGTCTAGCGGCATCGAGGAGGGAAGCTCGGTAAAGCGTCTGAAGGAAGCCGGAGCCGTAGTGATAGGCGTGGCCAACATGCAGGAGTATGGCACGGGTGCTATAGGATCCAATCCAAACAAGTACAACCTTCATGCTCGCAACCCTTACAACACCAACCATTTTGCCGGAGGAAGTTCATCAGGTTCAGCTGTGTGCGTAGCTGCGGGCTTATGTCCTATTGCTTTGGGATCCGATACTGGTGGCTCCATCAGAATGCCTGCATCCCTGTGTGGTGTGGTGGGACTAAAGCCCACTCACAAAGCTCTAGATGACGGAGGAATCTTGCCCGGATCCTTCACCTTGTATGCACATGGTCCACTGGGGTCCTCTGTTCTGGACTGTGCCATCGCATTGGACATCATCTCTGACCGAAGGATGGTCTCTCTAAAAAGCTTGGGAGAAACCAAGTTGTCGGGATTGAGGGTGGGCGTTTATTGGGATCACTTTGAAGATGCAAGCGACGAAGTGGTGAAGGCGTGCAAGGCCGCTGTAAATCACATGAGGTCCCTTGGGGCTGAGGTGAAGGATATCGTGATACCTGAGCTGGACGATAGCAAGGCGGCCCACCTCATAGTTGCAACTGTGGAGATGGGAAATCCCCTACTGGCCGACGTTGATCGCCATTTCTATGAGATGAACATTGAGTCGGTGTTGTCCTTAGCTCTTGGCTACAACGCCAGCGCTACGGAGTACATCAATTGTCAGAGGCAGCGCACGCGAGCAGTTGCAATCATGGAACACATATTTGGAGAAGTTGATGTAATTGTGAGCCCCGCCACGGGCATAACTGCTCCTCCCATTCCTTCATATGCTGTTTCCAAGGGGATATTTGATTTCGCGGCTACTGGTCAGTTGATCAACTTCACCGTTTTAGCCAACTTCACAGGGGTTCCAGGCCTTGTGCTACCAGTGGGGTACACGTCATCTGGTTTACCAATCGGCATGCAGTTGTTGGGTCGCTGGCACGAGGAGCACGTGCTGCTGCAAGCTGGATGGGCACTTGAAAGCAGTGGAGCATTTCCTCTCAAGAAGCCAACTACTTTTTTTGACCTCTTGTCTGCCTGAAATTGGCCGTACTGTTGCAGTTAATTAGTGCAACTATAGGATTGACTTAAAATACCGATAATGCCCACTACTAGGTTTTTTCTTCCTTGTTGTTTATAAATAAGGTTTGTGAAATAATACTGAATAGTAATTTAAGATTGCATAGGTGAAAAGAAATGCATTAAAAATATAATTGTTTGCTTCAGTACCTGGGCCAGGGAACAAAATAGAAGCAACAACAATAAAAAAACAGCAACCAAAAACGATGATAATGTTGATACTTTGTTGATTTTTAAAGTCAGTATCAGTTCACCAATGTTTGCATGGGTCGTCATCTCATCATGCATGTCACTCACACAATTAACACTTGTCTTATCTTTTTGCCTTGTGCTCATAATACTTCTTCAGACTTTCTCAACACATCAGTGTTGCCTTTACACTCTTTCCCTGAAGCCATTGAGTATGGCCACACTGATTTGCTGAGAATTCTTTAAATGTTCAATCTCCAATGTTTCCACAGCACAATCCATGGCTGCAGTCTTATCCTCCACACACCAGCTCCCCACCACCACATCACAACTCCCGCAAAGATTTTCTTTAAAAAAAAAACGCAACCTTGAACACAACGCATTCAATGATGGCACAACTGAACTGTTACTTCTTCAGTCTTTAATTCAATCTCATCAGCCAGTGCACACAGGCCTGTCTTCTCAACACCTCTATCAGTGTTGACCAAGTCACTGGCTTTATACCCTTTCCCTGAAGTGGCCATATGCATGTTGATACGTTGAGCATTCTTTACGTGTTCAATCTCCACCAATGAAATGCTTCATAAGTATTAATAATTGTAGAGGGCAATGATGCTCTCTAAACATTTCACTGAATGGCAACACAAAATGATGTATTTGTAGAAATAAAAAATTGTGAATCTCAGACGTATATTATTTATATTTTATGTATTGATTATGATCGATATTACTTTTAATTTTTTAGTTGTATAATTATGTGCATATATCAGTGTATTTGCCATTATGACGTATAGTACATCCCAAAATAATGGAGGATATGCACCATTTTCATTTGGTGTGCAGTGATTGTAGAATGATGATTGCACTAGAGAAAAGTGAAATAATTTAGTATTAATATATAATTCAGCAAATCAAATTGGCAACATGAATTCACATTTAGATACTAATGTTATGTTATTAATTCGGTAATGTGGTACTACACGATTAAGTAATACTCAGCGGCCCTGAAGAGTGCAGGGAACATCACCCTTTGGTTGATGGGTAGACTTCTGTTCCACCACCAGCTTGTATGAAGGAGGAAGTGTCACCTTGAATGTTTGCAGAAGTCGTGCAAGAACAATCTTGGCTTCAATCTGCAGATTGATAGGTTTTTCATGTATGTTCTCATAACAGCCCCTTACATTTAACTCACCATAGCAAAGTGACGTCCAATACACGAACGATGGCCCACACTAAATGGGAAGTAGACAAATGGACCTGGTCTGTGGGAGGGAAGCAATACCATGCACATGCGGCCATCTTTGTCAAATGTACCATACCGTGGTTTGCCCACATTAAAACGTGATGGGTCAAATGTGTCTGGATCAGGAAAATATTCAGACTTTCTACACATCACTGAAGTAGAAAACTACCAATGGTGATGAAACACATGTACATATGCATGCATTTCGATGCTCTCACAGTCATAATTGTGCCCTCAGGAATATAGTAGCCACTCAACACTATCCCTCCTTTTGGAGACTCCTTAGTGAAACCAATTAATATCGGGTACATCCTAAGCACCTCTTGGATCACCTGATAGTTGGGTCATGTTAAGTGTGAGGTGTGTTATGTGGTGACATATCTCAATACCTGTTCTGTGTATTTCATCTTGTCCAAATCATCACCAGTGACTTCCGTCCTGTCTCCAAGTACATTCTCAATCTCAGCAAGAAGTCTGGAAATGTAAAGAAGCATTTGGAACATTAGTACTTTAGTTAGCCCATATCTCATATCATAAAGTTGTTTCTGAGTGGTGCTATTCATATATGTAATTACATGTTCATGCATGGGTATGCCACACAAATGTGGCTAATAACATGGCAACTTATAGTCAAAATATTGGATGCTGCTATATCAGGTGAGCATGCAAATAGAATGCAGTGTATTTTTTTCAATGCCACAACTGGCATCTGTGTTTGCATCACCAATATTTACCCCATTTATGGCATATCATGTACACATACCCATCAAGCACTTTAGGATGTTGATGAATTAGGACTATTGCAAATGATAGTGTATTTGCTGTTGTCTCCTGACCTAAGGGTTAGATCACATGATCTAAGTGTGACCATGGCCACTCCCCCCACCTGCTACATAGAATGTGACAAAGTTGTCCACTAAAGTCTCCATATCAACACTTTCGTCAGCGGCTGAATATAGAGAAATACATGTACAGAGTATACCAACAAATTTAAATCACACCCACCACATGATTGGAGTATCTGTGTGAGGATGTCATTGGGCACCTCCTCCCCACTGTTCACAGCCTTGATCCTCTTCTCAATACAGCCACGGCCGATCATCCTCATAGCTTCAATGGATTCACGATACATCTTTGCCTTATGTGGTTGCAACAGCTACATGTATGGTACATGTATGAAAATCATTGTTAAATTATCCAAATAATAGTACTTAACTGGATAGAGAGATGGTAGAGGGGATACAAAGGATCTCATCATTCCTTCAAGAGCTACTGAAGTGAGATGGGACAATTTGTAGTTTGTTGCAAGGCTTTTATTGTCCCAAGTATCACTGAAGTCTGAAGAGAAGGCAACCTGGAGTGGAAAGGATATTAAATTTCCAATTCCATATGCTCCAATTCCCACCCTTTCTGTAAGTGATAAGGGATAGTACAATCACCTATCCTACCTTTGGCTAGAGAAAGAAATAATACCACTTTCAGAAATGGAATTTGTGATGGTATATGTGAGTGGGCAAACGCAGCCTCAGTTTTGTATAGAAAGCTAGGTATTTTCAATTGATTACCTGGATCACCAGCACAGATAGTAGACCTCAGTCAATTTTAATGTGATATAAAAGGCATCACAGCACAGCATATGTTTCGTCATGGTAATTAATCATCGTGCATAACTCCTTTCTTTATGACTGAGTTAAACATGTTTGCTGGCAACTACTCAACACAATTAGTGTTGTTGAGTATTTGATTCATGTTTTTGCTACATGGTCAATCTAGATAATTTTACTTCTTTGCAGGACACCCCTTATTACTGGTTCCCTGCTCTCGTACCTTGCTGATCACATCCAAAGCTGTCTCATGAAACATCTCCTTCATGGGTACATCTGTCTTTCCATCAGCCAGGGGCCTTAACTTCTCAATGAATGTGTTAACACACTCATTGAACAGAGGAAGGTGGTCCTTTAGTGAACTGCATGTGAAAATATGTAACAGGTTTATCATGTACACAGTTCCAAATGGAGCACCTTCTCTTGAAGGAAGGATCATACAGTTTTCTTTGAGGCTTCCAGGTCTTATAGTCTAGAATGGTGACTAGACCTCGTCCCATAAACCTGTGCAGGAGCAGTTCAAATCGTGACAAGTTATTGCAACCAGTTGGACTCAGATCACCTCCTTCCAAATATGCTACTCAGCAGTTTGTATTGTGCGGGAGGCTTTCTAATGTGCTCATCAGATGCCATCATCTGTGTGCACATCATTGGCATTAATATATGGAAATTGTTTATTCCTACATGCATGCAAGCATAGGTGCACATTTGGTCAATGACAAAGAATGTCTAGACAATCATGAGTCACACAATGAATTTAATCAATGTGATGTGGTTCACCCTGATCTTGTTTTAGTTATATACCATCCCACCATGATACAGATTGCAATTATTGCTAACAGACGTTCATGTATACCAAGCCGGTTAGTTGAACATTCAACAAGATCAATATCAAGGTCCTAGTGCACTTTATATTGTTGATTCTTTTAAAGTGGTTCATTTTTAATAATAATGCATGCCTTCATGCATTGGGTGAATAACTAATGCTTGCTTGCAATTTCCCTCAAAAAATGCATGTGCAGGGTGTATGCCGGCTTGCATTTGGTGACATTAAAAAAAATGCAGATGATTCTCATGCTAAGCAAATAATGAACGTCTCATGATTAGAGAAGTGTGCTTTGCAATGTGCAGATATACCTGTACATCATCAGGATTAGTTGAGATCACACGAGGAGTATACAAAACAAACACAACAAATAAGTGTCCCATTTCTTCAGCCCTTTGGGAACAAAATACGATGAGCACCAAATAGAAATGCTTTATAGCAACTCTTACCATTTTGCCATCACTTCGGCAAATGGAAAAAACTCATTACCACTTCTCCTCCTCATTTCCATCACATCTGAAGCGTGGCCCCAAAAGAAACTGGAATGAGAAAATAAAATTGGCATTAAGGAGGTGTTGCTAGTGTTATAAAGCAAGGAGAATGAAGGAACATTTGTGCATATCTGGTGGGGCTGGGCAAAGGAAAGGGTTAATACTGATTTACTGAATATGCAAGTCATCTCAGCTCGGAGTCTTGTTAATTCAGTCAGATACATGGATATTATATACCGTATAACGCAGTGCCTTCTAACCATTCCTTAACATTTATTTAAAAAAACTGCATGCAGTTTTAATGACACACGAATCCAGTCTGTGGGCCCAGCTAATGTCAACCTGCTGCATATATATGCACTTGTTGGGACAGCAACTTTTGCATAAAAGAAACTTCTGGGCCTCTTTGGAATAATAGCGATACAACACCTGCCTGTACCCAGTACATGTACCTCCTGGAAGAAATGGTGGAAAAGCTTAAATTCTTAAACTAAATTTATGCGGGGGAGGTGGACACAAGAAACATCAACAAAACAAAAGGGCCTGTGGGTGGCTCAACCAAATCATTCTACTAGTATCCTCACCAGAAAACTAAATACATACTTATTGATGGCTGTGATATCCTATGCAACATCACCTGGATCTTTTGGGAGATGGGATATGTGAGTACTTCCGATGGATGTAGGCTATGTACAGTGAGAGCAGAAGGAAGGCCGTGGTGACCAGAAGGAGCAGTCCTCCTCCAGGGTAGAGCACCCACCAGGGAATGGAGCCTAACATGGCTGTGGGTGAACGGCTGGGCCTCTCCTATAAATCCATTATGCATGCGTGCAAAAAAAAAATTCACAATTATGGTCAATGTATGTGTAGTACTACTTCTATGTAGCAATGCAGACATTCTTCCGTGTAACTATATCAATTCACACTTCTCCATCTCATGTAGTGATCTGATGATATTTATGTACATTATCCACATAGCATACAAATCAAATACGTAGTTATATACCTATTACACTATACTTTGTATCTATACCTACACTATCACGGAACGGGAACCAAGAATCTTGGCCTGAATTACGCCACAGATAATACAACATGTCTATTATCTCTGTTTCAAGTTCAAAGGGATCATGTCTGAAGGGTACATAGGAAAATTAGGTACCTAGCTGAACCTTCGCGATCGCTGAACGACACAAAAACTCATACCTGACTTGAAAGTTGAATTGAAAAGAATCCACTCGAGCGTGTTTAGCTGCATGTATATATGTAGAAGGCGTCCAGTAAAGGCGGGATTACACTGGGATACGAACCACACTTACTTTGGCTGCTTTTAGCTGGGCGTAACCATGAAATACACGTACACAGCGAGAAATCAATAATTGCGGGACCAATACTGACTCATTATTGGAGCAGGATGATGTCATCCTTGGTAGACAATATGAATAACAGTATTGGTTCAATGATTTGGGGGAACATGACCCAAACATGTGTACGCAATATTGATATAACTCTGATAAAGTGTTGATCCAATCATGATAGCAGTCTTGTGTCAAGCATGATATACCAAAATATCACAATACACTGGCCCAAGAGCATATTACCTTTTAAGGCATCAATATTACTTCATTCAAATTTTTATGGACTATTAACAGTATGATTTAGTAATGGTTAATTATTACAACTTCATACTAACACAATACAACACACAAGGGTTCAGCTAACAGGCCAGCTGGATTATGCCAGGATTGCCCTAGCGTTCTCCCTCACCGTGAAATAGCATCACAGTAAACTATTCTATTCAGTCCCTTGTTCTCTCTCCTACTATTGGCACTGCGATCACCATATCCTCGAAGTATAGCATACTCCACTGGAGCAATGGACGGACACTTTGCATCCACGCAACAGTCTCGATGGTCTGCGCCAGCCGGCACAACCCTGTGCTGGATAGCAGAAGCATTACCAATTTACCACCACACATATGTTGACATACCTTGCAGTGTCACTGGTCATTTGGAAAGCTGTAAGACAAATCACCACCCTGGATATTTGCTAGTAAACACCATTATTAATTCAACTCACATCCATGCCAAGTCACAACGACAATACCAAGTGCACTAGTGTTTTGATATCCAAAAGAGTTATCCTGTATGAATTTATGGTCTCGTACCCATACAAGCAGCATGCAGCAGCCGGATGATGATCGACAGCTACAGCGACTGAGTAGATATGAAAAGAACTTCACTTCCCCTGACACCTTTCGAACACGACAAGCAAGGTCCTTTAGGAATGAAAGAGTCTGTTTTCCAAACAGACCCGAAGTTTCTATATGACAACTGCTACTGCTAAACAGTCAATGGTATGTTATGGAATACACCTGTACATTGAAATCATGCATATAACAAGTAGTGTAGTAAATTAAATTGCCATTAATTAAATTGCGATTTATTCTAAACTATATATGCGGCTACTAGGCTAGGCCAGGGCTAGGGATTCAATATTGATAGCTATTAGTTTAATAATCAAATAGGGTTACGGGCCGGGTGACCTTTATTATGGGGAGGGGGGCCATCGACCTCCCCTGGTTACGGGCTTACGACCCTGCACGCTGAACTGGAGCAAACAGCTGCAGATACATATATATATATATATATATAGGGTAGTCTCGTGCCCAGACCCTAATTCCCACAGCTGCGGATGGATTACATCACCGCTACGTGGAAAGAGGGTCTGGTGAACTGCTGTACTCAATTCTGTCCACGGTCACCAGAATGTTGGGGAACCAATCAGATTCGAGGTATGGAGTAATTGCATACCATAGTTATTATTGGAAGTTATTGGTAATTGCGATGGTGTTGGAGGACGATCAAGTGAGCGGGTGAACGTAAGGGTTGTTTTACACATACGACAAACACTCCCCAATCATCGTAGACGTACTACTGGATCGGGATGTCTTCGTATGTCTTGCAACTGGCATGGGAGTCACTTTGTTAAGCCGTTTCTGCCTTGGGCATTTGATGCGCGGTGGGAGGAAGGACAACGAGCGAAGCGTTGTTTGGAAACGTTTTGTCCTTTCTCCTCTGTCCGTTGCGTTAATTAATTATTCAATTAACTAATTGCATTCGTGTTGACACTAAACATATTCATATTACGTCACTGCATTCCTCCCGACGTTAGAACAATAACGTTATGTAATCGCGGGACAAAATTGAGTGCAGCAGTTCTCTTTCCACGTAGCGGTGATGTAATCCATCCGCAGCTGTGGGAATCAGGGTCTGGGTACGAGACTATATATATATAGGGGTCCATATTTGAGTGTTTCCTTCTCTCAGGTTGGTCAATCACTGCCCCTGCAGCCTCCTGTGATACAACTGTGCTATAAGAAGGTACATAGGTGTCCACACATAATTATAGCAGTCATTATGATTGTATAAAATTATGTAATTTGTAGTAATATCATGATGCATGGATTGGAAACCTCTCACGTGATTCATTAGGACTCGTACAACATTTATTTGCAATCCGCGTTTCGCTTTTTCGGTGCATGGGCGTACAGCTACCCTAGATTTTTGAGCCTTTTCTAGCACTTAACGCGTGTTTTCAGTACTGGTAAGAAGTGTTCGTATAAGTTAGTTGTTAATCTGTATACAACCCTACTCATTGCTGGGGCAGGTTGAACGTTGATTATAGTTAATAGACGGCTTGAAGGCTTTGTGCGACTGTATCGTGAGTATGGTAAGTCGTATAGGAACCATCTAAGCAGTTTCAGATACTTACGAAAGCTATGAGGTTGAATAACCTACATGTATCTGTAGCGTGTAGTTCCTAGCGTGCACGGTGTTAGCTGCTATATAAGGCCCACTGTTTGTGCGACTGTAACACGTTTTCATATGCACGCCTGTAAGATTAAAAGACTGAAAAGTGTAGTGCACACATCGTGGTGTATGGTGAACTGCTTGTCAACTATGTATGAGCTGGTGTTTAAAAATTTGCGTAACATGTTATAAACTTATAATTGACTTATATACACAGCAAGGCTTTGTGGGACTGTACCGTGAGTACAGTAAGTCGCATAGGAACCATCTAAGCGGTTTCTGATACTTCCCTACGAAAGCTATTAGGTTGCCAACGTACGTGCAGCTCGTAGCGTGTAGGGTGTTCGGTGCTATGTAATGCCCAATTGCCCACTGTTGTTTGTGGGACTGTATAAACACGTTTTTATATGCACGATTGTGAATTATAGAATACTGAAAAGTGGAGTTCACACGTCGTGGTGTATGGGGATGTGCGAACTATGAGCTTGTATTAAAAATATATATTCGTTACAGACTTGTACACAGCTAGCCATAAAACCCCAACTAACGACCACTTCCGGCGAAATTCAGATCGCGGACTGCACGTAACTAATGACATTCATTGCTGGGTTTCCATGATCTGAATGATCAGCAACGGACAACAATAAGACCATTGCGCATGCGCAGATCTGTCCTTAAAAGTTGTTCAGAAAGCATAGTTGGGTACACAGCCAAATTATTACAATATGTCCCAGATATGATAAGCGCAACATTCTGAGACAAGTATGTCGAGCATATTTGGAGCATGGTATGATAGCAAGCCACAATCTGGCCCAGATGATTTTGACAGCCACCATTAGATATGGCGCTACATTCTGGTGCATAAAGGCAACAATATGTAGCAGACTTTTGGACATAAGAACTTCAGATTTAATACATATATGGTATGGGACCAGTCCTGCAAAATTTTAGATTACCGTTTTATTTAATTCTTTGATTGTTGCATAGGATCATCGGGTTTTGTAATATGGGAAGTGACTGGAGAAAATAGCCCAAGAGAACCTTCAATCCAGCTAGGAGCAGCTCTCAGGTAGGCCCCATGGTCTTCCACCAGTTCTGAGACAGTACGGCAGAAGGGAGTTCTAATTAGTGCATACCTTTCTGTCCAAGTACGTCTTTCCATGGTAGGTAGCTCGTAAGTAATGTTATAAATGGCGAACCTTGCAATAGGGCTACAGATCGTAGTTGTGGCTGCAACAGTCTTGCCGGGAGTGTTCCTGAAAACTAACGTGGTAAGGATTTAGCGTTCTTTGTTCGAATTAATGCACGCATTAGGGCTCTCCACCACTGTACACGACATAATGCTCAAACAGATAAGTGTCTGGAATAATAAGTAACATGGACTCAAGCCCGTAGCCAGGTCAGGAAAAGGGCGGGGTTCGAAAAATAAAGAAATGTGGACCCAAAGTGGGCGTGGGTCACCAAAAGGGGGGGGGGGGGGGGGGGGGGGGGGGCGTGCGGGAGGGGGGATGTGCCCCATCCCGCGCTTTGCGCGGAACCTTTTGAAAACATTGATTTGGCAACACAAAAGAATTAATAGTTTGCAGACACATGTAAACACTCACAACCGAAAAATAAACAAGATGAGCAATTCAATTTCATGCGACCTTCCAAGGTGAGCTGCCTGATATGAAAAGAAGGGAAGGGGCTAAACCTAACATGTGTTTTTGCTATGCAATCTAAATCGATCTTCGCTTTAAAAAAAAAAAAAAAAAAAACAATGCTTCTGATTAAATGGCTGCTTAGTCATATATGAATTAATGGCACATTTAAAATACTACATATTTAGGAAATAGGCAGGTTATGCATTTATATACAAACACAATTAATTAGTATACAGTGACAGAGTGTTTTAACAGAATTCAAGGGCGGATAATAGAGTCAAGTTCAAGCTAGCTTCCTTGGGTGCAAATGGGCATAGCGTGTGACAACTTCATCTAAGTCCACGTCTATGTCATAATGTATATGCAGGAGAGCAAGGCTAGAAAGACGGCTATTTCCCATCGAGGCTCTCATATAATTGTGCAGTCTTCGAAGAGGTCACAGGCAGTGTGCAGGCGATTTGCAGAAGGACCCTGACTTTGGGGTACAGATCACTGTCACACTCCTTGATGGCATCGATTTTCTGGCAAGATGCAGCGGGCTCGTTCACGCTCTCTTTTCTTTTGTTGGGAGCTACTCGGCATAGTCGATCGGCCCGGCGATTATTAATGCGACGGCGTATAGATTAATTTTTAAACCGGCGCAAATTGCTTTTTAATTATTGAGACGTGTGTAATTTGATAATTACAATAATAAATACAGGTTAACCGTTACGTTATGTTATACGTTATTAGTCAGGGAAGCCTAATCGCCTAAATTCTAGTACTTCCACGTAAGCGGAGTGCAGGACCTTATCCTCTGAGGGGGGGTTCGTTCGAACCCCCCGAACCCCCCCTGGCTACGGGCCTGGGACTGCGGAACATGCACCCTTTGCTGGAAAAGAAGAAAACAACACACCTC
Organism: Spongilla lacustris; assembly: GCA_949361645.1. NCBI lineage: Eukaryota > Metazoa > Porifera > Demospongiae > Spongillida > Spongillidae > Spongilla > Spongilla lacustris. The sequence goes on from OX442415.1 coordinate 9,686,492, forward strand.
ATCCTTCATGACATGGTGAAATTTGGTCTATGTTTCTGCTTTCTTAGTTAAAAGGTGAATATTTTTTCATTTTTGGTTTGATTCGAGCATCATCTTATCCTTCAAGGTTGGAGTCCTTCAACTCCAGTGTAAGGATGTACATATTCAGGAACAGACTTGCCTCTAGCCAAATGGTTCTCGCAATATTTGTCATGGGGGCAATACAAGTGAAAGGTATGTTGCCTGCCCTGCTTTTTATAATGTTTCAAACATCTGGTGATGATATTTAGGTGTGGTGGTGCTCTAAAAGAACTGGATGACTGGTTTGTGGTTGAAGATGACCAGGCACTGATGAGTGTTATTGGAGGAACCATCAAAGGTGGTGTATCCATGGCACCATCATTGGCTGATGTGGTGAGCACTCTCCCAAAGATGGCCATAGACCCTTCCAATGTACCCAGTGATGGAGCTGTTGGTCCCACCCCTGCTGGTGTGAACATCACCAAGGACACCACCCAGCCTGAACAGAGCAGGACTGCAGATATAGAGGATGAGCTGGTTCATCACATCAACCAATCCTCAGGTAAGAGCAGCAGGCCTTATTAGTTGCTTGTATTCACCCTAAATCTCCCTCTTTAGACAACAGGAAGTTGTTTGGTGTGAAGTGGATCCAGTTCATTGACAGTGGTGGTCAGCTGCAATACCATGATATCCTTCCATTGTTCATTCAAGATCCCATGGTAACAATATTTGTACTGAAGCTGTCAGAAGAGCTATCACATCACCCCACCATTGAGTACTATGGAGCAGATGGCAAGCCTGTTGGTAAACCACATCGATCATCTCTCTCTCATAAACAGATCTTTCAACACTGTCTTGGAGCAATTCACTCACAGGATGCTCATCCTCTGATCATCGTCGTAGGAACACATCGGGATGTTGAAAGTGAGTGTTCAGAGTCTATGGAAGAGAAGAACCAACAACTGAAGGTATTACTGGATCCCACCCACTTCTGTGTGATTTACAATGGAGAAGGAATGGACAAACTGATATTTGCTGTGAACGGCTTTTCTCCTGAAGATGTGGACAGACATGTTGCCCAGGTACTTAGAAAGGAAATAGTATCCAAATTTTCGCAGCAGTTATTTAGGCGGCCTATAGCATGGTTTGGGCTGGAAATTGTTCTCCAAAGGTCTTCCCAGGATGGTGTCTTGAGTCTTGTAGAATGCCAGGTGTCTGCTAAAAGGTTTCATATTGAAGGAGATGCATTCTCTGCTGCCTTGCACCATCTTGTCAAACACAACGTGTTCTTATATTACCCAGAGGTTCTTCCCCAGACAGTGTTCTGTGACCCCCAGGTAGTCCTCACCAAGGTGACTGAACTAGTGCAGTACCACCACAGGCTCAGGAATAATCCAGAGGAGGGTGTGGCAGTTAGAGGTGACCTGGTCATGTTCAGGGACCATGGCCTGTTGTCAGTGGAGCTACTGAGGAAGTTTCCAAAGTACTACAAAGATGGTCTGTTCACTCCACAAGATCTAGTGAAGTTGCTGGTGAGTCGTGGTGCTATAGCTATGGTCAGAGATGGTGAGTACTTGATGCCTGCTCTGCTGCCCCACCTGGACTCCACCGAAGTGTCCAAGTACCTTGAAAGAGGTGCCTCCCTGATGATTAGGTTCCCCCATTGCTATATTCCTAGTGGTCTGTTTTGCTGTCTTGTGGCCCTTCTACTTTCATCGTCTTGGAAGGTGTGCACTAATAGGGGAAAGCCGTTGTATCTGTATCGCAACTACATCAGATTAGCACATAAGGTCTCCGCAGAAATTTTGACCCTTGCTGACATGTTCTCCTATATAGGAGTGGATGTTGATGAGGCTTCAAGTGAGGTGTGTAGGGAGATAAGAGGTCTTGTCCACAGTGGTATCAAGAGCGCCTGTAGTGTGCTCACGTACCATAATGTCCAGTTAGAAGATGCTTTCATGTGTGCAGGAGCCCGTTGTACCTCAGACCCTCCACATGTAGCTGTAGTGGTGTGTTCAAGGTCAGCATACAAGTGGAAGTGTACCATTTTAGAAGACCAGAAGGGAGACCTGAGTGAGGACCAGCTGATGTGGTTGGGTGCACAAACAGATTTGGTGGACCAAAAGCCCAGTACAACAGGTATGTGATGTGTAAAATATAGATATATTGTTTGAGCACATCTCTGTGCAGTTTCAACCTTAACTGAAGCTGAGAAGGAGTTAACAGAAGTTATAGAATGGCGTGTGATTGGGCAGAATTTGAACATACCAGAAGTGGAGCTGGCCAACGTGGACAGTGACAGAACATTGAAGGATTTGAAGGCTCGCAAAAGAGCCATGCTGAAGTGGTGGTTGGACAATGATCCAGAAGCATCTTGGAGCAAACTGGCACAGGCATTGAAGGGTATCCATGGAAACCTTGCAGCAAAGATCTCCTCAAAGTATTGTGGTACATGTATGTAGAGGTTTAGGCAAAGACAGCTGGTTGTAGTAACCTACAGGTGCCATGACAACTGTGACAGTTAGGCCTATTTAATGTTTTCTGTTGTGTATGGTACAAGAAGATGTAATGTTGTGCTTTGCTACATATTATATTTATACTTGTAGGCTTATAAATTAAGCGAAGGAGAAGTTGTGGTGAATTTCTGACTAGGCACTTTTAAACCATAAGCTGCAAGGTACCTGGTGATATGTGATCTTGGGGTACCTGGTGATATGTGATCTTGGGGTACCTGGTGATATGTGATCTTGGTACCTGGTGATATGTTGTGGTTAATAAGCTGTGACCACAGTATGCTTACTTGAACAAACATTACCAAATATGGTAATTTCTTACTGTTTACTGAAGATAGTATTAGATAATGACCTTTAAAAGTTGAGATGTTAGATAGTGGAAAGGCTACAGACACTTAGGGTCTTGCCCTGAGACATGTGGTCCCAGCTAGCTAGGGTATGGAGGCAATGGACTGACCTATGGAGGGTGGGGTATGGAGGCAATGGACTGACCTATGGCGGCAACCTTTCCCTCGATGAGTGCAACTCATCTGACGAGGCAGCTATCATAGGCGGCGGAGACGGGGGGCTAGGGGGCTTTTGCCTCCCCACTTTTGCCATAGGGGTGGGGGGGGGGGGGGGGGGCGGAAGTATCATTCAGCCCCCCCAGATTTTTGGTAGTACAGCTATTTTATTGCACTAAATTCTGTGAGCATGCATGAGTTATTAATGAGTAACGCACGCGCAACAATATAGCATAAACCATAAACCGGTCATAAACCGCTTTGCTACATCGGGCTTCGTTGTCGCAATGAACTTTTTTATAGCGCTATTACTTGCACGTATACTTTTTTTTTTTTAAAACATGCGTGAAAATTATTGTCCACCGCCCCCCCTCCGCCCCCACCGAAAAAAAATGGCCAAGGTTTAAACGAGCCGCGTATCGACGTAATTGACTTGTGAACTCAGCTGCGTGGAGAATCCTGTTGGAGTACCATGCAGTTCTTTCCCGCTGAAATGCATGGAACCGTTAACAAGTACGAAGAAGATACGCTCGTTTTTAAAAGCATGATTAAACAGGGGCCATTTTTTTGGTTGGTGCGGGTACATGTACTTATATTCGCACGGCAGCCGACTAATTTTTAGCGGGATTTGAAGCGTAAAGTGTGAAAGCTTCTGGGGCTCCGCCCCAGACCCCGACTGGGGAGCTTACAGCGCTCCCCCCCACCCCCTTGCTGGCGAGAGGGAGGTGCCTCGGCCGCTAGACGAGACTGCCGGGTGGAAACGCCGTAGTAGAAGAGCCATCCAGTAGTGAATGTGGGGACCCCCTGCACCCCCCTCCCACCCGCGTTCGTATTTGGCCAATCGCAAGGGAACCCCCCTTGTCTCGGTCCCAGACCCTGATGCGGATGGATTACTACCCCCCCCCCCCCCCCCCCAATTTTACTTTTCAGCCCCCCCGGGTTTATATACCTTCCGCCGCCTATGGCTATGTGTGGAGTGTCCACTTCCAATAGGGGAAGTTGGTGCAGGTACAAGTCTGGTGGTGGAACCAGATGTGCTGTGATGGGGGAGTGTGCACAAGATGGCTGACAGAGAAGTGAATCTTTATTATTATTACATTATACTTAGTACTTTGGAGGTGGAGTCTTCTAGCAGAGCATCCTGTTCCTGTTAGCCTAGCTACCAACCCTTAAATAGAAGTGGCAATAAAACAGTACTGATGATGCCCAAAGATGATTTACACTCCCAGAACATTTATGCTGTAATCTCATCTCTAGCTGCTGGCTGTGTTGGAGGGATTTGTGCTTGAATCTGACTCAACAGTGTCAGCACCTTGCGTTTCTGTGATCTCATCCTTCTTTTCTGGAAGGGAGGATAGGAATGGAGAGGGGAGAAGGCATCCCCGCATACTAGTAACCAGTACTTTGATTACTAATAAGCATTATATACTCAAAAATCATGCATGCACATTAAAAATTAAAAATAAGGATTTCGCCTTTAGTAACAATGATATAAATTGAAGCTTATAATTAAAGTTTGTTCACAATTTTGACCATAGCATTTACATGTATTTGTGCGCATTAATTACCATTAATACTATTAACTTGAACTCAGTGATCATGGGTTTTAAAATCTCCAAGCCAATAGAATCGAATACAACTGAGGATGGTACTTTGCCCAAATGAAAATAATACGCACACCTCCACCCCCTCACCTCCACCATGCCTTCCACCCCCTCACCTCTACCCCCTCACCTGGCTCCTGGTGATCACCACAGAGTGGTCGGGTGTGTGTGCCTTATGCTTCATCTTGCAGCTCCTCTTCACAGGCCCCTTAGGCCTCTTTCTATGGCCTCTCTTCCTGGGCCTCTCACAGCCCATAGCAGCTGCATCCAGCTGTTCTATGACAGACTTCTCATATGAGGTAGGCAACACCTTTGCCATGGTAACCTGTTGGGAGGAAATGGTCCAATTGTAAGCTAAAACTATGATACACCAAAATTACGGAAAGACAGTCAAATGTGGAGAGGGGAGGAGGCATAAACTAAACAAAAAGTTGCATAGTTCAGTTTATTAGTAAGTATTACGCCTGGTAATGTAGGCACATAGCACACAGGCACATAGCACACAGGCACATAGCAATGGCCCCTTGCCCCTCCCCCTAACCTCCTCAGCTTTCTGGTGTGACATCTGAAGGTCCCTCCAACACCACTGTGTTCCTTATGATGTGCAGAAGGGGTGTGCCTGGGGAGGGGGAGGAGGAAGATGATGTCATGGTCTTTGTAAACATATGGGGGGGGCACCCCCCAAATGAGGGATCCTCCCCCCTAGTAGATAAAGGCTGGCGAAATGACATAAGTGCATCATACAGCAAATATAATCTAATTACTAGAACATTAAATAATAGAAACTGAAGCCATCGTGAGTTAGAATGCCCTGTAGTTGTCCCAATCAGTTGTGAGGGCGCTCGAGTGGTTTTGATCACAATGGCTTCAGTCCAACTGATTTAGATCATAGTAATGTGTGTACAGCAACCAACAAGTGTAGGGGGTGAGTACTCTTAAATGTAGGGGGGTGGGTACTCTTAAATGTAGGGGAGTGGGTACTCTTAAATGTAGGGGGGTGGGTACTCCCCTGGCACTCAGAGTACCTACTAGGTAAAATAAGGTGCCCTCAATCGACCGATCAGATTTCATGAGCAATACTGTCAAAGGGAAGAGAGGACCATTAGGAAGGCCCCCCCCCCAACATAATCTGTGGAGTTTGATAAAACTGTGTGCCCTTGATAGGTGTGTATCACCTTGGCTGCAGAGTTATATGTGCCCTAGGGTACCAGTGTGTGCCCTAGGGTACCAGTGTGTGTGTGGGCCACTACATACCAAAGTGAGCATTCATACCAATAAGGTTTGCCTGCCTGGGCACTACGGCTTGTACTTTGACACATGTAAAGAGTATTGGCAATTACACTGCAGCTGGCCCCAATTAACAATTAATAAAGTCTACTAATTAGCAGTGTCCATACCTAGAATGTCTCTCAGCAGTGTCTGCAGTGCCTTGTCATGGGATGCCACAAAGTAGCGATGAGGATTGTGATGTAATGCATGTTAGCTGGCTACAGGGGCTTCCCCCCCCCCCCCCCCCCCCCCCCCCCCCCCCCCCCCCCCCCCCTTAGTGGTGATGTAATATTGCATGTCAGCTGGCCACAGGGGCTTCCCCACTCCCCTAATGGTGATGTAATGCCCCCCCCCCCCCCCCTCTAGTGGTGATGTAATACATGTCAGCTGACCCCTGGGGCTTACCCACTAGGGACATGATGCAATCAGTGGCTGGCTTGTCCTTATTAGCTTGTGACCACACACCATCAGCTTGAAGCGCTTGGCAATGGCTACCAGCTCTGCAACCACACACTTTGTGGTCACTTGAGCAGGGGGTGGGGAGGAGGGGAGGGGGGGGGGAGGAGGGGAGGGGGGAGGAGGGGAGGGGGGAGGAGGGGAGGGGGGAGGAGGGGAGGGGGGGAGGAGGGGAGGGGGGGGAGGAGGGGAGGGGGGGAGGAGGGGAGGGGGGGGGAGGAGGGGAGGGGGGGAGGAGGGGAGGGGGGGAGGAGGGGAGGGGGGGGGAGGAGGGGAGGGGGGGAGGAGGGGAGGGGGGGAGGAGGGGAGGGGGGGGGAGGAGGGGAGGGGGGGGAGGAGGGGAGGGGGGAGGATGGAGGATGGAGGGGAGAAGGGATGGAGGATGAAGGGGGAGGTGGGGGAACATAGCATGTCAGACCACTATAACTTTCTCTCTCTCTCCTGACCTAGTTGGACTGTTCGACCCAAATATTTGGGCAGCTGCTCTTTAATTTGGATCTTGCCTTTTAGTGCAGCCTGGCAGAAGGTTCCATCCACTGAGGGAATGAGGGAAGGAGGGAGGGAGGTGGGGAGGAGGGGATAATTTGGCACTAGTAGTTACTAGTATATGAGGATACACGCACACGGGTATTCCTGCTACCACAATAACCAGCCCTATATATTGGAGATGACACGTCATAATTTGCATGGTGCAGGGCACACGTGTACACACACACACTGGCTGACGTATGGGCGGCGGTAACTAACCGAGGACTTGGTATGGTTCGCGGACTCCAAAGGTATGCTTATAAAATGATATTATTTTGCGCGCGTGTTTTAAAGCGCTTTAGCTTCATGGCGCATGAATACTGACATGAGTATAGTTTATTATAACATCTATGGTACTAATCATACTAGATATATGAACAGTCTTGTGCAACTACGTATTAAAATGTTTCAGCTCCATCTTTATGCAAAATGATCAACGTGTGACAAACTGCACACATGATATTCAAAATTCTTTTTAAAAGGAGAAATTGTGCGATAATGATACCTCAGTAACCCTTAGCCTAGTGCATGTATAGGGCACAAAATGCCATTACAAATTTGTTCTTGTTTTCTAGATGGAGACAAAGGATGAGGATGAATGAGGAGCAGAAATCTAGGTCTCCAATGGCAACACCAAGGATTTCAATGTTTGGCTTGTCATAGGCTTTCATCCCAGAAGGGAACACATCAAGGTTGTGGTGGGTGAATACCTCACATTTAGACAAGTTGACATAAAGGCCTAGAGCTGGACCATGGACCTGAAGAAGATTGAGAGCCTTGCACAGTGACTGCCTTGGACCAGCCTAGACACCATCGTCCATGTACCATGCATGGAAAAGGTTGCTGGAGCAAGCCTTATCGATATCCTTTGAAATGGACTTAACAAAACAAGGGGAAATAGTAAAGGGCCAAGGGGTCCCCTTGCTGAACCCCTGACTCTGAGGTCAAACAATGCCAGAGATATGGATGTTGCCTATAGCACCAGCTGACCCAAGGTAGGGAGGGGCTCTGGGAAATGTTCAGCACCTCTGAGAGGAGAGCGTGGCGGGAAACTTGGTTGAATGCATTCTTCACAAGATATAAAAATTTAATTAAAATAAAATTGGTGATGTAGGATTTGTATAGATAGCAATTGAGAAAAGTAAGGAAACAAGGAATTACGGATATTATGCATTCATTAAATTATAAACATTACATACCTACATTTAGCAGACTTTCAGGCAGGTAGATTTGCTAAATAATGTAGGTCTGTAATATTTATAATTTAATGAATGCATAACATCCGTTATTCCTTGTTTCCTTACTTTTTACTCAATTGCTATCTATACAAATCCTACATCACCAATTTTATTTTTAAAAATTAAATTTTTATATCCTTTTTTTCCCCCCGGTGGGTTCCGACATGTACTTATACATTGCATGCATGAGCACAAATGTAGAAGGAAGGGGAATCTTGGAATACAACCCATTGCATCACACACATCACAGCAGTATGTACAATAAGACAGTTTGTTCTGCTCACTTGCTATCATCATTAAATCACATCACAATTTCCTTTAAACAGTTAATGTCTCTGAATTGGCATGTGCCTGGAAGGCGAGGGGATCCCTAAACAAAGTAGTAGTGGAGGAAAGGAGGAATTATTGTAGTAGTGAAGTCACAAAATATGTGAGCTCAAACCATAAATGCCCTTCCCATGGCTCCAACCAGAGCATCCTAAACTGACATAGCCCACACCCAGCCACATGAATCTCCATCACAACTATCCTCACAGGATTCAAAGCCCTCACCTCTTGACTGAAGGGTTCTTCAAAGCCAGTAGTGAAGGCATCAGGAGTAATTGCCATAAATGTCTGTCCTTGATGTGAGTACATGTATATGATCAGAGCAATTGGCCATTCACACAAACGATGCTTCCCAGATCACCTGCCTTTTATTTCGAATACTGATTCTCTTCGTACAATAAACAAGCACGTGCTTTTGCTTTGCTAAAACTTGAAGTAGTTGGGCTGGCCTGACTAAACTTAAAGGTCGTTCTTTTAATAGGGCTACTAGCTCTCACTTTCAGATGTGTTCTGCTCGACTTTTAGAAGAGAATGGAGAAAGGAGGGAAGGGGGAGGTGAAGAGAGAGGAGGGAAAGGGGTGAGGAGAGAGGAGGGAAGGAGGTGAGGAGAGAGGAGGGAAGGGGGTGGGGAGAGAGGAGGGAAGGAGGTGAGGAGAGAGGAGGGAAGGGGGTGAGGAGAGAGGAGGGAAGGGGGTGAGGAGAGAGGAGGGAAGGGGGAGAGGAGAGAGGAGGGAAGGGAGAGGAGGGAAGAGGGAGAGGAGAGAGGAGGGAAGGGGGTGAGGAGAGATGAGGGTAGAGGGAGAGGAAAGAGGAGAAAGGGGAAGGAGAGAGGAGGGAAGTGGGAGAGGAGAGAGAGGAGGTAGGGGGAGAGGAGGGTAGGGGGAGAGGAGAGAAGAGAGAAGGGGGAGATGAGGGGAAGTGAGAGGAAGGGTAGGAGAGAAGAGAAGATGAAACAGGAGGGAAGGGGAGGTGGATAACTAGCACAACACTACACCACTTGGCAACATATCCATGAGACATGGCACACACATTTAAACACACACAGTCACATACACCCACCTTTTCAGAGTGTTTCACCCCAATCTTGGTGGGATGGTGTTCCATTTTCCATCACTTTTTCAGCTTGAATGAGCAGCACCTGATTTGCTCTGGTGGGGACCACTATAGAGGACACGCATTTGTGGAGGAGATTCCTGTTACCATTGTCGGCATTGAACAAAACTCACTTATAAATGGTCCTACCAACAGGTCATCTTTGACAGCTTGCTTACATGGGGGGGGGGGGGGGGGGGGGGGGGGGGGGGGGGCGGCGCAAATAGTTACATTCTCTCGTTGTATGTTAGGTAGGCTAAGGTAGCTCACCTGTACACGTCACCCATGGCCAACCAATGCCAACTTCTTTGTCCTTAATAGCGACAGCCAGTTGCATGCAGTGCTTTCCCACCTTCACGCTATCCTTCTTACTGCCTTCATGCTAGCCTATCGATCCTTCTTACTTTTGGGATCGGCTTAACCCGCTTTGTAGCGTCCAATTGTTCTTTTTATTTTATTTTTTACGTGAACGGTCTTTCGGAGCTTCATCGCACAACTTGTCAGCACAACCACAACTGTCAGTGTCATAATTTAACCGGCCGAAGTCTTGTTAATGACTAAATGAGTAGTGCAATTTTCAGTTCAAAATTCGTGTAATTTTTCCAAGGTCGAGTAAATTTTGAGTAATCAGCTCAGTTTTCTAAGGTCCTATAGAATTAACATAAACTGTAAACATCTAAATATGGGTATTTGGGCTATTATTTTTGTGTACATGCAAAATCATCATTGGAGAAATGAGATTTCGTCAATGTGCTCAGCTGGGGTTTTGGTCAGCGTAAGTAGCCTGGGTTTGCATCAGTCCCACTTGAGCTATAGCTAGTTACTAGGTTATATGACTGAGCTGGTTCAAATTTCAAACCAAAAAAGTGGAGTATTCCTTAAAACCATGCATCAGTATTTGTAGGTTGTATAGTCTTACGGCACAGATGTCAAAACAAATTTTTGTTTAATTTAGTGAGGCAGGTGTCCATGCATAAGAGGATGTATTAATACTGATCCGCATGGCTCTTATTTTTCGCTTCGTCTGACTCTTCAGGATGTCCTAAATGAGGCGCACTGATATCTATATTGTGGCAATCTATCAGTTCATTGTTATAGAATGCTTCCTTCTTAAATTAAAAAAAAAAGGTATGTGGTTTCTCAGGTACCTCATCAATTAGCGCATCACAACATACTATATGTTTGCTCACGGGCAGTTATATAAAGTAACAGCCATTATGTAATTTATAATATGGTCCATTTGTTGCAATTGGTGTAATTGCCAAGCGCAATTGCAATGGCACAGAATTGTCTCCTATCGTATCATGCCCCTTCTGCAGGCTTTAAAGCAGGGCAAGTTGCAGTTCATATACCATGCATATTGTCGTTTTTATTACATTGCAACTGAGACCTTAATTATATATAATTATAGCTGCCACAAACCAACCAAAATTTTAGATCAGTTGACCATGACAATGACCAGTGAACAAAAGTTCATATTAATATACACAAGCCATCATTACACTGTCCAATACATGCAATATTTCAATACAGCATCCCCGTCATGGTCAGCTATGTACAAACTACTATTTGTATGATCAAGAAATACACAAAATGGATTGCTGAGATTATTCACAGTGTGGCATTTGTTTCCTTGAGGATCAAATATTGAGAGACTGTTGCCTTTTCCCTCACTGACAATGCTATAGCCTTCATCATCAATAGCTAATCCCGACGGACCTTTTAGAGCACCATACATTTTGATATAGACACCACCACTGGTGAATACCTTGACAGTGTCTGAACCGTAAGCTGAAACATGAATATTCCCCTGGGGGTCCAAGGCCAGTCCCCATGGGTTCTGAAATGCATTGTTGCCAGTGCAATTGCCATCTATGGTCAATAAACAAACTCCATTTTCATTCAACACAAGGATCTGGTGGTTCTTAAAATCAGAGACAATCAGCTGACCACTTGAATTGATAACTATAGCAACAGGCTGCTCAAGATTAGATGCCCTCCTCTCACCAAATGTGGCAAACTTAAGAAGGAACTCACCCTCTGTTGTTAGTTTCTGTATACAATTGTTAAATTGATCGGCAACATATAACACATCTCCCTTGAGGGCTATAGCTGTTGGTCTACCAAACTGACCATCACCACTTCCACCACTGCAAATGGTCCTCTTGAGGTCACCTGATTGGTCAAACACATAAATGCCCTTATTAACATCACTCCCTACATATATATGACCAGTCTCATGAATGGCGACACAGAGAGGCATAATGCACTTAATTGCTTGCTGATAACTGCATTTACATAACGTTTTATAATCACGTTTAGGCCTCACCACGAGGTCATGAGGACTGCTTTGCACATGCTGACCATTGACTGTGATGTGGAGCTGTTGAGGACCAGCAGTCTGAGGAGTGAGGGCAACTGTGTACGTGCCATCCAAATTATCTTCCACCTCTCCAGAGATAACTGCTGACTTGACTCTTAGCTCAGCTTTTACATGTGAGATCTTTCCATCTGAAGTCTTAGTCGTAACTTTAGCATGCAACCTTTTCCTCACCACAGCTGTTGATAAAGATGTCAAAGAGCTGACAGGTATACATGATGTAGAAACCTCCAAAATGTTGCCAAAGTTTGACATTTCTCTTAACAGATCGTCTGTCTGCAAAGATACAGATAAACATGTATCACTCCGTTGGATCGGAGTAAGAAACACATCATCAACCTTCTTGAGCGTAGCTTGGAGTTCATTGAGAACCAGACCTCCAATACCTACCACTTCCTGGTCAGTGTGTGTTGTGAGGATGTGGGAAACTATGCCTGTGTAGTGATCAATGTCCTTGAGTGTCTTCTTAAACTGTTCCTTCTGAAGGGTCAGAGATGTTGTCTTTGACAGTGACACAGTCTCTAATTCTGCGAATAAGGCCAATTTTCTTTTCTTTAATATCTGTTCCAGCATTTCAAATGTTTGATCAATGGTTAAATGAGAATTCCTTTTCGAAATCTCTAATTGTTCTACTATCTTACTATTCTCATCAACAATGGCTTCATTCAGTCTTGCCCCAACTTCTTTTGATGTGTTTAATGCAACTTTCATCTCCTCTCGTTGAGACATAGCTACATTGAGGTAATCAATCCACATATGATCTTTATGGTCAAATAGAATGCACTTAGGACAGATCAAAAACTTGCAACTTGTACAGTACACGTCTAGCACCAGGTTATGAGATGAGCACAACTGCTGGAGTGGTTTCATGGCAGCCTGTATTTGTTTTGCTCCTTCCTCATCAAGTCCAACCATACTGTGCTTTGACTGCTGGCGACCGCGTTTATGGTATTTATGGCAGAAATTACATAGGAACTGACGACATGTACAACAAAACACCACTGCAGGACCACTACTTCCATCTATACAGTGGTCACAACACACCTCATCGTTGCTTACTATCTTAGATACGTATCGTGCTGTCTCTGATTCAAATGCAAGATGGAAGTTTTGAGGTAGAACACTGGCCCCTCCCACTGGAATACTAACATTTTGATTGCAAGTAGGACATTGGAATTCTTCATTTTTCCCCATCTCCTTATACAGACATTGTAGACAGAATGAGTGTAAACATGACAGGATCCTTGGATCAGTATACACCTTAGAGCACAAAGCACAGATTGTGTGTACATATGGTTCCATTAAGAGCACACTGCAAGAGGTGAAAATACAGTAATGTTCAGCAACCGCGAATGGTTAGGCCACCATAGTATAGCAATAGGTACAAGCAATTCTAATATTGTGGCGGTAAGCCAGTCAGCTATATAAGTGATGGTTCCTTTTTTTTTTTTCTTTTCTAAAAGAGTACTAGTAGCATGCGATAGGTATACATACACTTACGTGGGTACCGACTACTAAGGACCACTGCACCACTAAAATTCCCAGGGCATGCATACTGACGGTGTAACTTATACAGCGCTCTCCCGTCCGCTGTAAAGGTTGGGCTATTATTATACGTAGTAATACCACGCAACCTTCAGTTCATTTTGTGGCTAACCAGACTATTTTGTATTCTGTACCTTACTAGTACCAGTGGAAGTAGTACCTGCTCTTAAACTTCGTATCCAGTGCAGCTGTCTCCATCGTATCGGCACTTTTAAAACGTCCTTGTGAAATTTTATGTATGACATAATTAGCACGTGTACTCACATCTCGTACCCAGGCAGACAAATTTTTCTACATGTATGTTCGTGCATATTTATTGTACATGTACCAGCAAGAATGTTATATGGCTTGATGATTTTCTAGAAATCTTCAAAGGTCTCTTTGCCTGAAAAAGTATGCGTGCTATCGAATTGATTTTCTAGGAATCTTCACCACATCAGGGCAGCTACTTGGCTCTCAGACTCGGTTATTATTTACAATGTCAAGTGCATATTTTTACATTCTATGTATGAATTCCAATGTACACAATAGCTCAAAAATAATCATTATATGAGTGTAAGGAGTTAAATTGAATTGCTGATTATACTATACTTATCTGGAGTGCCAAAAGAAGTTAAATTCTTGGTAGCACATGATCTTTCAGTAATGTGTCCATGGAGCATGGATAACCTTCTTCATCGGGGGGGGGGGGGGGAGGGGGGGGGAGGGGAGGGGGAGGGAAATAGGTGGGGGAGGGGAGGGGGAGGGAAATAGGTGGGGGAAGAGGGAAATACACAGTTACCAAGCAACCTGTCACCCACTCACAACTTTGTATATGCACTCTCACCCACTAGTTTCATCAACCATCACCTCCTGTTACCTTTGCCACCTTCTTGTACCTTGTACCATCACCAATCACACCATAATCACATTGCACTGTGACCACCTCCTCTGCTTCCTTGTACTGACTTACACCATTTTTTTTTTGCCTGATTTCTCTTCTCCTTGACGCATAAAAGTGTTACTATTGGGTCAATCACAATTCTCAGTGCACATCATGAATTAACAGAATGTGCGTCTTTCACACCACAGATGCGAACTACTTTCTGGCATATATTTAAGCCATAGGCTAGTAAGGCAGTGTACTTGCACTTATTTATTGTTAATAATTGCAAGACTGATACATGCAGCAGTATCAAAATGGGTAGGTTTAATGGGCAGCCCATTAGATGCAGACCTAGTCAGATGCTAGCAATTAGCAGTATGGGGATATGAAGTGGAGCATAGCCTATGGTAGTTGGACTGCTGAGATGCAGTAATCCATGTATTAAAATGAATGGTTGCTAAGTTTCAAGAGTGTGTTTGAATATTGTGCTTATTTTAAAGCTTAAATGAGGTTGGTGCATTTGCAAAATGAAGCATTGGACTGAAGTGTTAAACATGTAGCATGCTATAATTTGAACACCTGGGTATAGCTGTGCAATTTAATTATTTGCAAACCAACTGCCAATTATCATAGTCAGTCCACAATTCAACTAATGCACCCAGCTAGAGTATTCTCCTCCACCCACTCAGGTTCCAGATTATTCCCATTGGCAACATACAGTTAGCAATTGATACACTTACAGACGACTACAGCTATGGAAAAAACTGGTTGTGTCTTGAGTCCACCCCTTTCCCTTACATAGTAAGGGTTATGTAAAGCAAGGGGTACATTATACATGCATGTACCTTCCTGGTTTTCAACCGCCTTTAAGCCCTAGGCAGGACACCACTGAGGCCTAGGATAGCTCATGCATACTCAAACTTGAAGGATAATTTCATTGACAAAACAAGTACACAAGTTCCCAATTTTCCGGTCTTGGACATATCATGGTATGAATGCTGCCAATACCCTGTTACCAAGAATGTATGTTCGAAATAGTTTCACACATGCGGTGATGTATAATCCATCTGCGCTGTTACGTAAAAGAGTCTGGGGCCGAGACTACTTTTGCCCTACACCTTGAAATGTTTGGTTTGTTTGTGGATGGCAGCACTCCATCTTCAATGGTGATTGTCACATTCTGTATGCTATCTAGCCTTGTCAATATATACATTGGCCTAATTCTGCTGGCTATTTAGACGTGATACTGAATCAATGTAAAGTTTTCAATCACGAAATAGTTTATCATCCATATAACAATTTATCTCCCTGATAATTGTAAATTTTTATCCCAATCATTCCGGAGTAGTTTTTTTCCACGTTCAGAACAAACTATCCCCCTTACAGGTAAGAATCCAAATATGCATAAATCCAAAAATGCATATGTAGTTTATGTGGGTGATGTCTGTGCATGTCTATTATGTGGCCGGAAAAGCATGTAGTAATATTGCGTACATTTGCAATTGTGTCCCTTTGGATTTGTCCCTTTGGATGATGGTCCCTTTGGATCTTATTCTGGGCCATACTTCAATCTTGTGGGGTTTAAACCTTGGTGTATCTACCATTTTATGGTTTCAGTTTATAAATCAAATACTTCATTGTATATCCTTGTATATGCTTGCGGCTTTCTTGTCTTGTGTTTCTGGTATATGCATGCGGGGAAAAAAATCACCTTCGCCTGGGTTGGAACCAATGCTCAACCCAGGCCCTGTCACCACACTGCCTCATCCACTACACCAATCTGACCTCCCCTCCCCTTACCCCAAGGGTAAACGGGTCATACCTGATTCTTTCTTTATATCATAATGATATTATTATATATACATCTAATGTAACAATACCTCAATAACAATGCATACAGTATATATTAGTTGCACGTATAATGTGAAAGCTATACTACCTATGATGTATGTGCTCCACCAGGAGCTATTGGACCCCCGCATTTACAGGTACCCCCAGATACATGCATGTATACATGCAGCAGTGCATTTGAGCACATCATGCATTTTTCAGTTTGCACCGGAATAAATCGCCACTGAGGTTTGTAGCAGAATAATTATCATTTTATCACCACCAGAGTTCATCCATGCATGCATGCAATCCCCTTTCATCCGTTATTAATCCAAATGCATTTCACGTGTTTCCATGCAGTACAACATGCATGAGATTGTGAATAGCTTTGTAATCATGCATGCATGAGCACGCGAATTCAGTACAAAGTGAATTTAACGCCTTCGGCACTCTTCCCTACTTGACAGTATCAAATTACCACGCATACATGTATATACATACAACAGCCCAGACCACACAGCAACAACAACAAAACAAAAAAAAAAAATCATGCACTCGAAATAAATATCTAATAATAAAGAGTATACAAATATTGCTGCCGCACCAGCTCAGTCACGTGCACCGATGCATCTACTGCTGCGTCACAAGGATAAGAGCTACAATCAGTCCATAGATGCCCAGCACTTCAGCAAAAACCAGGACGAGGATCATTCCCACAAATAGTCGCGGTTGTTGGCCCATGGCTCTCACACCTGTGTCGCCAATGATTCCAATTGCAATACCAGCGGCCAATCCACTGAGACCTACGGCCAGACCACCACCTAGCAGCTGGAAGGCACTGGAAAGATTGCTCTTAGTACACATAGCATGATATGGTCCCATGCCATAACTTACTTTCTGAGTGTCATTTCTGGCTTTACTACAATTCATGCAGGGAAAGCGGAGGAAAGCGGAGGAAAAGGTCATCTACCAAATAAGTAATGTAAAAAAAATAATGCCCCATGAAAGCTCTTCACTTTAACACTTACAGCATATCGATGACTAACTGCTTGGTTAATGCCCTTTCTCGTGCCCAACAGACCCATATCTAACCTTCCACAGTACCTAAATCTTTAACAGGTTATTTATCACATTAGCAGTAAAACTTTCAGGCTGGCCCCGGCTAAGTGATTTGGAGTTAACAAGAAAAAAAAACACCACCTTAATTTACTTCCATTCGACTGGGTACGAGACCAGTGTATGGAGCGTGGTTAGCAAACAAACTGTTAACCTTGTTCTATCTATTCTTGTTAGTCCTGTTGTATTCATTGCTGCAAGTTCATAACATGTACATGCACCAATTGCAAGAAAGAGAATGTACAATCTGATAATGGCGCGAAGCAAATGTCTTTCATTGAGCGAGCAGACACCGTGCACTGCATGCCTACACCAGAAGTTAAAACCGGATATCTAGCAACGTGCAGTACGTGACCGTGCACCAAATCAGCTAAATTTGGAACGGGTGAAATCACTACATGCTCCCGACAGCCGCAATTCGTATCGCTGGGCTCGTGTGCTACATCAGTACATGCAATTGAGTTTAGTTTGCATCTATTTATGTTTCATTGGCACTTGCAAATGAACTGGATGCTTAAACGAATAAGGCGGATTTTGCTTATGTGTAGTAGAGTTTAAAAATAATAATATAAAACGTATTGGGACGTGATAATTAATATGCCTTGCCGGATTTGTTCTTTAATTGCAGAGAGCCCAATAAAGCCGAACGCTTCACTGAAGCTAAATCGGCGATTTTCAAGTTATATAAGTATTAGCGCATAGCGGCCATATATGCACATATATGCACAAATACCATCATAATGCATGCACGCACACCACACGCACGCGCATGCACCTACGTACTTTTGGCTGCTATCAGCACTGCCACAACCAGTCCGTAAATTGCTCTAATGCCGGCCATGACCGCTGGAATAATTGCCTTCATGATCAGGTTCGGCTTCGTCACGCCCATTGACATCATTCCAAGAGCACTTTTTGCAGTTCCATAAGCCGCTCCCATAGCTTTTGTTAAAGAAAGGTAACACTATATATACAGTCCCCAGTATATAAACGCTTTCCTTACCGCAGAAAATCATGGCCGAAGACGCTCCCATGACGCCGAAAAACGAGGCATATACTGGAGTGCTCTGCATCCTGCAACTGATATTCTGCGCCGCATTACCCGAGTGCGTTGTAAACACTATTATATACTGTCGTTCGCGAGGAGGCGTGGCAGTAGATGAAGCGTGAATCGCCGGTTATTATTGGATAGTTGGTCCGCTTTTTTTTCTTTTTTACCCTCAATTTGTGGCCATAATAATGCTATGCATATATAGAAACATAGCCCACAACAGTACTGACTGCTAGCTTATTATGTCCTCCACATGCATGCATATGTGGTTCCGATCGAGTGTTTTCCATGCACCAACTATACTATAGCAGTACCGGCTATACATGTATACCTATGCAATTACGTGGACAAACTCTGAGGGGTCTATCTTGACTACCACATGGGCTCTCATGGCCACAACCCTGCTCAATGCCCTGGAGTCAACTTGCTGGGGACCTATAGTAACCCCTATACACATTCAATTGTACTGGGAAGGAGGCATGGATTGCAAGGAGCTAGGACGTGGGGAGGGAGGGAGACATGGGTACCATGCAGGCATGGAGGTTGCATTGAAGTCCGGCCGGCTGAAATTACAAAATGTTGATTCAATGTGAGAGGTGTGCAGGGAGTAAAGACCTGGGAACTCGTGTTAACTTTCTGTTCATGACAATAAGTATTGAGTATGGCTCACTATTCAGTATGCGGTTTGCACTACATGCGTGACGTCATGTGCGTCTTACATCATGCTGTTTACAAAAAAAAGGCAAGATGAATTCTAATTTCAAATGGTATACATGCAGCTAAGACGTCTGCACAATCACGCAGTACTATTAGGTATTAAATAATGGATGCGTCACAGAGGAGCTCGAGCGTGGCATGTGTATAGTGTTTGGAAGTGGGGGAACTTGCATGGGGTAAGTAATAGCACATGCAAGCAACGTGCAAGTGACAGAGTGCATGTTTCTGCATGTCAACACTGAAGCAAACATTAACACACCTTGGATAAAGGAAAGGACATATCAAAGGTCTTTTGTTCCTTTCAATGCAAACGGTCTTCTGCTTGTTCGAGAATTTACTCCGTACACATGCAGACTCTAACGTCTTTGTATATGGTGTCCTTTTGTTCTCTTGCATATAGAATCCTTTATTCCATTATATACGATCTACATATTTACCTTACATAGGACATTTGCTTCTTTCTATATATGCGTTCTTACTGTACGACCTTATGTGTTATAGCTCATGCTCATTTAATTTGGTCAAATTTCATAAACTTGCATGCAATTGACCTGCATGCATGCATCGATCTTCACAATGCACGGCCCTTAACGTACACACGATCTTCACAATGCACGGCCCTTAACCTACACACGAATCTTCACAATGCATGGTCCTATTAACGTACACACGATATTCACAATGCATGGTCCTTAACGTACACATGATCTTCACAATGCATGGTCCTTAACGTACACACGATCTTCACAATGCATGGTCCTTAACGTACACATGATCGTCACAATGCATGGTCCTTAACGTAAACACGATATTCCCAATCCTTGGTCCTTAACGTACACATGCATGCATCGATCTTCACAATGCACGGCCCTTAATGTACACACGAATCTTCACAATGCATGGTCCTATTAACGTACACACGATATTCACAATGCATGGTCCTTAACGTACACACGATCTTCACAATGCATGGTCCTTAACGTACACATGATCGTCACAATGCACGGCCCTTAACCTACACACGAATCTTCACAATGCATGGTCCTATTAACGTACACACGATATTCACAATGCATGGTCCTTAACGTACACATGATCGTCACAATGCATGGTCCTTAACGTAAACACGATATTCCCAATCCTTGGTCCTTAACGTACACATGCATGCATCGATCTTCACAATGCACGGCCCTTAATGTACACACGATCTTCACAATGCATGGTCCTATTAACGTATACACACAATCGTCACAATGCATGGTCCTTAACGTACACACGATATTCACAATGCATGGTCCTTAACGTAAACACGATATTCCCAATCCTTGGTCCTTAACGTACACATGCATGCAGGATCTTCACAATGCATGGTCCTTAATGTAAAAGCATGGTCCTTAACGTACACACGATATTCATAAGCATTGTCCTTAACGTACACACGATATTCATAATGCATGGTCCTTAACGTACACACGATTTCACAATGCATAGAAGTAATTGTAGTATATCAGTAACCTGCATGTTATTTGGTATTGAATAACGTAGTGATGGGTTATGTCCATTAAGTATTATATCTTATTCTATATTGATCCTTAATGTACACACGATCTTCACAATGCATGGTCCTTAACGTACAATGTGCGGTCCTTAACGTCCTTTACTATGGCGCGGGAATCGTGCCAAAAGTACGCTTGCTAAATCAACTACTGTACTGCTTTGGGCACTATTCTTTTACTTTGGGTATATACCATTTTGAATATATGATATACATATATGCATGTGCATGTATACAAAAGCTATAGCGCAGCAAAAAAAAAAACAAAAAAAAACGCATCAAATCAATTATTGATTTCGCAACGGATTTTTAAATCAATTGTTAAGTCAACGCATGATTTGATAGTAAAATCAAGTGCACTTGATTTGTGATTGATTTTACTGTGAAATCAATTGTGAATCAATAATAATTGATTTGACGCGTTTTTTTGCTGTGTAGCTATTTACCTCCTCATCATCTACATACCTCGCGCCTCAGTCTGCAATATAAGCTATATAGCCCCCGCACAAGCTATATATACATCCGTATAAGGTATATAACTTCGCATAAAGGTGCATGTATACTATATATGCATGAAACTCCGATCTATACCTCCGCATAAGCTATATACCTCCGCATGAGCTCCAGACTAATACAGATAAGGTAAGCTATATACCTCCATAATATACCTGTATAAGCACCAAGTATAACGGTCATTTACGACAATTTCAATCTGTTATCTCGTACCCGGACCCACTTCACGGCAGTGGATACTTTATCACTCTATCAATCCTTATTGACATAGATTGATACAAAAACCGCACGAGATAAATTTTTAGTTGCTGTAAAATATTATTCAATATGTACGCCTGCACACACATGGCTGGTGGTGTTGCGCATGTGCTGCAGTCTGAGATGTTACTAGGTGCATGGGATAAATTCTTTCAGTCTGGAAGCTTGTCAAAATGCCGCAGATACAATTTTGACAGTTCTAGAACGAGCTACGACACTTTAAAACCATAGCGCCACCCCCCTCCCCTCCCCCAATTGTGGGGGCTGATCGAGCTCCATCCCCTTCAGAAAGTTTGGCTGCTTAGTGATAGCACCTTAACATACACACTTTTAATATTGTAGCTTACAAGTGCATGTGTGTAGTATTTTATATTCCCAAATCTACAAAATAAATCTAAATCTGTAAATATCAAAATATGAATAAATAAATTTATTAAATTATACTTCAGTTATTTATGAACTGACCCACCATGCTACTGCATTGTCATATACATGTATACTGAAAAAGGTTTAATGAAGTGCACACACCACATAAAATTTTTACTGGTAAGCATAGTTCAGGTACAACAAATGGAACCTTAAATGTTCAGTCAGCAAGCTGGAAACATTGTGTGTACCAATGACCATTCAATGAGACACTTTCCTGTACAAAATGATTCTGAATTGCCATTGTCCTCCGCACACAATAAAGAGTGTTACCAGAGCTTCATTCAATGAACACAAGATTGGAGGAATTGTAATATACCTTCTTCATAGTCATCAATGAGGCGCTATTCTAAGTTGAGAAGTATATCTCCTAAGACCACATATCTAAAAACTACCTTTCTAACCATTCATGTACCACACCATCACCAAACATCTCTTGAGCATTAACATGCTCAGTTCGTCTCATGTGCTGCAATCCTTGAACCCACAGTTGAAGTGGAGTTTGCCAACTTGTCCTAGTTTGTCTCTGCATGTATATCTCCAAGTGATAGTTAATTTGGGGAATAAGTATCAAATGAAGTCAATGCAATTTTGAGGATCTAAGAGAGACATATCTTACGTCTAGCTGGTAGAATATGTACAGATCAATGCACTATATACAGCTCACCAAAACCTGTAAATGTGGTGTGTGTAAACCCTTTTTTCCCCCACTAAGATATAGGATTTGCTGTTGAGCAGCATTACAATTTTAAACTCCTGGCAGACCGTAACCAAATTCATACACAGCTTTTCTAATACATGTACACGGTTGCTGGCAGAGCAGTTTAGGTACACATGCAGTAATGAATATCCATGAATAGCTCCATGAACTACCACTTTCCATCTGGTTATAAAAAACATAAAAGCAAAACGTGCTTTCCTCCTGCATAATGACAAGCCAATGCCTATTAAGGAGGAAAGCATATCCAAAAATTCAAGGGACATTCAGAGCAATTCTAGATCAGAGCCCTTCAGTTCCAATCATTCATGAACAACCAAATAGAAGTTAAGGTGATGAGCGTAAACGATGTTATGTTTTTTCAACTATTATAGACCCCCTCTATCCATAATATACAGTGTAACATCATCATGCTGAGCCTTTCTGCATGATATCATTATGGCAAGCCCATAAATAAATAATGTATGCACAAAAATCTAAACATAATTTCTGGCCAACAGAAACCCTTGTATACTTCAGCTATTTATCTACACTTCACCATCCGGCTGATTGCCTGTCTGCATGCAACCTCCACTTCCTTTGTAAATGCAGCCATATTTTTACCCCAGGTTAAAATGTAGTAATAAATTGCTCCATTAACAACTAGATGTGTTAGTAAGGATTGCCCACAGATTTATTTTTGTTCATCTGGTTGAAAAATGCTTGCATACTGCATGACTCAAGCCTGCCAAACTATAACTTCCATAATCTCACACTCACAGATGTACAGCACATCTTTCTTGAGTCTTGCAGTATGCAAGCATTTTTCAACCAAATGAACATTAAATGTACATTAAATATTATTTATGTATGTGATGTGGCATGCGTGCATGCTGGTAGTAGTACAATGTATGTGTGCTGGTCACTACCTACATCTGCTATTATTTCGTTACCCCATGTGTTGTGTTTGAGTAGTGGGGGGAGGGGGTATTTGTGTATATATTTTGTAGGGAATACATTTGTGAATGTATTTTGGCATGCACGTATTTTGTGTCACACCAACAACACCCACCCACCTGTACACTTACATGTACCATCCAAACACACACCAGACATCCACGCATCACACAACCACTGTACCCATCCACACACACAACATCCTAACGCATAACCACCCAAACACACACCTTATTAATACACAAACATGCACACATCCACACTGAACACACATCCAAACACATGCATCTAAGCTGTACATGTACAGTACCCACATTGAGCTGGCTTGCAACTGCTGCTCAGAAATGTACACATTTCGAATTGATGGTGTACATACAACATTCTTATAACCATCACCACACCCAAGCACACACCCAAACACACACATAAACATACACCCACACTGAACATACACATCAAAAAATATTTATACCCACATCAAAACACACATTCAAACAAATATATACCCGCATACAAACACACAGACGCACACATATAACACTGCATATGCACAATTAAGACAGCTGCTCAGAAACGTACAATTTTGATTTATTTTTTTGTAGTTGCTCATAGTAACATACCCCCCACATATATGGGGGTGTACCTTTACATGTTTCTGAGCAGCTTACATGTACAGCTTGTGTGTGTGTGTGTGTGTGTGTGTGTGTGTGTGTGTGTGTGTAGTGTGTCATGTAGGGTGTTTCTAAATCGAGAAAAATTGTTTATAAACTAACCGCAAACAGTTAATTAACTTTAAATTGTTGGTAAATGCTCTTAACAAGGCTTAAGTGTTGATGTAAACCAACTAATTTTATAATGAATTAACTAAAATCAAAGACATTAAAATTAACGAAAACGAATTAATAATTCCAGATAGCACCTAATTAAAAACATACCATTTTAGAGGTATCCAAAGCTCCAACATTTTCTTGAATTTTATTAATATGAACTGGGTTGAATGTATTAATAAATTCAAACCACTAAATCAAGATACAATGGCCCCTAAATCAAGTACATTGCGAAAATCAAAAATTCAAGATTTCAATTTAGAATAACTTTTAAACAGAAGTAGTTAATTAAATACAATTTTCAGATTTAAAATAACCACCCACCCTACATTAATTGAAACGAATAGGGGTCTTGAGACTTTTATCAGTATTAATTAACACGAGGCGGTCAGCATGGAGGAGGTGTTGACATCCCATATCCATCAAAATGTGCTGTCCAATAAGATTGACAACCATCTGTTCAATATACACTATGAGCAATCTTCTGCCGCAGATAGAGCACATCTTCTCTCTGTCTCCTCCCCTCATGCTGCATCTTGGGTGTCAGTCATTCCCTCTGAGGGGCTAGGCCTTCATCTCCAGCCTTCAGAGTTCCAGGTGGCCATCAAGTGGTGGCTGGGCCTAGACACCTCATGTGGCTCAATTTGTCCCCTGTGTCCTGGGAGAGTACTTGATCCCCTTGGACATCATGCACTCACTTGCAAGCGTGGTGGAGATGTGGTAACTCGGCACAATAAACTACGTGACACCCTTGCTAAGACCTGTCGCAGGGCCCACCTGAGTGTTAAGGTGGAGGCAGGAAGTAATCTCACCAAAGACCATAGCCACACTCGCCCTGCAGACATCCTAGTACCCAACTGGTCTTTGGGTAAGCCAGCAGCCTTCGACTTGTCTGTGACGTCACCACTTAACTCCAATGTTTTACTCGAAGCGAGACTAGCAGCAGGTCAGGCTGCCAGAGCTACTGAGGAAAGAAAACATACGGAAAATGATACCAAATGCAAGGAGCTAGGGTGGGTTTGCGTCCCCTTGGTGGTTGAGGCATATGGTGCTTGGGGGACAGAAGCAATGGAGTCATTTTCACTTCTGGCCTCTCGCCTTGCAACTAGCTCCAACAGGGCTAAGGCTGAGGTCCTAGCTGCCTTATATGGCAGGCTGAACATCAACTTAGTTAGAGCCAATGCCACAGCCATCCTCTCCAGATGCTTTGTCCCTGACTATTAGCAATAGTGGGGTGCATTTATTTATCTTACTGTATATGTATGTATATCTATGTAGTAATTAATAAATATAATCTATAGTTGGATAAATGGACATACACAAATACACTGATATATAAACATATACAACTAGACTACACACAAATGCTAACTATATCTACCTGCTATGGGGATGGCAATTGCATTAGCTCGTACCAGGTGAAGGTTCAGCCGCCCGTAGAGTTCAGTAAGAACCACTGACTTTGCCTTGGATGAGCAAGTGGCTAGTTGAGAAGCAAGCTGGGAGATAGACTCCAAAGCCTCCTTTCCCCAGGCTACATATGATTCCACTACAAGTTCCTTACATTTGGTGTCATTAGAGGAGTGCTTTCTCAGCTTAGTGGTCAGTGAAGCTACTCCACTTGCTTATAAAAGAGTTGTTGGATTATGCAGCTGGGGATGTGACAGACAGGTCAACAGCTGCTGGCATGCCCAAGAACTAAAAGGTCAGCTGGATGGGTGTGGCTGTGATTGGTGAGAGTTACCCATTTCCACCTGGACACCCAGATGAGCTCGCCGGCAGGACTCTGCAAGGACATCATGCAATTTGGCAGGAAACCACACCACCACCCCTTTTGCAGGTAACAGCATGATGGCCAAGTGGGTCCAAGGCGATCTCAGGGCACAGTGGGCAACATGAACCATAGGAAAAGTCCAGGCCAAGCCACCACTTGATGGCAACCTGAAATTGGGAAGGGTCAAGATGGAGCCCAAGACCCTCTGAAGGAGTAACAGACAGCCATGAACCAAACAGACAAAGATTAGATTGAGCATGTCTTCCTTTGCTGTTAGAACTTTTAACAACAGTTACCAGTTCATTAACTGCTTGTGGTTAATTTTATAAATAATTTTCCTTGATTGAGAAAACACCCGGTATGTGTGTGTGTGTGTGTGGTTGGGTAAAGGTGAGTTTACATTAGAAATGTTTACATTGCATGCTTCTGAGTCTGAGCAGGCTGCTGCAAGCTAGCTCGGTGTGTACAAGTATACTTATGTGCGTGTGTGTGTTTGGGTGTGTGTTTGGATGTATGTGCGTAGTGTGTATGTATGTGATGCATTTGGTTTAGCCAAATTTAGGATGGTGAAATAATTGGGGGGGGGGGGGGGGGGGGGGGGGAGGGAGGGAGGACAAGATCCGCTATGGCACCGGTTTAGATTTAAACTGATGCAGTGTATATGTATTGAACTTTAATTTGTGTTTCTTTCATTTTGCACCATAAAAACACCAAAAAAAACATCAAAATTTGATTAGACGCGTTTTTTTTGGCTGTGTATAATATGGTAGAACTGTGAAGCAAAACACTGAAATTGTTTGGGTCATTGGTTAAAATCCGATCTTGGGCAATTCCTTTGATTTGGGGAAGATATCAAGCAAGCGACACTTATATAACTGACAACACGTGGCCAAACGATGGTCTGGATTTAACTGTTTGTTTACATTCTGACAGGGCCGCCGGAGCCGGGCGGCTGGGGCGGCTAAGGCCGCCCCGCACTTTTTATTACGCATAGTAATAACTTCAATTAACTACACACTTATTAAACCAGTAGTAGACAGCTGGTAATTCTTTCGCCGTATCATGTACGTACGCGTATACCGAAGCAGAATACTTGTATAGTGTACATGTCTTGCAGCAAGTCGCCGCTACCTGAAATCGGCGACAAGGCCCACCAGACTTTAAACTTTAGCTTGTGAATTTTGGAAATCATCAGTCGTGAAGCACTCGCTCGTCCAACCCCAGTGGTTCCAAATGAGGTGGCCATGGCTACATTACGATGTTAATCATGATCAAGCTTTCTGCTTTTCGTGTGTCATGGCTTACAAGAATAATTATTTACATTCCACATCTTCTGAATTAAGAGAAATAATCATATCTACGGGATTTAATTGCTAGAAAGGCGCCATCGCTAAGTTTGAATGCAGCCAGCCCCATAAGGATGCGCACTAGTTGGGCGTGGCCCGCCCTTCGCGTATTGGCGGAAGGTCGGGTTGCAAGCCTATACCAAGATTTGTTCTGGAGTGTTATGTGTTATGCACATTCTGGTAGTGATTACTGAGCGTTAGATTACGTGGTGATAATGCGGTTTGTGTGTCTGCAGAGCAGCTGCTCAAGATATATATGTACATGTATTGCTTCGGGTGCGGTGTCGATGAGTTGGGCATGGCCCGCCCTTCGCATTGTTGTTCAGGCTTCATAATAGTAGCAGGGCAGCGCAACTCTTTAGCTGCCTCTGTAACACATTCGCAAACAAAAGCAATGTTTGTCCGCTCCATGAAAATTCATATACATGTAAGTTAAATGGAAGGAACAGCTGCCTATCATTACCTCCACTTGAACGCTGCAATCCAATTGGACTGCAATCCCCGTTGCAGCAGAACAAATCCAGGTATAGGCTTGCAACCCGACCTTCCGCCAATACGCGAAGGGCGGGCCACGCCCAACTAGATGCGCACATACACATGTAGGAGACAAGTATCTGGGTCTGATTTTAATTGTGTGGGAGTTATCTACCTAAGCGCGATAATAAATCAGTAATTAATCATGAATATTAACGAGCCGCCCCAATTGTCGACTCCTACCGGCGGCTCTATTAATTCAAGCGCCACAGAGCGACTCGATTTACCAGATACCAGGGGCGGCGGAGAGTGTCCATGCATATTTGGGGGGGGGGCAGTGGTCAAAAAAGGTAATCATATTCATACCATACATCGCGACCCTCCCTCCGCCCCATTTTAATCGGTGGGAAATGTCCCGAATTCGCTGCACGATGATTTAATTCCTTGGCTACATCCTCCAGATTAATGCATTCTGCCAGCTCTTTATGCATATGCAGTTATTAAATCGTCGGAGGCGCAGCATGGAGGATCTCAAATAGGTGAACAGTTGTCTCATCGTCAAAATTGTGTCTACTTGGTCGTTGTCAACTCTCTCTTGTAGTTTTCAAGGGTACTGCCTCGACAACTCCCAGAGTTACTCTCTTCGAATTCGTTTCCCCAATTCAAAACCGCACTTTGTAACGGCGGTACCTTAATCACCCGTTAACGCTCCAACACAGCTCAGGCTTCAGTATAGTTCTTCCGAACGGACCATGATCCATGCCATAGAACTTGCCTCCACACCGATAAATAAGTCATTCACAATATCTATGGTTAAATAGTCTCGCAAGCCCGTTATTGACGTCGACTATCGATTACAATGGACTGGGGACCATGGGAAGTCGTACTTATCCCGGTCCCCGTCCTTTGTATCGATCGAGGTCTGGCTTGCGAGACTAAGTAACCCTATTTAAACTCACAGTCACTGACAGTGCAGCAATCTCGAAGAACTCACGCTCGCAATAAATACCTAATGGTAGCGCAAGGGGGGGCTGAGCCCCCCCACCTCGATATTTGGGGGGGGGGGGGGGGGGGGGGGGGGGGGGGGCAATAGCCCCCCCAGCCCCCCCTGCTCCGCCGCGCCTGGATACGTCATATAATAAAAAGCGCGAAAGAATTCCAAGGTTTGGCATACTTCCGCTACATTTGAAACACCAGACCTACATGTGTTTTATACATGGGATAAACATTGCGTTACCTCTTTCCAACCTCCTAAGCACTATTTATCCGTTGTATCTGTCATCGCGCGCGCATCTTAAATGACATTCATACTCTATTATATAATAATAGATTAGTAGAGAATTATTGTTCTGTTGGAGGGATGGCATCGACGGTTGCCGGTTTCTTGGTTGCCGGGGGAATGGGCGCCCTGGTCAACTGCTACATGTCGTCCACTGTGATGATACCTTTGGGCCTGTTGCTGCAGGAGGTGTTCGTCCAACCTTTGGTCGCCCTCAGATCGCTACTTCCCGTGATGTTCGGCTTTCTCGGAGGCACTCTGGTCCTTCTCGTGTGGCATTTCCTGAAGACTCGCGTGGTCCGCTTCCTCCTGGACTACAACGGTTGGTTCCTCACTCCCAGGCACCCCACGAATAAGGTAAGCTTGATAACCTATATATCTATCTTTACCGTCGTATACCTCACAGCTATGGTATCTTATGACTATCGCGCTCCTCGGTCGCACCACGAAGGGGGCCGGCTGGTACCAAGACTATCTTCCTTCCCTCCCCGTGCCACCGCTGGACCACACCTGCAAAATGTATAGACTTTTTTTTAAAAACAGCAATTTTTGGCGGGGAAATGTTTATACCATTGTTTGTATTTATTTATTTCGAAAGGTTTTTGGCCAGCGTTCGTCCCCTGTTGACCGCCGAAGAGTACAAAAACACGGAGGAGGTAAAGACAGTGTACGGAGGCGACACGGGGGAAAGTGTTTAGGAAGGAATATTATAGCTGACATAACTGCTCCCGCAGGCCGTGAGGGAGTTTAAGTCGTCTCGAAGGAGCAGACTGCTTCACTTGGTGCTGAAGTTGAGGTGAGTGGGTGCTTAGATATTACGAATTCAAAATGTTTCATGCGTGCACATGGACCCCACCTATTTGGGCGAAGTTTTCAAATGTATTCACGGACCGCGGCCAAAACACGGTCGCCCAATACAATGGTTTATGATGGTATTTATAACTGACATATAGACAACTGATTTTCATATACAGTGGAACCCCGAAATGAGGACACCATTGGGGACCCACCTCAAGTGTCCCGATAATCGAGGTGTCCTTTATTCAGGGGTTGGAACCCTTCAAAGTAACTTGTTTGGGAGCTAGAGATAGTGTCCTGTTTTGTCGAGGTGTCTGTATTTCAGGGAGTCCGCATTTCGAGGTTCCACTGTACATGTAACGTAACATGTGTACCACTTGTGTGTATAGTGTGATGACAGTTACAAATATAATAAACAACAGTACTACTTGTGTGCATGCAGGAGCTGGTGGTCGAGGAACTGGATCTCAGAGTGGTGGCTAAAGTACATCTACCTCCGCCAGAGAACACCGATATGCTGTGAGTCGTGGTAGTTACTTTTTTTTTTTTCGCTGGATGTTATATATCTGTGTAGGAGGAGCATGATAGAAATGCCAGGAGTTTGGCATGCCTGCATGCCTGCATGCCTGCATCCCTTGGCTGATAGAGACATATAATACCTGACTCCCATGTTCAATGAAGCTCAGCATATGGCATTTGGCATGCAGAGTGGCTGAAATTCTGTGATACCAACCCAATCCTATAAAGTGCTGTGCTTTGCAGTATTTTT
>OX442415.1:9717398-9952870 GCA_949361645.1 Spongilla lacustris
CACCAGGTACACCCTCCCCCTTATCACCAGGTACACCCTCCCCCTTATCACCAGGTGCACCCTCCCCCTTATCACCAGGTACACCCCTCCCCCTTACCACCAGGTACACCCTCCCCCTTATCACCAGGTACACCCCTCCCCCTTATCACCAGGTACACCCTCCCCCTTATCACCAGGTACACCTTCCCCCTTATCACCAGGTACACCCTCCCCCTTACCACCAGGTACACCCTCCCCCTTATCACCAGGTACACCCCTCCCCCTTATCACCAGGTACACCTCCCCTCTTATCACCAGGTACACCCCTCCCCTTATCACCAGGTACACCCTCCCCCTTACCACCAGGTACACCCCTCCCCCTTACCACCAGGTACACCCCTCCCCTTATCACCAGGTACACCCTCCCCCTTATCACCAGGTACACCCTCCCCCTTATCACCAGGTACACCCTCCCCTTATCACCAGGTACACCCCTCCCCTTATCACCAGGTACACCCTCCCCCTTATCACCAGGTACACCCCTCCCCCTTACCACCCTTACCCCTCACATGTATGCTGGGACAATCCCTCTTCCCCATCACTATATTTCCCTCCTCCCCACCCTTGTAGGTTCTACTATGAAGGACGCACAGAGACCATTCGTCCTGTGTCTGATGCATCTGTGTCATTTGTGAAGGTACTAACATAGTCACCTTGGGTACTAGTAATGGAGTATGTCTCCATTCCAGGCCATGGAAGATCCAGAAGTTCCTCGAGAAGAAGTGAAGAAACTGTTGAAGATGGCTATAGAGTAAGTGGGTCTCACCTCTCCCTCCACCCCAACACACATTATTCCCTCTGCATTCTGAACAAGATTTTACATACATGCATTGAATTGAAAGGGTCACACAGACCTACATGTATTCGACTTTGAATTGCGATTATGTTTTGGGAGCAGATCATTGTACCCATAATGTTGATGTTCTTGATCGTATTTGGCCAATCGCAAGGGGGATTTTCCTTTTGTGGCTAAATGTGAGGGGGACTCCCCTACTGGCTATCATACATTGTGTATTTGACTAAATGTGAGGGCCTTTCCCCCCTCCCCCCCCCCCCCCCCCCCCCCCCCCCCCCCTGCATGCAAGCTTCCTGGCTATGAGCATATTTATGAAATTGTTTCTGGAATTCTCTGTAAAATGATTCCTATGATAATTAGGTTATCATGATGAACTGATAGGAATTTTTTTTTAATGATGTGTGCATTTCAGGGCAAAAATTCTTTGACTTGTTGTATGCATGTCCTGGAAGGTTGCTGGCCAAACACCTCCTTTTTTACAAAGCCATTCCCATTTATGTATGAAGTGTACAATAGCTCTAATACACATGTACAAGTAACAATTGTGAATTGGGCTTTTAGAAAGGACATCTCATGTTTTTAAATTAAAAAAAAATTGCCTCTTTGAATAAGGTACCAATGTGACTACAAGCTGCAGGCCATGAGGGGACTAGGTGTGGACAGACATCTCCTGGGACTGTACATATTGGCCAAAGGAATGGACATGAAGCCTATGCCAAAGCTGTTTGAGGACAAGGTAATGGTGGGCACTATTTGGAACTCAGCCTATGACACTCACATGCACACAGGCATTCCAGTTTTCCTTCAAGCTCTCCACCTCACAAACACCTACTCAGCTGACCAAACGCAAGTTCAAGGTGCCCAACATATGTCCAGGAGGAGGGTTTGGGACAGTGGACAAGGAAGGTTATGGAGTCTCCTACATCGTGGTGGGAGAGGACAGAGGTGTGTGCTTTAATTAGAGATTTAGATACTCCACAGTATTGTAACTGAGAGCTCTCTTTAATGCCCTACCCCAACTTTGCAGTCAACTTCTATGTCAACAGCAAACGCTCGTGTCCCCAGACCGACTCGACCAAGTTTGGGGAGGCCATATGCAGGGCCATGTGGGACATGAGGAACCTCTACCTCCCCAACACCGCCCACTCAGAGAACTTTGTCTGCTGACATGTAGAGGAGGAGGAGGAGGGAGAGTGCACCTGAACAGTTTTGTAGTTTGCACAAAGCCACATCACATTGCACCTGCACAGAATGTTTAGTACAAAGCACACAACAGTATTGTGTATGTATGTATATGTATGTGTATGTCCATGTAGAGAAATCTTATCCTTGTCAGCATTGTAATGGAAGAAACAGTTGTAAGGAGCCTAGGGCTCATATACAACAGGCTGAAATTGTACAGAAGTAAGTTGCTTATAGCAATAATCCTGAACAACACTATTAGTTTTCTGATCCAGCTACATGTAGACAAGTACATTGCATAAACCACACATATACATGCAGCTATAATTAATGTTAGCACTGTCAGTTCTCTGCACATTTATGTTATATCACTTGACTTTTGACCATTCAAAGGTGGTTTAATATTGGGACGTCATTAATGAATGAAGTAATTATAAACTGAAAGCTGTAGTACAGCTAGAGAAATGAAATCATTGTAATTACATGGGTGCTTTAACTTTGTATCAAGCCAGGTACATTCAAAATAATCATCATGATCAGGGCTGGGGCCGGATTGTCTCGTACCCAGACCCAGATTTTCACAGTAATTAACGGGTAGGTCCTGTAACAACGTGAGGCGCGAGTAGAAAAGCTGGGCTACGCCGCCATGCTGTCAAAAGGCGCTAAAGAGCGCGTCGTATGTTATTGGTTTGTGAACTAACGGAAAGCTAGTCACTACGCCTCTCCTGTGCTGCTGTCTGTTGCCTCGGTAGCTCTGCCACGTTGAGGAAAAAAACTTGTTAAAATCTGTCCTTGTGACGTCACGCCAGATTTGTGACGTCACACTTGCTGCGATCAGTAGCGGCGATGTAATCAATCCGATACTGTGAAAATCTGGGACTGGATACGAGACTAGGCACCAAAGCTATTATTTTCTTTCAGTGTTTGGAAAAAAAAATCTGATACTGAAAATTAGTGGTGGTTATATTTACTGAGTCACAATACGGCATTCCATCGCTTTTCTTTTTTTTTTCACACGCGACTGATGTAGGTAGATATACCGTATACGTAGCTGACAATTTTTTCAAAATCACTTTTTTAGCCATAAATTGTATACCACTAGAAAGAGCAAAATTTCCAACGATAACTTACTTGCTCGATGATCCCTGCGAGTACCACGTAATTTTAAAGATCAAAATAAAAACGATCGGTAATTAATGTACGCGAATGAATGGTATGTGCAAAACAAAAACTGTCCCGGTTGAGCTTCTATAATTGAATACAGAGACATTTGTAAGTGCGCAAATTTAACCAAAACCTTAACACATGTAGTCCGACATAGAGGTGCACTTATAATATTGCTTCATGAAATTATTTTATTCTTGGTCAATAGCAAGGAAGGTCATTGTGTCATATAATATACGCATGCGCGCAGTGCGATGAAGATTAAGGTTTTTAAACATGAAACAAACTCTACACAGATGGAATTACTATTACATTACTCATGATCGTAGCAATGATAAAATTACCACTGTATATGCAAGAGGATTTTAAGCCCATTGAAGTTAATATCGGCAGGGTAATCTTCAGTTAGGAATTGAAGATGGTTTCCATTATAGAGTACGTGCAATGAGGTCCCAATAAAGTAATACCTTTCCATTATACATTACTTCTTATACTAGATCACTTTTTAAAAATGCATGCACTCCAAGTTCATATGCACAATAACTAAGTGTGGCGGTAGTAGGCTTAAACATGCCAATTCTCTTGATACTCCTTCAATAACGGGAAATATATATATATATAATAATAATATATTATATATATATATATTACCAATACGTACACGGTACTCCAAACATGCAGCAATAGGCTGCTTTATACTTGACAAGAAACAATATATTATTTCATCACTTTTGGTATTTATGTACTTACTCTTTCAACTGCAATTGATGCTGGTTATTTACAGCTTTCATTTTACATTCTTTCATTATTTTATCAGTTTTATCCGATAAGAATATCTCAATGCGCCTTACTTCAGCCTAACTGCAGTATCTAAGCTTATATGACATGGGACAGGAAATGTTTGGTTGTCTAGATCTGCTCTCATGAGTATTAACTGAAAGAGAAAAATAGATATATATATATATATATATATATATATATATATATATATGTGCATGTGCTATGGGGACTATATCAAATGGAAGTCTAAATGGAAGATTTACACATATAAAACAACATCATCCCAAGCTCTAGAAAGGGTAATTCTTATGCCTTTAGGCTGATTTGCTCCCTTGTCAACTACCTTGGCGGGTTGTCATTACTGATCTGATGAACGTAACTTGTTATTGCAGGAGCTGTAAGGGTACCACTAATGCTGATGCTGATTTATTTATATGTTCTATACAATGAGACACTCTAGATACAATCAAGAACCATCTTCATTCTGAATAGGACAAAGCAGATTGGAATGTTGTCCATGTATGCATATGCATAAAATTGAATATGAATAAAGGGCTTGATAATATCTATGTGTGGGCACCATCATATTGCAATTCTAAAACAATAAAAATAAACTACTCTCTTAAGACTTCAAGTGGATGTTGTCAGTTCACACTATGTGCTTCAAACAATAAGGTGTGTAATAAATACAACGTTAACACCACACATTGTGTTATAATAAAGGGCTACTTGGTTATGCACTGTACATCAGTATGAAATCTAAGTTAATCTTATATAGACTAAAGCGTAAATATAGAGATTTCAATGCAAAATTAACGCCTAGGCCATTAAAGCACCCTTTGGGCATCATCCAAATCTCCTGAAACTTTATAGCCGGTATCATTAACGTGGACCTATTCAAAAAAAAAAAAAGCACTATCCTGTGATTGTGCATCAAAAGACTGATTCAAGACTGATTTGCACGATTTTGAATGCACCTGATATCGATGGATCGTGAAGTAGCTTGAATTTAGGGTATTGCAATGCATTCTACAACCAATTTACTTTCCTCGATCGAGCAATGCAAGTCGGGCAAACCGCTCACGTAACGGAGCAAGTTTCTACGCTCCTTTGTATACTTTTCAAACTTTCACAAATTCCAGTCCAATTTTTGTCGTACTTTTAGATCAACTATTTACGGACCCGCGTACGCAATTTTGTCACTACCTAACTGATGCTCTCGGTGATGTAACCTTTTGCCGCGAATCAGGACCGGACATTGCTGCACTGGATCGGTCATGTCCAGATATCCAACCCTTTCCCACTGAAAAGTCTGATGTTCTTAATTGTCACTAAACTACCGTAAGATGGAACCATCAGCTACTTCCTCTTGCTAAATCCATCAACAGTGATCATGTTAGCCCTTCAGAGAAATTAAATGCAGCATTATTAAAATTACTTTGGACAACTATTAATGAAATCTGAACATAAATTTTTCTACTTGCTGCAACCTCCATCGACTCAGCTACAGCCTAGTAACATCCATCTGCTCCTTACTTCCACTTTACAGTCCATGTTTGCTGATCGGTGCCCAACAATGTCGCCAGTTCTATACATCCACACAGCCACTGCAATTTTGGTGCTGCTTTTCGGTACAGCTCTTTCTTTGTTTCTTTTTTTTTTTTTCAGGCAGGAACTGGCTGCTGCGGCTTCATTTTAATTTCACTTGTCTCTTTGGCGAGTGGGCGACCCTATACCACATCAGTACTATACCGCCAATAATACCAGAGATAATATATAAAGGGATTGGAAACGAATCACGTGCCCCATAGACTTCAAGCAATTTCACGCGCCCTATCCGTGCACGCGTGAATCGCACCTATGTACATTGACCAAAAATTGAGGGCTTGAATTGAAGTCTTGAATGTTGTAAGGTAATGAAACAAGTCTTCTCAAGTTTAAATGAAGTAACCGATAGGTGATACATTAAAGATTCATTTTAGATTAGACTTTGCGCCATTTTCTTAACAATACAGAAAACGAATAGGCCATTTTTTTTACTTTGGGGACAGAATCCGTCTATCTACAAGAACTGTCCTCGTCATTAAATGCTCATAGTCTATTACGTGCTCATCGCTACGTTTTTTTTTTGTTTTTTTTTTTTTGCGTATATAGCATCTTCATAAACCTCGCTACGACGTTTGGGGTACCCTTACTCTCCGGGATAGCCACGGCGTTGTGGTACGATGGTGGCTGGTTTTGATACATCATTTTGGTATAGCTATGTTGGTTGTGTGCCCATCGCATGTTTTAAGAAGGTAAACCACGTTCCATTTGTTCAGTGAATTTCTTCAAAAGTGATGGATGGGTAGAAGAATATCGAAGCCTCGGCACATTCATCACTAATACATTCACTCAGTGTCTCCTCAGTTCCCTTTGTCCCACTTCACTGGTGGCTTGGTACGATCGTTGACCATGCTGAGTGAGAGGAATAAAGGGTCACACTCCCTCCATCCTGGGTGCCTTAGTGTCGGATTGCGCGCGTTGATTAGTGTTGATTGGCCCCGTTTCCAATCCCTCTATATATTTTTAAATATCTTTGATAATACCGACATGGTTTGAACCTGATCATGATGTGGCCTTGTTCCTAACGAGTTATTATCACTGTGGGGCCGTTCATAAATTACGTCACGCAAAAGGGGGGGGGGGGGGGGGGGGGGGAGGGGGTCTGAACAATTGTGACGGTTTGTGACGGGGGGGGAGGGGGGGGGGGGGGTTTAGGCTGGCGTGATGTCACATTTTGAATTAAAATTCATTGTCGTGGTCTATGATCAGAGATAATATATTATCTCTGCTATGATGCACGATGGTATTTAGCGGTTACTAAAATTGATTCATGTCGTGGGTAATATTGATCTACGCGCTCGATGATGGCATCAGTACCAGGCAGTCCACTTGCATTTGCTTTTTCGGCCGGTCGTGCAAGATCTGCTCTCTCTATTTCGCTTTAAACGTGATGCTGTAGAAACATATGGTGATTCATAAGCGAGACAAGCCAAATAAGAGCTAGTTGCTGCCTAGTTGGGCATTGCTTGACTACCGGCGCGTTTGACCAAACCGAGTAATTATTACATTAATTAGAGTCACGCGCATCAAGTTGCTGCCCTATCCCCTGAGGCACAGAGATGAGATAAAGTTGACTGCCTGAAACAGGCTAGGCAGTCTGGATTGGTAAAAATCACTTTGACCTCGAAGGAGTTATGCCGGGTAGCCCCGCGGCCTAGAACGAAGAAGACCTACATGCTTGCGACGATGTATGATATATTATTGACAGTAGTGTGGTCGGATTCAATGGAGTTGCCCGCATGCGAAAACTGTTTCTTTGAGCTTTGCTTGCATTACGCGCGTATACGGCGCGAAACTGGCCAAATATGCACGCTCGAAGCGATTTATGATTATTCATGAAGGGGGGGGGGGGGGGGGGGGAGCAAATGTGACGTAATTAAGAGGGGGGGGGGGGGGGGGGGGGGGAGAGGATTATTGTGACGGTTCCGTGACGGAGGGGGGGGAGGGGGTCCAAAACAGCCTTAATTTGTGTGACGTAATTTATGAACGGCCCCTGTACAAAGGACTGTTCAAGCGTGAAAATCACGTGCTGATAGCGTAAAAGTTTTAAATTACAATGTAACTTGTTACTTCTATTGGACAGCACATGTGCAAACTTAAGCGATTTACTAATGCGATCTAATGTAATTATATTCATTGGACCAAATAGAGCGAGCGGCAGGCGGGTGTGAGTGTGCATGTGTGTATGTGTGTGTGTGTGTGTGTGTGCGTGTGTGTGCGTGTGTGTGTGTGTGTGTGTGTGTGTGTGTGTGTGTGTGTGTGTGTGTGTGTGTGTGTGTGTGTGTGTGTGTGTGTGTGTGTGTGTGTGTGTGTGTGTGTGTGTGTGTGTGCAAATGCACCCAATGCTGCACCCTCTATGGCTACGGCCTGTAAGTCCTTCACTTCCATCATAGATAGTAGTGGGATTGGAAACGGAGGCAATCAACACCTGTCAAATTCCAGAGATAATAACTCTATTTTTAAAATTATCTCTGCCAATGCACTCCGTGAAGTTCTGGTGCCCAGGCCATTATTGATTAAAATGGTAATTGACGTGCGCTTTGTCGGTCTGTGCCGAGTTGCCAATTCCCAGTCACCAAAGTTGTATTATAAGTTGAGCATATCACATGCATAATACAAGAACACTACAACATATATACTCATAGTACACAATGCAACGAAAGGCTGGTGTTTCTGCGCCTTGCTATTAGCCTCTTATGTCCATAACAATAGCTATAGTACGCATGCTCCCTACGAGAAGTTTTTGTACGGTAAGACCAAGTGATTTATATCATCACATCACGGTCAGAGGTGTTTCTTTAGCATAGTATGGCTTATAGGCCATTGTATTTCTTATACTTTGTGTATTTTATGGCACATTCCAACTTAAGGTCATCGGTTGTCTGGTTCGTTGCTACGGGACCTCAAAATTTCTGGGCGTAAAGCCTAATTTCCACGGGTTTAATGAGAGCAGACAGCCGAGAACAGTTGTAAAGGCTCATTAATTAACCAATTAAAGCCTAAAAATATGGTTTGTTAGGTAAAGGCCGGGAAATTTGATCTGATATATGTGGTCACAACATTTTTGTGTGGCAGGAAGGGATAATCTAACGACGCCCACTGAAGATATTTTTTCATTAGTTCGTGGTCACCTTACCCAAAATCGTGGTAACAGGTAACACCTATTTGGCGCCTATTTGCGTCTGTCTACAGGAATTATTATAATCGGTTAATGCATAACTTTGTAGAGGTATATGGTGATATCTAAGCAGGAAATGTAAAAAGACCATTAACATTACAGAGGTCAGTCAGGTTAGGGTTTTTTTCCCCAGGTTAAGCAAGGATTAATAGACTCGTTGGAGCCCAAAAGTGTTCACTGTCACAAAGATACTGCAACTAGCTTGTATGAGCAATCATGTCAGGTAAATAACGAGGATGATCATAGCATGAAACCTTATATTGCTATTGTATTCTCCATGTGTCCTATGAGTTCTTGCAATAACTATTATTGCTGGAGACATACACAGAAGGCCAATGGGATGTGCACACGCATATATGCATGCACACCACATACATATATACATACACACTCATACACAAACATACATACATACACACATGCACACACATATCACACACGTACAAACACACACTTGCACACATCCATTAATACTTATATTCATATGGAGGTGACACAACCATCAGACACAACAAATTGCGTGACATCATTGCAGAATTATGTCTCAAGGCACACCTGTCTGCCAGGGTGGAAGCGGGACATGGCATGTATCGTGACAACAATTAACTCTCATCCAGCTGGCGTCAATGCCGCGTCATTGTGGAGGGTTGGGAGAGAGGCCAACCTGCTGCCCTAGACATCCAGTCTCCTAGAACTTGAAGAGTCAAGTAAAATTGCAGGTGTGGCAGCTCTGTCTGCAGAAACGAGGAAACATGCTGCCAATGACCCAAAGTGTCGAGAATTGGGATGGATTTGTATACCAATGGCAGTTGAAACGTAGGGTAACTCTGCGGGGGAAGGAGTCCCAACACATGTACATGTTCTCAAGACTGGTTCATTTACATTAGCGGCTGATGTGAGATAATTATGTGTTTCCTAGTCTAGCGAAGACGTTTTATTGTTGCCATGGCAGCTGAAGAGTTGGGCTACCCAAGTACGAAGCAAGAACAGCTGGATGATAGCAATAGCGTTTGTTGAGAGCAGAGATGTTTTTAGCATTCTTGCTTTTCACACTACAGCAACGTCTTTGGCTTCTGCATTATCGAGCGCCCGTCGGTATCTGATCAATTTGATACCACAGCGATGGATATGGCATGGGCTGTCGCTGCCATACATACACGTACAAGTGTACATATTACCACTTAACCTAACACTAGATGTGTATATATAACATAATGATATTCACATCAATATTGCGTGACACTTCGGCTTGTCACCCTACCACCCGACCATGTACCAAATGCCGTAGTAGGGCCCGCCCAACTATACGCATGCCGCGTAGTTGGGCGTAGCCCGACCATCGCGTATTGGCGGAAGGCAGTGTACTTAGCGGTAAGATGTCTAAACCGGTTTACACATCCTACCGCTAAGTACACGGATAGTTTTCCTAACACCCAATGAATGTGCCTTATAATCGAGGTGATAATTTTCCGTATAATCGAGGTGGTACTGTACCTGGAATTGTACCCATCTGATAGCGTATGTGGGCGCTATTATCACGTATGTGGGCTACTATCACATATAGCACACATGCGCTATCAGATGGGTACAAATCCAGGTATAGGCGTGATTCCCGACCTTCCGCCAATACGCGAAGGTCGGGCTGCGTCCAACTACATGAGGCGCGCACACACACACTTACGCACAAACACACGCACGCACGCACACATACACACGCACACACACACACACACACACGCACGCACACACACACACACACACACACACACACACACACACACACACACACACACACACACACACACACACACACACACACACACACACACACACACACACACACACACACACATATGCACGCATGCACCTGATGTGTCCAGCTCAGCAGCGAACTACCAGCTTCAGCTGGTAGTCAGGTGTATTACTAGCCCGAACCGTTAGTTAGTTTGTTACATGTCATATCACAATTATACGGGATAAAATGCGCCAAGATGGCGGACACCATGAATACATTAAATTAATTTTCATGTGATAGTTGACGTTATATCTATATGCAGAGGCGAAGGGAGCATACCTGCATGCATGTTCATTACGTAACCACTAATGTATATATGTGCATGTATTTGTCCCTACCTCATTATCCACGCTAAATAAAATGATGCATATGGCATTCTACCTGGCTGTCTGCCTTCTGAACACGATGTTTTCCGATACTACAGCTTCATTTCTTCTGCCTGACATGCCTGGCCAGGTGTGGAAAAGGGTCGGCTACCTAAATATGTCCGATCCAACGCAGCAGTGCCCCGGCTCGTGGCAAACGATTTCATCGCCTGTATCATCGTGCGCTAAGAAAGCCAGTCCGCCAGCTGTACCTTGCGACTCGGTGAATATAACCACAAGTGGAGCTAGCTATCAAATGGTCTGCGGAAGGTTCAGTGGATATCAGGTTGGATCGACTGACGCGTTCTATAGTTACGCTAGATTGGGATGGAATCTGGAAAACTACTACGTCGATGGGATTAGCATCACATACGGGTCGCCTGGAAATAGACATCACGTTTACACATATGCCGCCGGGAATACGGAATTGAACGCCATTGCTGCATGCCCATGTGCAGGGGGAAGGTCCCCGCCTTCATCTCTAGGACTAGGGTCTGACTACTATTGCGAATCGGGAAATCCTCTTCAATATGTGCAGGATGTCACAACGGTTTACTACGCTGACGTCCTGTGGGATGGACAACTGTGTCGTAATGCCGAGGCCACGTGCTGCGATCCATCAACCCGCCCGTGGTTCTGCAAAACGTTTCCTAACCCCATCACTGAGAACCTCGAAGTTAGGATATGTTTGGATGAAGACCTTGACAACGAAAATGTGGCCATCCAGTTTTTTGAACTGTACATACTAGGTGAGTTAAATTTGTGCATAATGCAGAGGTATACGTACGTGGAACTGTAATTTAGGTGCATATGAAAATGTATGCATGGTAAAGTAGATACTTTAATTATACATCCATGTTTCAGATTTATAAAGTCCCTTCACCGAATAAATTTGGTCGTCGACAGTGATACCGCGGCCAGCATCGTACGATGCGGTTAGATTTGTGGCTGCATAGTATAACACAAGTACATGGATCGGAAATGCTGTAAATGAATATGTACGTGACGTCCCTTTCCGAGATCGTTTGCGAGGATTTGTACAACGGGGTTTTCAAATTACATCAAATAGTTTGTGCATGCGAGCGCAATGTAAATAAATTGACTGTGTGTCAGCACGTGAAACCACTTTCTGGTTAGAGGTACATATACATACATTGTAGTAACCAATTTAATTACAGTGGCAACCAATTTAAT
Organism: Spongilla lacustris; assembly: GCA_949361645.1. Classification (NCBI taxonomy): domain Eukaryota; kingdom Metazoa; phylum Porifera; class Demospongiae; order Spongillida; family Spongillidae; genus Spongilla; species Spongilla lacustris. Next base: position 9,729,497 of record OX442415.1, read on the forward strand.
TACAGTGTGGTTATGCGCATGCGCGTAGATGCACTGTAATTAAATTGGTTGCTATTTCTATGGTTTCACTTGTCTAGCAGGCAGAGGTCTCTTTTCGATACTTTCACGGCATAGAATACCACGCGCATAGTAGAATTTTATTGACTGGTCAATAAAATAGCATCGATACTATCATGTGAGTAGGTCTGGCTGTCGCTATAAAGTTCCTGACTACCACGATCAAATGTTAATTAACAAACAGCGATTAAAAAAAAGAAGGTTAGATTCACGGCAGGGCCTTCTGAGCAGGACAAATCAATAATGTCCCTGACAGCCAATGCTGTCCGCGAATTTTTTTTTTTCTCTGTGTGTGTTCAACAGATCGCCATGGGTTAGACTCCACTTGTTTCAACGCAACAAGCTGCGAGGTGGGAAAAGGCCGTGCATGGAAAATCATACAGTATGACATTTATACAGTGATGTACTTGCTGCTCAATAAATAAGTGAACCTTTCGGCGAAAAACCAATTGACTTGAGGTAATTTTATTTGTGTTGATTTCATTGCCTCATCCGAAAGGCTATACATGTACAACGCAAAGTAATGAACCCACAGCCCTATGCGGCTGGACAAACGGGTCCATAATTAGACAATACCGTACTCGATACCGTAAACAAAAAAATCCATTGCGGCTAGATGCGCCATGGCCTCATTACAATGCGTTTTTCGAGAGAGCTGTAACTTTGTTCATTTTACCATCGAATACCGGTTGATCCCTCCCATTGAACTGGTGTATCGTCGTAGTAAAGACTATACCATAAACGCACTCTTCATATCGCAATCTTAATAACGCGCAGCCAATTTATACATACGGATATCGTAAGGGAGCGGAGTAACTTTAGTATGAAAACACCAAGCACAGGCAAATTCTGAAGACGGTTGGCATATGCCGCATCGTAAACTACACACAATTAGGTGTACAGAAACACCATTCAGATGCAGCCATACCTTTTATTTCATCACTCAATAAATGGTTTTGCTTTGCTACGAATAATGCGGCTTCATTTGCTTTGTTCGGTCACATAGCCTAGATGGAACACCACAGAGACCAGCTCCAGAAACGTTGCAGAGTGTATGGAAGCCTTTTGGTGGCTAAAAATAATCGAATTGTGTTCGATAACATGAATACACTTGGTAATGAAACAGTGTAAACCATTCTTCTAAATGTATATCATGTGCATGGTAAAGGCTTTCGTAGTTGTAAATTTATCGCACACATTATCACATCAATTTTATTTCAACAACCAGTGCTGCCGCGATTTAGTCTTTTGCCATAAAAAAGAAAGAAAGAAAGCACGTATTTAACGATAGTATACTTCCGCAAATGCGAACTCTTAATAATATGGTGAAAAACTTCAGTTTTTATAGCTCGTGGTTCAGTACACGTTTAAAGGGCGGATAACTTACAGTATATGTGTACGCAGTACTGCAGCGATATGTATGTGGCCTTAACCTTTAGGAAGTTATTAATGGCAAAGAATTTTTTCCATTAATGCGATGGAGTTTTAGGTCGGGAAGCAGATCACTTTATTCAATTCCTTGCTGAAAAATTTGCCATCAAATGGAAAAAAAATCATACCCAGAAATAGCAGGATGGATACAAACCAGGCTTTCCTTTGCTATTTTGAGGGCCACAACTTTATGCTTGTATTATACATCTTCTTGTTTTTCTATGTATGTATATGTATGTATGTATGTACATATGTATGTATGTATGTATGTATGTATGTATGTATGTATGTATGTATGTATGTATGTATGTATGTATGTATGTATGTATGTATGTATGTATGTATGTATGTATGTATGTATGTATGTATGTATGTATGTATGTATGTATGTATGTATGTATGTATGTATGTATGTATGTATGTATGTATGTATGTATGTATGTATGTATGTATGTATGTATGTATGTATGTATGTATGTATGTATGTATGTATGTATGTATGTATGTATCTTATTATTTTTCATACATTATTATTATCATTGCATGCATGTACATACATGACTGCATGTATGTGACTCCAATAGCGTTGTTTCTTATCATACTCAGATATGTCTAATTACCCACTTGTACCTATTTTTGGGCCAGGTAGCATTAACATGGGTCAGACAGAATATGCATTTAAGTAATGTTTGTGTCAACATTTTTATATGATGCATGTGTATGTTCTGTGTTTTTCTGCTATGTAACTGCACGTTACACTGCAGCTCGTATCACTGCACATTTTCCCAAGTGTATAGCTTAATTAAAAATGTATGCCGTACGAGTATATGTGTATCAGTGTATATGATTTAATATCCATTTTTGCACATTCATATATATCTTCCTATTGATTGAATAAATGGGCTAACTACGTACAGCAACTACAGAAAATACATGTAAGTATCAGTGCACACACGTTATTGTTCAGTTTATAATTATGTATTAACGATGGTGTACCGTTTGTTGCTACGTTTCCTTGCATTTTAGTGTCCACGGCATGAGGCTGTTTAAAAATAAACCTGCTGTTTCAACCGAATTGCTTAATTTCGCATTTAGCTGAATGTTTTTTGCTTTTATTTTGTTGAAGGATTTAAGTTATAATGTAAGTTTGGTAGTCAATAGCTTGAAAATCTTGTCCACACTATACGAATCACCAAACAGCTATAGAATATGAACAGTCGTTCAGTAGTACTATTGTTTGAAACTACATACTCGCAATTAATTGAACATTAATTGATTCATATATGCAAAATTTAACATTTTAAACATAAGTTTTTAAAAAGCCTGCAGTTTAATGAACATTAATTAAGCAGCCTGTCCACATTTGGCTTTTAAGCAACATTTTGCTATGTTTGTGCATTCAAGCGCTAGAGTAACCTACATGTAGCATGGTAATAGGAATGAGACTGTTTTATAAGAATATTTTCTGCATTTAGTGCAGTGCTGCCAACCTGTCCCAAAACTTTTCTGGGATTCTGAATGATTATTAAAAATAATAAATATGGTAGTAAAAATGCTTAGTATGTTCATTTAATTAAGTTCATTACAGTTGGATATACAGTTTCTCCCTTCTGAGTCCTGTGTAATGATGTTAAATATATTGCCTCAACTTCTAAGAGAGTCATATACTGATACTTTAGAACTTAATTGTAACTTGTCAGTGGAATGAGATGATCTCATAATAGCACGTTTTAAATGGTTCACGAACTGCTAAACACCGGAGATATAAAGTTCCTTCTGACAGATATTGAATTTTTACAGAGCTTAAATAACTACAAACACATATAACTCCAGGTTCCTAAAGCTTCAAAATTGAAATTCATGCTCAAAAGTCATTTTGTTACTCATACATTCCTTCTTTTCAGTTTTAGTATGATACTGCCAATTTGTAGCTTTCATAACATCAAATAGTACTTTTGTGGTATGACCCGTTTTGGGGGTGGGGGAGGGTGGGGGTGGGCAATGTGTCCAATTACCATTGTATGTCACAAGTCACAATTTTTTTCTTGAATTTAGAGTTATTCCTTTTTTGGCATCTTCTGCATTAAAATGTTTGTCAAATCTAGCTTTCCATATTGTCTTATTAACTGAGACAGACAATAGTACCTTTAGAAAACGTTGGAATGCCAACTAATCTACATGTCACCACCATATTCCTTAGCCAACTGAAATATAATTTGTGTGTTGGATATCCGATATGCTAATTTTCCCCAACCTTGTTATTTGTAATGCATGCAAACAATTGGCAGTATAGATAAAATTCCTCATATTGCACGGGATATAAGCTGTCCCTTCCAGGACATGGAAATAGCACCAGTATTCTGGGACAATCCCACATAATCCTGGACGGTTGGCACTTCTACGTTAGCATTAATAGACAGTGATTTGAATAAAACATCCTAGTGATGTATAATCATAACATACTTGTTGACATATTGTCAACATCGCGTAACCATGTTTTCCTGTTTAGGCTACTTTTTCAATCTCCCTGAGATAATGCATGTATATGTGTCATACTTCTGGGTACTGTTAAAATGTATGTGAACAATTGAATAACAAATGTTGGTGAAAGCATGATGCTTGTTCTCTCCTTCAGCTACCAACCAAATTTGTCAGTACAACTACACAATTGGTACTAACCTCCCAGTCATCATAACACGGACAGACCCTGTGTGTCTGATATGCTCCAATATTTCCAATAATCTATGGGCCATTGGAACTGATACCATGCCATCTAATCCTGCTGCACCTTACATACTGTATGTGCAATCTCCTGCCATCACTTTCTTGAGAGGCCCAACAGTTTCCTGCTATGCAGCTGGACCAGCTAACATTATTTCCAGTACAGGTATTGCTAAATTACTGAGGCCTTTGCCTACATGCTATTGAGCTACTTTTGTGTTTCCACTGCAGTGTACATAGCAGCTCCTGTACTCCCTCAGGTTGTGACCTATGTGAAGGAAAAAAATGCACTGAACCTTGACTGTAGCAATGTGATCACTGCTAGTGCTTCAGCTATTCAGTTATTTGGTCAAATGTGGTTAGGCAATATCAATGGACAGTTGAGCACTGTATCTCGCAGCTCAACCCTTTTTCAATCATATTCATCAGTTGATATTTCTGGCAACTATACATGTGTAACAAAGCTAATACCTAATGCCTATGGAGTGACCAATGTGACCAGTACCATCCAGGTGGTGGTCTACAGTAAGTGTCTTCATTATGCATTTTAAACTATGGCTTACATGTGTTTTTTTCCCCCATAGGAGCCCCTACTGTATGGAATTGTGTGGCACTGAATGGCTTATTGCATGATATTGGGCAAATAACCTGTTCCATTGGAGGCATCCCTGTCCCTAGCATTACTTGGACATCTCCAAATGGAAGTGTTCTAGTCTCCCAGTCTACATACTCAATCAATTCTAATGAATCATCCACGTCTCTCACTGTATCATCCCTAGTTGCTAAGGATGCTGGCAGATACATAATCAATGCCTCCAATGTAGGGGGATGGTCATCATCCTATGCCAATCTGTCAGTAAACTGTAAGTATGTTAATGTATGCGTAATAAGGTGCATGGTCCACAGTAAAGATACTATCATAGTATAGATATATCCTTACATTTACATGTAAAAAAAGTAGGTATGTGGACATATTCAAATAAATTGCACCATGGGAATGTTGTATGTGCTTGCTGTGGTGAGTTCTGAAGAATGAACCAAAAAGGTATTGTAATCAGATAAATTATAGCTATATGTTGCAAACATGCCAGCTGATGTAAAGAACAATACTTGAGTGTTACAGTTCATCATGAATATTGATATTGATTTATGTTAGATATCCATTAAATAACAACCAGCCGAAAAGTAACTGGGGTATATGCACTAAGCCTATACCATGCACAGCACCTTCCAAATCTTCACAGCTCTGTCTGGAATCCTAAACTGGCCTCAAACAATTCCAAAAGATGTGGTTAAAGTCACAAGGATGGACTGATCAGGACAATTTATACAATTTACATGTAGGGAATAATACTGTATAGCTGAAGAGAGTCTGCAGGTTGTTTTTGTACAACCTAATGGCAGCCCATGATGTGGCTAATATGTGTCAGATCCAAACATAGTGCTAAGAATTATGAAGTAGGTACTCTGAAGTAATTGTTAATGCAAACTATTCAACAAAACATTGCAATAAGTGCGGCTTGTGGTTAAAGTCACAAGGATAGACTGATCAGTAAATGGAGTTGTTTTGTGTATAACACAGGTAAATCTTGTTGTCTATTCAAATTTTCATCACGAGGTTGATTAGTATATGGGTTGCTTCCTAACATAGTACTAAGACTTATAAAGCAGTATGGTGCCTATATATGCACTTCTGGCCAGTGTTAAAATGTATGCTAACAATAACTAAATCAGAAAGAATGATGCTTGTTCTCCTTCAGCTAACAATCAAACTTGTCACTACAACTACACAATTGGGGCTAACCTCCCAGTCATCATAACACAGTCAGACCCTGTGTGTCTGATATGCTCCAATACCTCCAATAGTACATATATGTGGACCATTGGAGCTGATACCATGCCAGCTAATCCTGCTGCACCTTACATACTGTATGTGCCATCTCCTGCCACCACATTCTTGGGAGGCCCAACTGTAGCCTGCTATGCAGCTGGACCAGCTAACATTATTTCCAGTACAGGTATTGCTAAATCACTGAGGTATTTGCCTGCATGCTATTGAGCTAACTTTGTGTTTCCACTGCAGTGTACATAGCAGCTCCTGTTCTCCCTCAGGTTGTGACCTATGTGAAGGAAACAGATGCATTAAGCCTTGACTGTAGCAATGTGATCACTGCTAGTGCTTCAGCTATTCAGTTATTTGGTCAAAGGTGGCTAGGAAATATAAATGGTCGGGTGTACACCGTATCGAACAGTTCAACCTATTCACCCGTCAATATTTCTGGCAACTACACATGTGTAACACAGCTAGTACCTAATGCCTATGGAGTGACCAATGTGACCAGTACTGTCCAAGTGGTGGTCTACAGTAAGTGTCTTCATTATACATTTTAATTTATTTGTGTATCTTTTGCCCTATAGGAACACCTACAGTATGGAATTGTGTATCACTGATTGGCTCGTTACATGATTTTGGGCAAATAACCTGTTCCATTGGAGGCATCCCTGCCCCTAGCATTACTTGGACATCTCCAAATGGAAGAGTTCTAGTCTCTAATTCTAGATACTCAATCAATTCTGATGGATCCATCATATCCTTCACCATATCATCCATAAATCCTGAGGATGCTGGCATGTACACCATCTATGCCTCCAATGTATGGGGATGGTCCTCATCTTACGCCAATCTGTCAGTATACTGTAAGTATGTAAACAAAAGTATGTATGCTTAAGAGTATAAACTATTACTGCATTGTCCACATCAGACATAATTTATTCCCAGAAGGTATATATGGAATTGCCAATATTTATAAATTAATTGATGTACTATTGCTTGTTTTCATACTTTTTACTCAATAGCTGTCTAGAAATCCTACATCGTCAATATTATTGTAATTATATTTCTATACCTGGTACATGTGATGGTACATATAAATATATTTGAACCTGTAAAACCTGATATATGTATACATGTGTAAAAGGTATTTAATGTAATAGACTATGCAACAGCACCAAAGTACAATAATATATACACAATGCTAGTATGTCACAATAGATCATACGATAGAGATGTGATGTGCGCAGAAAGATGTCTGGTGCATCTAGCATTGCACCAGTGTGTGACATTACTGACCCACTTCTTTAGAATAGACTTCCATGTGTCTAAGTTTAATGAAGAGTTCTTACACTAAATTGATCAGGAGGTCTTCTTTGACATGTTGAGTGCCAGAGGCCTTCGTGACCACTTTGCACTTGCTCATGTCCTTTCACTTCTGACTCCTGAATTTTTTGACCAATTTCTTCTGATTCTATGTCTTCTACCAATTCATTAATGTCACCAGCAGGAATGTGTTCTTGGCCGTCCACATCAGACCACATCCCTGTTCATCTTTCCATTCATCCGAAGCCTCTGTTCTTCCAACTTCTCCTTGATGTGTAGCGTGTTGTTTCCATGTATGGGGCCTTTTGATTTGCTCAGCAGACACTCTATATAAATGAAGGGCTTTAATATGTCACAATGTACTGTATGTGTTTTGTGTGGTTGTCATTTTTTCATTGACTGTGTTCCCTAAAACCTTCACTACAGTGAACATTATCTATGCAGTATTCTTTTATTTCTGCACTGTTATGTAGCCACACCTTATCATCCTCCTTGTATGGTGTACTTTGCATGCTAGTGCCATACACAGTTGTTTGTGTCTGCATTGTTCAACTGTCACGTAATCCCTCACTTTTTCATTTGCTGCTGTCAAACAGGACCTTACAATTTTAGCATACTGTTGTGTGTTTTTTGTTGTTTCTACAGGGGAACCTAACATATAAATCAACAGGTAATTGTACCTCACGTCCAAACATTAAGGACAAGGGGTGTGGCATTTGTAGATTCATGTGCACTAGTTTGATATGCCATGGAATCTTTAATTTCCTATTGGCTTAATCATCAGCATTGAAAGGAGTGTACAATTAAACCTGCAATCACTTCATCAGATCCTGTCTTAACAACTCCAACCAGACTGCAGATTTCTTTTTTCAGAGCAGACTCAAAATTTCTGCCTTGGTCTGTGTGTAGTACTGTAGGTGCACCAGACTTGAAGACGAACTCATTAATTAGTCCCCTATAGCCAGTAGATACTTGTTACAGCAACATGTCAATGGCAATAGTCCTAGTATGTCAATTGGAACCCACTACATTGAACCAGTTGCTATCTCAAACTGTAAGGGTGCATGATGATGTTTTGGTGGTGGCTTTCTGGAACCACGTAAAAAGCAGGAATCACATCACTTCTGTATCTTGTCATTGACCCACCCAATAGATCCTACTATGCTTGACACTGCTGGTACTAAATGTTGAGACAGGACACATTCAAGGCATCTTTTAACACCTCCTCCCAGTGCATTCTCATAGCAATGATACATAATTCCTTCCCTCAAAATGAAATTCTTCTTCTATGCCGACAAGCTTTTCACCATCTTACTAAACCCTTCACAAGCTTTTCACCACCTTACTAACAGTATCCGGGATTTTCCTAGGCTGAGGTCCCTTCATCCCTGCCTAATATCTCCATCAATATGTTGAAAGTCATGGATGTCAGCTGGGAATCCACAATGGACGCTGCATTGCTACTGTTATGTTCACAAGGAAGACATGACAATGAATCAACATTACAAATATTTCTTCCCAGGACAGTGTTGAACTTCAAAATTGTATTCAGTCAGTTTCTCTATCCACCACGCAACTGGGCCCTCTGGTTCCTTGAATGACTGCAACCATTGAAAGGCACTGTGGTCCATCCAAACTGTAAACTTCCATCCAAACAAATGTAACCTGAACTGATCAATCAACCATACAAGGGCTAGGACTAGCATTTCTCTCCTAGTAGTGCAGTATTTTTGCTCTGCCTTCATGAGTGACCTGGAGATGACATGTTCAACATCATAAATATTCTGTGACAACACCATCCCCACTAGCATCAGTGTTAATTCATCAGTTTTCAAAATAAAGAAATGCCAAAGCAGGAGCAGCAGTGAGCAACCTCTTTACGAGTTAGCAGCCATGTCACACTTACGATTCCACAAAAAAATGTTTGCTTCTCCAATGAGCAGTGAAGTTCGGCAGCAATGGAAGCAAACCAACACATGAACCATCTGTAGTAGGATGCTAAGCCCATTAATTGCCTCAGCTGTTTCTGGCTTGATGGAGTGGGCCAGTTGAGGATGCACTCAACTTTTTTTTGTCTGTACACCTTCACTTGATACCACATAACCTAAGTAGTAAACTTTCCTTTTTAGAAAGTGGCACTTCATTGGTTTCAGTTTTAAACCTGCTTCCTGTAGTCTTGTAAATACCTTCTGTAATTTTCCGAGGTGCTCTTGTACTGTCCTGCTGAATATGATGATGCATCCAGGTATACATGACAGGATGACCAGTGAAGTCCAGAGAGTACCAGTTCCATCAGACGCTGAAAAGTAGAATCGCCTAATAGGCATCACCCAAAATTGGAACAAACCAAATGGTATAGAAAACGCAGTTTTCTCCTGGTACTCTGGTTCAACCTCTATTTGCCAATCCCTCCTGGCTAGGTTGATCATGGAAAACCAGCAAGCTCCATACAGTGCATCCAAAGCATCATCAATTGGTGGGATCCTGGGGGTATTCAGCATTCAGTTGTCAAAAATCTACACAGACATGAAGGTTCGAAAAGTCCATCTGAGGGTCTCTGCATGGGAATTTCTGTCTCCATTTGATTACGTAGTAGCCGCATTTCAGAGCCAGTAATGTGGGCCACCCTTACAGGTGTTCCAGAACATTCTCAAAAATACATGTTGACATGTTCGCCACCAGCCAACAGCGTCTAGCTATAAAAATCAATCATGAGAAGTCAGAAAATCGGCACCTGAAATGCACTCCTGAGCAAGGTGCTGTGTAATTTGGGCACTGTGAAGGCCACTAACACCACCAACCTGTATGGTAACAGTAACTTGCCCCAGCAGGGTAAGGCTGCTTCCGTGTGCCGTTACTACTCGCTGAAATGCTGCTTCCAACTTCCATCTGGACCGTTTTCTGATCCCACGCATATTAAAAGGCATTATCATGACAGCTGCAGGGGCAAAACACTTACCCCCCCCCCCCCCGCTGTGAAGCTTTGGCGTCAAATTTAGATTCTGATGGGCGCTCCCCCATAGCCCCTTGTGATCTTTTACGGGTGGGGGGGAGCAGATGAAAACTTGGAGGGTGCAGTTGGCAAGTTAAATGAATCAATTCACATCACTTGCATCTTCACCTAAAACACAAGGAAAAGGGTCCAAATATGTATGCATATTATTATATTATTTGAAGGAATAATGGTGTAAAAATGAGTATTAAAACTTGTTATGAAATAGTCCTATATTTAGCATGCATTCCATAAATACAGTGTATACTAAAAACACCTACAGCTTTTTAAATACTCCCTAAGTACTGCATACATTACATAATTCTGTCATTTGGTATGATTATGGTGGTCCCTAGTTTAATTACAATGAGAATAATGTTAGAATATATGTATGCAAAATCATTATTATGAAATCATCATTACCACATATTTATATTCACATGACATCATTTTGTATCCTTCCATTTTACAACCATATATGAATACTGTGAAATCTTGTGTACCATTAACCTGCTACCTCCTTTTAATATCAATTACTTTTTTCATTCACTTTTTCATTCACATTTTTATCCAAGCTGCATGCATTTTTATATAAACACTGGTACATTGTAAAGTGCTCCCAGCACCTTTATCAATTTGAGTATGTGGATGATGATGACCTTAGATTGGCCTCAGTCAAACCAGTCACACATTTGGGTTCAAGTCACAAGGCTGGATAGACTGAACAGTGAACTGTACATGTATTTGTGCAATCTACGCCTATTGCCTATGAATGCAGATGGAGACAGGTTGTGTTTATACGACACAGATGCAGTTTGTTGGATGTTCATATTCATTATGAGGTTGATTAATATATGGATTGCTTCCTAACAGTACTAAGACTTATAAAGTGGTATGGTGCCTATATGTACTTCTGGGAGTGTTTAAATGTATGCTAACAATAACTAAATAACAATTAAGTGTGAAAGCATGATGCTTGTTCTCCTTCAGCTAACAATCAAACTTGTCACTACAACTACACAATTGGGGCTAACCTTCCAGTCATCATAACACAGTCAGGCCCTGTGTGTCTGATATGCTCCAATATCTCCAATAATCTATGGGCCATTGGAACTAAAATCCTGCCAGCCAATCCTGCTGCACCTTACATACTGTATGTGCAATCTCCTGCCACCACATTCTTGGGAGGCCCAACTGTAGCCTGCTATGCAGCTGGACCAGCTAACATTATTTCCAGTACAGGTATTGCTAAATCACTGAGGTATTTGCCTACATGCTATTGAGCTAACTTTGTGTTTCCACTGCAGTGTACATAGCAGCTCCTGTACTCCCTCAGGTTGTGACCTATGTGAAGGAAAACAATGCATTGAACCTTGACTGTAGCAATGTGATCACTGCTAGTGCTTCAGCTATTCAGCTATTTGGGCAAATGTGGCTAGGCAATGTTAATGGACAAGTGAACACTGTATCTCGCAGCTCAACTTACTTTCAATCATATTCATCTGCCCGTATTTCTGGCAGCTATACATGTGTAACAAAGCTAGTACCTAATGCCTATGGAGTGACCAATGTGACCAGTACTATCAAGGTGGTGGTCTACAGTAAGTGTCTTCATTAAATATTTTATTCTATGGGTTATTTGTGTTTTTTTTTCCCCATAGGTGTCCCTACTGTATCCAATTGCATATCATTGAATGGCTTTTTGCATAATATTGGGCGAATAACTTGTTTTATTGAAGGCATCCCTGTCCCTAGCATTACTTGGACATCTCCAAATGGAAGTGTTCTAGCCCCTGATCAGCCTGGGTACTCAATCTATTCTGATAGATTCCTCGCAACCCTCACCATAGCATCCCTAGTTCCTGAGGATGCTGGCAGATACACAATCAATGCCTCCAATGTAGGGGGATGGTCATCATCCTATGCCAATCTGTCAATATACTGTAAGTATGAGTAAAGAGTATGTATGCAGTGCTTGAGCCTGATTGGAGATAATTAATTCTAAAAGAGTAAGGTATAGTGAGCTCCTACAGCTATGCATGTATACATGTAGAACATAATCACTGTAAGGCATGAAATACCAGTATCTATGATATTTAAAAATAATTCAGTTTTCTTGCACATGCTCAGCATACTAACATGGAAGCGACTTAGGAAGTGCTTTTAAGGACTAAAGAGTGGTAAAACTGCCAACACATATAGCAGCATACATGTACATATACATGTATGCTGCCCATTTACTGTTTAATGCTTGTATACATAATGTACATGTACATGTACATTATGTATGTATATTAAAGCATTAAACATAAATGGCTGCACTATAGCCAAATATGCATGCATACTACTAGGAAAATAAATTTTACCAGAGGACTTTTCTAGTATTTTAATGCAATGCTCATTATTTTTAAATACATATCTGAGAAATGAGAATGTTAATTTGGATCTCTCACAATCAGAATTCCTATTACATGCACTCATTACAATTAGGGTCCCAAGGTATTATATGCTTGCTAAGACACATGCTGCATACTATCTAGCAGTGAAGTATCTGAAAAGTGCATAACAATATGACTGCATAGTGATTGAGTTCCAGTAATGTGATTATAGAACTGGAGATAATGTTTTTATTCAAAATACAGGGAAGCTGGTTCCAATATTGCTGGGATACATAATTTTGGGTTTACAGGCTATCAGATGTGAAGAATTATGGTGGTTGTTGTTTCCCTGTAGTTAACAATCACAGTTGTCTGGAAATTGGGAGTCGCCTACCAATCATCATCACTCAGCCTGCCCCTGCCTCAGTATGCCTGCTATGCCCTGTTATGAGCTCTACAGTTCTGTGGCAAATTGAGGATGTTATCACTTTTCAGCATGATGCTACACCTTATGAAGTGCATACAACTATACTAATGGAGAATTCATTTGTAGCTTGCTTTACAGAAATAAGATTTTTTTTTAGTGAAGGTACTTTAAGTGGACCCTTGCATTGTTTCATTTGTATTATTCGGCATACCTTCTCCTCACACAGTGTACTTAGCTGCTCCAGTCTTTCCTACAGTTCTGATATATGTGAATGAATATGACACATTGACCCTTAATTGTAGCAGTGTGATCACTGTTAGTTCTTCAATAGTAGATAGCCAAAATTGGCTGGACCCTCTTCAGAGAACTATATCAAACAGCTCAATGTACTCTCTATTTGGAGTCAGTCGAAAAGCTGCTGGTAACTACACATGTGTCACATACTTCGTACCTAATTCCAATGGAGTGGCCAATGTATCAAGCTCTACCACGGTGATTGTCTATTGTATGTTTTTTCAATCCCATCCAAATCTTTGGTGACATGTTTCCTTTCTGCTTCTTTAGACCCTCCCACTATACAGTCCTCTCAACCCACTGTCTATGGTGTCCAAGGTCACAGTGTGCAGTTGAGCTGTACCTTTGATGGCCTACCTGTACCCAACATCACCTGGACCTCTCCCAATAGAAGTATTCTCATCTCACAGTCTCATTTCATGGTCCAGTCCATCAATACCTCCACATCACTTATCTTATCATTTTTAGGTTTTGGGGACAGTGGTACATACACATGTAATGCCACTAACTCCATTGGAGTGTCCTCAGCCTCAATCCAGCTGATTGTTCAGTGTAAGTTGGGGTGAATATTGTGTAATGATGTAGTGTGCTAGTAAAAGTTGGTTATTAATAGATTTTTTAATTCTAGCATATTAGTACTTGCTCACAGGCTTCTTCTTATGAAAACATGCATGTACTAGTACCTGTTTTATGGACCATATATGACCAAAATGAAATTTTATTTATTAGATTTGCTCATATTAGAAGTATTCTGCATGTCTTTCCCTGAGTGGAAATATATTTTATTCACGAGGAGTTAATTCTAAACGCTTCCGACAGTGCAATATGATTGGCCAAAGTTTTTAGTGCATAGCAATCAGATTGTAGAGTGACTAGTATGATGAATAATTTCTAAACATGTCTATCCTGAACCAGCATTTCTTCAACCTGAGTGAATTCTGTTAGCTGTTTTTACATAATTATTATGATAGCATATATACATGTAGAGGATAAATAAATTTTAGTACAATATTACAATGAGGTGCATATCCATTCAGTTTAAATACCTATTCACCAAGAGCTGATACACTATGAAAAAGGTATTGTTATACACTTCTAATTGATGTTATACACTAGTGTATACCAGCCCTTTTTACACAGAGATATATAAGGAGTTGCTTTTTCAGAATGGTGACATGTTCTCTTTCTGCTTCTTTAGACCCTCCCACTATTCAGTCCTCTCAACCCACTGTCTATGGTGTCCAAGGTCACAGTGTGCAATTGAACTGTACCTTTGATGGTCTGCCTGTCCCCAACATCACCTGGACCTCTCCAAATGGAAGTGTTCTCATCTCACAGTCTCATTTCATGGTCCAGTCCATCAATACCTCCACATCACTTATCTTATCATTCTTAGGTTTTGAGGACAGTGGTACATACACCTGTAATGCCTCTAACTCCATTGGAGTGTCCTCAGCCTCAATCCAGCTGATTGTTCAGTGTAAGTTGATGAATATTGTGTAATGATGTAGTGTGCTTGTATTTTACATTTTATGTGTTTTATTTGGTATTGAATTATATAGTTTAAAATTTTTTGCCATTTTTTTAGTGTTTAGCAATCAGATTGTAGAGTGACTAGTAATTACTAAACCATGTCTATCCTGAACCAGCATTATTTCAACCTGAGCAAGTTTAGTTAGCTGTTTTACATATTATATACATGTAGATGATTAAATAAATTTTAGTACAATATTATGAGGTGCATATCCATTCAGTTTTAACACCTATTCACCTTTTTCAGAATTATGTTGGCTAGGTAGTATTTAATTATTGCATACATGTACATTGTGATGTGATACTAGTACTTATTCGTTGTCTTATTTACCGGCCTAGCGTTAATGCCTACAGATGCTATACCATCAAAGTATTTCTCAACTTCATCCTTACTAGGTATGCCATTTGTTTGTAGTGATAAAGCATAGGTACTTGTACAATTACAATGTATAATAGATCCTTAATATGTATGTGTAAACAAGAATCTGCATGAAGCAAAACATATAAATTGATGTACCATTCCAATTGTAAGACCATTATATCATTTGTATTATTATTTATCATCTGCATGTACATTACTTGCCTTATCTCGCAGAACTGTCTTAACCTTTAAGTGAGTTATTGAGCACTAGCAATGCTTGGCTATGAGGTACCAAACATTACATAGCTTATTCAATGCTGAAGAATGAAATCTCAAAACCAGCTGTTCTTGCCTGATATAATCCTGCTGCAAACCCAAAGATATCAGCTGATCATTATCATATGGTCATAAAGTAGTTCTCCTACAAAGAGCCAAATTGGCTGGAAACCTGTTGCATTTGCATCGAGATCAATGTTTTGTCTAAAGGGATGGCCTCTGAAGCAGAAACTCACAACCATTCTGGCTGGATTGAAATTACCTGACCATGTGCAATGACCTGCTATTAAATAGAATTATCTCTACACTCATACACCTTACAAAAGCTACATGAGGGTCACCTTGGCATCCAGCAATGTCGCTTGAGAGCCACAGCTGCTGCTTGGTGGCCTTTACTCCAGTAGAACCTATGATACCCAAAGCTCTCCCCATGTATCCTTGGCTAAAGATAGCTTCAGACATATTCAATTGTTAGTATGTTGTACGGTAAACTGTACGAAGCAGCAAATGTTTTCATTTCTTTTGATGTGTACTGAAACCATTTGTGAACAGAACTATCAACAGCATATACAACCTGAGAGATCAAGCCCAATTGCCACACGCACCAGATGGTCATTAGGCCTCCATATAAATAGACCAGCGGCATAATGAGAATATCAAGTGCCCAACGGCAAGATGATCAAAATGCCTAGACCTTAAATAAGCTTCCAGAAATAGAAGTTTTTGGTTCTTCCACAGACCTCTGCCTTTAGAAATGGAGTTTATTGTTTGAATGGAGAGTCAAGTATTTGAGGCAAACAAACTGATTAAAATAAAGGTGTTATTAAATACAAGCTGCATTATCTCGGATGGCCCCAGAATAAGTCCTTGAGAGGTCCGACACAACATGCATTTATACTGCAGCAGTAGAGCACAGTCCAAGACATTTGTTTGATCACTTTTTATATACCTGTGGTACCATTTATAACAGAAACTGTTACATATGAATGTACTGTAATGAAATTTATTCCCCCAACAGTTGGCTTGGCAGCAGGAGTGCCATTGTCCATCTTGATGGCCATTCTGATAATTGGTATCCTGATTGCTGCTGTTTTGGTTCTTGGAAAACGCAATCAAAATAAAATGAGGTACAACACCTAGTACTGTAGTTTTTTCATGTCCAAATAAAGTATAAACTGTTATTATGGTATACTTTTGGCTTTACGATCCAACCATACTGACAATTGGCTATAAAGAGGTTATGCCACATGCACATGCAGATACGGGTTAAAGTAGATTATAGTAATGAAAATTAGTAGTGTGTATGCCAGTGCATGTATAATGCTGAGTCTGCCATATGTTCTACAGTTGTTATGTTACACTGACATTGAAGGTTGCAATGGCCTCACCTCCCAACCGAACCCAACCGCCCCCCCCCCCCCCCCCCCCCCCCCCCAATCCCTTGCTATGCATAAAGTTTGTTTGGGCATTTAATTAAGCAGGTGAGATCAGCAAGTTAAGTAGTCACAAGCCTGCCACATCACTAGCTGGGGGATGAATACATCTCAGAACCTTTACATTTATGTAAACAGACCAAATCATTCATCTTTTATGGTCTACCATTTCTTGTTTCTACATGATATGTGCTGTGGAAAATGCCCTGGGTACAGCAATAGAACATTAAAACCGAAACGCTTGTTGTACTTAATGGAGACTTTAGAGATGAATCATTTGGCCAGGATGCATAACCCAATTTAGTTGCACTGCCATGGATTTGGCTTTCTGAGTTCCAAATGGTTGTCTGCAGTGAGCTACATGATTAAAAACTGTCTTATATGTTTTGCAAAGTGTAGTTGTACATTTTAACCAACTGAAGCTATGTCGCAATGACTCTTCAGTAAAAAGAGTCCATTTTGACATCCCTGTTAGAGCACATGCCTCCACATAGTAGTAACTGCCAGGACCCAAAACTCAACCCTATATGAGTGAAACCGAAAGGTCTACAGGAACTTAACCCACAGCAGTACTAAGTGTACCATCAGCTGCCCTCTTTTTGTACTGGTTGAGTATCTTATAATGCAACAGGATGTGGAGAAGTGATATAGTAGACATGGTGCATGTGTACCTGGTTAGTTGTTTGTACCTGGACCATTCATTATTCCATCTTGATTGTGCTCTACTCACATCAGTGCTATGTGATATAATCATAGATAACTACAACTGCTCATATAGCCTAACTGTGGTTATAAAAAGCACAATTGTAATGCAGTTTGCTTTTTTTTATAGAGAAAAAGTTAAGTTTCATGGGGCTGGATATGTCCATTTTGATCGTTCCAGTCTTGGTAAGTTTGCATGTAGTTACACTGTTGTAAAAGTCAAGAGAATTTTTTTTTTAAAGGAACTGGTAGTTTGAAAAGATGCAAACCAGAATATGATGCACACAATTTTGAGGATGTTTTGGTCCACTATGACCAGCTCCATATGGATGAGCAGCCATGTGGTTCAGGTACATCATTACAACACTTCATATGATGTTGTCCTATCTAATATTGTTATTTGCTAAATACTCAGGAGAATTTGTTATTGTGTATCATGCTGCTCTGACAACTAAAGATGGTCAACAGCAGGAAGTTGCTGTGAAGTCAGTCAAAAGTATGTCCTTCATAAAACATGCACCATAACACTATGCTAAATAAATGAAGAAATGCCATACTTCCAGTCTGAATTCATTGTGAATTCATTGTTTGACCAATGTTTGGTTATGAAATACTCTTCTGTACTTCATTTTACTTTTTATAAAGCAAACTACTCCGTTCTGAAGAAAAAATGCATTTACACTATTCACATGCAAAAATCTAGTTACATGTATTGGTAAATGATATGTTTTGTAGAAGGTATATTCATGGAATCTGCAATCATATAAAGTCTATCTAGACACTCTCACAACCACAGTAAGACAAATGTGAGCATGTACAATTGTATGCAAGCTTGAATAACTATAATATGAAAAAATAAATTCAGGGATTTTGAAACGTATTGCAAGATAATGCTGTGCTTTGTTCAATCAATTTTGTGGATGCTCTTCTCAGATAAATACTCTGAAGGTGCTATAAGAAGCTTCTTAGAAGAATGTTCTATAATGAAGTCCTTCAATCATCCTAATGTATTGGGATTGGTGGGGATGTGTCTGGACTCACCTGAACAAGTACCACTATTGGTGCTTCCCTTCATGGCTAATGGGAACCTTAAGAAATACCTACAGCATGCCAGGTCCTCCACAAAGACAGATCAGTACCCAGAGGTAATGTTTAAAGATGTTGCTTTTGTGTGATTTGTGACTCTACCATATTACATGCAGGGATTATCTTGCCATGTTCTGACCTCCATGTGTTTGGACATTGCCAGAGGGATGAGCTACTTGGCTGATAAAAGACTTGTTCATAAGGACCTTGCTGCAAGGAACTGCATGTGAGTTAACACAATATAAAAGTTAAGCAGTGCATTTAATTAGAACATATGCCAACATTATGATGCCATGCAGTGACATGTTCAGAAGGCCATAGAGATTAGCAATCATACTGGTGTTAGTTTTGATGGAAAGCCAGTGAACCAAATGTTAAATGGTATGTTGTACATTGATTTCCCCTGCACCGGTGTTAGGCTTCAACTTCTAGTGAATCATTATAAGGCACCTGCACACTTAAAACGTAATGACACAAGTATTCACAATACATGTAGTAACATTTTACCATACTATCTATGACCTACTCACAACTATATATTAAAACACTACTACTAAAAGTCACAAGATGTGGTTGGTGGGACAAATCTGGCCAAAATTGACCTCGCATTCTGCCTCATGAGGATGTGGCTAAGACGACTGTAAATTGTTGATGTAACCTCAATAAGAGGTTGAGATAGCTGCATGGCCATCTTTTTTGACAGTTTAGTCAGCACATCGATAGCTTCATTGCCCCAACCCCCAAACACTTTCACAACCAAAGGGATGCATGACCATCCTCTAAGGGCACATGCCTCATCATTTCTAGTGTGCTTGGATTCTTCTCCCATCTCAGCTGCAGGCTTCTTGTAAAAATTGCAAATTTAACAGATTGATTACCTTTATGTCAAATGCAGCTGGGCGAGAGAGGGACCAGTTTGGCACTAGGATGTCTGCTGATCTAGATTGATCTTTAGGAAGAATGCCACTTCCTTTCTCAATTTGTGGGGAAAGGCATGCCTTATTGCAGAAGTCAGCAATGCAGTCGCTGAGCAAGTTGTGTCTATCACCTCCAGAATGGCAAGTAAGACCCAAGCATCCATGTTGTGATGACAAAGCAGGCATGGAGTGCCATCAGGTATAAAAGGAAGGCCAAGCCACCATTTTAGAATGACCTTTGCTTCATCAGGCATCAATGCAAGAGGCTGCACTTTAAGCCATGCATGGGCTTGGGGTGCTGAAATAGCATGCAATCTAGCCTTTGTCACTGTGCTGGCATCTGAAAAGAGTGAATTGAAGTCAGCTTCTTCAATGCGAGAGGACAGTGAGCGTGCTGGTGAGGTGGAACATCAAATACACTTTCAACAGAGATGGCATCTGGCTGACTGACCATGGCATTGTAAGCATTCACTGCAGCAAGAAGGTGGTTGGTCCTTTGAAGTTGCCGCTGGTCTGAAGGCACTGACATGGTTAGGGATGAGATGTATGTAGCAGGAGCGCGATGAAGTGAACGCATACCAAGGCCACCATAGCTCAGGTTAAGTGTGGCCTGCTTAGCTGCTGGAAGTATTAGTTCAATTGCTGCAGATAATTCAAAGCAATGAAGAACATCATTGTCGAATTGACTAAACACTGCCAGATTTGACACTGGTGAAGGAGGTGTTGACTAGCACGTGACCTCAGAATGGTGACAGCAACTTGAGGGTTGCTCAATTGGGGTAGGAGCGACAATAGAAGAAAAGCATCTTTTCTTTTGGACTCAATGTATTGAGCACAATACTCAGCACTCCCAATGGGGTCACCTAGCAATTCAAATTGAGGACAGGCTGAGCATGGAATGTCAGAAGGGAACATGGAGAGTTCTTGGTGACTGAACAATTGACATTTAGATAAATTGATGTGAAGACCAGATGTGTTACTGTTGGCTTGCAAGATACTTAGAGCTGCATCTATTGGTTCTGCCAGAGCCCCATCATCCAGATACCAGCAGTTCAGAGGCTCAACTTCTATAGGAGCACTGTGAATGATTTTTAGGCACCTGCACACTTAAAATTTAATGATGTCATAGCTTTTGCGAGTACAATTAGTAGTAAGCAGCTAATGCAATATGAAACTGAAAGTGGGTAGATCCATGGCCAATTTCACACCATACCAGATGAAATATTGGTTACAAATTCTGTAGGAAAGAGCTAGTCTTTGAATTAATAAATGAGGTTTAACCACTTAACTCCTAATGGAAATGTTGAAGTGGAATTTAAAAAGGTAAGAAAACACTTTGAAAATGACTTAATGGGAAGAACTTAGTATCTCATAAAACAGAAATCAACAATGGAATATGAATAGTGTACATTTTTGATTGGTACACAACAATAAACTATCATTTCTAAGTTTAGAACATACTTATATCACAACTATTGCAGTTATTAAACAAATATGAACTGATTTTGTTTTCATAAAACCGCATCCCATTATGTTTGAAGAAAGGAATGATTATCTCACTATACCTTATAGGGTGGACGTCAACCTAATGATTAAAGTTGGTGACTTTGGACTTTCCAGGGATATGTATCAAACAGATTACTACAAGATGTCAGACACTAGTGTGTGCCCAATTAAATGGATGCCTCCAGAGATGATACGTGATGGAATAAGCAGTGAAAAATCTGACGTTGTAAGGTGTCTTGGAGCATTTAATATTAGTAGTAACATCGTTTCACCATTCCATGTATTGTTGAGCCTGTCTCATTCCAAGGAACCTCTAAAATAGCAACCCTATTATGCAATTAACCATTTACTACTGAAACTATTTAGGTTTGTTCATACCAAAATATAGTGTATTGTATACATTTTGCATCACTAGATATTGAAGAATCATTCATTTCATTCACTGTTTCCCTTTATTGTACTGTGTGGTGCATGAATCGGTATATATGCTATTCCCTATCCACACATCTTCAGTGGGCATTTGGAGTGACAAGTTGGGAGGTGTTTAGCATTGGGACAAATCCTTACCCTAATGTGGAGAATTGTGACATCCTCCAGTATTTGGATAAAGGGCTGAGACTGGAGCAAACTATCTTATGTCCTGACAAAATGTGAGCAATAAATGTTCTTTCATTGACTTTCTACATCAAAGGTTTTTTTTCAGCTTTGTATTGATGAACAAATGTTGGCTGCAGGATCCTCAGGCTCGTCCGACATTTCAGCAACTTGCATTTGTTTTGGAGTTGGAGCTTCACCAAAACTAATACTTTGGTTTTAAATAAGAATGTAATGGCTGCTGCTGTAAAGAGTTACTTTTCTTAAGCTGCATTATCTTTATTCTTGGTTTTAGTTTGGATTTAAATAGGAAAGTAATGGCTGCTGCTATATATAGAGATTTTAAAATAATTGCTTAATTTTTGAACTTTTCTGCTCGCATTATTATTATTATTATTATTATTATTATTATTTGCACGTGGTACACTATAATGTCATCACGTGCTGAACTATTCCAGAGCGTTCTTTTAACATGGTGTATATAAGGCGTCATTGCATGTATTTCTCATTTGCTGTTACCATTTTAGTTTGACCTTGGGTGGGTGCTGCATTGGTGTCGGCAGTATACCCATGGTGGCGGCTATCACAGTTCGGACATTTGTCCACCAGGGGCGGACGTACGATTTATAAATGGGGAGGGGGGTGGGGGTGGGTGGGTGTAAGATGGGGCATCCTCCCTCCCTGACGTGATATGATCTAGGAGGCAGAACCCTAGCCGCTTTAATTTTTTGATGTGGTTCTTTTTCCAAACAAGAAATTTTACCCGTAATTTTTATTCCACGCACATTCCCTGAACTTAGTTGGGCGTAGCCCGACCTTCGCGTATTGGCAATACGCGAAGGTCGGGCTACGCCCAACTATGCTAAACTGGCTCAGCATCAAGCATGTCGCAGTACTAGTACAATAAATGAATCACAGTAAAGTGCACATGCATGACACCGTTCAAGCTAATCTGCCTCATCGTATACATTTTTGGTATACCTGCTTAAAACATGAATGTTCAATCTATTGTATGACTCTAACACAAGCAGCGATGTACATATTTATGAAGAGATTGAAGATATTGCGTGCACACGTTATTCGACTCATTTTTTAAAAATCACCGCTAAATTTACTATAGCTAGACTTTGGCAGTGGCGGATACAGGGGGGGGCAAACCCGGCCTATGCCCCCCCTAACTAATAAGGATACGCCTCCTGTCCATTGTAATGAATTTTATTATATGTCATCAGTGCCGCACTGTCTTACCTCTTGCAGGCGCTAGACCTGTTGTAAAAATATACGTGCTTAAGTATCACCCCTGACACGTGGCACTTTTTCTATTGTTCAGTTCGTACATTCAGCGTTCAGTTCGTACATTCGTTCAGCGTTCAGTTCGTACATTCGTTCAGCGTTCAGTTCGTACATTCGTTCAGCGTTCAGTTCGTACATTGCGAATTTCAATTTCAATTGCCGTCAGGAAAGTAGTGGATCAAACACAGCGGAACAATGTTCCTGCTAGATCACCAAAAGAATATTTTTAATTGGCCGTCAGGAAAGTAGTAGATCAAACACAGCGGAACAATGTTCCTGCTAAATCACCAAAAGAATACTTTTAATTGGCTGTTTTTATTCCATATTTGAATTGTCTCATTCAGCAATTAGATCTTTGATTTTCGGATCTAACTATTCAAGGTTTACGAGCATTATCATTCGCATCTTTACAAAGATGATGAAGAGGCTATCGTTGCAGACGACCTATACAAGTTTTATAGTGATGATTTGCCTTTTCCACAAGCATTTCATCAAGAGATTGCGCTTTGGAAAACCATGTGGAATAATTCCCCTATTAAACCAAACTCTCTTGTCACAACCATAGCAGACAGAAATGCATCCCCTACCATGTTCCCAAATATTACAACTATCATGAGATTTATTTAAAATGTCTATCGCAGAAGACAGCGTTAATGTTATTGTATGTGCACAAAGATATTGAACTTAATATAATTATTGATCTTATATCATTGACAGCTATGGTCGAAAATACCCTCGGAGGATGCTTCTAATTGACCCTATTTGTGAAGTGTGACTGTTATAGGTATCTTTACTCTGTTTTATAACTTCCAAAAGTGCAAAAAAAACACCAGTGGCTAGGGTTTTGGGGCGGAGATGATGGTGCTTACTGCGCTTTCCCAGACACTCTGGCAAGTTCGGAGGGGCACGCCCCCATTCCCATCCCTATATGCCCCCCCTAACACAAAATCCTGTATCCGCCCCTGTTTGGTGTTATCTATTGAGTACTGTATCGGTTAAATGCTAGCTCAAAAGACCTCTTGTCATGCTTGTGAAAGTTTTCGACCTTGTGAACCACGATTTGTTGCCTGTATTGAAGATACACTATGATCTTATAGGGCATGCAGAAACATCATCTGCCTCTGTTAACCCATAGGTATATCTATGGTTAACCTTTCAGCGAACTCCAGGCATGCTGTAGTGTATCGTCGAAAGGTATCCTCAAAGAAGGTAGGAGGAAGTGTAATTGGAGAGGGCAATAGAGACCAGGGAGTATGAACAAGGAAGTACTGCCGTCATGCTATGATGTACACTCGTGCTAGTCCCCAGTCCACGTCATAGTACGGTAATACAACAGTTTTTAATGCCATTGTGTCGTGCATGCATGGGTTCTGCAATGACAGCGTATAGAGTGTGCTCTGACAGTGTGTGTGTGTATGTGTGTGTATGTGTGTGTATGTGTGTGTATGTGTGTATGTGTGTGTGTGTGTTTGTGTGTGTGTGTGTGTGTGTGTGTGTGTGTGTGTGTGTGTGTGTGTGTGTGTGTGTGTGTGTGTGTGTACTGCGTCGTGCATATTTGTGTGTGCATACTGGGTGTAGAGATCTCGGTTATAGGAAGTGGCAAAGTGAGACAGGAGTGACCACCATGGTTGAGATGAATGAGATGTTCCATTCCCTCTCCTTGTCTATGTCTTTCCCTGACAAGACAGACCCCAAGCATCTAGAATTAGCACACCGTGTTCTAGCTGTCATTAAGAAGGCTTGTCAGGAATTCTGTCCACATTTAGAGGTTTTAGACATGATCTCCTGTCCTCCTGAAGCCAGCTCAGACCACTCTGATGACACTAAGGTAGAGCTGTCCTTATTAAAGAAGGCCCTTCTTACAGGAGATATGTGTATTGATGATGTAAGTGGCCAGAAGCATGTGGTGCTGGGTGAATGGCTGAAAATAGAACCTTGTCTGCCATACCTTGTTGGAGGTAAGGCTATTGGGAAATGTGGCTATATGTAAGTACATGTAACCTCTCCTCTTTCTTGCAGAGTCTTAGTCTGTGGTCCCCTCCTCTTCATCCGCATTGCATACTGAAGTGTAAATGGCATAGGGCACCAGACATTTTAGATATCAGATGTGAATGTGACTTAGTATGTATAATGCTGTATATGTATGTACATATACATGTGTATATTAGTATGATCTAGTATGTTGTTTCTAGCTGTATGTATATTTGTATGATCTGCCGAGGTATACTTTGGATACTGCTATGATTGGCTAAGGTGCTTACATTAAAATTAGCTGCATAGAGGAAACCATCCTAATTAAGCGCAGGCGCTATGCACACTATTGTCAAAGCTAATGGACCAAGCAGTGCCACATGTACAGTTGGGAGGAGTGGGTGGTAATACATCTAGGGTCAGGTGTTATAGATGGTTTATTAGCCACATGTAGATGTTATGTATTTGGGGGGGATACATTTTATAACTACTTGACATTATTTAGCTCTATAGCTACTCTGTACCTGTTTTCTGAGGGGATAATTAGAGATGCGTCATATTAATGTCTTTTGGTTGCTTACTTAACTTTAACTAACTTAGCAAGTATTGAATATATAGATTCCTACTTGAAACAAAGTCTTGATGGCTATTCATGGGTGCATGTAGAGACTTACCCACATCACTGCATGTTTATTAATTACATACTCACTGCATCTGCATAAATATATATCCATACATCTGCATGTGTACATTGATACCAATTATGCCAGACTGCATGCTACTCAGTTACATGCATGTATATCACATGTCACGGTCTTTAGATACATATGCTGGATGTTTTAGGCAGAGCTGATGGATGCCTATAATTTAGTGAAATTGCCTATATCAAATGGCTCTGGCCACAGATCTAGCGCCTGGATAATGCTCATTCGTTTCCACATTCGAACCTTTTTTTAAAAAGGTTCTCGTCCTTCTGTGTATTGTATCTTTGTGACTATTAACTACTAGTGTTAGCAATTGTGAATTGTTAAATCTGTTAGATATTATGGTTTTCTGACAAACTCCATTATTATCATTTGGTTGAGATTGTATCACACAAGGCAATGTGCACGTGCCATTTAGAACTTCACTTCCTGACACATATTCAATTTACATGTTATGCAGTGAAGGGAGCGGGAAAGAGACCAAATCCACTTTTAGCTTTGTTCCCTAGTCCTTTTTCATGAATATGCTAGTACATGTACTACGTAAGACTTACATACATGGCTGTTCATCCAGGCACAACTTTAAAATGTATCACTGTATCTTATTTATCATTCAAGAATATATCCATTTCTTAGAATAAATTAAAGCGCTTTGTGACAATTTACCCTTTCTTTGGGCAACTAAGAACATTTTGATTATATGCTGTTCTTTTCAAGCCAAGGATTCATTCAAGTTTAAATTAGATGTATGTTGTATAATCCATCCACGGCAGTGGATTACGAAAACACGCTCGTTCAAACACGAGCCATTTTTTGGTGGAGGCGGGGTCCATGCATACACGTATATAATAGTATCCTTGGTGATAACGTTTCTTCGCAATCCGGATCGATCCGGATTGAGGGTGCGTCCACACTGTATTCATCGACCAAACCGAATGCGATCGATGCAGTTAAGGGCATACCGTGATAGAAAATGGTGGCTGTTTAATTCACTTTGGAGTTTGGAGGAAACTTGCACATTTGCCGGCCCGTAGGCTGGGGGGGGGGGGGGTCGGTGGGTTCGGTCGACCCCCCCCCCCCCCGCCCCCCCCCGCTCGTCAGAACTAGTTCATCAAAATAATTTATTCATTACTTCTATACATGTATACATGTATAGCTATAGATGATTTCGGTGAGAAGTCGTTTCCTTGGAAACGCGTGACCTAAAACGATGAATAATTGAAGTGGAGGGCAAGGTATACGTGAAATGGTATGGAGGTGTTGTGCTTTTGGCTGTAGAAATCGTGGTGGTCAGCGTTTGGACATAGGTTTCTATCGGTTTCCATTCAAAAATGAAGGCAGACTACGAAGGTGGATTCAAGCAGTCCGTAGAGAGGATTGGCAGCCTTCGAAGCACTCGCGAATATGTGGCGACCATTTTGTGTCATTTTAGTTAGAAGTGTGGAAGTCATTTGTTTTTATTGTAGGCAAGCCTGTTGACGAACCCAGTGATGTGGCTATGTCTCTTCACGATTCTCTTTCAAGGATGGTATGCAAGAGGAAGTATTTGATCAAAATGATGGCAGTGAAAGCGCGGCAGGCGAAAGCGGGGCAAAGAAGAAAAGGAGAGGTGTGCTTTATATTATCTCTGCTTCAGCTGTAGAGGGTTGGTTGCTAGTTCACGCAGGACTCGCAACAGAGACAGAAATCATCAGTATGGGAGGTATAGGGATGCAGCCCCCATGTCTGGAGTAGCCACCCCATCTGCACCAATAGCTGGATCTGCTTATGTCTTAGCAACGATGATGAGCACGTGTGCTGTCATGCTGCCCTGCTTTGCCTTTGGCTACAGCCTACAAAAGCTATAGGCCTACATGACGGAGGACAAAGATGTCTGTTGCCGATCGATTGCTATAAGCCTACTTGCTACATGTATGGACCTAGCTTATCGATTACAGATAGGTCTGTAGACATGTACACCGTGCATTCTTTTAAAAATAAGCTTAACTTAGCAAGCTAGTTAGTCTCGTACCCAGACCCAAACGTACGTAAGCATTATTGCTTACAGTATAATGCAACGACATAGGGTCTGGTAAACAGCCTAACAAAAGTCGTTCTGGGCATCTGCAAAAAAAAGCGTACAATCAGAATGCAGAGCACCCGTGACGTCACAATCAGGGTGCAATCTGTTAATAAATTACATGGTTATCTAAACAGTAGAGACAACGGTACTGTGTATTTCGCTTACCAAAGGTCCTAAGCGAAACGAACCAAAGGAGGGAGTAAAAATGGCTGAGCTACACCGCCATACATGTACTTTCAACAAACTACAAACTGTTTGTAAGCGCGCGCATGACCCACGTTAAGTCAAGTTAAACGAAGGTCGTTACGTGCTGCTGCCTGGTTGTTGGCTTCTGTAACGAGTCTTACTGCCACGTTGTGTTTGACAGTATGGCGGCGAAGCTCCGCCCTTTTTACACCCTTGTTGCTATTAACAAACACCATTAATGAGACTTACACCCATTACGTCACTATTGGCGCGAAACTGCCTAGAACGACTTTTGTTAGGCTGTTTACCAGACCCATTTCTCGCGTAGCGGTGATGTAATCCATCCGCTACTGCGAGTGTGGGTCTGGGTACGAGACTACAAGCTAGTTCAGTCGGCAACGATCAAGCCAGATGACCGTGCAATAGGCCCTAATCCACGCTTCGTGGGCCTGTTCTGCACTTTTGGTTGCCTTGGCCGAAACACACTACAAACACAGTCCTCACAGAGCCCGATTGAAACTAGTTGTAGGCTTCCAGTTCCCGGGCGATCGATAAAATAGCCAAATATATTGCCATACTCTATACGCTGCCACAACGACATTGCATCGCCAAAACGACGACCATCACCCCTCATGAAAGGTCATCGCTTGGTGTCAGCCCCACCGACTCCAGTTTTTGTTTGTAACGCTCCTTTCGCTTGAAATCTGCCGATCCATCACGATTTACCATACGTCTCAATAATGTTTTGCCCTCCATAGAATTTTCACATGACTCTCACGTGACGCGCGGGTTCTCAATACATGTAGGCTTAGCAACCGCGGGACATCCACAAATAGCAGCGGCGGAACAGGGGGAGGGTCCGTGAATTCAATTACGGGTTCCCATGCAACTATGGGTAGAAGTTCCGCATACGATCAAGAATTACCCTTGCGTACTGTTAGCCCAGTTTGTGTTCACGTTCAATAATGAAGTACATGTAGTCTGGCTTGCGAGTTGCGAGTCTAAAGGCTGGCATACACGGGGCAACTTCCGGGCGATTTGTCCTATGCAACTCAAATGACTACATGTAACAGTATGCTAGTTGGGCGTATCCGTCAATACGTGAAGGTCGGGCTACGCCCAACTATGTTTTGTGGCTGAAAAATTGCAAAGCGCCAAATTAGCATACTGTTACATGTAGTCATTTGAGTTGCATACGACAAATCGCCCGGAAGTTGCCCCGTGTATGCCAGCCTTTAGACTCGCAACTCGCAAGCCAGACCTACATGTACTTCATTATTGAACGCGAACACAAATTGGGCTATCCATGTTTCTATGCAATTATGCTATGTTTTGTGGCTGAAAAATTGCAAAAGTTGCAAAGCGGCTGGGCCTCCGCCCCAGACCCCAATGGGGGAGCTTACAGCGCTCCCCCATACCCCCTAGCTGGGCGAGAGGGGGCTACGCCCCCTCCTGCTCCCACCCCCGCTCTTGATCAGTTCCACCTTATTTCTTTCCCGAACCCCCCCGTCTCCCGACCAGCCTACGGGCCTGATTTGGTGGTGGGGGGGGGGGGGGGGGGGGGGGAGGGCGGCGGGTGGGGGGGGGGGGGGGGGGGCGTAGCAGGCCAGCTGTAACACGTGACAATGTACCTCCAAAAATGTGAGTGCTCTAACAGCGGAAGTGACGTTCCGGTTTTTGCTATTCATACTGGATATATAGATGTGCTTTGGATTCGCCCATGAAATCAACTTGAAAAGCAGCCGCGGGCTCCGATTCAAGCGCGCTATTTCACGTCTGAAGTGTCACTACCCCCAAGTTCCTGAAGTTTTTCCAATGTTGAACCTGGCCGCGTATATTTGACTTTTGAGCTGCAAGTCTGCAACAATGGACTCTGCTTTAACCATCCTCCAAAATATAATCAGAGCGGTAACGTGATATTCAGCTTAATGCCACTGTGTCGAATGAGAGAGCGGTGATGAGTGTGCGTGGCTACAAAGCATTTGTGCATATGACAGCATAGTGCGTGCATGTGTGCATGTGCATGTGTGTGTGGCTGTGTTGTGTGTGGCTGTGTGTGTATGCTTGTGTGCCTTGACAGTGTACATGTGCATGTGCGTGTGCGTGTATGTCTACATGCAAGAATGGCCACCTAGATATGTGTGGTGTTTACTAGTGATGATTTATCTACTCTCTGTAGGCTCAACCAGCAAAGGAGCGGGAGCTATTAGATGCAGCACTTAATGGCAGGACTAATGATGTCGATCACCTTCTTAGTGCAGGTGCAGACATTGAAGCACGCGACTATGAGGTAAAGAGTTTTTGACTTCGTATTTGACTGTTAGATATTGCGTATCCCTGTGCAGCCAATTTCTAATCTTAAATGTGCATGTGTTAGTACTTATGATGAGCCCACACATTTCAAAGTGCATTCATGTCAAGTGAAATTTTGTCTTTGATTCATTAGGGGGTGGGATGCCCTAAATTCCAAATACATCGGTAGGTCAGTTAGTAGTAGGGTTATTTGAGCCAGCCATTTGCAAAATGGTTAGTTGAAGTGTATAAGCTTTAACTATGACTAAAACAGTAGTGAGCCAGCAATCATTCCGTTTTAAGTTGATAATAACTTTGCCAATGCACTTGCTATTGGCAATCATATTCATCGTTTCTTATTGGAAGTGTCAGTATGAAGTTGCATTGATGAATACCTTGACAACTGAAATACCTATAGGCCTACATATACACACACTGACACAAGTACCAAAATATTATAGATGCAGCCACCATTCCCTTAGCTTTGTATCCTCCAATAAATCTGGTGGCACTAGGCGAACACTAATCGCTGTTGGTGAGGTTTTGAGAAGACTAACCAGCAAATGTGTATGTTCCTTGATAAAGGACAATGCTGGTCACTTTTTAAAACCACTGCAGTTTGGGCTGGCCTGCCTGACTCGACTCTGAGAAAATCACGCACACGTTAAGACAGTGTATTGATAAAAACTGGTCAATGCATGATTTTTTTTAGACATGTCTAATAGATTCAGTCATGTCTCGGTGCAAACTATGTTGCCCTGAATTACCCACAACTTCTTGCATGGCCATATTGGTGTTGTAGCCAGCACCCAATTCTATGGCACCAAATGGGTACTCTTTTGCCAGAACAGGGAGTGCAGTAGAGGGACCCTCTTGGAACTATTTGCTTTGGTGCTTCAGCATGTTGTTAATACCATCAATTAAGTCTAATGTTGGCTGTGCCGATTTATTTGTTCATGCTTGGTATCATTGCAATGGTGCTCTTGCTGGCAAGTCGGTTAAAAGCCCTATTAATAGATATATATTGTAAATCATACTAACTGTGATTGCCCAGTCCCCAGTTGCTGATCAAAGATATATGCGTGGTACGTACCCAACTATGGAGATTTTAGGCTCTCCTGTTGGTGATGCCGATTTTTGTACACAGTATTTATAAAGCTGCTTTAGATATTCTATCTGGCCTTGCCATTGACTGCAAAACATGTGCTATTAATGCTGTGGTTGAGAGTTATGATGCTACCACCATTCGTTGTTCATTTGCAAGATGCACAGGAATAGATACTCCAGATATTGGTTGGAAGCAATTAAGCTCAATTGAGTTTTTTTAGAGGAGGCTTTGGATTGCGATCCTTGGTGCATCATTCTTCAACTGCATATATGATGTAATTCTGTTGACGTGTCACCTTTAAATCATCATCTTGCTAATGCAATATGAAACTTTAATCGCCAAATTCTTTCTCCATCAGAAGCCCTATCTTTTTCTAGCTTATCTGCTTAACATCATCTCAGAAAAAATCTCTGATAAGTCGTTCTCCTCTAAGCCAATCTTTATGTTTGTTACTGAGTAGGTGTATTTTATTGTCAAGTAGTTAGATTAAATGTATTTTATCATTGACATTAAATTTTCAGGAGGTGCCCAATGTGTGCTTTAATGGTCTAAGCATTTTGTTTTTGCCTACTTGAAAACTCCCATCAGATTAAAAAAACTATATCTATGTGTCAGCCTATAGTATAGTTTATGTTATGTGTATGTTCTGTAGTGAAGTGGTAGTGAAGTGTCCAAGTTGTTTGAAAACACAGGATAAACTGAAGGAATTAGTAGAACGATGGAAAAATGACTTGTTAGAACCGTATGGATAGAAAGGCACGATTCTGGTATTTGTTGAATTGTACTCAATACATGTATGGCTTATATTCCGTGCAAGTGATGCAAATGGCCTGCTTTCAGTGATAGCTAGAACAATTCTATTCCAAAGTGATGTAACAAATGCAGAGACTGAAAGTTGAGGCATATGTACCTGAAGTGTATTACCTAAAACCACTGGCTACTACTCCCTTCCTATAGATTATCTTTTAGATAAAGGATAGGTTTTTCACCAATGCAAAAGTAGCAACTATTGGTATGTGCTTGGTACGTTGTACATACATAATCACCGGTATGTAGTACAAGCTTCCTAACATTTCTACCTACCTGAGAATCGTGTGTACAATTCTTGGCACATCTAATGAGGTTGTTCACAGCTTGACGCTGACTTAAGCATTTCATGAGAATGACAATGGGTTAGAGCAGACTTAGTAGTCTAACTTTATGATTCCTTACAAACATACCAATATATTTAGATGATACTGTAGATAGATACACAAGGCTACATGTAAGAATATTAGTGCCACATTGTGCTGTATAATTTGCACTGTAATTTAAGTATTCATTTGCATAAAAACTGCATAGTGCTGTACTACCAAAGTGTGAAATTCAAGGAACAAAATGCACAAAATTGGACCATCATTTATTACTTCTATTTTTCCAGCATCCACTCTTGGCTGCCTATTGAGGCTCACTTTTAGACTGGCCTGTAACGAGGCTGTTACACACAACTCAAACACATACATAGTTATGCATACATTTACACAAATACAAGCTCTCTATCTGTGTTCTGTTAGGCTTGTGCTACATGTAGGACTGTTGTTCAACAATGTATGGTGTGTGCTGTCTTATCTATGTGCATGTGTTTGTTGTACATGTATGGCTTTTTATTATATGCTCTTATTTTTACAGCATGGATGGACCCCTCTAATGTGTGCATCAGAGAATGGGCATGTTGGGTGTGTGCAGCTGCTGTTAGATAAAGGTGCCCAGGTCAACTATGCAGACTCTGTGAGTGCATTTTGAGATGAGACCAGTATCATGTTCCCTCGTGTGAAGTGCATGCTGTATTGTGAATAAACTGTGTGCAGAATGTACAAACTGTAGTATGTTGGACCTTTGTTTTTGTTCTAGGTGTGAATTTGTATGACCAACTACATCTTATGACTTTTAGTTGTAGTGTTTTAATAAACAGATGTGAGTAGGTCATAGATAGTATGGTAAAATGTTACTACATGTATTGTTATTATATGGCTATAAGAATGTTTAGCTAAATTGCTGATGTGTAGTGTAATCAGAAGAAGTGTGCAGCAAAGCAGAGACAAGTAGAGATTTCCAATTTGTTGCTATCTGGGTAAACATAAGTTCAAGGATACCAGACAATTCATACTTACATAAATGAATACAGACACAGAACTTGATCAGTTAAACAATGTACGTTATTGCATCTTTAATTCTATCAACTGTACAGAAATACGATCTTTACAATTACAATATGAATTTAGCATTGTGTATTAGACCAAGACAAATCCAAGTTCATACATATGTACATACTTAAAATGGCCTCTGAAGCGTCTAATAGCTACTACAGAATTTGTAAGAACTTGAAATTGTATTTGCAATAAGTCTTGTACTCTGTGTGATCTTATAAAAATCTTAATGGGCTGAAATATTGTATATACTACACAATAACGATGAGAAATTGGTTTTGCCATTAGTACATCATCATTGCATTTTCTTTATGGTGTTGAAATGGCGCCTAGAACTTGCTTGCCGGTGTATTTGTTAAGTTAATGCTGGTATATGTATTTATATTTATGCACCACTATTTCCCATGTACTTATAATCAGTTGCCGCAATTTTAAAAGTACATGAATGGATTGACCAGTAATTGTGTAGGAGAAATTGGATACTTGGTTGGTCAATTCATGGTGTAGTGTTCAATTGACACTCAATCTAACATGCAATACATCCACCAACATAAAGGTCTTGGTAGGGTTGCACCGTAAGCTACATGGACATTATACTACGTTAGGGCAGAGTGGCCACACATCATAGAAAGCCTGGAGACCCACCTAACAAAAGTCCCTGAAAATTCCACAAGGAGGGGGGCACATATTTGCGAGGATTGCAACAGCATAGATGAGTTCTAGATCACCATTACAATTATTATTTCCCCCCCCCCCAACACCCTCTATTGAAAGCATATGAAACATTGCGATGTTCTGTTAGGCTTGAGTTGTAAAACACTGTCCTTGTGTGCTGTCCTATTGTGTGCATGATGGGTTATTGTATGGCTTCTTATGATATGTATCTGTCTTTACAGAGTGGGTTCAGCTCACTGATTAGGGCATCATGGACTGGGCATGATATGTGTGTGCAGCTGCTGTTGGATAGGGGTGCCCAGGTCAACCATAAGAATGTGGTGAGTGCTATCACAGAATGTGAACATGAGCCTAAACCACATGTATTTGTAAGGGATTTGGGAACCAGTTACCACACACACACACACACACACACACACACACACACACACACACACACACACACACACACACACACACACACACACATACACACACACACACACACACACGCACACACACACACACACATACACACACCAGTGAGCCCTACAAGTAGCTGTGGTCTGTTCATCTGTTCATCTTGTGTTAGTGAACAATGTGTGGTACATGTAACTATGTGCACATGTATATGTTGTTGTTGTATGGCTTCTTATCACTTAGCATGGAACCACTGCACTCATGTGGGCAGTTTATATTGATGCTGTTAAGTGTGTGCAGCTGCTATTGGATAGGGGTGCTCGACAGGATTTGGTGAGTGCAGTTTGGGAGGATGCCAGTATCAGTTTCTGTAATGTTCCCTTGTGAGAAGAGAGCATAGTGTGAGTGATTTGTGTTCAGAATGTTATGTGTTGGACCTTGCTGATATGTGAATTTGTATGGCTTCAAGAATCTCCAGAACCAAGGCATACAATTAATATACACAAACAAGTATTCAAAATATATTAAGGATGCATGAGTAGATATTAGAAATCAGCGCCTTCAAGATGCAGCGCTACATCAGACTGATTTATATCTAAAGATGGAAGTGACACTGTTGTAGTACAGATGATACAGGGCAGTTCTGTTACCGATGAATCTTGCATTCTTTCCTTATCCTCACCCCATGCGTGCTAGTGCCTGGTTAAGTGTAACCCCTTCACATGTCTTTGGCGTACAATGTACATCCGTTACCAGAAGAAATGCAGGTTGCCTTGAAATAGTGGTCTATTAGGTGTTGTAGCAATGGCACATATTGGCACACTATGACATAAGTAGCACTTATTGGCACACTATGCCCTGACAATGATGATGATGCTAACAATTAATACTCTGCCCTTATGTTATTGCTTGGCATAATGGTCTCAGAGCTATTGTGTTTAGATGGTTGGGGATTAGAACCAGAAATAGTAAACAAATGATCAGCTGATTTTTTTTGGCTAAGAATAGGGATGCTAGTTACAGCGCTGGACATCTCTGTTACGTCTCCACTTACATGCAAATCAATTATTATTATCAGCGCAAGTGTAAGGGTGGGTTCAGGATGAAAATATGAGACCTTTGCAGGTTGGGGAAAACATGCTTGTCTCACCTATTCTCGTCTGGTCACTCAGCAAGTCTCTAAGATCTGTTCCCACAATTCAGTTGCACTACAAACTAAACTATATACCAAGGCATTTCTTGCTTGGATATGCAGGTCCACGATACCACTGACAATGGTAATGAGCAATATCATAGTTGTATGCCTGTATTTGTGCGTAAACAAGGTGTTCCCAATGAAGGGAAATGAATCAAAAACAGTTAATTAACTGATAAAAGTTCTGGGTGAAAATAGTCATCTTAAAAGAATTATAGATGAAAATTTGAAAACCCGATCTAAATTACACCTATACAAATGTCACATTAGTACAATTACACCCCTACTACCTACATACAGGTTGCCTTCCCTTAGCAGTGGAGACCTATGGTAATTGGGGGGAAGGAGGTCCAATCTCACTTTGACGAGGTCCATTGCTTGAGCCATCCTAGTTAGGGGTCTTGGTGTGTGAACTAATATACATGTACATGTATGTGTTCACACGTTACTTTTATTTAATTGAATTTTGCTTCAGGGGAACATGATATGAAATAGTAAATCACAATGGTGATATAAGGTATTAAGGTCTATGTACTCCACCTTGCATAGAAAGCACTGATGCTTTTTAGGTGCAGTGTGCACACCTGTGCGCACAGTACTATGTTGTGTGGTATGACTGGTAATGCTGCTGGTATTTGCTGACAATTTGTATCCTTTGTATCAGTGCTTATTATTGTAGATCATTGAGTAAAGAAACACCACGTAATAGGAGAAAATTGTACAAGCCAAAATGCACTTATATAGTGTTGCTGCTTACTAAAAAATTGGCGCAGAACCGACACTGCATCTTTTTTATCTTTGGAACGCTGTCTGCCTCTTCTTATTTGCAGGTACATGTACATGTACAACACATTCCAAGTGAAGTATAATACACCTGCGATTAGAAGTATGGAACAGGTAAAGCAGAAGCTTTGTCCTTCTAGCTTCCCAGGTTCACAAGGGGATTGGGCCACACCTTCATCATGTCATTCATGTACACATCCTGCTGCGGCTCCTGTTATACTGCTAACTAGTTCATGTTCAACATCTGCTGCAGCCTGAATCACCCATGCAGACTTGGTTTCAAATTTTCAAATTCCTCTTCCTTCTTATCTGAGTCTAGGCACTCTCCTTCACTGGCTTCACTTGAAACAATGCATCTGCTCAGTTCAAGTGCCTTAAATGATTATTTTTATTATTGTTCACCCATCCACAAGTATAATATGTAAAAAATATCCAAAACACTGCTCATATGCACAAAATACATGCAGTATTAAGCTAAAGGTGAACTGTGAAACCTGGCCTGTGCACACTATGCACACAGTGGGCACAGGTGTTCACACAGATGCACGTAGACACTATAAAAAAATGTATTATGGCCATACACATGTAGTTGATTATTACCGTGTAGGACAAAGTAATAAATTAAAACATGTCAATAATGCTGCAAAAACTGTGATCAGCTATATCATAGCTCTGGCATCAAATCTCATATAGCAGCATTATTTACATAATCACCTCAGTATGTCTCATCATATTTGAACTGTAGTGTCACAAACTGTACGCAAAGGTCTGTACTTTCCAAGCACTAATAGTTGTAGCTGCTGAAGTCCTTCACATTCCACAAGAAGGGGGGCACATTCATGTGGTGATTGCAACATCACACAACTCTCTTCCCTGAGTCCTTGATTCCCCCTCCCCTCCTCTGTTAAAACATATTATTAGCATTCTATTAGATAGTGGTCTAGGAATGAGACCCCACTCATCAGTGCACATTTATGCACCCACTGCTGGGAGGGTCTGTTAGGATCATTGTGTGGTTTACTATCAGTGTACATGTACATTTATATAGGTTAGTTGTATGGCTTCTTTACAGGATAGAGAAATCCCACTGATGGAGGCATCAAAAAAGGGGAAATTTGAATGTATGCAGCTGCTGTTGAATTATGGTGCCCAGGCAAACATTCAGGATGAGGTGAGTGCAATTTGAAGTGGTTCACCGGGGGATTAAAGGTTAAGCAACTGAAATACAGTGTACTTAGCTAGAACACATTGCTTTTATGGAGTAAGATCTTGGTAGAGTTGCACCACAAGCTTGTTTAGCAACCATCTCACTTGTCAAAGTGGCTTGTTATATATGTATGCACATGTACATTTATGGTAGACTATACGATTTGCCACTTTGCAACATTCATAGTGGGTGTCCAAGTTTTTAACCGCATGCATTTTTAAGTGACACAGACATTATGCTACATTATTGGAGCACAATGGCCACACACCAAAGTTGTGATACACAGGTTGGGTAGAGGTAATGGGCAGGATAGAGATGTGGTTATTTGTAAAGCCTGGGCACCCACACGTACACTTGTAGCTGCTGAAAGCCTTCACATTCCACAAGGAGGGTGGAGCACATCCTTGTGGGGATTGCAACATCATAAATGAGACCTATAGTAGATCTCCACACCCAGTCAGTGCTCCCCCATCCCCCACCCTTAACCTCTATCAATAGTGATCTCGGAATGAGACCCCGCACGTACGTGTGCAGCAGCATGTATGTACCCAACAAGATGTATGTATCTAGCTGCAGGGTATGTTAGACTTGTGCTACATGTAGGTGCGTAAACTTGTGTGCTGTCCTATCAGTGTACTGTATGCATATGGTTTTTTTTTGTATCCATAGCTTCTTATTATATGCACTTATCTTTACAGCAAGGATGGACCCCACTGCTGGAGGCATCGAAGAATGGGCATGCTGGGTGTGTGCAGCTGCTGTTGGATAAGGGTGCCCATGCCAACCATCAGGATCATGTGAGTGCCGTTTGAGATAAGACCAGTGTGTATATGATATATTCACAGCCTTAGTTTGAGTGTTCTGTGTGCAGAATGTTGTACCAGTGTTGTTCGTGAGTTGTGGATTTGTTTGGCTTTAGGAATATGTAACTTAGTTTGATGTGGATTGTAATTAGAAATATGTTATGTGTGCAATCTGAGAAAACATGTAGACAATATTTCCCATACAACTGATGATAATAGAGAGGCTAAGCTAGCCATATATAGATCTATAATAATTATTTATTTCTCCACCACTCCATATGAACACAACAATATCATAAAACTTGTTTGTATAGATCAAAAGCCATACGTAACCTTAACAAGGGTGATTATGGATGAACAAGTTTTTATTCTAATCACATTCATCAACAGCAAGGAACATAGCTAAGAATATATTTTTGGTACCAGTGCTACATATGGCACCTTAGAAGCTTGCAAGGTTTGACTTAGTGGTTAGTACTTAGAATTCAGACAAATTAGTGACTTTAGAGTTAAAATGCACGTATAGAAATTAAAGGTCCACAGGGTATCCGCATAATTTAATGAATTTTTTTGGCAGCTTTGAACAATCCATGAAATGTTGAATACGCAAAAATTCGATGCCTTTTGTACTTTCTCTTATTGCCTCTTGAATATATATCTCTTGCATCCTACCCATGACAATACATTAATGTAGCATCAGCTGTGCATGACACCTAACATACATGTACACTCATTCTTCACTTACAAGCAGGGGTCAGATACCTTTAAGTAATTTTAGCCTAATTTATTTAGAGTGGGCAACATAGCAGCTCAGGGGGGGAAAAAGGCTCTGTTAGGATAAAATCAGGTCCGAACAAACATAGGCTGCTCTAAACAATATATAGACACACAAGTTCCAACATCAGAGCCTGCTTTTATCTGTGTGGTATAGTGATGGTCCAGGAGCAACCTGCTTCCAATATGACGAAGGATTATAAAATACATGCACTGTGACCTAGGTTGACCAATCGTCCCGCTCCCACCACATGGCCAAGCTCAAGTGCTTCCCATTATGTGTACCCAATTGCAATCGGAGACAGCATAGTTTCTGTCTAATTCACTACTTTCAAACTGATGAGGGGATTAATGGGTAGCATTTTCGGTTAAGGTGC
Organism: Spongilla lacustris; assembly: GCA_949361645.1. Taxonomy (NCBI): domain Eukaryota; kingdom Metazoa; phylum Porifera; class Demospongiae; order Spongillida; family Spongillidae; genus Spongilla; species Spongilla lacustris. Next base: position 9,769,377 of record OX442415.1, read on the forward strand.
AAGCAACAGTGATCACTATCGGTTTTAGACAAGTTAATTATAGAAGAATTGTGGAAAGAACTGAAGCAATTTGATACTAGTATCCAATAGCAAAACAAAAGTGATGTACATAAAAAGATTTGATTAATATACAGCTCTGAATATCTCCTTAATTTCATCACCACTTATTACATACAGTGCAAAACACTTATTAAATCTCATGTGATAAAAAATAATTGACATTCAATGCAATCTACATGTATAGTGAATAATACTCTAAAATTATAACGTCATCGTATGGTCATATCCATGCCCTTGCCTTTCTATATTACATTTCATATACTTTTCTTCTGCATAAACACACATGCTATTATAATCAGCTACAATCCATCTGTGAGAAGCACTTTTATACATTTAAATTTTCATCAGCCTTACTTTGTAAATGTGTTTGTGGATTGTACTGTGTGTGCATGTGTACTCGTTTCAACATTTAAGAAATGGTGCTTTAGCTGCACTTGAGATTATGACAATTAATACACTCGTTCAAACATGAGCCTATTTTGGTGGGGGTGGAGTGGAGGGGGGGCTTAGTATTTCAAGTATTCCAGTAGTATTACAACACATATGTGCACATACATTATCCAAACATGCGCACTAGCATTAATGATTACGATAATACGCTCGTTTGATATACACGAGCCTTTTTAGGTGGGGGCAGAGGGGGGGGGGGGGGGCTGAGTACACGCACTCTACAATATTATAGAAATCCAAAAATAGTATTCTGCACTTTTAGATGGGTTGGTTTGAAGTACAAACAAATTTTTATTCTAACCAAAATGTGAAGTTTAATTTATAATTTTGGTTTCATTAAATTTGGTTTGCTCTTCAAACCATGAAATTTAAAACTCTTTGGTACATGTACATGTAGCAATCAATTTATTTACAGTGCTTTTTTCAAGGATTTCTTCCGTACAGGGCCAGGGGTGCGACCTGAGGCAGACCAGGCAGGCCAAATTATAATTTTTAAATGCTATTCAATTATAACGTTACAATATCGATCAACTTAGCATGTACCCTTCTCCGTCCGTTTCAATGTTTCGCTCAAACCTTCTTCTGTGGGAATACAATCCCAAGGAACTTGTTAGATTCATGCCTTTGCGAAGGTTTAGCAATAGTCCTATATCTGTGATAATATCGAAGAAGAAAGGTTGTGATTATTGCCACAAGCTATTCTCCTGGGAACACTCCAACCTTTCTAGACATATTGAACTGCATCACAAGGACCAATTGAAAAATGACCATTTAAGAAATCACCAAGCCGTACTTTACATCGCAAATCCCGTCTCTCACAAAAGTCTCAACAGGCTCTTCAACTTTGTCTGGATCATGGATATCAGCGTCTGCAAGTCTTGGGTGTCGTGATGGTCATGACTTCAGCTGCTGTACTTGTAATTTAAGTAATGTGTGATTTCAGAGTAATTTTAGGGTCAATTGATAATTGATTTTTGTCATCAATTTAATCACGTGTAATCATAATACCTTTTTCACAACTTAGTCACAGCAATGACATGAATTCATGCTTAGCATGATTTTTTTGTCAAATATGCTGGGAAAATTACATCCAGAAAAAATATTCAGCCCCCTGACTCACCCCAACTTTGAACTTTTCTGCCTTATGGTATACAAAACTTTTCAACACTGTTTCTTGTTTGGATTTAAATATCTATATATTTATAATTATATATATATATATATATAATTGATATAATTATCTCTGTTCCTTACGGCCAAGTTACAGGAACTACAACAGTCTATTATTTACTGACGGATGTGATTTGAATCAAAGTTTGTTTACTCATTATGTCGTTCAGTGGTTATCTTTTATTACAACCTTTTCATGTACAGCAGTGATAGATAAAATCTAAATTCTCTAACGTGTATAGCCTGAAGGGTTTAAATATCTCTTCATTTCAATACAACAACACTGTAGGGTAACTTTTGTCTGATTATCTGCAGCTTTAATTGATGTTGATGTGGGTATATGTCATTGAGAATGCATTCATTGCCCTTACCACCAGAGGAAAGATACTGCTCTGCATGTAGCTGCCAGGGATAAATATGACAATCAAGCTACCAAAGACAGTAGGGCCAGCTGTGTTAGAGTACTCCTGTCCCATCCTGGTATTGACATCAATCTGAAGAACAGTGAAGGACGTACAGCCATGATGGTTGCTGGGTACAAATCTCTTGGTGTGTTTAACCAGATGTTGAAAACATGCACCAGCTTTCCTGCTGACTCATATGGAAAGGTTGTGTTATGTGGTCATTCTGGCTCTGGAAAGAGTACATTGACACAGGTGAGCCGAGTGATGTATGACCTGGGGACCAGGTAGTACGACCCTACAGCATGCCCATTTCCCACATGTGGTGGTATCATAGACATTGAATTCAGCCAACCTAAATAACAGCATTGTCATGTCAAACACCTACTCCCTATCATATAATCATCGCTCATGACAGTGATGCAATGGCTTAAGGTACATTTCTGCACCATAATGCTTTGCACTTTAGGGTGGTTTAATACTATGGTGCATGTACATTATTATTTGGTGGTTACAGCCATCCTGCTGTACCACAATTCTAGCTGAAGTGGATAGCTTTGAATGGGTCATTAAATGACCATTTGGGGGAATTTCTAACCAAAGCATTTCTATCACTATACATTTGCTTGTTCTTGTTTAAGGCAATCATCAACCTTTCTAAGCCAACAGCAACTCGTCTTGTGAAGGTGAGAACTGATTGTTTGTTTGTCGGACGGTACGTTATGCCTCTGGAGTTATCAAACATCTGTATGAGAGCAATTCTGAAAGCTTTCTGAATAAGTCCTGTAGATTTATGCATGCCTGCTTCATAGGAGGCTGAGCCTATACTGCAAACCTCCTCCTGGTGCGTTTGAAATAATTTTCCATGCCTTTTCTCCCCAACCATCGTATATGTCTCTATACCTGGGGGAATGCACTCCCGCCCAAGCTTCTTATATACTTTGGACCAGTCTTGGTCATCTTCACACTGCATTTTTCTGCTATATAAATAAGCAGATGCACAACCAGTATTTGGCCATACACGTACATACTGCTGCCTTACTCCACACATATGCCTTAAATTATCAGCCCCTATGGAAGTATAAATGGTCTGTATTCAAACGTGTAATCGATAACGCTTGGTGCAATGTTGTAAGTACCTCAATATTTTCATAGGAGTACATTGTACCATATCATTTCCTGAGGAAGAGTTGGAGATCTACTAAATCTAATTTCTTTCGATTGGGGGGGGGGGGGGGGGGGGGGGGCCTTCTGTCTCTTCTTCTTTACTCCCCTCCTCTTCCGCTCTTCACCTTCCTCTCTCCTTTTCCTCCTCTCACCTCTCCCACTTCATTTCTCTCCCTCCCTCTCCTCAGTCTTTCCCTCTTCTTCTCCTAGCAGCAAAATTACAACACGAACCACTTTGCAAATCACTTTGGAATTATTAAATAACCACAATTTTAATGCTCTCTAAATAAAAAACTTGATCGGAGCCATTTTATCCTGTGAATGCCACTGCTTTTTTTTAAGTGACTCAATCATTTTTTTTCTAGTGTACCTGTAATCAACATAAGGGAGATATATATATTCAGAATTTCACAATCAAGGAAAATTGTTTATAAATTAACCACAAACAGTTAATTAACTGTTAATTGTTCTAACTGCAAAAGAAGACATGCTGGTGAAATAAAATTAGACATTGCCTGGTACCAGGCACAGCTAAGTCCTAGTAGGGGAGGCCTGGGTCTTTGCAGTCTTTGCCACCATTAAAGTACTTGCTTCATCGCGTCCATTTGGAGCAGTTCATCGTTGACCTCAATCATATCATTGGGAACTCCAATGCTGTAAGTGTCCAGGACATTCTCAACGCCCCACCTTGCCAGAGGAACTTGTCATCCAAGATTGAGAACCAGCAGCTGAGGATGTAGTTTGACCTGGCGTCATCACCGGCACAGCATGACCGTCTCCTCTCTGTGTCATCCCCCCATGCTTCAGCTTGGCTCTCAGTCATGCCCACACCCCAGCTCAACTAACACCTGGAGCCGCCTGAATTCCAGGTGGCTCTTTAATGGTGGTTTGGAAAGAACACCTCCCAAAACACACGCTTTTCCCTCTGTCCTTCACATGCCAAAGATCCCCTGGGTCATCACGCTTTCATGTGTCAAAGTGGCGGTGACAATGCATAATACTCTGTGTGATACATTTTGGGAATCTTGCAAGCTGGCATGTATTGGGGGACAACTTGAAGCAGGCAGTAGCCTAGATGAAGAGGGTAGACAAACTTGCCCAGCAGACATCCTGGTCCAGAACTGGGAGTTTGGCAAACCTGCAGCATAGGATTTCACCATCACATAGGCTGGCGTCGGCTGCTAAAGCGCATAAACAGGCCACCAACAATGCAAAATGCAACCGTTTGGGCTGGGTTTGCATCTTTTTAGCCATGGAGACTTACGGACGAAGCCATTAGGTGTCTCTACAGACTCACTTCACGTATTGCTACTCGCACGGCTCGTCCCAAGTCTTTGGCTGTGTCGGCTCTGTATGGTAGGCACAGCATCATCCTAGTGAGAGCCAATGCAAGGGCCATATTAGCTAGGTCTTCCGCAGTTCATTGACTCCTAGTATCTTAATTAAGGATGTATCTTGTTTGTCACTATGTTTATATTGATAAAAGTCTTGAGACACCCATGCATTCAATTATACATTATTAATGTTAATAAATATAGGGTGTGTGGTTAGTTAAAAGCTGCAAATTGTATTTAATCAATTACGTAAGTTGTAATCTTGATTTTTTATTTTCGCGATGTACTTGATTTTGGGGCCATTGTATCTTCATTTAGTGGTTTGATTTATTACTAAATTCGGCAGGTTATTATTATTATTAACATTGGAGGAAATATTGGAGGCTTTTGGATGCCTCTAAAGCTGTGTGTTTTTTATTAGGTGTTATTAGGAAGTATTGATTCAATTTTGTTAATTTTAATTTCTTTGATTTATCTCATTTATTAATATTCAGTTAAATTTAAGCCCGCATTATTAGAACATTTAGCAACAATCATCAGTTTATTAGCTGTTTGCGGTCGATCAAATTATAAACAATTTTCATTGATTGAGGTATACATAGAATTCACCACTCTGTTTTGGTTCTACTGGATTACCTGAAGGAACACAAACACAACCAAACATTTACATGTACTTTTTTAGTAGTCTCAAATGTAATACATGTAAATACATGTACATCTACATGTATGCTTCAATAAGATCATAACAGTTTTTAATTTATTTGCAACTGAAAATATTCATTTAGCGAGTATTTGGACGACAACATGTGATCGAACCTCTTACTGCTGGGATCGTTCCCCATCAAGTTGACAGTCCCTACAGCAATATGGTTATCTATGACTTGGCTGGACATGACCACTACTTCTCCAGCCACTCTGCATGTCTGGAGGCCATCTCCCTCCACAGTCCAGCCATCTTCCTTCTCCTACAGGACCTAAGGAAGGACTCTGAAATCATCACCAGGGAGCTCTACTACTGGACTGCAATGATTGATGGTGTGTGCCACAAGTGTCCCCAGAAGTCATCAGTCATAGTAGTGGGCACACATGCTGACCTGCTAACACCAGAGCAGGTGACCACAAAACTGACAGCTCTACAGTTAACGGCTAAGACTGCGATTAGTCACCAAAATTTAGTAAAGGTTGTAGCTCTAAACCTCACAAAGATATATCGTGATGATATGGAGCAGTTCCGGGACCTATTGCATGAAATAAACAAAGATGTCCTAAGTATGTGTCCTTCCATCTCCATGATGTGCCACATGATGCTTGCGTTCTTTAACAATATGCTACCTTCAGATACTGATGCCATATCCCTCTCTGACCTTGTTGTACAGATAAAGGCTGATCCAGACAACCTTATACCAGTTGATGTCCCTCAAATTATTCCAATTCTAAAGACCTTGTCAGAAAAGGGTTTGATTGTCTTTGTTCCATCTGAAGACCCCCTTAATAGCTGGATAGTCCTTCATAAAGAGAGCATTCTTAAGAAGGTCAATGGTGCTATATTTGCAGATCCCTCTCTTAAGGAGTATACCCATCTAGTAAGCAATACTGGGATAGTACGCAGGGCAGTACTAGAAGCAGCATTTCCAGAGTACAACATTGAAATGATAACACAGTTTATGATCCACTTTGAGTTGTGTCAACCAGTGGACCTATCCCAAGTGGATACAAACATGGCACCTGAAGGCTCATCCAGCCCAGACCTTGGTCCCCTCCTCTTCTTCCCAGCTCTTGTCAATGTTGACAGACCAAGTAGTGCCACAGTTCCCAGTGGCAGTTTTGGATGGTCCATGATTGTTAAGTGTACCAACCAGTTCTTCACACCACGCTTTCTTCATGTCCTTCTCCGTAGACTGCCTTTTGAGTTTGCACTACCCACAGTACAGGCCACACCCATCCAATCTCACCTCAATCGTCGCTGTGATGTGTGGAGCAGAGGTGTAAAGTGGCAAAATGAGACAGGAGTGACCACCATGGTTGAGATGAGTGAGATGTTCGAGTCCCTCTCCTTGGATATGTCCTTCCCTGACAGGACAGACCCCAACAATCTCAAATTAGCACACCATGTTCTAGCTGTCATTAAGAAGGCATGCGAGGAATTCTGCCCACATGTAGAGGTTTTAGATACGATCTCCTGTCCTCCTGAAGCCAGCTCAGACCACTCTGACAATACTAAGGTTGAGCTGTCCTTATTAAAGAAGGCCCTTCTTACAGGAGATAAGTGTATTGATGATGTAAGTGGCCAGAAGCATGTGGTGGTGGGTGAATGGCTGAAAATAGAACCTTGTCTGCCATACCTTGTTGGAGGTAAGGCTATTGGGAGGTGTGGCTGCATGTAAGTAACCTCTCGTCTTTCTTGCAGTGTCTACTTCTGTGGTCCCCTGCTCTTATTCCCCATTGTAACGTGTTAAAACATAGGGCAGCAGACATTATATTCTAGATATCAGATGTGAACTCTGAATGTGACTTAGTATATATAATGCTGTATATATATGTACATGTATTTAGTATGATTGGCCAAGATGCTTAACTGCATAGAGGTGAACCTCACATCTCCTTAGCGCAAGCACTGCACACACTATTGTCAGAGCTAATGGACCAAGCAGTGTGCAAGTTGGTGGTAATACATTTGTGGTAACCTTAAGCCACATGTATATATGGGGGCAGCATGTTATTTTTGCAACTCACATTGATATACAATACATACATCACGCGATATCAGGATTACTAGACTCTTGAGCCTACATGGATAGCGATGCGTGAGTCGAGGAGAAAACTCTTCATTTCTTTCCAATGATGTGATTCCTATTGCTCATATCACATGATTATTAATTCATAACTGGATGCATATGTTTTCAAAAATATATTAACTATAAGACAGACATTTCATCACTATTAATCTTATATACCCCAATGGTGGAGAGTACTTTATAAAAATTCAAAAAGGACCATTACATAATTATAATAGCCCTGACATCGCATTTATGATACCATAGAGAAACGCTGATCACTTAGCTACGATCATTTGCATAGTAATCATGTATATCTACATGCCATAACCAGAAATAACTCAGCCATGGATGATACATATTGTTCAGCCCATAAACAATGTTATACTCAGTTTTAGTATATTTACCAGTCAAACTTTTACTCTCCCCAGCTCTCTTGATATGACAGCAACACCATCTATTCCATTATTACAGTTTTCTGTAAATTAAAGTGATCTGTGTCAACTCAACTTGTAAACAGTATCCATGTAGATATATTTTATACTCTGGCAGCTAGTAGTGAATTAGTGAATTCGTCATCACCACATGTGACCATTGAGGTCACCTCACTCCATGCACCAGGGGAGTTAAGTAGTAGGGGTAGTAGTAAGTAAGGGGAAGAGTAGGGCTAGTGGTAGGTAAGGGGAGGCCACTTCTAAAAAAAAAGTGTAAGTTTTCAGTATTACATGTCCACCCACCCCCCCCCCCCCCCCCCCCTCACTGGCTGGATCGGCTGAAAGTGGACAAGACACCCATAGTCGTATTTGGCTGTCAAATGGCGCCCCCTTATCCTATCCTGGCCCCTCCTTCCAGAAATGCTGGGGGCACCCATGGTAGTAAGTATAAGGGGAGGAGTATGGATAGTAGCAATGCACCTGCACTAACTTCACAAACTGCTGACCTTTTGTGCTAACCATTGGTGGGTTTTGCAAAAGGCATCATTTAGCCCATTTGAAAGTATGCTATTCCTTGCAATTGCCTTTTCGAGGCTACCTTTATTCTCCCTCAGTATGCTTTTTATGATTCATACAGGGAGAAGCTAAAAGGTACAGAAAATGAACACATGCAATAAAATTACAATTACTCACAAAATCATGTATCTACAAAACACCTACATGGAAATCTCTACTTAATAAGCTATATGTTTAAAACTGTTAATTGACCTTGGATGGCAGACTTTTTATTATTGATGACAGGGCAAGGTCACTTACAGTTTTCCCAATTCTGACCTCTAGAGCTATAGTTTACATAGGATAGCCCTAGCGCTTCTGCATGTAACACACACTTGTGCTACTTTTAAAAATACGTTGTAGGGTCTTGTATATAGCCACACATCATGTAAAGAATAGAAAGGTTTTTATGACGTGCATGTATAGATCCCTCTACATGACATTTGTATACATAGGTATGAATGTGACCTCTCAGTCACGTGGATACACAAGGCATCAACTGATGTAAATCTACCCCAAATACTTCATGCGAATTCGAACGTACGTATGAAATAGAATACGTGCCACAATTTCCCTAGAGGTTAATTGTATTAGTTTCGTATACCATGCATGACGTACCACTAATAAAAGTCATTTGGACATGTGTGTGGTTGTGGGCGTACAGCGCGTGCTGAGGCCTATTTTCCCATTATTTTATTCCTTGTGTACTGCCGGATCATATGAACAACCTGGTGTGGGGACAACTTATACTTCCACACTAAATCCTTTTTTTTTTTCCTTGTTGGAGCTCAGATCAGGTGTGAATGCCATTGGTAGGACGCCGAAAACTTGAATAGTCTTTCCGTCTAGATATAGGAAAGTCGACTCTTTGTTTAAAGGGAGGCTGAACTGGTTTTTTTCGTAGTTTTTTTTATTTTTTTTTAAATGGATGTACTCTACCTGATAGGCTTATAGTCCAATTCTTATGCCTTAAACTTGTTTACTTTTAAAGATATAAGCTTACAAAGTTTTGCGTCATAGCGCGTCACTTGGATCCAATTATTAATTAAATGACAGTATTATTGTTTTATTGACTTATAATTACCTGTTGGCGCGGCAGTACGTACAGTACGATCGTATTTACGACTCGCTACGTACGACGGGCCATGAACATACACAAACAGTCGACGTCAAGGACAGTACCAGAGCGACGAACACTGAAACCCTCCACCTGCGCGCACTGTCAGTGTGCGAGTGTGTGTGCGTGTGTGTGTTTGTACGTGTGCGTATGCGTGTGTATGTGTGTACGCGTGCGTATGCGTGTGTATGTGTGTGTGTGTGTGTGTGTGTGTGTGTGTGTGTGTGTGTGTGTGTGTGTGTGTGTGTGTGTGTGTGTGTGTGTGTGTGTGTGTGTGTGTGTATCTATATATGTGCGTGTGCTGCCAGGAGTTGGAGGACGTAATATCACAAGAATCAGGACGGTTTGCCTGTATTTTGGATCACCCTGAGCCACAGTCTGCTTATTTAAAAACGTACCGCGGCTATAGGCCTAGGCCTAGTGCTTCGCGTCACTTTAGCTGGTACCGTGACAGTGAGAGGGGAGACAATTACGTTGCCTCAGCTTAGTCAGCTAGCGCATGCAAAGGTAAAGTCTAGTCTCGCGGGCCACGACGTAATACATTAGAAATTACTCCAATTTATTACGTCATGGCCCGCGGGACTAAAAGGTAAAGTCCAACAGGAAAAGTTAATACGTATGGGTATAGCGAGGGCTCAGCACTATGAACACACGTACGCTATGACATGAGAAGCTCATCCCAAAGCTCACAAGGTTAAGTAGAACAGCACTGCGTAAAGGAATCAGGCTTTGTTAAGCTTGTAAGAGCATCCACTAACGGCACCATTAATTTCTAAAACACGAATAATAGTTTATAATTTAAGCCGTTTTAATAATTAGATCCAAGTGACGCGATGTCACATGACTAATTTCGTATTCAAAAATTGAATATCTCCCAAACAAAGCTTGTAACCCACCTTGCTGGAGCGCTCAGCAAGCTTGCATCCACGAATGTAATATGCAATTTCTTATGAGTATTGGGTCCACCTGACCACATACGTGGTGTCCACTCCTCTAGGTCCGAATCCATTCCAAGCCACCCATGTGAAATTGCCCATTGTACGAATGGCTATGATTTCCTACCTTCCTCCCCTAAATGGCCATGCAGTTGGTCTACACAAAAAAAAATCAGTTTGTATTAACTTTGTAACCACCAGGTATTGCCTTTGTAAGGGCACACCTCCATTCCATCTGAGGCCATGGACACCTCTGCATTATCAAAAATAAGATCTAAAAGCACCATATTGGTATCCTAGACTGATATCATGCTGCCAAAAGGATTAGGAACAGCGGACAAGATAGATTATGGAGTGTGTGCTTTAATTAAATATGTAGGGGTACACACCCATGCTAGGGCATTGTTCACTTTGCAGTCAATTTCTACGTCAACAGCAAACGCTCGTGTCCCCAGACCGACTCGACCAAGTTTGGGGAGGCTATATGGGACATGAGGAACCTCTACCTCCCCAACACCGCCCACTCAGAGAACGTTGTTGAGATGGCGAGGAGTAGGAGTGCTGACTAACATTTTGTAGTCTGCACATAACATTGTACAAGTACCAGCAAAGAATGTCCGACAAGCCATGGTGTGTGTGTGTGTGTGATGGGGAAGTAATTCATCAATCTTGAGAGGCTTTGGATGTATCAGTCTTTGTCAGCAATCTAGTGGAAGACAAGGTGTCACACGTACACCCACAATACATCAGCAAACAATCACACATGTACATGAACATACACGCCCACTCATACATCATACATGAACACCCACACACTTGTTCACCCCCCCCCCCCCACACACACATATGAACACTTACAGTGTACTTCTCCCAGTTCTTGGTTGGATCATACGGTTCCCACCGGCTGGCGGGAAATATGTGTTTGTTGCGCTCATACCAGCTCCTTAGACACACCTTGCCTGCGTGAGACTGTCACCGTGGAGACAAGTGAAGGTGGATGACATTCACCGATACATAGCTAGCTAGTAATGGAGCCCCCTCCACATCCTCTAAGTCCCCAGTCCAGAACTGACCTCGTCCTTCTCCAAGCTGGCATCGTTCACAATCCTGACATCTTCATGCACATCAAAGCTGAAGAGGGGTCCTTTGTTGGAGGGAAAGAACGGATATAGAAGTGGGTAGGAAGATAAAAAGGTCATGCCCCTATTGTCACATGACTACCACGTGACCACCCTCATACATGTACATATAAATAGATAAAGAAGAGGGTAGGAAGATGTATACATTTTCCCCCCTATAGTCACATGACTATCACGTGACCACCATCATACACTCACCACTCTTCCCTCTGGCTTTGGTGACTATGAAGTCGTAGAAGGTATGGTGCTGTGGTGGGGGCAGGACACGGTGAAGGTCACAGCCAAAGGAAGCACCAATGGCAGGTACCTGGGGGATGATCAGGTCTTCCTTCACGTAGATCAGGCTGTCAGGACCAGCTGCCCTGTAGTGTAAGGGTGACAAGGAAAATAAAACTGTTGAACCACAAAATTTATACATTTTGCTGCTTAAAACAGTACAGTAGGGTCATTTCAAAACAAGTGGGCAAGGGTTTTGCACCAGATGTTCAAATCTTGATGCAACTTCTCATATTTATTTGTGCACACATGCTTCTGACTTACACATACAATTTTTTCGTATTAATGATTAACGAAATGGAATATATCGAATTATCCCTTGATAATCCAGCATACAATGTACACGAGGCAAATTGACTCAAATCAATATTGGTAAAAAGTTCTGCAATTCTTTACTGAACTTTTACCCATATACATATGAGTTGCTTGCGACAAGTTGCCCTAAAGTCACCTGGGCCTTTACATATGTGCACACCTCTCATATGTGCACACACCTCTCATATGTGCACACCTCTCATATGTGCATGCACACACCTCTCATATGTGCACACACCTCTCATATGTGCACACCTCTCATATGTGCACACCTCTCATATGTGTGCACACACCTCTCATGTAGATTGGAAACTGCGCTTTGCTAATGGCTACTCCCTAACATTGCACGTTCGAACCAAATATAAATATGACTGAACTGAACATATTGATAGTAGAAAAGTAGCTAATGGAGTAATGTCAAATACAATGTTGCACCAGGAGGTCCCCACGCTCCAACCACAAACCCCTTCCTACCTCAGCTCAGAGAAGTCCTTTCTCAAACTCTCCAGACACTTCTGAAGGAACTGTCGTATAGTATCTCCTTTCTTCATCTAACACAGCACACAGTTTGTACATGTACGCACATGTGTAGGTTTGAAACATTAACTGCAACGCACACACAGTAACTGTAAATATCACACAATGCTAATATCATGTGATGCTAATATCATGTGATGCTAATATCACATGACGTCAAAGGTTAATATCAAACGACAATTAATAGCTCCATCCTGGCCACACCCTCTCACCTGCGTATGCTTGCGGTGACCAGAGCCATCCCAGTAACTGTACGTTATGTCAATGTCCTCATCTGTAAACATGGTACAAGGTTATGTGGCCTTATGGGGGCAACCATAAACACTAACATGGTACACACACATGACAGCACACACTCACAATATGCACTCCCACATCCTAAATAATGCACACTTCACATTGTGCATTCTTCAGCACTGATTATTATAGTTATTCATATGTGGGGCACCCCTAATTACCTCATACATCTGTATTGGTACTAAACCACAATCAACACACAGACAAAACATCCATGCATCAACAAACACACTCCTACACACATGCATGTGTGTCTAGTGCACAGTACAGGCTAGCCTTGTCCCCAGGCCAGATTTTTATTTTAAAGTTACGGGGCGCTGCGCTAGTTTGTCCCAGAATACCTGGGGTAACCGTAATTTCCTTTTGGAAACCATTCTGTATACTCGTCTGATTTCGCGATGGCGTATTCTGTTGAGTTCCAAGAAGTATACGGAATGTTTTCCAAAAGGAAATTACGGCTCCCCAGGTATTCTGGGACAAACTAGCGCATGCGCGCTAGGACCCTGGCAGTGTCTACTAGGCCCTGTTTTTCACTCCCGTAACTTTAATAAAACAGGGCCTGGGGACGAGGCTAAGTACAGGCATGCCCATACCCTCACTCCACATACACTACACTATACTCCATATGGCCACATATAAATACTTAAACCCCTGGAGTCACCCTTGCCAGTCACGTCAAAAGTAGAGCGCATGTGTACATGTACTGTATATGTACTGTCAGAAGTGACAATACATTTTGATTAACAGGGGCAAAAGAATATTTTATTATATTTGATTCTCCATCGTCAGTCAGTCAAGGATGATGTGGACCTCTGGCACTTTACGAGTCACATAACCACACCCCTAAACATGCAGTGTCACGCCTACCCCGCCCCAGACCCGTGCCAAAAGTATTAGCACTGGGCTTTGGACGTTACCCCCACAATACTGTTATCAGGATAGAGGAAGTCAAGTATGCAAACTATATGCATACAACACATGCACAATCCACATGCACACACACTCCACATGCACACTCAACATGCACTCTCCACATGCACACATTCAACATGCACACTCCACATGCACACACTCAACATGCACACTCCACATGCACACACTCAACATGCACACTCCACATGCACACACTCCACTGCACACATTCCACATGCACACTCCACATGCACACACTCCACATGCACACTCCACACACACCACATGCACACACACTCATTACGCACACAAACTCACTCTTTATCTTCTCTTGCTTTTCCAACCACTCATTCCTCAGGCGCTCCCTCTCTTGTTGTTCTTCTTCCTGTAGAGGAGATCTAACAGCACAGGTCACCGCAAGGGGGCAAGGGGCGTGGCCACACTGACCTCCCGCTCCCTATCAGGGAGGAATGAGGTGTCCACAGTGGGGTTCTTGATCATCTTCTTCTTCTTGGGTGCTGGAGGAGAGGCTGGGGAAGAGGGGGAAGCACCTGCATGGGTGCACTACCACCACCTTGTACCCTCACCACCTTGTACCTTATCTTCTACCTTGTATCCTACCCCACCTTGTACCCTCACCTTCCTTATCCTTCTGCTCATCACCCTCCCTTTTCCATCCTCCCCCATCCTCCTCCTCGTCCCCATCAAAGTCGAAGGACAACACACCGCCACCTCGAGCTTCCTTCTTTGCCAGCTTCCTCTCCTCCTCACTGCAGTCAACACACACACACACACGCACACACACACAAACACACACACCACACACACACACACACACACACACACACACACACACACACACACACACACACACACACAGCATTCCAGACGTAAAAAAACAAAAGAATACTCAGGTGAACTGCCAAGTAACGTAGAGGTAAGTACTTCTTGGAAGCTAATACATGTACGTCGTATAGATAAATGTAAGACATTTAACTGCATTCAAAAAGTACGTTACGCGGGTAGGGGAGGAAGAATAACAAGTTTGTCAATACATTCACTATAAGTATGCTTAGGGCTATAAAATACCATAACTTTTGAACGCTTCTCTAGATATGGGGTTATGGGTGGCAGAACTAAGCTGGTTTTGCTATCTGATATGGTCATTACTTATCGCTACGTACAGTATTAACTGGAGGTCCATATAATGCACACCTTTTAGCTGCAGCCAGGGCAGCCGCCAGCTGCCTCTCCCGTTCCTTCACCAAGTTTTCCC
The DNA here is from genome assembly GCA_949361645.1 of Spongilla lacustris. Lineage (NCBI taxonomy): Eukaryota > Metazoa > Porifera > Demospongiae > Spongillida > Spongillidae > Spongilla > Spongilla lacustris. The sequence goes on from OX442415.1 coordinate 9,784,526, forward strand.
TTTTCTCCTTCATCTGCTCAAGAGTCACGAGCCCTTTATTAGTTTATACAGAACGCAAATTGAAAAAGCCCGCGCTTTCGAAGAGCGCGGCCCACCTATTGTGCTGGACTTCAGCTGCTCTTCCACCATGTCGAAACTCGTAGCAAACTTATCTGTGACCTCGAAGGTGGACTTTATGGCGTGTTCCTGTAGCAACATACATGAAGATTTAAAGGACAAAGATTTTTTTTTTCTTCAGGGATCTCAACCTCCGATATTTTCTGCTTCATCTTCTCCAGTTCTTGCCGCTGCTGCTCCCTCTTCTTCATAAGGTTCATTGCCCTCGCTCCTTCCGATGCTGCGCCCTTGTACTGAGCCATGTTACGTCCTCCTATTACTGAGCTTACTGAAAAATTATGGGAAAATATTTTGCTCTTGATTTCCGTATAATTAAAATAAGCTTATCGTCGAAATATTAATAAATCAATAACATCTCATTGAGTGGGCGTTAGTTTGTTTTGTGCATGGCGGGCGTCGTTTCTGGTGATGGAAACGGTTGTTTCCAGATCTAATAACCTGCAACTAGCAGTCGCTCATCAAAGCACGCTAGCAAGGCTACCAAGTTGGCATACATGCATGGATAGAGCTGAAAAAGCGAAAGACTCCCCATACTTTGTATCCTAGTCGGTGAGGTAAGGTGCATCTAGTTCATTGGCAGAAATTCCTTATAAACCTGACCTGCTCCTCCGATACACCTTGCATTTCTGCAAACGATTCACATTGCTTGATGGGGTTGCCTCAAGGAGTCTTTCGCTTTTTCAGCTCTACCAATACCAACTTGGCAGCCTTGCTAGCGTGCCTTGATGAGCGACTGCTAGTTGCATGCAAGTTCTTCAGAGAGGGATCTGGAAACAACCGTTTCCATCGTCAGAAATTAAACAACGCCCACCAAAACCAATGAAACAAAACAAAACAATGCCCACGCAATGAGATGTTATGAGATTTCAAATTGTCGAAGTCACTAAGCCACTTGTGTTAGCGAGCCCATTTTCTACGCGACCTCACGTGTTACAGACCTCTGGTTGAGCGAATTCGATAGAACAACGACCTCACAATAGACTCAGAGTGCTAACAAATGTGCTGGAGGAAAATTTTGACCTAACATAAAAGGACCTAGAAATTGTGGTATTTTGTGAATATAACCACAACCGTTAATCGAATGTTGGATGCGTCAAGACTAAAAAAAGTTGGAAACACAAACGTACTAGTTATATACCCAATTTCATTGACAGTAAATCATTCTAAACTCAGGCAGAAAATTGACAAACAAGTCGATTTGGAGAGGGGTAACTAAAAACCTTATTAAATAAACACTAATATCACATGCTTTTTCAAGTGTATATTGCCAACTACTTTTGCAATGGATGTATGTAATTATTTTAATCTTAGCCAATATCAGTACAGAAATTTTTTTTTAGCTACAAGATGAAACTTTAAAAAAGAAAAAAAAATTATATGGCCAAGTATGGTGTTCTCCACTTGTTCATATCGTATGACGTAATGTAATAAATCATTTGCCACCATCAATCTTTATAATTAGAACCAAAGTGTTAGAACCATGACTGAAGCTTGAGGACAGGATTAATTATTAGCGAGTACGAGATCTATTCAAACATCATGTATTTACACATGTTTCTTGCAAATTTAAAATAGTATCCGGCATACGTGATTAAGATATATTTATAGCATAATGCTAAAATAAGAAAATGTTCATTTAAGGGCGTACACAATTGTGCTCTTTCCGGAAGTCTTTTAAGACTCGAAGATAAACTCAGATTGATGAGTCACTGTTGTAGGTGTTACAAAGGCGATTGCAGCGCGTGTGTTTGTGCTACGAACAGGACAAAATGTATTTCGTGTCGTTCCAGTAACTGCAGAAACTCGACCTCTCGGGATAGCACCAGTTTTCCCAAAACGATCCAAGCTACTTGTACAGCTGAAGAACCAAAAAATGATAAAACGGTAATCGTAGGTAACTGCTGCAGGTGTTACAAAGGCGATTGCAGCGCGTGTGTTTGTGCTACGAACGGGACCAAATGTATTTCGTGTCGTTCCAGTAATTGTAGAAACTCGACCTCTCGGGATAGCACAAGTTTTCCCAAAACGATCCAAGCTACTTGTACAGCTGTAGAACCAAAAAATGATAAAACGGTAATCGTGAGTCACTGTTGCAGGTGTTACAAAGGCGATTGCAGCGCGTGTGTTTGTGCTACGAACGGGACCAAATGTATTTCGTGCCGCTCCAGTAACTGCAGAAACGCCAGTCCACAAACTATGATAGTTAAGAAAGAGAAACTCGAAACAACGAAGGAATTTCAAGAAACTGTCAAGATCTTAGCGACTCCTAAGGATGGACCGACAGGATCATCAAAATCTAGTTTTGGTATAGTTAGCTGGAATATACAGGGTCCAGGCCATGCGGCAAGAAGAGAAGCTGTAGTTAGCGCGACCTTAAAGGGGATGAATTTGGATATCCTTTGCCTGCAGGAAAATACGGTCAAATATGGAGGTCGCGGTGGAGCAACTATAGCAAGTGAAAATTTTAGAAGGCGTATTCCAATCACGGAAAATGGACACGGATGCGCACAGGTTACAGAAGACACAGGTTCACTGCATAACCAAGTGCTATACGACAGGAGCATGTTTTGTGAAACAGAGTGTTTCAATGCGACACTTGAACAAGCCTATGAGTTGATGAACGATGAAAAGAAAATAATTGATTGGATTGAAATGGGTGGGGATGACAGGAAGCAGAAGTTTACTCAAAACAAGATCCCTACCTCTGAAGTAGTAAATGGCTGCAGAGTTTCCATTGCGAATGAGGAACAGATAACAAAACTGATCGATGACCTTCACATGCAGATCGCTCAGTATGGTTATAATGTATGTAGAAACCACTTTGTCCGAAGGGATGAATCAGTAACTAAGGATGCAAAACAGCTGTTGGTGGGAAGGGCTGCAATGGTTTTCCTTAAAGGTCAAGATACTACTCTTCTTGTGATTTCATTTCACAGCTACCATCCCACGAAAAATCCAGAAGGATTGAACTACCTGCTATTCAATTTAGTAGAAAAGCTCTTCTGGTGCACTCCTCCAATACCAGTTCTGATATGTGGAGACTTTAATGAAGACATCACGAGGAGCAATGATCCTATGGTCCGGGAGTTTATTAAAAATTACACGGTTCCTGAATACTATCCTAGACCTCTCAGAGGAGGCCTAGGTAGTATTGATTACATCATCCTTAGGAACACAGGATTGAGCACATGTAAACTAAAGGTGGAGGCTATCGACATGGTGATACCTGAAGAACTGGGCAATCAGAGTGCCATAGAGTATTGCAAGATGGTCTCCAACCACAGCCCTCTTCTGGCTAATCTAGAGATATAATTTCAGTATAGAAAGTAATAATAATAATATATTACTTCATTTGTTTATTAGTTAATGATCCATGCATACAGTGTTCAACTAAGATGTTATCAATTACTATGCACTCATGTTGCAGATTATGCATGGTTGCTTTGGCAAACACATGTCCCTTATTTATTTATAGTACATGGAATAACAATTAATTAAAGGCTGAAACTGTAATAGGCCTTACTTCATTTCTAGCTATGCATAGGTCAGTGTGTATTGCTTGCAAGCCCTTAGGAGCACTTTTATGTATTCATAACATGTTTGAAACTGTGGGTGTTTTGAGAATGGAACCATGCACTAATACATCACTCATCACTTAGAATAAGATTACGTCAGAACGTTGCATCTGACATGCAAGGGACAGAGGTGTTGTTCATGAAGTTGTTGAGCATGAAGTACAGAATCATGATAGATGCAAATATTATGGTCCAATATGGAGGAAGTACTGGTTCAACTACATGTATGGTATGTCACTACAATCACGAAATATGACCTTGTCATGCAACATGGCTATATTATCTTTAGTATGTATTCATCCATTGGTTAATGGACAGCTGTTACATTGAAACAGATAATATTTGAAAGCCACTAAGAACCATCCAATGGAATGTGGAACTGTAAGCAGAACGGGATGGCCAACCATCAGACTCATCTGAGTCAGAGGTGGTACCAGTCCAGAGGTCTCCACCAAAGTCCGCTGGAGCTATGGATCAAATCCAGTACTCAATGAGCCCCAGCCCTAAGGTGAACGCCAATCCACCAGAAGCAGGGAAAGAAACAAGCTGAAATCTGTCTCTCGGACAGGAAGTGAACTGGGACTTCTGGCTAGTCCCACTGTGACAACTACTAGAAGGGGCAGGATCATTCATTGGCCTAGCAGGTTTAAGGATTCCGCAGTTTGAAAGAAACAACAAAAAGGGAATGTAGCAGAAACTTTCAGTGACGAGAATTTAGCACAGCACCAAAGATTAGTCGATCAACTTGCACTTACAGATTAGTTTTGAAATACAAAAGTTTTGGTCCTAGCTTTAGTGTGCCTGAAGTAGTAACAGTTTTCCATAAGCTTTGTCATAGATTTTCTGTGCTGAGTCTTGTTCCTCATTATTAAACAATGTGGGCATGTTGTATTTGGCCATTATCTCTAATTGCAGGACCATGCATGTGCAATTCAGTGATAAATGTAGCCATTCACTGTACTGGAAGCATGATTGTAGGTGTAGTGTAAACATAGTGTGCATAGACATTTACAACATCATGCTCAAAAACAGTGTCGAATTTGAATTGGTGTGTATTCAGCATGAAAGTGTACTCTAAACAGATGAACTCCCTAATTTAAAAGACAATTAATCCCCTCCACTCATTTTCAACAACCGAAGGATGATAGTTTTGTGTAGTTAGGGATCCGGCTCCATTTTGAAATACTATATTTAGTTGCAAGACAGTTTTAAAAATCCTGGAGTTATAAAAGTCTTTATCCTGTATCAGATAGTTATTAAAGAAATGGATTGTCACGGAAAAAAAAAAAAAGACATACTGTACTGTCAAATGGTATAAATCGATTACAATTTTATTAACAGCACAGTCTGCACCAGAGCAAGACTCAGAGCAGTATCAGCCAGTAATGCTAATGCCTGGTTGAGAGCTATACCTTCAATACACAATGGCTTAGCTTTGGAACCTCAAGAGATGCAAGTCCTACTAAAATGGTGGCCAGGTCTACCTATTTCCTCAACTGACATTAAATGTCCTCTCTGCTCAAGTGCCCTTGATCCAGATTGCCACCACACCCTAAGCTTACATGTCGTTCTGGAGGTGATGTCATTGCATGGCATGATAAATTGAGAGACATGTGCTCCAAATCGTGCTTATCTCCTCAACTAGGTCCAGGCTTAGACTTCTCTAGGCCAGCTGATGTGCTGGTGTCAAACTGGTCCCTGCAGCTTTTGGCCTGAAAGTCATCCATCCGCTTAAAACATACTTGATTCTGGAAGCGAGCTTGGCTTCAAGCAACTCTGAAGAGGCCAGGCCGTTGATGAGATAGGAAAAAAATGCCAAGAATGATCAAATGTGTGCAAGGTTGGCCGGCTGGACATGCATTCCATTAGTGGTGGAGGTTTATGGTCGTTGGGGATGTGAAGCTCAAGAATGCTTGAGTAAGAGGCTAGCCATGCGAGTGGGAGTAACCAAATGTACTGCCTGCTGGCTGTCACACTGATGAGACAGAATACAAGAGCCATTCTACTCGATTGTGCCTGTACACCCCTTCATGATTGTTAAACTTAACTGTGTTAATTTATAATAATTGTAATTATATTGTAGTCTAGATTGTTGCCTACCTGGCTCAATTCAAAGTAACTACTACATTATGAGCCTAACCAGAGAACCAAGGGTGTTGAAACCCTATATTGCTTTAGTTGCATCGAGATCAACACATGAGCATGGCCATCTGTGACAACTGTATGAAAACAAACTACTAAATAAGGAATATTAACAGCATAAATTGTGTAGTATGATTTTGTGATGACTAACGGTAGGCCTATACAGCCTTGGAATTACTAACATAAGCTTTCCATACATTTGGTATGTCTTTGTGGCTACAAGTCCTTTTTTTTTGCAAAATGGGGGGTTGTATCCGAAAAAAGGGACTTAACAGATGTTATTACTTCATTTATAAGAGTATAACTTCTTACTGACTTGACATTGGACCACTCGTCGTGGATTGATAATGATATTGCATTTGACACTCGTTTCAGGAAAGATTGCATTATGTCCCTTACATGGTTGAACATGATGTGTTCTTATTACTTGAATACCATATGGCATTCAGAAAAAACAGTTGGTAGTGGATCAACATATCTTTCATACAACCAGGGTTAGACTATTGCAAAGGTCAGTGGATGCAAGCTCAAAGGATGTGGGCACAATTGTCTCCAACCTGGCATTTGAGTGAATGGATTGAAGCCACATCTAAAGACTCATTGACTTGGCAGATTGGGAGTACATGTAGGAGAACATCTGGTGGATGAATAAGTTGACCAATAGGGTGCTTGTTTATTAGCTGATCATGCATAGTCAGACCAGTTGGTAATCTAGTATAAAGGGGCAGAATGCGTCTGATACATTCACCTTAACCTTTCCCTGAAACATGAATTTGGTGATAGGATGAGTGATTTTATCATGGTAGGTGTATCCTTGTTTTGGAGCACGAGAAGTTGATGTTGGAGAACTCAAGTTATCTGTCACCACCAAGGTGCCACATTTCAAGATGTCTCTGTACATAAACACTCAATACCATCTTTAGATTTTGAAGTTGAGTATGGTTTCAAAAGAGGAAGTGGTGGCACAATATTGCATTGCAGCCTTTAATGCAATTGATTCAAGTCTTGTATATGTCCCTCTCCATAAGCACGAAAAAGTACAGAGAGTTATTGGGTAAACTGATGGACAGCTGGGGGTAGGGAGAAATTATTTATTTTTCCAATGAACAAATTCTGCATAAGCAACAGTTACAGAATTAATGAAATCACCACTGCATGTCAACAGTGTCACTCTTAAAAAACGTTACATTTAGGAGAAAATGAAACAATCAAAGGTGTAAAGGCGGGGGAATTTGAGGGTGGAGTAGTAGGCTGCATTTGGTCACAAAGTCATAAAACCACTGACACTTAGAAAGCTCGAGCCGTTATTCCGGCTACTTTTTCTCATGGATCTGATAAGATATGATGCACTCCGATAAGAGGTTTAGTTTCTTCAGGCATTGATATAGAAATTTAGGGATAGGTGGATTTGTGGCTGAACCCATGGCATATCAGAAGAAGGGGGGGGGGGGGGGGGGGGGGGGGGGAAGATTTTACTGAAGGTAGAAGTCTTTTGCCTGAAAAAAAGCATTGATCCGGAACTGGCTAATGGATGCTCACATGCATACCTGATTGAAGTTTTGCTTGTCATACACCTTATGAATAAACAGTGGGACAATGTTTGAAAAAAGATTATTGGCAGGGAGATTATTTTACCTGTAGGTGCTGTGGTGTAAGATTTTAAGTCTTGTCCTTCTGTACATCGATGAATATAGGACTTTTGGTTTGCATTATTTATCCACACTTTGGGACAAACCTGTAATTATATTATACAGGTACCGGTATATCAGTTATGCAATATGAAGTCATTATCGCAAACCAAAAGTCCATATGCCTTTAACATACAGACAAAGGACAAGGATTAAAAAAAACCTCATTCTTCCAATAATTGCAAGTTGATGTTGGATTTTTTTTTGACTGGGAATTTGTGACACTCAAAGGTACAATGATCACAGCAACCATCAGTACCTGGCCTACCAGTAACTGTTGTCCCAATTTGTGGGGGATGATCTTCTAGATCTCAATTACCAGTGTACAAACAACCACCTATGAACTTTATAGCTTTTTAGGAACTGTCAATGGAACAACATCACATTATTTAGGGGGTGCTGCCGAGTTGGATTTGTGTCAGTTATGAACCAAAAGCTTTATCTGTTTTATAATTTATGTTAAGGGAAAGTCAATTTATGCTTAACACTAATTTCAATCTTTAGCAAATCCAGTTAGTTTTGTTACGGTGCTGAATAATAGCCTACAACAAATCGGCTTTGGAAGCCATAGAATGGGATCCTTTCTGCATGTAGCTTATGGTGAGTTGTCCAGGAACCAGCCACTGAAGAGAGTAAACACACACTGTATACGAGCCCACCAGGCCCCATCATTATGTCATGGTACTCCCAGACGTTAGATAAAAATGAGTGAAACAAAAAAAGCTTAAAAGACATTGATTAACTAAAAGTACAGAAAAAAGGCCGGTCCTCCAGCAAGAATACCTTTTTTTTTAACTGGTGGCAATTCAAGGAAGTTGCAATTGCGACTGGAGACTGTAGCCTTTTTTTGACAAAACCTTGCCTGTGGTGTTACTTTTCATTCTTCTACCGCCGCGGCGCAATTATATTTATTCGTAGTACGCGGGTTAACGCTTACACCACGATACATGTATAGAGCCTGGATCTTTCATGGCGCCTGGGTTTAAATTGTGTGCATACATGCATCTAAAAATTGCTTCACACATGTACTTTACTGTGAAAAATGTTGTATGATTAATTTTGTGTATGTCACGATCAGTGCTCGGTTTACTGTAACAGTTTAAATGTTGTATCAACGTGTATGGGCTTATGCTCGGTTTACTGTGGAAATGTTGTATGTTGCCGGTGTATGCTCGAAATGTTGTATGTTGTGTGTGCTCGGTTTACCGTGGAAATGTTGTATGTTGTGTGTGCTTGGTTTACTGTGGAAATGTTGTATGTTGTGTGTGCTTGGTTTACTGTGGAAATGTTGTATGGGCTTACGCTATACTGTAGAAATTTTGTACCAACTTGTACGGGTTTATGCTAGTGGAAATTTTGTATCAACTTGTACGGGCTAGATTTACTGTGGAAATGTTGTATGAGCTTATGCTCGGTTTTAGGGGGGTTTTGGTAAATGGTGTTCCTGGCACAAGTATATATAAATGTCCGTTTTAAAAATAATCTATACGTCTTTATGCATGACGCTCTGAACTATACATATACATTTGCAAAAAGTGTGAGAGGGTGCGTGTGTGTGTGTGTGGATGGGGGGGGTCCGCGCAACACGCAAACCTCTATATGGATACGCTCCTGTAATGCACAGCCGTTCGTTGCTCTGCATGATGTCACAGCATGTGCTAGAAACGACTTGTATTCAAACATGTAGTTTGCGAAAATTCCCTCAACTTAGGTAATTAGGTTCATTTTGGCCACTTGCATGTACAGTTGCTGTAAATAAATAATATTTGCTTGGGTGCGTGGACAACGATCTCATACATGCACGAGCTATAATACACCAGCTGTATATCAGTTTCTCCACTATCCCGGCCGGGCCATCACGCGAAAGATAGCTATACTAATAATGCATGATGATATACCGCGAGCAAGCTATAGGACGGTCAAAGCAGTGCATGCACATGCACTGCGCATGGTAACGCGCATGTGCACAGCTATAACTCATGATCCTTTCAAAATTTATATATACTCAAAGAAGACTTCTACTACTTGTATGAAGGAAAATGGGTCGCATAGTATGAGAAACGCATGATTGTTCTCTTCAGATCAAGCTACTAACTGCATGTCTTGTGGCCTGAGAAATCATTTCGCCGTCTTAAAGGTCTTATACTTCGATAGCAACAAAGAACTATACATGTACACAATCCGTTTCTTGCATGGTACGCGGGGTCAAGCTATACGTACAAGTTAAAAAAGAAAAAAAAAAATGATATCCACAATTCCTATGCATGCATGTATAAAATCTATACTAAATTATATAGTGCATGCTTCACAGATACGTACGTTTATTTAGTACTTACATTGTATTGGGGGGGGGGGGGGGGGGGGGGGGGGGGGAATTAACAATGGTGTTGGCAGAAAACAGCAAGCATGCATGTGAATGTTCATGCATGGTATCACTGGTTTTGACCACATCCCTTCCTGGCAAAAGTGCTATCCGTGCAATGATTGTCCTCCATTTTGTTCCACTTAATTATTGCAGAATTATTAACCCTTTTGAGATCCATTCAAAAGCGTAGGTTATTTGCTTTGCATCATAGTTCGGAGGGTCGTTTTCATCCTTCTGTTTTGATTTCATTTAAAAACTCACTTTTCCAGATCCCATTGATTAACTAACTACATGTAGTCAAAAATGTATTATAACTTTACCCTTTACCGTGCAAAAACCCCTAGATCGGGATATAGCGGACATCAATGCTATCAATATAGTGTATAACTTTGTATTCAAAAAAAAAAATCTGACAGTGTTTTTTTAAAAAGGGCTACATGTTGTATACACTAGCCAATAAGCGTGTGTAACACTGCGTATTGAGACATTATACACACGTATACGCAATAACGTCTACATACAGGCTGTTATACAGTAGTGCATGTATAGCAATACCTTTATCATAGTATGACGATGCGAAGGTACTCTTTTTTTCGCCCGGATTTCGATAGGCCGTACATGTAGAGTGGGTTTCATTGTATGACATCAGTATGCCGCATGTTCAAGGATAATTACTCCTCATACTATAAGAGTGTAAAACGAAGCACAATTAAACTGGCTGACCGTCCAGGAAGCTGAGGCTTTCACATTGTTGCTGTTTTAATATTAATAGCATGCCTTAATTAATGTATTTATGTTGTAATTAAAGTAAGGGTATTGAGCAAAATGAACTATTAGCCTGCATGCCTTTACTGAAACATCCATCCTGATACATGTATGTTACATGTATGTGTTGCAAAAGTTATGTGCATCGGATGTATAAGAGAACCGGCATATTTACGCGGACGCACGTTATAATCAGTACTTGCAAAACGTCCGGGGGGACAAATTTAAGCCGGGGGGGGACATTGCACACTACGACACCGGAACAGCGTACGGCGAATCAAGCACTCGGCTGTGCGATGAGGTGTTTGCTCGTGGAAAGGAAGCAATCAAGAAAGAGTTTGCCGCATCAGCGGAATCATGCATACCACTAATCAAGTACATTATTATTAAATGCACATGTGTGCTCTGAGCGAAATTGACTGTTTTAATTTCTTTGATTTTAGTTAATTGATTATTAAGTTAATATTTAGTTTGTTTACATTAACATTTAAGCGCGTGTTATTAGAGCATTCAGCAACAGTTTTCAGTTGATTAACTGTTTGCGGTTAATTTATAAACAATTTTCCTTGGTTGAGAAACAAAGTTTTAAACCAATTCAAAAAAATCGAAATAGTGTCCATGTATATGCATACATGATGCACTGTGTATATATAATTTGAAGCGCCACTGTATTTTCTCAAATATAGCTCGCGCGGGCATGCATGCATGGATACATCTGTAAATTTGCGCAATTTAGAAATTTCGAGTTGTTTACATTTGGATGGCAATTTCGAAACTGATTACAACATGTAATTCCGCGAAATCGCATAACTTCCACGCATTCGCACTTTCAAAAACTGTGCACGTACATGTATTATAAAGGTCAGCTTCATCGAGTATGGACGAGTGTGAGCGATATATAAGTAAGACTATAATTTCTATAGACTCATGCAGAAAGGACAACAAATGGAATCAATTATGGCCGGAAGCATCAACAGCATCTTACAGCTCATGCACAATTCAAATTCTAAAGCTTTGAAGATCACATCTTTGGAGCAAATCAGAACAAATGCAAAAGCATGCATGCAGTTGCACAATATGCAGGATAGTTGTGCATGCATGACGTATACAAGTATTGCGCGTGCTCAATAAAGTGTGAACACGCCGATCATGGATAAAAGCGCCAGCTGCAACATCAGTCTAGCTTTGAAGAGTATGTAGATTCCTTGTTTCCCATTGGAGGGAAGCGTTCCAGGAGTGCTGTGATACGGCAGGATTCTGTCAAACGAATCGTCGATCACTTGAAGATCATGTGCATGGTGAGGAAGCGGCCGCTGAATCGCCCTTCAGAGAGAGAGAGAGAGAGAGGGGGGGGGGGGGGGTTGGCAAGGAAGCTGCAATTGTGACTGGAGACCTTAGCCTTTTTTTATGACGAAGGCTTGCCTGTGGTGTTTCTTGTCATTCGTCTACAGCCGGTGTCGTAGTGCACAATGTCCCCCCTAAAATTTGTCCCCCCGGACGTTTTGCACTAGTGTATACAATGTCCCCCCGGATATTCTGCACTAGTGTACAATGTCCCCCCAGACAATCTACACTAGGGCAAACTGTCCCCCTCCAGGGTAAAATGTCCCCCCTCATAACATTTTATTTCATCTATGACAATGCTAGGAAATGTTTACGGCAGTACACGGGATCGCGTTGACGCCATGCATTACTCAGTAGCTGCATGTCGTTCCGCCGCTTGAAATACTCATTGTAACCAATACTGACACACATACACAAACATTTAGAATTTTAGTATTAAATTCCTTAACGAATACACAGCTCTTATCCTTTCCGTGTCGTCAAAGCACTCATTGAAACCAATATTCACACACATATATACATTATTAAAATTCCTTAAGGAGTGGTGATTGATATACTTCATGGCTGAAATCTCATCAGTATTAGAGATTGAAATATATTGAGATCAATAGGATCATAGCCCGAAAATTAATGTCACATAAACACAGCTCCACACTGCGTGCACCGCCTGACATATCTCAGGAAAGGCTATTCCCATCGTCAGTTCTTCTGTTGCGTTATAGTACAACCGATCAGTCGGGTACCCAGACTAAAACCCATCCTAAATAGCGTAAAAACCATGCATCCTGCGTCCAGGGTGGGAATATTGTAAAAACCTTACTTGGAGGGGTTTTGTCGAATGTTGACGTATTAATTGAATTTTCATTGCTTCAACATTCGACAGAACTATAGGGTAGAACCACATGTATTCCCATCCTGGACGCACAATCCGCGGGCAGGATGGTTTTTACGCTATATAGGGACGGGTCTTTGTTACAAACCAACCTGTTGGACGTTTATAACTGCCTTTGTTATCCTATAGGTAGGACATTGCGCCCTAGTGTGGAGTGTCCGGGGGGGGGGGGGGGGGGGGGGACATTTTACCCTAGTGGGGGACAGTTTGCCCTAGTGCAGAATGTCCGGGGTGACATTCTGCACGGGGGGACAATCCGCCCTCCCACAACCAGTGTCACAGGCATACGGGTCACCCCCCCCCCCCCCCCCTTCCCAATTTTGGGTCCGGGGGGACCCATATGTCTAGGCAAATGAGTTCCCACCCCCCGGACCCAAATGCCTAGGCAATAGGGTCCGGATAATTATTTGTACATCCTGCAGGCATCTTGGTCCGGGTATAGGGGGCGGAGGGGGGGGACCGAGTTTCCCGCTGATGCGTTTTATTTACTGGCACGGCCGGTTTTGATACGATACACATATATTTATTATACTTTTTCGACGGTAAGTTAGCGTCCGTCAGCCGTAACACTTTGTAATACAATAAAATTTAAATAAAAAATAAAAAAAACTAGTTGAGCATAAACAAACAATGAATGGGTCATGTTCAAGTAGTACATGCACAACGGTTTCTTCGTAGCATCAGGACTTAATGATCGACCTGTCGATCCCAACTGATCAATTTTGAGACACGCTAGGAAACTTTCTTCACTGCATGTGCTCAGCCGGGTAATATATACATCTGTCATTTGCATCCAGGGCTCCGGAGGAAACGTAGATCAACCAGGCCTAGGGGGAGGGGGGAGGGGGCCCTTTTCAGAACAAAATCAGCGCTTCCGACAGCACTATAATAAGTAGGCCTACACGTGTACGCAGTTTTGAATTTGAAGTGACAAGCACGGACCCAGTTGCCTAGGCATAGGACCCAAAATAGGGGACGGGGGGGGGCCCACATGCCTGCATGTGATACCGGCGCTGCATGCACATTCGTATATTACGTGGTATAACGTCATAACGATTACACCCCGACTGTTACATGTACATTCTGAGAGATCTTTCACGCATGACGCCTGGGTTTAAATTGTGTGCATGCATACTTCTATAAATTGCTTTACACATGTATTGGTGCTCGATTTACTGTCAGTGTAACTGTTGTATACGGGCTTATGCTCGGTTTACTGTGGAACTGTTGTATGTCGTATCAACTTGTATATGCATGGCTTTACTGTCAGCGGAAATGTTTTATGTTGTGTGTGCTTGGTTTACTGTGGAAATGTTGTATGTTGTGTGTGCTTAATTGGTTTACTGTGGAAATGTTGTATGTTGTGTGTGCTTGGTTTACTGTGGAAGTGTTGTATGTTGTATGTTGTGTGTGCTTAATTGGTTTACTGTGGAAAATAATGTTGTATGTTGTGTGTGCTCGGTCTATTGTGGAAATGTATATATATATATATGTATGCATATACATGGACACTATTTCATTCTCATGCACGTACACATTGCGCCAATTGTTATGTGAAGGCCGGTACATATGCATAAGCAAAGATGAAAATTGGCATAAGGTTTTACTGTATCATCACAAGGCATGCAACTCCACAGCTGTACGTATAAGGACTTAAACAATAGAAATAATTCACACAAATAGTTTACACAAAACAATAATGAACATGAATGATTTTGCCTTCCAAGTTCTATACAACACTGCATGCATGGGGTATAACACAATGCAATATCCACCAGAAGTAAACGCCAATAGGCTAGTATGACCTGTTCACTACTTTTGCTGCCTACTCAATGAGTCCTAGCTGGAACGTATTCAACGTATACATGTTTCTGCCTTCACTCGTCACGATGCAGGAAGGACAATAATTTTACTAATTTATGCTGTCACTAGACGGATGACGTAATTGAAACTTATATCCCGCGCTGTGCACTCGGTCTCTGACAATCGGACTCTACGCAACTTCGTACAATTGTACGCAATTTCGTACAATTGCGCTATACGCGCAATTTCCCACGATTGAGCTGCGCACAATGCTCTACGCGCAATCTAACACCGGGCCACCGTACATGCATGTACAACCATCAACAGAGTTGTCATCGATTTGGTACTTTTTAAGATTCTGATAAATATCTATCGATTGTTGTGGTTATCTCTAGAGATACATGGTCATATCACAGATATGTGTTCCTAGAATTTTGCGGAATTAACACAAGATTGCCGGCACTGCAGAAATATGCAGGCATGCATGCCGATCTATAGTGGAATTGAGGTTTTGTTAAGAAATCCTTTCTTATAACTGATTAATATTCATATGAGTCTTCAGCTGCAGGCAACTATATAAAGCTTCACTTTCATTGCTTTACACAAACAACCTTGGCCAACAACCTTAATTAATTAAGTGATGGCCCTTCATCTTTTTTCGGTGGGTTTCTTGTTGGTATCACTATTGTGGGGCGAGGCACTCGTCGTTCCGTATTCAGCTGATGTTGTTGTCTCGGCGGACGAAGACTATGTCAGTTGCACCGTAACGGTTACGGCAACACTAAGCAATCAAGACGGTTGTCCAGATGTCAGTGCAACATATACCGAATCAGCGTCCGGCGGATCAGACACGGTTGAGCTGTGCAGCAATCCAGAGGTGGTTGTACGTGCAAAGGAAGCAATCAAGCAAAAGATTGCACTACCGGAATCATGCATACCATTGATCGAATACAGTTCTTCATGCGCATGTGTGGCCTGAGTGAAACTGTTAAATGAAATAGTGTCCATGTAATGGATACATGATGCACTGTGTATATAATTTGAAGCGCCACATGCAGTATTTTCTCAAATATAGCTCGCGCGGGCATGCATGGATAGATGGTTATGTTCCGCACGATTTTTTAAATTTGCGCAATTTGCGCAATTTGGAAATTTCTCGAAGTTGCATGTTTACAATTGATGGCAATTTCGAAATTGCGTCGAGTACGTGTAATTTCGAAATCGCATAACTTACGCATGCGCACTTTCAAAACTGTGCCCCTACATGTACTGTAAAAATCAACTTCGTCAAGTATGGGCCATTGTGAGCTATATATATATAATTATAATTATATATATAAATTATAATTATAATTAGAGGCTCAAAAAGGACAACAAATGGAAGCATCCAAATCCATCAACAACAACTTACGTCTCACCAGTGTTGCCGCGATATATCGCGAAAGGCGATATATCGCGATTAAATATTTATATCGCGATTAATCTTTAGTCATATCGCGAAATAAACGTGTACGGACGTAAACAAAGATATACAGAAATACAACGAGCAGAGAATCAGCATACATTTACGTATATCAACGAAAATGATTTACTGTTACAGTCAAACCAGTTCCGTTTGAATTTTGCCTTACAAATATACATTTGCCAATGCAGCCTTTCATGCAACTGGTGCAAGATGCCACGCCCCCAAGGGCGCAACCTTTTCTTCTTAAGGAAAATACCTAAGCAAAAATGCGCAAGTACTTGCTTGCTGGTTAAGCTATGGTAGGGACGTATGACTCATGATTCCTCCACCACAACAATGGATCATATTTTCTGAAATTGATTTCTGCTGACAGGCTGCTTGGGAACATTGCGCAAGCTATCATGTAGCTACAAACAATTGATTTTTTGGTGACATCCAAAGCCTCAGTCCCATACGGCAGTTTTGAAGGCTTTGCAAATCAGTGCTCATGAAATTGTCTGTGGTAGCAAGTACATTTAGCGTAAGTACAAGTATACCTGTACCATATCCTTCGTGGTAACCATAACTATTCCCCCCAACATTTAATAACCAAGCGATAATTGATCATGAATAATTTAATATATCGCGATATTTATATCGCGATTAAATGCTCATATCGCGATATATCGCGATATAGACGATTAAAGATTAAGGTTATTTCGCGGCAACACTGCGTCTCACAATTCAAATTTATTCTGGCTGAAGAAAAAGCTTTGAAGTGCTATAGGAACTAGGGTTAAAAGAGGCGGGGCGTGAAGATTGCATCGTTGGAGAAAATCAGAACAAATGTTGCATGCACACTAAAAGCATGCAGTCACACAATATGCAGGATAGTTGTGCACGTATGGGGTACGTCATGTGCTAAACTATCTTAGCCGGCATCAAGAATGTATTAGTACTGCAGCGAGAGCAGTCCAGCTTATAATGAATAGATATAGGGAATGCCCTTATATGGGACAAAACTTTCTATTTTTAATAACATTATAATATAATCGTGTTATAACATTTGAATCGCTATATCGTCCGAACGGTAAAGGCTATCGACTTCCTATTTTCATGACTTCATGCTACACCATAGATCTATGGTAAAATACATTTTGGTGTTTTGCACTTGCTCAGTGCCAGCATTGCAACGTTCGATACCCCAGCAGCTTCAAACCCAACAAACTTTTTGTAGGAGTAATCAAATCACTTCAAATTCAGTTTGTAGGTAGAGAGGTCCTATACCTATTGATTTATTCTGTTCGTTAATTTTTTATGTCATCCGTTACGAAGATACAGTTGAACAAACTACGTGCAAAATTAGCGTCATTGTGACGTTAACATATTAAACCCCCCCCCCCCCCCCCCTTAACGTTTTGTTAGCTATAGATTAGTAGCATGAAATATTACTCAATGTGCAGTGTTATCTGAATAGGCATAACTGCATGCTGCCACTGGAGTCAACGCTGCAGTTAACTAGATGTTCCGTATTATAAAAACAATATTTGCGGACAATAAAATTTTTCTTAGCGTCACTGATAGCCTTTCCCCCCCCCCCCCCCCCCCCCCCCCCCCCCCCCCCCCCTAACGTCACGATGACGCTAAATTTTCTTAAAATCGTTTGGGCAAGCCCCCTAATAATAATGCCTACCACACAACATACCGTCTTAAAAAGCCCAAATAGGTTAGAAACCCAGACTTGACAGACCAACAGGTTATCCGGCTGTGTGTACGCTCAACATCTCTGCCAGGCTCTGGCGTAGTCGATACAACTTTTGTGCCTTTGTTATAGGCCTAGTTGAACATTACGAGATACGCGAGTGGATTGGGTTAAAATATAATTATATACATGTATAATTATATGGGACAGTGTCCAGCAAAATCGGGCTTGTGGGGTTATAATTTTATCACTATAAAAATTGCACGTTGTACTAAACAACACATCTTCGCGACAGTGCTACGCTTTCCTTTCAACTTTCGTACACTTGTTCCCACACCATTTCTCTGTGTGAAAATCGATTTTTGTGATCTACACATTTTCCGTGCCGTGGATACAACAATCGTTAACCCCCCGGGTTAGAATTTCTCATTTCTCCACGCACGAGTGTTGAAAACGCGTCAAATTCTGGTTGCACATAGAGGAGTCCTGTAGCTATTGATTTGTTTTGTTCGTTAATTTCTATATCATCCGTTACGGAGATACAGTTGAACAAACTACGGGCACGTTTTCCCGCTTGATTCGCGCCAATGATTTTGGCAAATCGCGTCCCGCTCAGTGAATGGAAGGCGGTGATTATATCATTGGCGCGAATCAAACGGGAAAATGTGCCTGTAGTTTGCTCAACTGTATCTCCGTAACGGATGATTCAGAAACTAACGAACAGAACAAATCAATAGCTACGGGACTCCTCTATGCACACTCCGAATTTGACGCGTTTTCAACACTCGCACGCGGAGAAATGTGGATTTCTAACTCGCGGGGTTAACGATTGTCGTATCCACGGCACGGAAAAGGTGTAGATGACTAAAATCGATTTTCACACAGAGAAATGGTATGGGAACAAGTGTACGAAATTTGAAAGGAAAAGGTAATACCGTCGCGAAGATGTTTTGTTTAGTACAACGTGCAATTTTTATAGTGATAAAATTATAACCCCACAAGCCCGATTTTGCTGGACACTGTCCCATATATATAATTATTATAATAATACGGGACAGTTTGCGCGAAAATGTCACCCTTTTATAACATTATAATGTTATAAAAATGCTTCTTGTTTGAATAGCGATATCTTCCGAACTCTAAACGCTATCGAATAGCTATTTTCAATAGTTCATACTACACCATTTCTCTATGACAAATTACATTTTGGAGTCTTACACTTGCTCCACGCCAGTATTGCAACGTTCGATACCCAACCGGGTTCAAACCCGCCATAACTTTAGGTAGGAGTAATCAAATCGCTTCAAAATTGGTTTGTAGATACAGAGGTCCTATACCTATCGATTTGTTCTGTTCGTCAATTTTTATGCCATCCGTTATGGAGATACAGTTGAACAAAGTACGTCCACTTTTCCCGCTCGATTCGCGCCAACGATATAACAACCGCCTCCCCATACATTGCGATTTGCCAAAATCATTGGCGCGAATCGAGCGGGAAAAGTGGACGTACTTTGTTCAACTGTATCTCCGTAACGAATGGCATAAAAATTAACGAACAGAACAAATCGATAGGTATAGGACCTCTGTACCTATAAACCAAATTTGAAACGATTTGATTACTCCTACCTAAAGTTATGGCGGGTTTGAACCCGGTCGGGTATCGAACGTTGCAATACTGGCGTGGAGCAAGTCCAAGACTCCAAAATGTAATTAGTCATAGAGAAATGGTGTAATACGAACTGTTGAAAATAGGAAGTCGATAGCGTTTAGCGTTCGGAAGATATAGCGATTCAAACAAGAAGCATTTTTATAACACTATAATGTTATAAAAGGGTGACATTTCGCGGAAACTGTCCCATTATTACGATTATAATTATAATATTATATATATATATAAAGGGCAATCTAGGGATTGTGTAAACAAACCATGGATCCAGGGTTTGCGCAGGACAATTCCGGGATTGCGCAGATTCACGCTTTGCGCGTAACATCTGCATAAACCAAATAATAAAAAAATTCTTTCTGGAAAGCCGGCTAAAATGGTGCATGTATTAATAATAGATCCTATATAATTATAATTATGTTGTTTTATGTATATACCATTGCCTTTTAATTCTATTTAAAAAATATATACATAATAATATTATAATTATCCATGTATGATATAATCATGCAATGCAAGTATCAACAAATGTAGTAATGGTCAAGCCCCAGCCTACTGCAGCTGTGATGACTACGGTGATTCAAACCGGAAGTGGTGACTACATGTTCTCCATTGTGATGACGGTCCTCTGCTGCATCTGTGGAGGATGGTGGAACCTGTGCACGGCAGCAGTGATCATGAATTGTGGAGAAGGGGGAGGACTGGAGGCTAGGGGTATTGATTTGTCAGAATATTTTATATATAAACTGGGTATGGCGTAACACAATTCAAGTGTGCATATTACCTCCCTTTCAGGCTAAAAATGATGCAGCTGCAGGGATGACCATCTCTTCCGAACAGAAAGGCAGAATCAACATAGTTGTGGTGGTCTTCTATACAGCGTAGGACTGGTTATTATCATCAGAGCGGCAACCAATAGTACAGTATCCACAAGCAGCAGCGCCTCATCAACCTATTACTGCTCATACTGCACCAACTATCTCTACTATCATTACTACTACTGCAACTACGGTTGTGGTGATTCCTTTGCTGATTACTACTACCATAACTGCAATTATTTCCAATCACTAGTTTTTGTTAGAGTACATGTTCCTTGTCAGTAGGGTTTTTTAAAGCTTGTATTTTTTGTGTAAACTTGAAATATATAATGCGCACAAATGCGTTGAGTCTGTGTGCGAGACAAATATCATATACATGTATCTATGTTAACAATGCCTCATTAACAATACACGCTGTATGCTGTGAATGCAATGCTACAAGTATCCACAGGCTTAGCAATGTACACAGCAAAAACAGTTTGGTGGATTTCACTCAAAACGGCTTACTATATCACTCAGAATCAGGATTTGGAGTGATATAGTTAGCCGTTTCACTAAACTTTTTTTGCTGTGTATGTATTGCTTTACTCACAGATCAGTCTGATTGTGCATTGTCACAACCAGCTGCAGATGCCCACTTTATTGTTCAGAATCCGCATTGTAGGTCTACCAGCGATTATACTTTTGTGCATGTCATTTAAGTTCACTCTTTCATTCCCATGAAGGCTTTTTGACGATAGCCGAACTAACAAAGCTGCGATACGAAATTCCAACTTTTGTACATTATCCTAATTATACATGAAACATCGATGGGAACGCTTACTCTTTGCAGTAATCATATTTTGAAGCTGCATGGTACAGCAGACATTAGGCTCATATTTAAACAGGAGATGTTGGACATTTCCAGTACCTCAGAAAATTTGTCAGTGGCTAGTGTACAGGTAGGTCTCACTGAGAGTGATTACATTATTCTACCACACCCAAACATGGTAGTTTTCATCACATCTTTTATAAATTACAGTGTAGATCATATAAACCAACATTTGGGTGCAGTGTACATATACATACATGTACAGAACTAAGGTGTGGAGGGAGGGGGTATCTGTGTACAAATAAAAATTCATCTATACCCTCTGGCATCAATAGCACGCAAAGCTTAGTATCATTATATAATTACATTGATGTGTACATGTAATATATTTAGTTGTAGTGTGACACCTGTAAAAAAGAAAGAATTAACTTTGAATGGTGCCGCACATGCATTCACAGGAAACAATCTCAGGACCTTGTCCACAAGATCCTACCACCACGTCTCCTTTTGACAGACCTGCTTCACAAGGACACAGCTATCTCTGTGTGGTCATAAGGCCATCAACAATCTCCTCTTCAGGACAAAGCATCTTTTTCCCGAAAGGCATGGGACACTTCAAGGGCAGAGGCAGTCTCTGCATGCAGCTTTATTGGTCCAAGCCTCTGATGCCATCACTGGGGCTTGCCTACTGGCATGGAGTCTGCATGGTGCCTGGCTTCATGCTGTCCTTAACCCTTCACTGGGTCTAAAAATGGGCAATGATTCAATTAGAGTGGCAGTTGGTCTCCACCTTGGAGTAGCTCTGTGTAGCCCAGACTTCATGGTCTCAGCTGTCGGTTTTGTACTGGTCATAATTATCACCATGCTGCTCTAAATGAAATTATACATCGAGCCCTGACCACCTCCCACATCCCATCCAGACTATAATGGAACCCACAGGCCTAGACCACTCTGATGGGAAATGTCCTGATGGTATCACAATGATTCCATATGGAAGAATGAGAACCTTTTGGTTTGGGTTGCCACCTGTTCTGACACCTATGCTCCATCTCACCTAGCACAGTCCACTATGGCTGCAGGTGCTGTTGCCAGACAGGCAGAGGATTGTAAAAAGGTCAAATACTCGTATCTGGAGGGACACCCAGGCATATGCTTCATCCCTATTGCCTATGAAACATAAGGAGTAGTTGGCCCTCTTTCCCTGATCTTCCTGAAGGAGCTAGGTCACAGGCCCTTAGCTGACAACTTTTTGTGTCACCTCAACTGGTGACACAAAAAGTTACAGATACCTGCTCCAACGTCTTTCAGTGGCTGTGCTGCCTACATTGTAGGAACACTTATTTTGCCTTCCACTACTGACTTTTAGGGTGTGTGGTTTAAGGTTTTTAGTGTATTGTTGTTATATCTGTTACAAGTTAGTTCCATGCAAATAAAATTAAAATAATAATTAAAAAGTTGTCGCATTAATTTCTTTTTACTGGGGAAACTATTTTATCTGTCTCAGATAATAAGACAGTTAGGAAAAAGCTATATTTGATGGAAAAATTACTGCAGAAGACACCAAAATGGATGCAGACTGAAACTTATTAATAACTTTCAATTCAAAAAAGTATTGTAGTTTTGAGATGTAGAATGATTGAAGCATACAATAAACGTTGTCCATTCAAACGTGTAGTACCGTGAAATGTCTACTTGATGTTCTCAAACCAATAGTTTATTGAAACTGAAACGAAAAGACGATATGAGTAACAACATTACTTTTGAACATGGATTTCAATTTTGACGCTTTAGAGATAAAAGAATCAGGAGTTACAATAAAATTAAAATTATAAATTCTATGCATGCATAAAGAGGTGTGCCATCATCTATCCCAAGTTCACTCCTCCACTTCACTCGTGAACCCCTTAGACACAAGCTGGTTGCCCTTATGATAGCAAAGGCCAGCCTGGCCCTAACATATCCACACGTTTGGGAATAGAGTTTTTCCCATTTTTGAGCCAGCTTGGCTGCTATTCTCTTTAGGCAGTGTTCGGGCTCAAACCATCCACTGACAGCACTATTGGCGTAAAGTTACCCCTCCATCCAACTACAGCCTGCTCATAGACCCTCTTCTCTTTAGCTCCAGTCTCCAGAATGGCTTCAAGTGATAACTTTGATATCAAATAAAGTTTCCACCTCATGTTGCCATATCCCTCGTATCCCTAAATCCACATCTCCATTGTTAACATCAGCCTCTCTGACAACTGGTTCCTTAATGACATGTGTCCATACCTGTGATGCAATATCACCTACATGTTGCAATCAAGGGCATGCTGAAGGGTTAAAGTGGTACCATAATCTTCACATCTAGGAGGTAGACAGGGAGGATCCTGCAAATAACGTATGCAATTGCTAAACCATTTCTGAAAATGGTATAGTAGTTCTGTAGAGGAAGTACATTGAGCCATGTATCATGATGTCTTTCCTTTCAGTGCTCTTCAAAGTGCTCTTTTTCGATCGGGGCTAAAGGAAGGTATTATACTCTCAAATTCCTTAGCCTTAGCCCCCATCTTCCTGGTAGTAGTCAGCGACTCCATGGCGAAATGCTGCTCATGTTGAAAATCAATCACCCCCTTGATGGCTTCACTCACTATAGCATGCGCAGTGCCCTGTTTAGATGTCTTGTATGCTTGCATTGCAGTTTCAGATACCAAGACCAGCAAGGGATGTTGGCAACTGAAACAAACGTTGCTCCTCAACAATGACTACAGTAACACCTACTAGTAGAGATGGAAAGAACTGTTCTGTGATGGCATGTTGGTAATTGGATAAAACACTGTTTTGAATAAACGAAGCAGTAGGGCTAGCGCTGCATGACGAAGTGATGATCTCTTGGAATCAGGTATGTGCATATAATTATATGCTGTTATTTGTTCTGGTGTGTTACGTAATATTCAATATTCTGAATATGTAATACGATTGGACTGAACAAATCTTTGAGGCTTGTCACCCCTGCGGGAGTAAGGCCAGACTATTTTTGGCTACCAAAATTGGTCCGGCCGGACCAGTTTTTACCCGGACCAAAATTATCATGACAACCCACACATAAATATACTTATGAGATAGAAGATGGACCCTGACAACACACCAGGAGCTGTTATGTTCCCATTGCAACCTCCACCTGAATTCGCAAGGGCCCCTACGTGGACGGTGGAACAACAAATACACGAGCTAGAGAGAAGGTCTATGTCAATGAGGATGTCACTTGCGAAGCCGCTCTCTTTCTCGCCCCGCCCCACGGACGTAATCGTTGCCACCGCTGCAAAGTCTGGAACGACTTGGATATCTCATATTTGCCATCAAATTCGCACCAAGGGTGCGGAACCAGACTTTGAAAATCAATTGCCCGACGTCACCATTCTTTTGGAGATCGCCTCTCGTTACAACATTAACCCTGATACGATGGTTCAACCAGCAGAACCAAGGATCTACTGCACTCATCATGTATACGAGAAAGTCCCGAAGGGTGGAAAGCTAATATACTGCGTCAGAGATCAGAAAGACGCACTGTTCTCCTTGTACCAGTTCCATAATTCCATGGCTTTGCTGAAAGGAAGAGTTTCTTTAGCTGTATATGCAGAGTTCTATACCAAAACAGTACAGTGGACGGCCAAGAACCTGCGTGATCTGCTTGTGTGGTGGGAACACCGTCACGACAAAGATGTGCTCCTCCTGTTCTATGATGACCTCAAGGAAGACCATATTGGGTGTGTGAGACGGATTGCCAAGTACATGGGTGTGGATTGTGATGAAGAAACCATTGTTCGTGCTGTGCACACCACAACACATGCTGAGATGGTCAAGCACCACTCAAAGTTCGATAACCACAGTGGAATTTTAAAGGCTGCAAAGATGTATGGAGATGATCCACCTTCCGAGCTTACAGGTAGAGTGCGCAAAGATGGAGGGAGGTCAGGTGATGGCCAGAAGCTCCTCCCCTTAGAGGTGCAGCAAAGCATAGACCAAGAGTGGCATGACATCGTCACTACTAAATTAGGCTTCAATGACCTCAACGAGATGAGATCAGCATGGAGGAAAGAAGTAGACACGATCTGAACTAGTCAACTCTTCAAGAGTGTTTCCCTGTGCTGTGGCATAAACGTAGTACCGACACTTCGATGTAATTCTCCACGCATGCTGACCATGTGCAATAATCTTGCATTTTACCCACAATTATGCATGTGTGGTGGGTTGGCTGACAGTACTCATATAATTAAGTATTCTGGTTAAGTGTATCAAATAGCAACTTCTCAATGTATGCACGAAACAAACTACTAAGGAGGGGGCCCTGCAACAAAGCTATGCACTTTTATTTCTGAAAATACCGGGTGTCCACGAAAGAACGCAACGCTTTTAAATGAATATAATTCCTTAATGGATTATCACACTAAATGAATTTATGTGACTAAGGTAGGCAAATACAAACCGCATTATGAAAATTTGATTATCTTTAAAATAATTCAAATAAAATAACTTGCAATTCATTAATTAACACAATAATGTATGACAACTTTTTATTAAGTGTGAGATTTGTATACTGCAGCTAAACTTGGATGGAAGTATGAAACTTCATTGGCATTTTACTAGTTGATATCGAAAATAAACAATCAAACTTGAAAATGCTAAAAGACCACTACCATTTTTAATGAACTTTGAGTTTTAATAACTCACCACTGCATAATTCAATACCAAATAAAATGGTGCTTCCTACTTCATTTAATAATTGAATAATTACTGGTGGTGATTGAAATTAGTTAAACCTTAGCAGCTCAGTTTAACCTTTTAATAACTTATAAGCAAATTATGGTCATAAATGATAACAACTCACTATTGCATATTCAGATCTTCCATTACTTAATTATAATTAATTATCTCTAACATTAGTCTTGAATAATCAGTTTTGATAATCGAGGATTTTGAATATTTGGTTTTGATATAATTACTTAACCGATTAAAATAATTGAACTGGTAATATTTGCCTACGTACTATAACATACGTTCATAGAATCAAATGGTTAGTTAACTTTAATCCTGGGCTATAGTGATTTAAAAGTGTCGTGGATACCTGGTATAATTTTTATTGGCCATCTGTTCATAGATACATATATGTACGTATACATAGATACATACAAAATGCACTACCAATGCCCCTATATTATACATAATGTTTGCAAGGAGAAACTAAGTACATGCAACAGTACTATAGCTAACTGTCCAATGTGTGTGCATATGTATTTTATCTTTGGTTTGTGAGTACATGTACATTATACATAATATTTCTGGTTGCCGGCATCATTTTCTATGAAGTGCTTGGTATACAAATGTTATAGACAAAACAAAGTGTAAAATCAGTTTTTAAAATCAGTGATGTACATTGAAGGTAAATGAAACAAGGAAATCATCTATGGATTTTCAACTGCCCTAAAATGAATTTTCTTTATACATGTACAGAGCTGTAGCTAGAAAAATGAAAACATCCATACAACTTACTACTCCACCTTTGAAATGCAAAGCATCAGCATGCGCTACTCCATCTGCTCTCTTTAGAAGTAGTCAGTGCAAGTGAACATATACCAGTATGGATTTCTGTAGCACAACAAATACTGATATTTTTCAATTTCTAAAAATGAAAGTTATTGTTTAGTTTGAACTTAAATTCTAAACATCATAATTGCATGATTAAATTGAAGACTTATTTTGAAGTACTTATTTTGAAGTTAAGAAAGTCTAGACTATACGAGCACACTTATATTCAAGTACCAGAAGAAAAAAAAGATTAAAACGTTCTCTAAAGTGGTGATTTGAAGGAAATAGTACAATTTTGAATCTATATTGTGATACGCTAGTATGAAATGTGTATACCAGCCTGTCCCCAGGGTATGTTGCCACACTCTGATCCCATCCAATTTTTTCCTCCCCCATCTTGATTAGGTTGTCCTTTACTTTACTCCTCCTACATGTGTACTTGAGTTAAAGATCTTCTGATTTTATTCATGTAAGGACATATCTGCCCATGCACTTATACATCTAGTGTTTAGCTGCGCACCTAAGCTGAATTCTACTTATGTCAAATGGATCAAGAACAACAAACATGGCTAGCCCCTCCCACCTTGCCTGTGCAGCAGTACTGAACAGTTGGGGTGTCTCTTTATCAGGTTGGACACAAACACCACGGCTACCATGATCCCTTGGAAACAAGAAGACAATTAGTGATCACATCCTCCTGCCTCGATGTGTGGACACCACACCCACCATTGGGAGGAGCTGTCAGTGCCAGTCTGGAGATACGCTTGGCAAAGGAGGCCACAAGGTACAGAGGAAGGTGACTGTGGGGGGAGGGGCCACAAGGTACAGAGGAAGGTGACTGTGGGGGGAGGGGCCACAAGGTACAGAGGAAGGTGACTGTGGGGGGAGGGGCCACAAGGTACAGAGGAAGGTGACTGTGGGGGGAGGGGCCACAAGGTACAGAGGAAGGTGACTGTGGGGGGAGGGGCCACAAGGTACAGAGGAAGGTGACTGTGGGGGGAGGGGCCACAAGGTACAGAGGAAGGTGACTGTGGGGGGAGGGGCCACAAGGTACAGAGGAAGGTGACTGTGGGGGGAGGGGCCACAAGGTACAGAGGAAGGTGACTGTGGGGGGAGGGGCCACAAGGTACAGAGGAAGGTGACTGTGGGGGGAGGGGCCACAAGGTACAGAGGAAGGTGACTGTGGGGGGAGGGGCCACAAGGTACAGAGGAAGGTGACTGTGGGGGGAGGGGCCACAAGGTACAGAGGAAGGTGACTGTGGGGGGAGGGGCCACAAGGTACAGATTTTAAGAACACTTACGTACTTGAGGTGTTTGTGGCCTATATATTAGGTCATTAAATACATAATACTAGTTAGTACCGGTCTGTGACAAATCACAAGCTAATTCACCCAAGGTAACAGGATTGATTTGTATTCATGCCAGGCTTTTGAGCATGGTTATCTCGTGCCCAGACCCAATGAATTGCAGCAGTGGATGGATTATTAATATACACTCACATGCACATATAATACTTGCCAGTTGAAACCAAGCGAAAATTATACTATGCACCTCACAAAATATACAATTTCAGTGTGAATTTAAACAAAATTGAATTTGAAATTCAAACACAAGTTGTATCCAGAATCCCAAAGGGCTCAGGTACTCTTTTCAAGTCTTCAAGCCTTCATCCTGAACCAGCTGCCAAAGTCAGCATGTATTACATACACTTGCCATACACCTGGGGGACACTACACCAAATTTATATGTTTCAGTTAGATTGGAAACGTACGGAAATACGGCGTTGATTGTCTTGGGAAATTTCCTTTGTATTTCCTTATCACGGAAAGATACCAAAACATGCAGTAAATTCAGTTGACTGGTTACTTCAATTCACTACTGCAATTCACTGTCACACATGACTATTACATGTGAAGCGTTTCGTGTTCGCGCCAACCAAATCTATCATTACAAATTTACAACTGACCTTGTTTCTTATATATATTCGATTTGTATGCGAAAAGACAGTCATAAATACATGTAATGGAGTCGCGCAACGTTACTCCTCAAATTGCTACAATGCATGTAGCCAGAAAGCTGGATTACATGTTACACTTAATTTACAATTCATAGACATCGCTATCACGTGCACGTGAGTAATAGTACCGCCTAAGGATGCGAACTGGATTTGAACTACTGATCAGTAGTTGCTGAGTCTGTGACCTTCGCGACCAAACACGAAGGTCGGGCCACGCGGCCCACGCCCAACATGATTTAAACAGCAGGAGGACACGCCACAAGGATTAGCCGATACAACTAGAGGTATGATAATAAATGGTAGAGCTACTAGAGGTTACGCTACTAATACTGTGTGGTCCTGTGGATCGATTGGTTTGGGTAGAGGTTGCACAAACTGAAAAGTTAAGTTACATTCATTCTATGTACTTATGTGTTATTATATGTACATGTGTAACTGCTAGTGCATCACGCGATGCATGTATACATACATGTACATGTACATATGGGGTAGCTGCTGCTGTGTGGGTGTTTGGGGTGAGGTTAGGTGTGTGTGGGGAAGAGAGGTTACTGTGTGGGAAAGAGTTTTCTCTGAGGGTGTGTGGGGATGAGATTACTGTGCAGGGGCGTATCCAGGATTTCAGAGGGGGAGGGGTTCCAACTTTGTACATTAATCGATATATGAGCTGGGAGGCGAGGGGGGGGGGTTTCAGTCTATACGAAAACTAGGGGGGGGGGGGAGGGGTTGCAAGGGTGGCGGCATTTCATATGCCATGGGAGGGGCGGCAGTGGCCGCCCCTGCCCCCAAAGCCGGGGCTGACCAGCAAGGGGGTGAGGGTTGTGTCTCACCAAATACGTGCACTTAGATATTAAAATTAATTTTGGAAGGGGGGGAAGTTTCCGGGCAACGCTGAAACTTCTATGAATACATGCCTGCTGTGTTGTGTGGGGGGATGAGGATACTGTGTGTGGGGGGGAAAGAGTTTACTGTGTGTGGGGGGAAAGAGGTTACTGTATGTGGGGGGGGGAAAGGTTACTGTGTGTGGGGGGGCAAAGAGTTTACTGTGTGTGGGGGGAAAGAGTTTACTGTGTGTGGGGGGAAAGAGGTTACTGTGTGTGGGGGGAAAGAGGTTACTGTGTGTGGGGGGGAAAGAGGTTACTGTGTGTGGGGGGAAAGAGGTTACTGTGTGTGGGGGGGAAAGAGGTTACTGTGTGTGGGGGGGAAAGAGGTTACTGTGTGTGGGGGGGAAAGAGGTAACTGTGTGGGGGGAAAGAGGTTACTGTGTGTGGGGGGAAAGAGGTTACTGTGTGTGGGGGGAAAGAGGTTACTGTGTGTGGGGGGAAAGAGGTTACTGTGTGTGGGGGGAAAGAGGTTACTGTGTGTGGGGGGAAAGAGGTTACTGTGTGTGGGGGGAAAGAGGTTACTGTGTGTGGGGGGAAAATTTACTGTGTGTGGGGAAAGAGGTTACTGTTTGTGGGGGGGAATGAGGTTACTGTGTGTGGGGGGAAAGAGGTTACTGTGTGTGGGGGGGAAAGAGTTTACTGTGTGGGGTAAGAGGTTACTGTGGGTGGGGTGAGTACGGTGTGGGTGTGTCCTATGATCTGCGGCAACCCTATAGAAAGGAACCACATATGGATGGCCATGCACCCCCAATAGGGTGGCCTCATTAGATGATGACTGCACATCGAAGATGGCATAATACACACATGTGTACTTCAGATCAGGCGGTGGGGTTCTGTATGTGAGTGTGTTCTTACTGATAAATACATGTACATTAACATTTAAAACTCCATTCTACATGTAGTTGCCATGAAGATGCCACCTCTCCAAAAATTTTGGATGGGATATCCTCTCCATGGCTGGCTGGGCATATTCAAAGGTAGCACATGTGAGTTCTGGCTACGACAAGGGGGCATGGGCATGGTGGAGTGGAAAAGGTTATGGGTGGGCACAACTAACCCAGACAGGGTGTATGAAGAATGCTGTTAGCTGCAATTCCTTGTCAGGGCTTGATCTGCGGCATAGCCCCTTTTCAGGTCAGAACTTTTGGTATCTATTGTGATCCTCTTTGTGGAACGTGTGAGGGGGGAGGTAGGGATATATGGATTGAACTCAGAAACTGACTCACACATGTATGGACACTAATTTATTTGGAGGTGTTTTTATGTTATTTCAGTCGTAGGGCGTATCAGAATGTTTTATGCAGACTGTGGGGATACTGAGCAGCTTGAAGAATGGCTCTTGAAGAGATGAAGGGACCTCTAGTGGCAGACTTGACAACGAATTAGAATTATATGTACGCTATTTATTGCCCATTGGTGTATTTCTGTTCCAAACTGAGATTTGATAAATCCTATGTCAATTGCACACACACACACACACACACACACACACACA
The DNA here is from genome assembly GCA_949361645.1 of Spongilla lacustris. Classification (NCBI taxonomy): domain Eukaryota; kingdom Metazoa; phylum Porifera; class Demospongiae; order Spongillida; family Spongillidae; genus Spongilla; species Spongilla lacustris. The sequence goes on from OX442415.1 coordinate 9,815,613, forward strand.
CACACACACACACACACACCTAATCATATTCATGCTTTTGGTAACCTTGAGGTCAGACCTTACTGACAATGCAAGCAGCTGTCTAGTTATATAAACAAGCCATAAATGGAAAATATCTGAATGCATATAAGCACATTCATCAGGAATGGTTTCTATTCTGTCTGATCTGGAATGAGACTTTAACTCAAAACCTTTGACTTTTTTATGACACAGTTGCAAAATGGAAGCTCGGAGAATAAAATGCATAGAAGCAAATGTGTATCTTCTTACCACTTTATAATATTATGAACAAAAACTGTGTGTGCCCCTACACCCCCCTCCCCCACCCCTCTTTCTACTCTGACCCTCAATCTTTATAGCTGACCATGTATGTGTGTATACACAGAACTAGTGTTTGTCATGAAAGTAAAACATAGTATACATTTAACACTATATACTGGTATACAATGTCTTGTTTATGTATGTATTTTGACAGGGACAGTTGAAATGCAAGAGAGAGATAATCTATTCAATGCCATAAGCCAGGCTGAAAAGGCTTTTACATTGTAAACTGAGTTGATTATACCGGGTGTGTACCACTTGTTGCATTTGAAAGCATCCCGACAATCAATTTATATTTTTCTATGCCAGTGTTCTAAAAGAGAATTATGATATCATACATTTATTATTATTTTCAAAGTCGAAAGTATATGTGAGTCAAAGTAATATGTATGATCCCATGCATATGATACATGTATAACAATTATTAATCGATTTATGTAGATTTAGTCTATGTTGCACTTGCAGTACTAGCTACAAGACATTATCCGGTATTTTAGAACATTAATAATTATAAAGTCCTATTCATCTACTAAAATGATACTATTAGCCACAATACAAATACAGTCTGATGTATAAATCTTGAACAGATACAGCATAATAATATTATTAGCAATATTACAAATACAGTCAAGTTACAGCAGGACTGATATATAAATCTTGAAAAGATCCATCACATACATGTAAACGTACACAAAATGCTAACTATACATATATACCCTGCATCAGAACTTGTATGTTATACATGTACAGTAAGCGCAATGTACACAGAAATATATTTATAGACATCACCCACCATTGCAATGAAATAACAAATATATTGCACAGACTAGTATAGCTGAGCTAGTACGTCCAAAAGCTGCACGTAAATCAGTACCCAAGATATATATAGCAAGTAACGTTACATGCTGTTGGAACACATTCATATATGTGTACATCAGTACATGTAAGGGTGCATGAAGTATAAAAACCGAACATAGCATTTAACAACCGTATAAGAACTTAGTATAATCAATGCATATGTTAGCCTGGGTAAAATTCCTTGAGTAAAAGTCAATCACTTTCCCTTGCATATTAGCTGCATTGCACTGCTGTAATCATTTAAAATAATGGTGGGCGTGGCACAATACCAAAGGTACGTACGTGAGAGTGGATATCACATAGCCCCAGCTGCCGCTCACCCCCCCCCCCCCCCCCCCCCCCCCCACATGTCTGAGTATATGTGGCAGTGAGTTCAGATAACATAGTGTCAATCATGTTCGTCTTGTTAGTATTACATGTACATGTAACGAGGAACGTAGCATAGGTGACGTCATTGATTGTTGCGGGAATTTTTTAAATCGTATTGTGGGTCGCGTCACGTGGCCCTGGGCGGTTTGGAATTGGGCGCGCAATGTGGCAAGAAGGTAAGTGAAAGTGTATCTTCACATTCTCTACGTAGGCAAGGCCGCAAGGGGGTTGCCATCTTGAAATTTTCTACATAATTGGCAAGGCCAAAAGGGCCGGCTAGCCTACCGATTGGGGAACGCAACACAAGGTAAGTGATCAATATCGTATAGGCATGTGATGACCATGCGTGTTTCTCCACGTTTTGCCTCAAAACTAACGTTAAGAAACCAAAGAAAATATACGGAGCGCGAATGAATGCTACGGTGGAATACTCAGCAGCGATGCGTGTCGTGGCATAGCTATGGTCGTGGTAAGTGGTTACTGGTACATGGGTGTCTGTGCGCGTGTGCTTATATCACGTGTAAGGCAGGTTAAAGACAAATCTTTTTGTGTCAGATCTGAAGAAGAAAGGTACGTGCATGTGTTTTACATGACCGCTAGCGTTTTACCAAAATGACCGCTACGTTTGTTCTGATCTGGAAGACTCGCCATTGCAGAAACTGCATCCTGAGGTAAAAAAAATCGTATCATCTTAATTTTAATGTCATTTTGTTTCCCTCAGAATATTGAACTGAAGCATTTTGCTCTTCTAGCGGACTGCTTCCTATATTGAACGTTGTAGTTACATGTATGAAGTGCTATTGCTGATTTTTTTATCCCAATTATACAAAACGATCAATAAATTTTTTTAATAGTATGCAGGCTTTAGGCGCGTAGGTTTAACCCTTCCTTACGGTTTATGAAAACACTATATTTCCATACGTATATATCATATTTCCTTTGCAGAAAACGTACGTAATTCCGGCTGTTCAGTGAAAGGAAATATCGTAAATCCGATAATTTCTAATTCCAGGAAATGTATCTAATTAAGGTATTTACTTGTGGTTTACTTGAACGTATACATAACTGAAATGTGGTCATTTCGTCCCGTGGGAGCACTCACATCATCATCAAGGTACTGTCCAAGCTCCTCCCACATCATGGGCTCACTAGCTTCTTCACAAGATCATACACCTTTGGCACATAGTGTGATATGAGTGTCTGTTAGGAGGTGGGCATCATATAGAACACAAATCCACAGCTGTGCCCCTCTGCAGGGCACCACAAACCAGGAGTTCCCACAGACAGCTTTCCAACGCTCTGCTCTTGGATTGGTCTGCTTCATTCATGTCAAATGGATCACATGACAGCTGTATGTCTGGGAAGAACAACAAAGACATGACCTATGCATGGGGCGTGGCAAGCCCCTCCCACCTTAGGCATTCTTCCTGTGCAGCAGTACTGAACAGTTGGGGTGTCTCTTTGACACAAATACCACAGCCACCATCCTAGGAGATGCTGAGCAGATCAACATATTCCACCTTTGGTATATTTCTACTGGAGGATAAGACTGGGGCCATTGTAGAAGCATTGGAGATGGAACATAAAGGGAATGCTGAGCAGATCAACATGGCCATACTCCAATGATGACTTCAGGGAGAGGGTATGAAGCCATTGACCTGGTCCACACTGATAGAGGTGTTGAGGTTGGACAGATACAGTGCATTAAAAGATGCAATGAAAATAAAATGGGAACCAAATGGTGCACAGGACTAAAGCCATTGAAGGCAAGCATTAGCAGGCAATGCAAGCATTACAATGTCGGAAAGCATACCAATACCATTGTTTGTTTGCTTGTTTTTTTTTACCATATGTACACAAGGATACTCCCATATAGGCTCTCCAACTCTTATCACTGCCAAGTCTGACTTTGCACACAATGAATAGACAGGTATTGTGGGGTCAGTTTCCACCAATCTCAGCTGCATTGCATGTTGATAATGGATGATTCAAGTTCTTTTTATCAAGTGCTTTATAATGCAACAATCACTTATGTGACAAACCTGTAGCGCCCAGGATTGATCCATTGACTGTTCAATAAACACGTTGTCCCAATCACCTCTGCTAATTGTTAATTTGGTTATATTTCCAGCTGGACCCACAGCTGCTTTATAGGCAGGGTATCACGTTTGGAGTGTGGAAACATGTAGCTGATGTAATGCGCCCACATAATGATACCAGAGAATGTAGGAAGGTGGTATTGAAATTGTGACATCAGCAAGACTTCTTGGTTCAGGGTTGATAAACCTGCACTGATTTGAGCAGCCAGTAACTCATATAGCTTGTGTTGGGGTCCAGCGACATCTAAACATTTTTGGACGTTAAGCCCCCAAGTAGGTGGAGCTCACTCCTCCCTGAAGAGTACTACATGAGTGTCATGATACATCTTGGTGACTGCAGGATACCTGGGAGTGGCAGCTCACTAAGCCTACAGGCTGGTTGAATGGATCCAGGCACTGGAGTTCATTGACATGGCAGGCCTCTGGCCAGCTCAATGGCAAGAGTTGCTGGACCCAGAGCCAGATCCCAAGCACTACGTGATCCTGCTAAGGAAGTACAGGAATCAGCTATGAGTGCTAAGTATTCTCAACTGACTGAGCTGAAAATATTAACACATCTGGGGATGATATCAACACACGTACTACACCCTGAAATTTTGTAATACAAGCTGAGCAATGGAGATCTAGAATGCAAGGTAAGCCATATCCATGCAGAAATCGCTCATACATCGATGGTAATCTTGTGATATGTTTTCAAATTGAATTAAAACAAGTTAACTACGTAATAAATCAGTCATGATATGTGCATTTATAAACTTGTTTAACTAAAATCAAGACAAAAAATTCATTTCTACCATGCATTATTATTGCGCAAGTGGACCAGCAGGAGGTCAACACTTGGTGGAGGTCATCAGGCAGACATCACACCTAATTCACTAATAGCTCATCTTGAGAAGTACTCTAATGTGAGCCTAGCCCACCTTTGGCAAGTGTTTCCAACCTGTCACTGCTAAGGGAGCTGAATTGTGCACTGTGCTCCAACATCCTATCACAGCCACTGGAACTGCATAGTGTGCTCTTAATGCCTCAGGAGTGGATATATAGCAGAGCTCAGAGGGTGGTCCCCTGGTTTCATCCCATATGCATGTCAGACCAGCTTCAAATAGTAGTGTGATACTCCTGTATGTTCTGGTACATTGTATAGATTGCAGCAGGGATATTAAATAGAATATGGTAGACCAGGTAGGTAATAAAGAATATTCTGTGTACATGTAGGGTTCACTACAAGCTTCATTCCAACTAAACAGGCTATTCACTGAAAAGCATCTGTCCTTCTGCTCATCCACCAACTAGTCTAAAATGGCACCTAAAATCAATCAGTACATAAAGTGCTATCCATTGTACATGTGTCATAATCAGTATTTGTCTGTGAGCTTTTACGTTTGAAAGGTTACTGCCTTCTGAGGTCAAATATTGCACACATGATTATAAAAATGATTTTAGATTAGGTATGTACAAATTCATGTAAATATAATATCTTGGTGGGTTTATCAGTGCCAGGTCAGTGTGCTATTCCATTCATAATTAAATGGAGTTAACTGAGCATTGATATCAGAGGAACAACAACAAACCTATGCAGTAGGAACAGAATGGATTCTAAGATGTGGAGGGGTGGTGTATGGGCCCTGGGGCGTCATATGGGGTATCTTCTGTGTCATAGGGACATGTAAGTGCAAAATGATCAACAAAGTAAAATCTTCCATTACTAATGGTAGTTCTAAAAAGAACTATTTTCCACCTGTAAATTCAAATTGAATCCACACTGAACATTGGTCAGGAGTTTTTGTAGACAACATCACAAACACACAAACACAAACACACTATGTCATATGCACCGGCAGGCAAAGTATGACATGACAAAATTGGCAGTCACATATGCATATAGTACACACACACACACACACACACACACACACACACACACACACACACACACACACACACACACACACACACACACACACACACACAGCCTTGGCCCTAGACCATAGTATGTCAGCATGAATGGATTACATCACCACCTTTTAGAACTAAGGTCTGGTAACACTCATGGCAATGTTTACATTGTTCTGTCAACCATGTTAACACTACTATGTCAAAACAAAACAACACAATCGCACATAGTGTATAGTGATAGGAACACAAGTCGAGCCACTGTGTCAAGGATGCTGTACAAGCGCACAGTACACGCTACAACTTGGTCAAGCACCAGCTAATAATCATGATAATTCACATCACGCCAATACAATACTACAACTCCCCGGCCTTTTAACAGTTATATCTTTACATTGTTTGAATATCATTTTGGTGGTCTGGTACTTCTCTTTGATCTGAGTATCGGCAGACTTGAATGCACATTATTGTCACTTTCATTGACTTCGGGGGTTGCTGCTGCTCATTGCCATTCTCTAATGGCACCAAACTCTTCACTAGCAGATCTATGGATCTCCCTCATGTATCCTGTCATTCTGTGTGTGCATCATCCCACATGTAGCATTTCATCCTGTTCATCTGGTTGATTTGAGTGCTGAAGTAATGGTCCAGCACTGCCTCTGATCCTCCTGGGCCTCAAATGCCTTCTGCTTCTTGTGTACATTCTGCCATTAGCTGCCTTTCACCAGTATCAAGATCATGGGGTTTCCACTGCCACTGCATGGCATCTACATTCCTTTAAATTGCATGTATGCTTGATGCCCTATTCTCAGTTCTTTAAATGACCTTGTTCAATGATTATAATATTGCTTTTGTGCTATGTGTTTTTCCTTCAGTACATGTATGCTTCATACTGCTTCAGCAGGTATCACTTTCAGTTCCAACTGCATTAGGTATGCTTGTTCTTAATCTTCTTTCCCATTTGTAGCTGTGCTGGTGAACCATGCAATGGCATCTATAGTTGTGTTTCAGTATTCTAGAAGACTGTAATTTTTTTTTTTCCAAGCATTGCCGTGATGATTTACACTGACTTTCTGCTAGATACATTGGCTTGTGGATGATAAGGCCTGGTGGTAGTGTTCCGTTCTGTCTAATCATTCCACAAGCATAGAAAAGTGTAAGGGCTAGGGGTTATTGGATATCACATTTTATGTAGATCATAATTTCCTATACACTTACGTTTCATGTAGCCATGTACCTTCAGTTTTTCCCCTCGTACTGCATGCGTCATATATGTATATAAAAAATTTTACCGTATGACTATAGATGCTATTAGTAATTAAACTTAACACTGCATTTACACAGGAAGCCTTTGGCAATGCTTTAGAGCAGGACAGGAAGACTGGTGAGGAGCACGGGATAAAGGATTGTGAATGATCTGCTAAAACTTATCCAACAAAATACCAGGACACTAATCACTAGGCAGTGCCTTCAGCTGCTCAAGAGGATACATGATATGATCCAGTTTATCCCAATAACATACGAGGATATAGTCCATGCAATGGTAAATGCTTCAACTGGTCACGAGTCTCTTTACATACATCATCAAGATCAATGCTGTATAACAGAAGTACAGCTGCATCATTGGCCACGGTATTTCATCATGTGTATCCCAGTTCTTATTCCAATCAACAAAAAAAATGGCACATCTTCTTTGACCGGTCAGAAGCAGGTGTAAATTTATACTGGTAGTTATCATGTATATGTACAAGCAAATCTAGCGTCATTGATCAAGGGGTCTGTACATAGGAGCACGTAATTTGCCGAAAAGTGACTGTTAATCGTGCTCAGGCGTAAGTACCTCTCTCAGTGTCATTATTATCCTGGTTGATTCGGATAAACACTCTATGATAATAAGGCTTCTGACTGATTTTTCTGTCAAACGAATGGACTCTATGGAGAAAGCTAACAGTCAGTCTCAACTTCAGTCATAATTTATAGTACATAGCAACTTCTTATCACAAGTATGCGCAATCCAAGACAATAGAATCTTACATGCTCTTCCAATTACGTCCATATAATGTTAGTACTGAGCAATTTACGATAATCCGGCTGAAATAGTTTACATGATCCATACATTTATACACCCAAGTATTTTTGAACTGTTCCAGGGTTGTCAACCCTGAACCAACCTGATTCCCTGAATCAGGACTGGTATGGAATATGTCATTGAAACATATTACATCAGTACAAAATACATTACCGATTCATTGCGACATATTCGAGATCCTACCACCAGCTTTGGTGATATGATTGCCACTGCTAAATCAAGTAAGCTGAAAAGAGGTGGTGTTGCTAACAGTTAATAAGACATGTACGTACGTAACTTAACGCTCGAGGTAGTCTTGGTAAATTGGCACTATATCCTACATGTACGTCCATAGAGCTCAACTGCACATATGTAAATCCTACCATACAGCTGTTACAGAGAAAGCTTCCCTGGTACCATTTTGGTCGATCCATGTAAAATAATACAGTCAGAACAATACCAAAATACAAGTTGTACAGAACTTTAATACATGGGTTGTTTGAATGGTGAACAGCCTGTTTTTTTTTTCTTTTTCCTGGCAAACTTGTTAACTTGGCTTCCCAACGCCAGGTCACTCGTGCTCCGATATGCTGGGCATGTGAGCTTTATATCATACGGTCTTGTGTTGTGTGTTTCATTCGAATAGGTCTATGGCAGAGACAGAGTGGTCAATTCCAAAGCCTTATGACAACGCAGGGGGAAGAAGAGATAAACTGCGCAAAAGTGTGACTAATCTTGTAACTATTTCTGGTGATGAGGTAAACAAAGTTAATTTCAATGGAGTTTGATACTTGGTACAAAAAACATAACGACGACTCTGGTGATACACTGTCAACCACCTTAAGCCAATTTACGACAATATTGCCCTCCTACAGAGTAGAAAACTGATGCAGCATGAACTTCTTCTGCGTGCTCCTCCAGTTTATATCTTGGACAGGTTGTCACCGGCTTTCAATGCACAGGCAGCTATGTCAAGTTGGATATAAAGAATCTTAGTTCATTAAATGAACGTGAACTCCAGTTGCTTCCAAAAATAAAGGATCTGAACAGAGATATGAATACTTCTTGAGTGATGGAAAAATGTCTGCTAATTATTTCACAGGCCTGATAGCCCATGTGGACGTGGAGAACTATTTGAAATCAGTTGCATTTTAAACTTATCACATGCAGCTATCATTCAAACAGCTACCAACATTGCAGGAAAAAAAGAAGGAAAAAAAAACACTACATAACAGCAAAGCAAGTATGGCTGGTCAATATCGCTGGTGATTGCTGTATCGTGTCTCAGGTGACTGTTCTGTGATTCACATTGAGTACAATGGCCTAGATGCAATAGGTTTTTCATATAACAGCGTTGCACAATATCCTGAGGAATTCCTCTATAATTACAGCCAAGGAGTAATGCAGGTTATCTTTACATACATGTACATGTATGCTGTAGTAATGGTGCCACTGCATGGGTGAACTCGTTGTTGCACTGATTGATGAGTCATGCTCACGCGCTGCACCATTGCACTCAATTCATTCATTTCATTGAACTAAGCCCCTGCATTTTTCAGAACCAACTAAAGTTCCTATCGTGATGCGGGAGTTAAAGTGGTTGTGAGAAAGAATATTGCACAAGCAGCTGCAGAGAAATTGCAGGCAGTATTTGCATAGATCTTTGCTATTAGCAGTGCAACTCCGTTGTATTGATCAGACTGTGCACATGTTTTCAAACCACTGAATCAAGTTCTAAGCAATTCTGGGTACAGGCTGGTGTCACTGAAGCGGAGAACGTTTTGTAGTTAAACATCTCTAACAGGACCATAGGGATTTTGACGTGGTCCCACAAGACTGCACCTTCAGCCTACCAGACATCTAGACAAAAAGCCAATGTGATTTAGTTGAAGCTGTGAAAGGAGATGATGTCCAGAGTTGATGTAGGCTCTTTGGGCTGCCAGAAACCACCATCTTAAAAACAATTGCAAGGAATCTGTACACTTCTACATCACTTTCTAAACAGAATGGCAACAAGCATAATTATAAAACGTGAGGCTACAGTACAGCATTTAAAAGCTAGCAAAGCATGCCAAAGGTATTATATTAACAGCGGAGCCGGTAGTTCCCACATAGTAGTACATAGTTACGTATACGTGCTGGTATGCAGCGTCGCAAATGTGGATAAGAGCGGCTGCAGGTAAACACCCGGGTTTGATCGATCCACCGACTCTAGCCTGTCGGCATTATCAATGTACTACTTGACTCAACCTAGCTGCGCAACCGATATCGAAAAACAAAATTACGTACCGTCCGCCAATCGTCATGGATGGCATTGATTAGAAAAAGTATCCAGCCAGTATATACATATATCACTATGTACTTACGAAAGTATAGCTTCATATTCGATACGACGTTGATCGACGTGTTACTGTAGCAAGTTCAAGCGAGAGTTGAACTGCAGCTCAGGGCTGCAGTGCTAGATATACACATATTATTACAAATTATAGTATTCGACGTATTAATATACATGATTCTAATTCTAAGCAATAATTTCCTAATGGCATTCGCAGTGCTTAGCCTCGTTCCCAGACCAATATGACGCAGTGCTAGCTGCTTCGTTCAGTATTGTATAGCGTGCAACTTTCCCTAAGGTTATGAATCAACCAAATGAGGAATATAATTGTTATGAGTCAGTTGTATGGCAATGTGTGGGTTAGTCAACATCACTATCACACAATGTTTTGTTAGTCTGGGCGTAGCCGCACCCTTGCGTACTATAGGTTCATGTTAAGCGCGATGACAATTGGCAAAATTGCAATCTTTGTAAAAGTGGTGGCTTTGAAAAAAGCCATTTGGAAAGAGAAGTGATGTAGTGTGGAGGGTGAGGCCAAGCTTTTACTTGCTGCTGGTGTACTTGGTCACGGCCTTGGTACCTTCACTCACTGCGTGCTTCGACAGCTCGCCAGGTAGGTGGAGTCTCACAGCAGTCTGGACCTCCCGACTTGTGATGGTGTGCTTCTTGTTGTAATGGGCGAGGCGGGACGCCTCGGTGGCAATACGCTCGAATATGTCGTTGACGAACGAATTCATGATGCTCATTGCTTTCGAGGAGATGCCAGTGTCGGGGTGGACCTGCTTCATCACCTTGTAGATGTAGATGGAGTAGCTCTCCTTGCGGAGCTTCTTCTTCTTGCTCTTCTCTCCGGGCGCCTTAGGCGGCTTGGCGGCCTTCTCTCCTTTCTTGCTAGCAACTTTTCCGGGCATTTTATTTCTGAACTGAACGTTTGAGTGGAGTGAACTGCGCACGGAGTTCCTTTTATTAGGAATTTGTTGGGATCAGGATCAAAATCCAACCGACCAATCAATACAATTAACCCGCCAAAACGTCACGGATCACTCAGAGCACGAATCGGTCCGCGTCAAATCTTGTAATTCCATTGGTCAGCACGAATCTAATCTTCTTATCCTGATCCGTGTGGGCCTACAAAAGAAGGCCAAAGTGATTGATATCTTCATCTGAATTGTTATTACTGACAAAACTGATAAAATGACTGGACGTGGAAAGGGAGGCAAAGCCAGAGCCAAGGCTAAAAGCAGATCTGCCCGTGCTGGACTTCAGTTCCCAGTTGGACGTGTTCACCGTCTGCTTCGCCAAGGCAACTACGCTGAACGTATCGGAGCGGGTGCTCCCGTCTACCTGGCAGCTGTCATGGAGTATCTAGCCGCCGAAATCTTGGAGTTAGCTGGGAACGCAGCCCGCGACAACAAGAAGCAGAGGATCAATCCCCGCCATCTTCAGTTGGCCATCAGGAACGACGAGGAGTTGAACAAGCTCCTGGCTGGTGTGACCATCGCTCAGGGTGGTGTGCTGCCCAACATTCAGGCAGTCCTGCTTCCCAAGAAAACCAGTGCAACTGCAGCCCCGTCTGGCGGGAAGAAGAGCTCCCAGAGCGTAGAGGTCTAAGTGTGTTCCCAACCCTGTTAGCGCTAACGCCCTTCTCATTTCTACAAACCGGCTTTTCTAAAAGCCACCATATCTCTCAGACTTACACCATGCAATCGTGCAACACAAAACTGCGCAACTGTGTGTACATCTACTGAGTCCTTAGCTCTGGATCGGACTGCATGGGGTCCTCTTCTTGTTGGGTGGTGTTCTTTTGCAATATCACCTTCGTCATGTACAGTTTCTTTGACGTTTTGCACAAGTACGATACCGTGTCTCCCACTGCATGAATGTCGAAGGTTATTTTGCTAATAACATCCACACGCTAACTCACTAGCATCTTGTGTAAATACCATGACAGTTCCTGGCACGTCTGGCCGTAATAAGTGTTGGAAGCATGAGCGCACCCGTTATTTCCAGAACAGTATATCAGAGTGTATGTAGCACGTACCTTCGTAAGAGCCCCTGAAGACGTTATTGTCGAGCTGGAGGACTGGCTCAGCCGTATCCAATCCCTGTATACAACAGTCCAATCAAAAAAGAGTAGTAAGTAAAAGGTGTAGGGGCCTACTAGTAGAGACAAATTTTTGCACTGGTGTATCAAATCCGGGTTTGGCAACCCATTAAGTTCCACCATGAGTATTGCCTTCAAACGTAGATCAGCTTAGTAACTTGTAACGTAGCAAAAGTAAATAACCTCTTCCTCTTCCATTCTTTACTTCGTGGACACAGGGTTAAAAAAAATGTTATTATTGACCGAGGTGTCAATATTTTTTTATTACATGTCCATCGATGAATCCGTACAGTTGGCACACAGCCTACGCTGAAACCGCAGATGCGACCTACTCAGTGCAGCGTGAGCGTCAGCTAAAGAAGGGCAAGCTGTGGACCGATAGGTACAACCAATACATGGTGTATTACTATGGGACACAGAAGGACAAAGAATTGAAGAAGTAAGTCGGGGAATATATTAAACTGCGTTGGTGTTTGAAAAGTTATCGTGTTTACGGAGGGGGTGGGGGGATGTATGGGGGCCTGCAGCTGGAGTTCATTGTGTAGTCCCCAAAGAGATACTAGCTAGTAAATACACAGTAGAAAAAAGGAGGGGGGAGGGGAGTGTGGAACCAATTCTTCATTTCCATTGATTTCTCACTTACATTCATTCTGGTACAAAATATTATCATCCTGTATCAGAATGTACGTGACAAACCAAATGGAAATCAATTAAGACTTGATTTTACCCTTTTTAAATTTTTTTTGATATTCGTCATATCATATACATCTAAGGAGATGTAGTTTTAAATAACAAATTCGTATATGTGCACCTCCCACCATACAACAGCTCTCGGATGCGCAATGTACTCAAGGAGCAGATAGACCAGGTCAAGAACCCACAGAAGAGCTTTGTGGCCACAGTGGGGGAGAGCCAGAGGGCCGTGGAGATGGACAGGTCGTGGAAATCACACAACCAAGAGCAGGAGCAGAAACACAGGGAGGCCTTGGTCACATTCAGGGACAGCAACAAAATGGTAAATAAAAATATACCCATGCATGTATGTACATCATTGTTAATCATGCAGTTAATTTTAAAAATAATGTACACATTGTTTGAATTAAAGGCACTGTCTTGTAGCATTAGTGTGCGTTAGAGTGCATGTGATGCATTACCATATACACATATATAAGGTGCATGCTCTAATTAATGCACACTGTCTAATTAATGCAGATGATTGAGCTCAAGGCCCAACAGAGGAAAGAAGCCAGAGAAGTGCAGAATAGGATGGAGAGGAATCTCCTTTCCCTCAACCCCATTAACTGGAACCAATCCCTTTCGTGACAACAGACCAATTCAGCCTCCTGTTTGGCCTTACATCATGGGTCCTCTCACATGCATGCACCAATCATCTTGAGTACAATATATATAATTTTAATTATTTGCTTTTTGTTTGAATGCCAAATGGAAAACACAACATACATGTAAAACATCAAACAGTATAAGTACCTCCTCCATCCTCGATGATGCCATATTTGGCCAGGTTCGACTTCCCCTCCCCACCACCACCCTCCTCCCCAGTGCGGTCCTCTTTCCCGGGGTTGTTTGCCGCGTACGTTACCACGACAGCAGAGTCAGAGCTGTCCCTGCTGTCCTTCTCAGGTACGTACCTGACCGCATAGTCCCCTGCAGGGCTGGCTTCGGGGGACGGGGAAGGTTGCTCCGCTTTAGGCTTGCGGGCGGCCAGCCTGGCCAGGAGCTCCCTGGTCTTAGCCTTGTTCAGCTCTAAGGCAACGTGGGGGGGCTTGGTGGGAGGTACGTCCTGCTGCTGGGCGGAGGATGTGGGGGCCGTGGGGGGCGGGTCATCCACCACTTCCTTGGAGACAGCCCTGGTGATCACGGGGGGCTTCTTGAGAGGCAGTGGGGTAGGATCGGGTGGGCCGGACGGAGCAAGGTTTGCTTCGTTCACCAAGTCCTTACTCCTGGTGTGCACGGAGGGCTTTTTGGGGAGGAGTGCAGCAGAGTCGTGTTGACCGGAGGAGGTCAGGGGGCCGTCTGACGAGCCGTCGTCTGTGGAGTCTTTGGATGCGGCTCTCTTGTACACGGAGGGCTTCTTGGGAGGGAGGAGGGGCTGCTTCTTGCCAGAGATCATGGAGGACCTCGATGTCTGCTTTGGCAGCTGTGCTTGCTGTTGCACCACAGCAGTGGTGGTGGTGGTGGGGTCAGAGGTCGGCAGCCTGTCGTTGTCAGCCCCGCCCACTGCTGTCGTCGGGGGTTTGTCGGGCGCCACGGTAACCTTGGAATACCAGGTGGGGACCAACCCAGCCGTGGTGGAGGGCTCTGGGGGAGGGGCTGGGGGAGGGACAGGAGGCATGGGCATGGCCAACTTGCCCTGGATGTCCCACGGGACGCTGTAATCGTCTTGGTTCGGCTTTAGGACCTTTGGAGGCGGGCATGGCTTCTTGGCCTGCTCCGAGGCCACGCCCTTCAGAGAGGAGGTGGAGGAGGAGGAAGGCTCTGTGACCTCCTTCTTCTTCTCCAGCATGAGGGCAAACTGCCAGTTCTTGTAATGGCTGCAGTCCACTTCCTGATGCTTTTCCTCAGGTACCGCCTCCTTCCCCACCACGAACTTAGGCACCTCGTAGTCCCCCTTGTCATTCATGCTGCTCCCTCCTCCTCCCCCTCCTCCTCCTCCCCGCTCCTGTGCCTCCAAAGCTGTGTCAGTCACTTCCCTCCCCGTGGCCACGCCCCCACCTGCCTCTCCGTCAATGGACTCGCCGTTGTCCTCTGGGACTGGAGAGGAGGCCTTACGGCTCGACGCGGGGGAGGACTTGAGGGAGGAGGAAGGTCTGCTGATGTTCCAAAGGTCACCTCCATCCACAGAGGTGGTGTCATCTGTGGACCTCCTGTGCTTGTCATACAGGGACTGCCACTTCATGGCCAACTGGGGGAGGGGGAGGAGGAGGAAGAGGGGAGAAGGAGGGGGAGGAGGAGGAGGAGGAGGAGGAGGAGGGGGAGGAGGGGGAGGAGGTGGGGAAGGAGGGGAGGAGGGGGAGGAGGAGGAGGAGGGGGAGGAGGAGGAGGAGGGGGAGGAGGGGGAGGAGGAGGGGGAGGAGGAGGAGGGGGAGGAGGAGGAGGGGGAGGAGGAGGAGGGGGAGGAGGAGGAGGGGGAGGAGACAAGTGATAGTGAAATAGATTAACACCACCATGCACCCTCACCTACATGTATTCCCCACCATCTCACGTCATCTTCCATTTCTCTCCCATGTCCTCTTTCTCCCCTCCCTTTCCTCCCTCCCTCTCCTCCCTCCCTCCCTTACCTCCCTCCCTCCCCTCCCTCTCCTCCCTCCCTCCCTCTCCTCCCTCCCCTCCCTCTCCTCCCTCCCTCCCCTCCCTCTCCTCCCTCCCTCCCCTCCCTCTCCTCCCTCCCTCCCCTCACTACCTTGCTATGGAAGTCAGCCTGCAGTCTCAAGAACCTTGTGGTGATGGACTGGAGATCAGCACTCATGCCGTTGCTGATGTGGTCAAACTCCGCCATGAGGATGTTACTGAGAGTGTCACAGTGTTCCCGTACCTCCTCTGCCTCCTTCTTCTGCAAGGGGGCAGGGCAGGGGGGCACATCACTACACACACCTCCAGCTTTCCCTCCCCACATAACCACAAACATGAATACCATCTAATTACCCACCACCCCGTAATTTGCATAATTTGTAAAAATGTACCAAGGTGTACATGTACCCATGGTACATTTTTACACACATGCACATGTACAATGTACCACCAAATTACACGAAACCACACCCTTCACACATAGAACCACACCCACACATGAAGCCCCACCCTCATACAAGTTACCACACAAGCTCCACCCTCATACAAGGGACCACACCCACACATAAAACCACACCCATAGCACAAAGCCCCACCCATCACACAAGGGACCACGCCCACCCCTGGCACACACTTACGGAGTCCTTCTCCTTGCTGGCATTGAACACTTCCATGGCCTCCTCGTGCAGTCTGACCATGTCGGGCAAGGTGTGGAATATGGAGGAGTACTCAGCAAAGCTCTCCACGACGGCCTGGTCCAGCTTCTCCTGGTGGTCCCTGTACACACCTGCCACATCCTGTATGCCATAGCCCACGTCACTGAGGTAGTGGACCAGGTGGGTGAACCTGAGGGGGAGGAGGGAGGGAGAGGGAATAGGAGGAGGGAGGGAGAGGAGTGAGGAGGGTATGGGAGGGGGAAGAGGGAGGAAGAGGGGGGAGAGGGGAGGAGGGAGAGAGGAGGAAGGGGAGGAGTGAGGGAGAGGGGAGGACGGAGGGAGAGAGGAGGAAGGAGGGAGAGGGGAGGAAGGAGGGAGAGGGGAGGAAGGAGGGAGAGGGGAGGAAGGTGGGAGAAGGGTGGGGAAGGGAGGGGGAGGAGGGAGAGAGGGAGAGGGAGGAGGAAGAGGGGAGGGAAAGGGGAGGAAAACTTAGAAGACAGGATACTGATAGACAAACTGCTACAGTATATCAGGAACCAAAGAAATGGGCTACAAAGCTTTTTGCACGTCAAACATACAGAGCCCCAGTACATAAAAGTACGAGATCCTTCAACATTTGATCACAACTGCGAATACATTTGTGCAGGTGAAATCTCAAGTGGTCATGAGTGCAAACTTTGGTCCTCATGTACTTAGTGTGCAAACATACTAGACTTCACACCACACATGCACACACACATGCATGTGCATACCACACATGCGCATACTACACACATGCACATACCGCACACACATATGCACATACTACACACATGCGCATACCGCACACATACCACACCACACACATGCACATACCATACCACACTCTCACACACACTCACACAACACACACACTCACTTGGGATCCTCCCTCCAGTTCCAGGAGGTCTGCTCTCCCTCATCGCTGCTGTCCTGGTCCACCGTGTCACCAGCCACAGTGTTGGACACCAGCGCCTGAACCTTGCGGTGCTGGGCTGCAACGGTGCACAGCTGCCATGACAACAGGGCACACCTCCTCCTAATAATCTCCTTACCATCCACGACGGGCTGCAATCCTTTCGAAAACCTCTTCAGATCGTGTCCCAGGTTATTCAAGGAGGTCATGACCTCTGCATGTGTGCAATGAACAAGGTGACAGGGACCCCAAATAGAGTACACCCACATAAACATAGGACACCCCAAATAGAGCACACACCCATAAGGGTAAGGGGGGAGGAGGGTGGTCTAAGCAATGACGGTTTGTGACAAGTGGGGGAGAGGGATTAGTGATGGTAATGTCACATTTTTAACAAGTGAGCAAGATGAAAGAATACCCCAAATAGAGCACACCCTTCATAAGACAGAACACCCCAAATAGAGCACAAGGTCAGCAGCAGTAACGGACCTGCCTCTGCCATGCCATGCTGCTGGTAGGACTGGTGTATGTGCTCAAAGTTCTCCTTGGCCAGCACACTGAATGCACAGAACCTCTCTATGGAGGACAGCCTTTGGAGGGGGGAGGGGAGGGGAGGAAAATATAAATAATAATAAATTAGGTAAATCAAGGATTTTTACAGAGTTATACGAAAGCCTCGAGGATCAAGTGTTATCAGTGATGGTTGGCATGCAGCCCCTCAACAGAACTTACTGGTTAACTGGAATGTTGAAGAGTGGATACTGAACTACATTATAGATTGGTGCTTGGAAAATCTTTTTGGATGACTTGGTGACCTTAACAGGCTTTCCTATCTTCCAGTCCTACATGGAAAAAAAAAACCCAACACCTTTCAAAACACCACAAGAACATGAGTGATGAGGCGAGCTACCTTCTCATCATTAGCGGTAAGGAAGTCGTAGAAAACTTTCGTTGCACCAAGAAGCGGGTGCCTCGCCACTCTCGCCAAAAACTTTTCAAGCCGTCGTCGTCTCGTTTCCAGCGCGACCAAATCCGACGAGCCTGGACAGGAGCAGAGAGCATGTCAATAGCCCGACTTCGGAAGCCACATTCACGGAAGCCTCCGTAGCCTAATGGATATGGCATCGGCCTCCTAAGCCGGGGGTTGCGGGTTCGAGTCCCGTCGGAGGTGTACTTTTTTTATTTGGACATAAAACATTTTTTTAAATGTTTTAGAATGTAACCTATGCGAATGCACGTGGTGTTTACATGTTATTCGTTTCACACTTTTTCCCAAAGTTGTCGAGGTAATTAATGACTACATTTTCAACCATTGAGACAAAAACAATGGCTGTCTTTGCACACAGACATGCTCTTGGGTCAAAGACAATAACATATATACATCATACATGTACTTTTTCTTTCTTTTTAAAAAACATAGTCCAAGTGCAGACACATGTACATGTTGTGTACATGGATATTACTGATATAATCCAACATGGTTATAAGATACAAATACATCCCCCCCCCCTCCTTGTTATCATAATAGGCCTAGCGCTGCACTGATCGGCACAATGCTGATAACATTTGGTTTGGTAAACACCCTGCACCTACAAACAACTTCAGTACAAATGCCAACATGTAACTGGAAGTTTAGAGAACTTTATCGCATGCACAGAGAAATGTGTTCATTTTACTATGCATGTAGCGATACAATAAAAATATGACCTTAAGTGTGTACATGTTTTTAACAACACCACCTACATGTACATGCAGCCACCCCCACCCCCACCATCCATATATTAAAACCCTACTTTCTTTCACTACATTAGGTTAGAAGAGTCCCGTACGAAGTCATTAGCAACATGATTTCCAATATCAATAACTTGAATAATAATCACAACACCTTACTGGTTATCTGCTTCACAGGCAGTGGGGGCAGGCTGATGCAGGGGAAGCACTCCGCAAACCTGTCGTACAGGTTTAGGAAGTGCTTGTAGTTCCTGGTCACATGACTGGACAGCTCCTGTTACCAAGATGCATTAATTGGAGCTATTTGAAAGTCACATGATGCGACACGTGGACATCAGCATACCTTGGTCTTCACGTTGTAGTTTGCTAACACCTTCACCTCACTTTGGCCCTCACTATGGCAGTATGATACACTTATGGTGAGGGGCGTGGTCTTAGAAGCATCCCACTTTGGACCTGCCTGCAGATGGGAGGGGGAGGGAAGGAGAGGAGAGGGGAGGGAGGGAGAGGGGATGGAGAGGAGAGGGGATGGAGAGGAGAGGGGAGGGAGGGAGAGGGGAGGGAAAACAGGAGTGATGAAATACAGAACGATATCTGTCATGTTTACCATGCAACAATACAGAAACTGTGCTCTAAACTACTCACCACC
Organism: Spongilla lacustris; assembly: GCA_949361645.1. NCBI lineage: Eukaryota > Metazoa > Porifera > Demospongiae > Spongillida > Spongillidae > Spongilla > Spongilla lacustris. The sequence goes on from OX442415.1 coordinate 9,834,939, forward strand.
ACCCCTCCCCACTCACCACCACCCCTCCCCACCCACCATCACTCCCTCCCCACCCACTGTCACTCCCTCCCCACTCACCACCACCCCTCCCCACTCACCACCACCCCTCCCCACCCACCATCACTCCCTCCCCACCCACCATCACTCCCTCCCCACTCACCACCACCCCTCCCCACTCACCACCACCCCATCCCCACCCACCATCACTCCCTCCCCACTCACCATCACATGGATCTCCTCCCTCCCCTGCACAAAGATCTCGGCAGCCTTGTCAGGACAGAAGGAGGTCACACCACATGGGGCCAGGAGGCTCTCCATGCACAGCTTCCTGCTCAGCCGCGGGTTAGCTCCCGTAGGGGGAGGAGGGGGAGGAGGGAGGGTGGCATGTTGAGGTGATACTGGTAGCTGGGAGTATGTGGTGTGTATGTGTGTGTGTGTGTGTGTGTGTGTGTGTGTGTGTGTGTGTGTGTGTGTGTGCGGTGTGCCAGATAAATAACATTGTAACAATAAGGCCTTCATCTGCAGACACTGAAATTAGTCCACACATGACCACACCTCTCCACATAACCACCTCCCACCCTCACCTCTCCACATAACCACCACCCACCCTCACCTCTGCACATAACCACCACCCACCCTCACCTCTGCACATAACCACCTCCCACCCTCATCTCTCTACATAACAACCTCCCACCCTCAATTCTCCACATAACAACCTCCCACCCTCGCCTCTCCACATAACCACCTTCCACCCTCACCTCTCCACATAACCACCTCCCACCCTCAATTCTCCACATAACAACCTCACACTTTTCCACATAGCCACCTACTCATATCAAACATGCACAATTTGCTCTTCACCTATAGCTACTCGGTATGCATGTAAAGCACAGTACTTACTGTGAACGCAATGGTTTGTGAAGATCCCTGCCTTTACAGCTCCCTCCCTCCCTCCCCCTACCATTACCCATGCAAATCCCTCCAAAGCACTAACTAGTACTTTCCACTGCTTTTGTCTACAGATACACACATGCATATGCACACTTGCACACACATACATGTTCACACATACAATGATACATGCACACACATACATGCACACACACATAAATGCACACACACACACACACATACATGCACACACACACACTAGCATACACATTGCTCTAATCCCTATGACATCATCCATGTTAAGTACAAGTACATAGGTGTACCATGTGACCCACCCCAGGCCCAGAGTCCACTGGTCAAGGCAATGGCAGTGGATCATGGGGAGGGAGGAAGAGGGAGGAAGGAGGGAGGGAGGATGGAGGAGGGAGGGAAGAGAAGGGGCAGTAGGGGGAGGGGTAAAATATTATTGCACTGACCATTTTCACAAATGAGCTGGGGAACAGCCCCCTCCTTCCATTGAGCTCGCCCTCCAACCATCCATCTCCAACACCCGTGCGATGAACCGTGACAACGTCCCCCTTCTGTGAGGTGGGAGCGGGGAGGAGGAGAGGAGAAGTGAGACAAGCTATGTACACAAACATACACCCATGTATACACACACACAGTGACGAATATGCGCACGTACATACAACTCTCTCGCACTTTGGGTGGAGTGATCGAGAACAGATGCTGATTCATCGCAGGCCTACAGGCCTACATAGCTAGGTTTACATATAGTAAGCTGGCTATCGGAGCGCAGCGTCTATTATCTTGCCACTCCCCTCTCCATCCTACGCACCTGCGACATCGCGTTCAGGCGACACACACACACGCACACGCACAGTGACACACACATACACATACACATACCTGGCACGCACACACACGCACACACACGCGCACACACCACAAACACACACACACACAATTACATACGTATACTGCACATACACAAACACACGCATGCTGCCAAACGCCAAAACGTGTGCTGACGATCAAGTAGGTAACTATTAACTTAGACATAACCAACATATTTACTGCACCAACCTTCAGTTGCAACTCTACATCGGCTGTGGGGTCAAAATTGTACACCGCTTCAGCTCTCTGGACCGCCATTGCATCGTGCGACTAGAAATGTGCTTTGCCGTCCGTTAGCGTATTACCACGTACGGCCGCAGCTAAGGTATGTTATTACAAACCGTCAAAAATTAATTACGTTGAGGCTAAACGAAGTCACGTGACGACTGTATAACAGATGACGGGAATAAGCATAAAAATTATAGCACTGTATACGTTATTTCTTTGGCAATGCTCCATGTACATATGTACGCAGCAGCACTTAACTTATATACTATTTTGGCACCAGACTCTCTTGAAAATACGCCCAAAAATGGTGACTTATAGAATGTTAGCAACTTCCACCCCCACACATGGCATGCATTAATTAAAGGTCATACAATAGGCTTCCTCTTACATGTACATACATAACTTCTTGGCCCCGCCCTTTTCGCGGATGCCGATGGGTGTGACCCAACAGGAAGCTATACATGTACAAATGCTGACAGATTGGTAACACAAGTGCCTTCTATTGGGATCAGTGCTCCAGCTGGGCAACTTATGAAACCACTTTGACATACTAGTATAAGGTCGGAAGGTCAAAGTTGGGTTTAGTATGGAGGCAGAATTACTAGCATCCAGTTAGCTTATATGCTTGACTGAGCTTGCAATCAATTACTACTAGTATAGCACCGCTCTACATGTAGACATGCGCTATGCGCGTGCGTTGTTTACAAATATTAATTGAATAGTAAAATAATATGTAGTCTATCTGCTAATCAGTGCACACCACACATCGATTGCACGTGGTTCTTGGAAGATTTGTAAATCATGGAGAAGAGTATAGTTACTATCAGGGAGCTTTCGGAGAAGATTTTGCAAACAGAAAAGAACGCCAACTGTTTGTTGGAGCTGCAGGAGTACTTGCTTGTGCGTGTGCTGCGCTCCAATTGCCTTACACCATTGACCCCTCTTCCACCCCGCTCGTTCCTGTATCCAGGCAGACAGTCTACCCGTGCTTAAGGAGACCATCACGGTCCTCTGCTCCACCTACTGCCGACTCATCTCTACCACATGTTCGTGGCTGAGTCATCGAGCCGTAGGACAGGGGGCTCGCGAGAATGTGGCAGACCCGGTCTTGCGCGTGTACAGAGAATGGATGTGCACCAACTACACCGCGTGCTTGGACAGGTTACTGGCTCTGCTGAGGCATGCTGATGAAGAAATACAGGTAAGCTATTGGGGTGACAGCTCTCTCGCTCCCATTGCCTCATGCACTGCACGTGCTATTATTTACACAACAAATTAGTTGTACTGCATGTGTATGCATACACTGGTGCAGTATGCATACATTGTGCACTGCAATGTATGTGTACACTGGTGCACAATGCATACACTTGTGCATACACTGTGCATTGCAATGTATGCACACACTGGTGCAGTATGCATACACTGGTGCATACATTGTGCACTGCAATGTATGTGTACACTGGTGCACAATGCATACACTTGTGCATACACTGTGCATTGCAATGTATGCACACACTGGTGCAGTATGCATACACTGGTGCATACACTATTGTGCACTGCTCACACACATGTACTCCTTCCCTAGGAGCTCGCTCTACATTCCCTACTCAAGCTGCTGCAGGCAGAAGGTCACGCCCACCCCAAGCACATGTTCCCAAACCACACCTTCTACAACATGGTGGGGGCCCTGCTGAGCACCAAGGTGGACATGGGTCACCTGATAGGCTGCCTCAAGGGGTACCTCAAGTATGACGACCTTAGGCTGCACCTCATGAAGAACATCACGTGAGTGGGGCTTCGATTGGAATGCCAATATGGACTTGGGGAGTTGTGGTGGGTGAGAGGTGTGGCTTTGAGATGTGAATGTAGTAGGGGCAAATATGGTGGTGTTGGTTAGTGATGGAGAACATGGTGTCCATTGGGCTCCTATCTTTGGGCTTCTAGCCAGTACCCAAACTGGGGAAGTCAGCACACACACATACATTTTTGGCCTAGGTGGCTCTGGGTATTAGTGGCCATTGACCTTTGGCTGGTTCTCCATGCCAATGTGCAGACTGTTGGCCAATACCACTGTCATGGCCGTGCTTCAAAGAGGTGGCTGGTGCATGTGCTGCTGCTGCCAGTCAAAACAGCTCATTTATGTCATGTAGTGTGTGTGTATGTATTTAGCTCCATATATATATATATATATGTGTGTGTGTATATGACGTGTGTGGGACCATATGCTTTGTGTTTTCATGAGGCTTACAGTACACATACTTCATCAACTGTAGGAGTCATATAGAGGCCAGGATTGACCACAAGGAGGTACACACCATACATACCTGTGCTTTATTTGGAGCATTGCCTCCCTCTCCCTCCCTCCCTCTCTCCCTCCCTCCCTCTCTCCCTCCCTCCCTCCCTCTCTCCCTCCCTCCCTCTCTCCCTCCCCCTCCCTCTCCCTCCCTCCCTCTCTCCCTCTCTCCTCACTCCCTCTCTCCCTCCCTCTTACCTCTCTCACTCCCTCCCTCCCTCCCTCCCTCTCTCCCTCTCTCCCTCCCTCTTACCTCTCTCACTCCCTCCCTCCCTCCCTCCCTCTCTCCCTCTCTCCCTTCCTCCCTCCCTCTCCCTCCCTCCCTCTCTCCCTCCCTCCCTCCCTCCCTCCCTCCCTCCCTCCCTCCCTCCCTCCCTCCCTCCCTCCCTCCCTCCCTCCCTCCCTCCCTCCCTCCCTCCCTCCCTCCCTCCCTCCCTCCCTCCCTCACTAGAGGAAGCAGCCTCTCTTGAGCACTGTGTATTCACAGAATGTGTACACTATGCTCAGACTGGTGCACATGCCAAAGAGGGATGGGGACCTGACCTGTTTGTATGTGGATGGAAAGTGTGAAGGCAGTGAGGAGGGGGAGGAGCTACTGCTGGGTGAGGATGGGGAGGAGGAAGGGCAGGGGGAGGAGGAAGAAGAGGAGGATGTGCCCAAACAGAAGCGTTCAAAGAAAGAAAAGGTCAAAGGTGTCCACTCTCTTCAGGTGGGCATGTGTTTCCCCTACAACCATACGACTGTACATGTACCTTCTTGCCTCCTCCCCATTACCATAACCATCATACCTCCTCCCCAGCACCATAAGGAGCACTTCAGCCGTGCATGGCTAGCTCTGTTGAGACTCCCTGTAAGTGATGGTGGCTTCACACTAACCTTTACACCACCTTTCCCCTCCCCCTGTGCTCCCCATGCATAGCTGGCACACCACACCTACAAGAGGATCTTGGTCTCCCTTCACAGCGAGGTCATGCCACACCTCCTTGACCCCAGGCTGTTAGTGGACTTCCTCACGGACTCTTATGATGCAGGTGTGTGGCTAGCTAGGGGTGGAGGTGGGGAGGAAGGCAAGGGGATGGCAAGAGAACCACCTTGTGTATTGTGTGATGGTGTGCACAGATTGTAGTTGATTAACATTAAATGATAGAGTCATTTACTTCCATGTGGTGGTTAATTAAATACATTGTACATGTACACAAACATCCTGTCTCCATGGCAATGACCACATTTTTGCACTATTGTGGTGTGTGGCTTCTTACAGGTCATTTCCACTCCCTCTCACCCCCCTCCCCCCTTCACCTACTTGTACCAATCAACTTATTAACTTTATAACCATGTCATGGTATGTCACAGACCACACCCCCAGTTCACACGTGCTCTTCTCCCTAATGTAGGTGGTGTGATCAGCATCCTGGCCCTCAATGGCCTCTTTGTCTTGGTACATGAGTACCACCTGTGAGTGAGGTGTGCTTGCCATCTGCTGTGTTATGTATGTGTGATGTCACTGTTCCCATGGTGAAGTGGGGGTCATTGCAACTAACAATCATGTGGCGTACTCCTACCTGTTGATACCTACCTATGAGGTGTACTTAACCTAATCACACTAGCTGTGTTATGTCCAGCCTTCTAATCTCACTAGATATTTATAAGGTTCACATGTGCATATGTGAGAAACAGCGTGATTAGCAGCCAAGTCAATACATTGCTCACAAAACGTCTAACATCTTACCTTTGGCTGATAAATAATCTATGCTGGAAAGAGTCTGTTGTGCATAATGTGTGCTAATGTACTGTATCAGTCTTACATCTGGAGATGCAAACAAGGCAAGCATTTACATTCCCTGGACAATACATGTACCATGTAAAACCAGCTTCTGTTAAAACACCAACGCAAACCTGTGTATACAAACACACTGCACACATATACAACTCACACATACATGTACTACACACATGCATGTATGTACTGCACACATACATGTACTACACACACATACATGTACTACACACACTGTACACGTACACCACACACAAAACACACCAAAGGGTCATTCCATTATAACTCCATATGCACTGTAGAATTATGTCACGCCTTCAGATCATTGTGTATTTTTTTGTCTTTGGATGAATCTTACTTGTACTAGTTATCAAGTTAATAACCTTAGTGGTTTATGAAGAATATATACTGCACTGCATAATTAATGTTTCCAAATAACTTGGCAGGCCCACAACTTTTCCATACAATGCCTGATGTTGTTCAGCATCAAATTGAAGCTCAATCTACGCTGATTCTGTATATAATAATTACTGTGTGGGTGGTGAAAGGGTTAAATAAACATCCAATTCATAGCCCATATATCAAACTTCCATATTGATAAACTAGATGTTCAAAGAAAGACAAATCCATAACTCAGATTTCCATCTCCCATTCTTCTGAGTGGCTCCTTTACATATCCGTCCTTACCTCAGATCTCCCATGCAGCTTGAATAGCCTACCAGGCACCCCAGTGTTAGCAGCTGCTGTGGCCCCCGGGGGCTGTCCATAAAGTATGTCACGCACTTTATAACGTGTTGGACTCCCCCCCTTGGGTCACAATGTGTTACAACATTAATAACCTCTCTTTAAGTGTATGTCAAATCTCCCCCTTCCCCCACCTTTCAAAACTCATTTACTGGCATGCATGCAGGTACATCAACAGTTCAGTACTATGAAGTAAAGAAGATCAGGGCTCATGGTGAAGCTAAATCAGGGGCAGTGGAGCAGGCCCCCTCCCCCTCCCCCCCCCCCCCACAAAAAAAAAAAAAAAATAGACACCCTCCACAGCCCCTGTACATCTAAATGCTCCTATATAGGCATAGACGTGTCATCAGTTATTTTATTCAGAATAACAATTCTGCAACAGTCAACTTATGTCTAATTTTTTTAATCAACAAAAACAGGCTTCAAGTTCAGTTTGCTTTCTCTATGCGTTAGGATGCCACTGTGTTTTCTTTTGTAAAGCCCAACTAGATCTGCATTAACTGTACTTAATTGCCGCTTTAGTTCGTCTTGCACCTTTGCTTTTACACCTCTTGAACCAGAGGGCTCTGGTAGATCACTAGATGAGGTAATCTGTTCAGCACTACTTTCAGCTTCAGTTACTAAATCTGCTCGGGGATCTTCACATAATGGTGGGTGTGCTACACCATCCATATTTAGTGACTTTTTTGGACCAAAAGCTGAGCTAAGTGCCTTTGTTACTTGTGGTGATATGTTTGAACTTCTTGAGCAAAGCATCAACTTGATCTAGGCCAAGTCACCTTCTTGCTTCAATTTCTTCCAGAGTTCCACGACATCTGACAGGGAATAATTTAACCGGATTCGCATTGCATTTTGCGAAGCAGTTTTTATAAGATGCGAAACAACTTCAAAACATTGTCGCTGAAAACTGCGATGCAATCTAATTCGCGTTTGCAGGCACTTTGCTCAGTGTAAATGCTACGCGAAGAGAGGGCATTTATGGTACAAAAGAATTCCAATCAGAAAGCTGGCGCCACGTCACATCAGCCACACTCACGTGACATAGCGATTGCGACGATTAATGTGACGATGACCGATTGCGTACGCGTACGAATGACATGAGCGCGCAGCATACACAGCCGGCTTCGGGAAGGGGGGTGTCGAATTTTATATGAATAGAATTATCAAGCTACAAAATCATTACTAATTAAAATGTACGTTTACGCGCAAACTTACGTGGTACATGTACGTACTGCACATGAATATGCCAGAATGCGTACGCGACAGTGCCAATATGGGTGGACAAAATCTACAAATATTAAAACTTTTAAATGTGATGGTGACCTTGTTTTGTATCTACGGGGGGAGGGGAAGGAAAAGGGGAACTGGGGTAGTAGTCGTTTGACTCGTTCGCCTGAAAGCGATCCAAATGCACGCGGGCGTGTCCGTGGGATAGCTCTGCTTTGTGTTCAAATGAAGAATCATCGGGAATGAATTGCGATGCAACTGAACCAAGTTGCTAATCAATTTCGATTTTGCGGAGCAAAATTGCTATGCAATTTTTTAAAAGTAAATTATTCCCTGTCTGACATTCCTGCTTGCTTTTTGTGGGATTCGCCTTCACATATGAGATGGAGCAATGACACAAATGGCTTTTCCTTATTCATGGTCAGAATACGTCTGATCAATAATGGTGAAATGTTTTCTTGAAGCATTTGTGACATCACATGTGAAATAACCCCCCCCCCCCCCCCCCCCCCCCCAAACCCAGTCACATTATGTGACTGGGTTTGGGGGGGTCCATTCTAAGACCACTGCTCTTCTCTTCTCCAATAACAAGTCCCTCATTCTAGAACAGCTAAGGCTACCACCCTTTTCGCAAGCATTCACCAGACTTTGTGTCCTGAACAGGTAGTCCTGTGAAACTGGTCTGTCGTACTGGATGTAATATGCATATGACCATGCCCTTGGGGTTAAAGGTCACATCAGCACATCTTAAGGGAAGGGGATGGCCCAGTCACTTCTACCATTGCTAGCAACATGCCTGCTGTAACCAGTTCCTTGTGCTTTCTGGGCTTAGCTAATACCACCCAAAGTAGCTTGCACAAGCTCTAGAGGTACATGTGAACCTTGCCATATGACTATGCTTGAGCGTCAGGAATTACATAACTATATTCTTGGCTTTTGGACAGGGGGCAGTGTCAGCTACCAATTGCTGCTCAATACTAGCAAGTGTTCCTTCACTATGCACACCAGGTTCTGCACACGGTCTTTAATTGGAGCAAATGCCAAGCCAAGTTGATTGGGTCCCCTGTTATTCCAGGGGGCCAAAGCCAAGTTGATTGGGTCCCCTGTTATTCCAGGGGGCCAAAGCTAACACGGTTACTATTTGCCTAGTCCTCCAACAGGTGCATTAAAAATAGGGACCATTGCCTCAGGATATATGTTTTGGAAAAAGACCACGAACTCTTGAATAGCCTATTTAGTTGGAATGAAGCGTATGATACATGTACATTGTTTATTACATGTACCTACCCTGTCTAGCAGTTGCAGTCACCAGCGTTAATGTCCCTGGCTGCATTCTGTACAGTGCACCAGAACACCATCCAACACCAGCAGGAGTATCACACTTCATGCTGGTCTGACATGGGATGGAACCAAGAATGCTGGTCCAATTGCACAATAAATTATGCGTGAAATGTCTTTTAGTTAAAGAATGGTTCATGGTAGAAATATATATGTCATAATCAGACCGAGATTGTACATGTTTAAACGTGTTTTCGAATTCAAATTGAAAACAAATCGCAATATGACCGTCGATGTATGGGTGATATGGCTTACCTTGCATTCTTGATCTGTATGGTTCTGCCACTGAAGTAGGATCACTGCACATTTGTGATGCACCCTTGGTGGCATGTATAGTTTTCTCTCCATGCTCATATTGCAACATTTCAGGGTGTATATTGACATCATCACTAGACCTGTCAATGTCAAAAACATGTTTTCAGCTCAGCCGAGAATACGTTAGCAGAATCACATAGTGCTTGGGATCTGGCTCTGGGTCCAGCAAAATGTGTATTGCTCACAACTGAGTAAGGTACTTGACTCCTGCTGACAATACATTATAAACATGTACCTCTTGAATGTGGTTCTAATGATACTGTCATGGCGCCACCATCAGCTATATGGCTAGCCGCGTCAGTCGCGATTATATCTGCTCAGTGCTGTGGCTATCTCACGTTTCGCAACAACGCTGTAAATTCTGCTGTCCGGTTGCCAACCACCATTAGGTTCTAATAGTTCTCCAGCCTCCACTCTGACACCCCGATAACGCGATGTTTCAGACACATACCAGTATTTTTAAAAAACAAACAGTGAAGCTCCAATTAACTATTCCAGGCCAGAGAGAACACGTTTGCCAGCGCTGTTGCATTCTAGTTCGCGATTTCCTTTCCGTCAACAGTTACAACGACATTTTAGATTGAACAGCAAGCTATAAGCTCAATGGATCCTTTTCAAATTCTGTCTGCATTTATACATGTACATGTAAATCTCCAGTTCTAGTCACAAGAGTGACTCCCAGTAATGGTGAAACAACTGTCAGCTATTAGATGAACACTGTATAATTATGTGTACGCATACATGTAATATTAGCCACAAGAGGGCTATGGTTTTAGACCATCTTGCAATACTCTATGGCACTATGATTAGTCAGTTCTTCAGGTATCACCATGTCGATAGCCTCCACCTTTAGTTTACATGTGCTCAATCCTGTGTTCCTAAGGATGATGTAATCAATTCGACCTAGGCCTCCTCTGAGAGGTCTAGGATAGTATTCAGGAACCATGTAAATAACTCCCGGACCATAGGATCGTTGCTCTGCGTGATGTCTTCATTGAAGTCTCCACAAATCAGAACTGGTATTGGAGCAGTGCACCAGAAAATCTTTTGTGAGCCAAAAATAGAAGCGTTTTAAACTCACTAGACTTGGAGGACCCTTTTGAATTGTACATTATTTCTGGTGCCCTGTAACACGGAGAGAGAGACAGATGTGTCTACATGTGCTCAATTGAATAGCAGGAAGTTCAATCCTTCTGGATTCATTCAGATCATTTTCTGAGTATTGTTTCATCTCTGCCATTCATAATTACATGTATTCCCTTTTCATGTTGCATTAACTGATAGGCTCGGTCAAGGACTTGTTCTGAGGCTTGGTCAAGAGCTTGTTCTGAGGCTTGTAGATGGGATTGTTCAAGAGCTTGTTCAGGGGCTTTATACACATACTGTAGTATTCATTAAGATTGTTTTGCGTACCCCGCGACGTACAAACGTGCACCGCAGATGACATTTACTCCCTCCCCCTGCCGCTGCCGCACGTGATGTCCCCCACCTCCCTGCCAACCACCAATCTGGTTCAAGTCCATTGTGCACGCTGCGCCACACACATACACACACAACCACATAGAACAACATCTACAGCAACATCACAAGACACACAACACACGGAGCGGGGAAAAACCTTAGGTGCAGGAAAACCCTTTGGGACAAAACCTGCACCCAGGAAAACGCTCCCTAATATAATTGAACAGTTTCTGACAAATAGTTCCATTCTGGTCTTGACTCTTGAAGACCTTCCAGCTTTCTATCGTCCCGGCCTATCTTGCTGTCAAGGAACGGAACATTGAACACCTGGGTCTTCCCACACAATGCACCAATACCGAAAAGTTTGCAGCACGTGCACAACACTTAGACTGACAATTCCAACGTGCAGATCCCCATTTAAACCCCATCCAGCACGTGGCCGAATCACGTGCTGCGCAGCCAATAGCATTTGGGAGGGAGCTAAGTTTCTGTCTAATTCGCCTTGCTCAACCGACAGAAACGTGTATGATACATTTAAAGAGCTCGATGTCTTAACTAACATTTACTCTTGCTAATTGATAATAGGTGCAAAAAGGCAGCATTTTAATACACTGAGCGCATACTTGCCTTCAAACTTGATTGATACATGTACTTCCATGCCTAATACATGTATGTTATCCGTCCATTCTATTGTTTCTTTCACATCCCAGCTTTTGATATCGTCCAGAGACACAGCACTGTTGCCTTCTTTTTCCAAGAAATCTACTAACTACCATATACATGTAGCTGCCACCGGGCACAGAGCTGCCCCCATAGAAATAGTCACCACTTTCCGGAACGAATCTTTTTTGACACTTTAATTACAGCTTCTATGTATTTTGGTGTTGCAGTCTTCGTATCACAGCTCTTTCCATCAGCAACTCTTTGCATCATTAATTTCTAGAAGTTGAACTTTTCGAACAAAATGATTTAGTCATCTGCTTGCAAAGGTCATCAATCACTGGCTGTGTATGTATCTAGTTGTAAATCCAGTGAATATAATTTTCACCAACTGAAAGGCTTGCTCAAGGGATGAAGTTGTAGCACTATTAGTAAACTATTAGTAAACTTGCCTTTGTCTTACATTGCTTCGTTCCAATGTAATAATTAACCACACTTGCAATACAGTACACTGAAACTAAGCCCTGAGTAGTTCTTGGGGTCAGTCCTGCAAGAGACATAGCCTTCTGCATTTCTGTTACCAGGTGGTCCCGGGTAAGCTAGGGTTGCCCATGGATCCCAAGACCCCTTTCCGGACAGATCATTTTTCACTATATAATTAATTTTGGTGTTGCTATATTATCTGTCTTCACATCACAGCTGTTTGCATTATCAAAGTTCTACCTTTTGAACAAAGTGATTTCTGTAGCCACATGTATTTAGTAATCTGCTTGCAAAGGTCGTCACTCACTGTCTGTACATGTATCTAGTTCTTGTCATTGGGTATCTTACAGCCTTCATAACCATGCCACATATGCAGATGTAGGAATCATTTTCTGAGTAAATTTCTTTTGTCAACTTTGTTTACATCAACATGTAGAATATGCAGATAAGATAATAAACAGAAGTTCAGCTCTACACTATGGAGGATGGCTCTGGCATTCGCTCTTGTTAAGCAAATGCTCAAGTTTGAGAAAAGTTCAAAAGATGTCTGTGTCTTTGGCAGAGACTTGTGTATCGCAAGCCTAGCTATGACCTGCGCCAGTAAGTTTGATGCTTCTCCACCCCAACCCCATGGGAGTCAACTGCTAGAGGGACCCACCCTAAAGGACTGCACCAACCATTGCTGTCGCTTCAGCTAAAGTTGAAGAGTTTTGCGGTGAGACAACGGAGATGTCCTTGGCAATGGGCTTTCCATGATTCCAATGCTGCACCAGAATATTTATCTAGTTCTTGTCATTGGATATCTTGCAGCCTTATACCGCGTTTACACAACGATGGCACGGTACGGAACGGCTCAGCATGGCACGGTACGGAACGGTTATCGAGCAACGTTTACACGCGTTTGTGGCTATGTGGTATAGAATGGTTTTTTAAAAGCAATTCCGTAATTACATTGCCAGAAATCAAAATGGATGCCTTGTTTACAACCTTCCGTGCAATCGAGAAAAGGAGGCATCAGATGCACAAAAGAAGGAGAGCGATTATTTTCTCGTAACATACGCAATATTAAGGCAATGGCCATCCAATACACCTCAAATGGCCTCAGTACCGATCTTGTTGTACACCAATTGATTTTTTTCCCCAGTTTTCCAGTTGCACTTGCATCGATTCCTCTCCCCAAATCTTTATCACCCGTTTGTTTCGTCCAATCCACCATTTTAATACTATGGAAACCAGTTCTACGCATGCTCAATTGCTATCATATCCCGATCGACCACAATCGAGTCGTGCCGTGCCGGGTAGCCCGGTTATTGCAACCGTGCTGGCTCGGCACAGTACGGCACGGTTTTGACAGGGTTTACACGTCAAATTTTAACCGAACCGTACCGTACCGAGCTGTAGCGTATCGTGCTGGCACGGAAAAATTGTGTCGTGTAAACGGGGTATTACATACCCATGCCACATGTACAGATGTAAGAATCATTTTCTAAGTAAATTTCTATAGTCAACTTTACTTTCATAAATCCAGTCAATGTCATTTTTCACTGAAGTTGTAGCACTATTAGTAAGCTTGCCTTTGTCTTACTTTGCTTCATTTCAACAGAATAATTAACCTCCTGCACTTGCAATACAATTATTTTAATATTTGTTTGGTCTAATCCCTAATACCTCAGGGACTACCCCCACTTCTTCAAGAAGCTTTATGCTCTCCTCCAACCATCAGTGTTCCATGTCAAGTACATGCAGAGGTTCTTTGCCCTGTTGGACACTTTCCTCCGCTCCACGTGAGTCCACTGCTATGGTGAAGTGATATCTTCAATTGTAGCGTATGTCATAGCTGATCTTACTACTGCACTAAAACATGACAACACAAAGCACATGTCGATGTGGGTCCTCCCCCCCCCAGTCACCTTCCTCTGTACCTTGTGGCCCCTCCCCCCACAGTCAACTTCCTCTGTACCTTGTGGCCCCTCCCCCCACAGTCAACTTCCTCTGTACCTTGTGGCCCCTCCCCCCATAGTCACCTTCCTCTGTACCTTGTGGCCCCTCCCCCCACAGTCACCTTCCTCTGTACCTTGTGGCCCCTCTCCCCACAGTCACCTTCCTCTGTACCTTGAGGCCCCTCCCCCCACAATCACCTTCCTCTGTACCTTGAGGCCCCTCCCCCCACAGTCACCTTCCTCTGTACCTTGTGGCCCCTCCCCCCACAGTCAACTTCCTCTGTACCTTGTGGCCCCTCGCCCCAGTCACCTTCCTCTGTACCTTGTGGCCCCTCCCCCCACAGTCACCTTCCTCTGTACCTTGTGGTCCCTCCCCCCACAGTCACCTTCCTCTGTACCTTGTGGCCCCTCCCTCCACAGTCACCTTCCTCTGTACCTTGTGGCCCCTCCCCCCACAGTCACCTTCCTCTGTACCGTGTGGCCCCTCCCCCCTGAGTCACCTTCCTCTGTACCTTGTGGCCCCTCCCCCCACAGTCACCTTCCTCTGTACCTTGTGGTCCCTCCCCCCACAGTCACCTTCCTCTGTACCGTGTGGCCCCTCCCCCCTGAGTCACCTTCCTCTGTACCTTGTGGCCCCTCCCCCCACAGTCACCTTCCTCTGTACCTTGTGGTCCCTCCCCCCACAGTCACCTTCCTCTGTACCTTGTGGCCCCTCCCTCCACAGTCACCTTCCTCTGTACCTTGTGGCCCCTCCCCCCACAGTCACCTTCCTCTGTACCTTGTGGCCCCTCCCTCCACAGTCACCTTCCTCTGAACCTTGTGGCCCCTCCCCCCACAGCCACCTTCCTCTGTACCTTGTGGCCCCTCCCCCCACAGTCACCTTCCTCTGTACCTTGTGGCCCCTCCCCCCACAGTCACCTTCCTCTGTACCTTGTGGCCCCTCCCCCCACAGCCACCTTCCTCTGTACCTTGTGGCCCCTCCCCCCACAGTCACCTTCCTCTGTACCTTGTGACCCCTCCCCCACAGTCACCTTCCTCTGTACCTTGTGGCCTCTCCCCCCACAGTCACCTTCCTCTACCTTGTGGTCCCTCCCCCCACAGTCACCTTCCTCTGTACCTTGTGGCCCCTCCCCCTACAGTTACCTTCCTCTGTACCTTGTGGCCTCTCCCCCCACAGTCACCTTCCTCTGTACCTTGTGGCCCCTCCCCCCACAGTCACCTTCCTCTGTACCTTGTGGCCCCTCCCCCCACAGCCACCTTCCTCTGTACCTTGTGGCCCCTCCCCCCAGTCACCTTCCTCTGTACCTTGTGACCCCTCCCCCACAGTCACCTTCCTCTGTACCTTGTGGCCTCTCCCCCCACAGTCACCTTCCTCTACCTTGTGGTCCCTCCCCCCACAGTCACCTTCCTCTGTACCTTGTGGCCCCTCCCCCTACAGTTACCTTCCTCTGTACCTTGTGGCCCCTCCCCCCACAGTCACCTTCCTCTGTACCTTGTGGCCCCTCCCCCCACAGCCACCTTCCTCTGTACCTTGTGGCCCCTCCCCCCACAGTCACCTTCCTCTGTACCTTGTGACCCCTCCCCCACAGTCACCTTCCTCTGTACCTTGTGGCCTCTCCCCCCACAGTCACCTTCCTCTACCTTGTGGTCCCTCCCCCCACAGTCACCTTCCTCTGTACCTTGTGGCCCCTCCCCCTACAGTTACCTTCCTCTGTACCTTGTGGCCTCTCCCCCCACAGTCACCTTCCTCTGTACCTTGTGGCCCCTCCCCCCACAGTCACCTTCCTCTGTACCTTGTGGCCTCCTTTGCCAAGCGTATCTCCAGACTGGCACTGACAGCTCCTCCCAATGGTGGGTGTGGTGTCCACACATCTAGGCAGGATGATCTGATCACTAATTGTCTTCTTGTTCCCAAGGGATCATGGTAGCCGTGGTGTTTGTATCCAACCTGATAAAGAGACACCCCAACTGTTCAGTACTGCTGCACAGGAAGAATGCCCAAGGTGGGAGGGGCTAGCCACGCCCCATGCATAGGTCATGTCTTTGTTGTTCTTCCCAGACATACAGCTGTCATGTGATCCATTTGACATGAATGAAGCAGACCCATCTAAGAGCAGAGCGTTGGAAAGCTGTCTGTGGGAACTCCAGGTTTGTGGTGCCCTGCAGAGGGGCACAGCTTGTGGATTTGTGTTCTATATGATGCCCACCTCCTAACAGACACTGATGTTACACTATGCGCCAAAGGTGTCTGATCTTGTGAAGAAGCTGGTGAGCCCATCAGAGAACAAGATGGAGGAGGAGCTTGGACAGTACCTTGATATTGATCATGATGATGTGAGTGCCCCCCAGGTGTATGGCTTGTATGTAATACATGCTGACTTTGGCAGCTGGTTCAGGATGAGTGTACTGAACTGGAGGGCTTGAAAAGAGTACCCATGGCGTTTGAAGAGCCAGTGGGACTTTGGGGGAATCCAGATACAACCTGTGTTTGAATTGGGCACCATGGCAACATGTCTATTGACTTTTATTTATTTCTTTAATTATGCGGTCATTTGTGATCTAGTTTCGCAAGCCAGATGTACTTTGACGTGACCGTACTATGACGTGAACTGGGGACTAGCATTCAAACATACTGTCTAGAATTTAATCACACAACCGCATTAACATGAATATATTTGTTCATAATCCAAAGTCACATGCAAGGAATACTAAACACATGGCTCAACGTGTGGTAGAAAAGCATGACCAACGAAGCAAGATGGATACAAAGGCCAAGCCCATGTTCCAAAACCACACCTTCTACAACATGGTGGGGGCCTGCTGAGCACCAAGGTGGACATGGGTCACCTGATAGGCTGCCTCAAGTATATCCTGCATGAGGCTAGCTGTTTCAATCATTTATCGTCTTCACCAAATTGATATATGCCCATGCAGCCCACGATCATTTCTGTTTCTTTAAATATCTCATTTCTCAGTACTCATAAGCTTACCAAATCTACGTAACTATGAGTGCTTAGAACAGCCATAAAAGACTAGAGAGCTTAATTTTAATTTTCTAATATTCCTGCCTTCTTTTTCTGAGTGGCCATGGTGCCCAGGCCATATCATGCCTATCAGATCGCTTTTACTTGTCGTGACCCTCCCACACACATTTACCATCCATTCTACACCCTCTTCCCTCCCATCTTCTGAACAGGCTAGGTGTGGCATGAGTGTTTAAAGTGAAACTGAAATGTACATTCATGGCCACGTATGAATCAGAGTATTGATTGTGGTAGTACTACATAGGTGTATGGTACACAAGGAGTTTAATTACTTATAGTATCGTAATTTACGATGTAATCAACTCAACCATCATGCTGGGTCCCCAGATCACATACTGTATGCAATTGTACACCATTACACTCTCCCCCGCAACCACATCACAACAACTCTTGTAATTATTTTGCTTTTTAAAAACACACACACAAAATGTTCACAATCATGAAGTGTTACTCTTCGATCAGTCCTTCAATCTCATCAGAAGTGTTGACCAGGTCACTGGCTTTCCTGAAAAAACCCAAATTTATCAGCAACCTGATTGCACATAAATTGGATTGCATATAAACTGCATACACTAATCTTGCTGAAGCACATGACATGAGCACCACAGACCTAAGGTGTACATTGCCAGGGTACTTATACCCTCATACCCAGGCCCTATATTAATATTAAATTATGGGGGGTAAATAGAGCCTGGTGGCCATTGGCGAGGTCCTAGCATGCATACAGAAGTCATTACCAAGAAACCTATTGATCAGTTTACATAAGCGGTTTCATGCCCATGATTCAAACCACCATATACATGTAGATAATGCAAATGATTGAGGCACAATGGCTTTAATCTTTTGTATAGAATTTGAAATTAATAAGAAAATTCTGTGTTCTAAGAAGTAATTCAGGTTTCCAAAATTAGTGCATGCATGTCTCTATATCTCTTTTAGTACTAGTCTGTACAGTGCACCTGGTCTGACATGGGATGGAACCAGGAATGCTGGTCCAATTGCACAATAAATTATGCGTGAAATGTCTTTTAGTTAAAGAATAGTTCATGGTAGAAATATATATATATCATTATCAGACCGAGATTGTACATGTTTAAACGTGTTTTTGAATTCAAATTGAAAACAAATCCTAATATGACCGTCGATGTATGGGTGATATGGCTTACCTTGCATTCTTGATCTGTATGGTTCTGCCACTGAAGTAGGATCACTGCACATTTATGATGCACTCTTTTCTTGATGGCATGTATAGTTTTCTCTCCATGCTCATATTGCAACATTTCAGGGTGTGTGATGACATCATCACCAGACCTGTCAATGTCAAAGACATGTTTTCAGCTCAGCTGTGAATATGTAAAGACATGT
Organism: Spongilla lacustris; assembly: GCA_949361645.1. Classification (NCBI taxonomy): domain Eukaryota; kingdom Metazoa; phylum Porifera; class Demospongiae; order Spongillida; family Spongillidae; genus Spongilla; species Spongilla lacustris. The sequence continues at coordinate 9,853,602 of OX442415.1, forward strand.
TTTCAGCTCAGCTGTGAATATGTTAGCAGAATCACACCTGGTGGTTACTGTGTAAACAAACAGCCCAAGACAAGGAGAAGTAGAAATGGATACTGGTTTTTCAACTGGGTATTGCAGTCTAGTGGGTCGTTTCTCCATCAAGCTGTCAAGCATAGAGCCTTATGGATAGTTGCAGCTATCAGTTAAACAAAAATTCGTGTGAAATGAGGGTTGTTATTTTTTGCAGCCTTGAAATCGCATTAAAAATTCTTTACTCCGTTAACCCCTGTATGCTAATTGAATAAATTTTTCTCTTTATGAGTGCAACTACATAATAGCCTTTGTTATGTGCAAACAGCTGAAACCTATGCAAGTCAAGGTTCAAACTATACTCATTTGAAATGATGAAAATTAATTATTCAGGACGTCATATTATTTAAACGAGACATCATAGGGTACGCAAATGTATAGCAGTTTCCCTCATACCTTAGGGGAGAACATTATATGAAAATATTACAGAGTGATGTATTCAGGGTGGTAAAAACTCCCATGGAATGACCCATTACCCCTCCCCCCACAGTCACCTTTCTCTGTACCTTGTGGCCCCTCCCCCCACAGTCACCTTCCTCTGTACCTTGTGGCCCCGCCCCACAGTCACCTTCCTCTGTACCTTGTGACCCCCCTCCCCCCACAGTCACCTTCCTCTGTACCTTGTGGCCCCTCCCCCCACAGTTACCTTCCTCTGTACCTTGTGGCCCCTCCCCCCACAGTCACCTTCCTCTGTACCTTGTGGCCCCTCCCCCCACAGTCACCTTCCTCTGTACCTTGTGGCCCCTCCCCCCACAGTCACCTTCCTCTGTACCTTGTGGCCCCTCCCCCCACAGTCACCTTCCTCTGTACCTTGTGGCCCCTCCCCCCACAGTCACCTTCCTCTGTACCTTGTGGCCCCTCCCCCCAGTCACCTTCCTCTGTACCTTGTGGTCCCTCCCCCCACAGTCACCTTCCTCTGTACCTTGTGGCCCCTCCCCCCACAGTCACCTTCCTCTGTACCTTGTGGCCCCTCCCTCCACAGTCACCTTCCTCTGTACCTTGTGGCCCCTCCCCCCACAGTCACCTTCCTCTGTACCTTGTGGCCTCCTTTGCCAAGCGTATCTCCAGACTGGCACTGACAGCTCCTCCCAATGGTGGGTGTGGTGTCCACACATCTAGGCAGGAGGATGTGATCACTAATTGTCTTCTTGTTTCCAAGGGATCATGGTAGCCATGGTGTTTGTGTGTCCAACCTGATAAAGAGACACCCCAACTGTTCAGTACTGCTGCACAGGAAGAATGCCCAAGGTGGGAGGGGCTAGCCATGCCCCATGCATATAGGTCATGATCTTCCCAGACATACAGCTGTCATGTGATCCATTTGACATGAATGAAGCAGACCCATCCAAAAGCAGAGCGTTGGAAAGCTGTCCGTGGAAACTCAAGGTTTGTGGTGCCCTGCAGAGGGGCCCAGCTGTTCTATATGATGCCCACCTCCTATCAGACACTGATGTCACACTATGTGCCAAAGGTGTCTGATCTTGTGAAGAAGCTGGTGAGCCCATCAGAGAACAAGATGGAGGAGCTTGGACAGTACCTTGATATTGATCATGATGATGTGAGTGCCCCCCAGGTGTATGGCTTGTATGTAATACATGCTGACTTTGGCAGCTGGTTCAGGATGAGTGTACTGAACTGGAGGGCTTGAAAAGAGTACCCATGGCGTTTGAAGAGCCAGTGGGACTTTGGGGGAATCCAGATACAACCTGTGTTTGAATTGGGCACCATGGCAACATGTCTATTGACTTTTATTTATTTCTTTAATTATGCGGTCATTTGTGATCTAGTTTCGCAAGCCAGATGTACTTTGACATGACCGTACTATGACGTGGACTGGGGACTAGCATTCAAACATGCTATCTGGAATTTAATCGCATAACCGTGTTACATGAAATATATATTTCATAATCCTAAGTCACATGCAAGGTATATTTTAAAAACACATCGCTCAACGTGTGGTAGAAAAGCATAACCAATGAAGGAAGATGGATACAAAGGCCACACCCACCTCAAGCCCATGTTCTCAAACCACACCTTCTACAACATGGTGGGGGCCTTGCTGAGCACCAAGGTGGACATGGGTCATCTGATAGGCTGCCTCAAGTATATCCTGCATGAGGCTAGCTGTTTCATTCATTTATCGTCTTCACCAAATTGATATATGCCCATGCAGCTCATGATCAGTTTGAGCCGTTTCTTTAAATATCTCATTTCCCAGTACTCATAAGTTTACCAAATGTACGTTATTATGAGTGCTTAGAACAGCCATAACAGACTAGAGAGCCTACATGTACAATTTCAATTAACTAATTCAATTGCGATATTTATTGTTACTTCTGTTTATGGCTGCATGGTGCCCAGGCCATATTATGCTTATCAGATCTCTGTACTTGTCGTGACCCTCCCACACACATTTACTATCCATTCTACATCCCATCTTCTGTAGTGTTCAAAGTGAAACTGAAATGTACATTCATGGCCATGTATGCATCAGAGTATTGCTTGCAGTAGTTCTACATAGTTGTATGGAATAAAAATGCACAAGGAGTGATGTAGTATCGTTATTTATGATGTAATCATCATGTGGATCCCAGACCACATACTGTATGCAATTGTACACCATTACACTCTCCCCCACAACCACATCACAACAACTCTTGTAATAAATTTTGGTTTAAAAATGTTCTTTTTAATACATTATATAAATGAGTTACAGATGTATTGTTGTTGCCTGTGTGTGTGTGTGTGTGTGTGTGTGTGTGTGTGTGTGCAATAAAAAACACAAAATGTTAAATCATGTTACAGTGTTACTTCTTCAGTTCTTCAATCTTATCAGCCAGTGCACACAGGCCTATCTTCCTAAACACCTCTATCAGTGTTAACCAAGTCACTGGCTTCATACCCTTTCCCTGAAGCCATCGTTGGAGTATGGCTATGTTTATCTGCTCAGCATCTCCTAAGAGCTGCATCTTCAAAGCTTCCACAATGGCTCCAGTCTTATCCTCCAGTAGAAATATACCAAAGGTGGAATACTTTGCTCCAACCTGTACAGCTACATTCAACTTCGCAGCAGAGGATAACAGTTCAGGCATAGTGGGTGTGCCTGGTGGGAGGGGCATACCATATATTACAAATGACACATACTATTATCATTATTATCAGATATCTCTAACCGTAATCTTGAATAATTTTGATAATAGAGGGTTTTGAATTTGTTAATTTATGATTTCATACTGTTACTAAAAATCACCTACCATATATTTAATCAGATTGGTAGTATTTGCCTAACTTTGGTAATGTACAATTAATGATATCAAGAGGTTAATTAATCTCAATCATGAGTTATACTGACTTAAAAGCGTTGCGTTGTCGTGGGCCCTGGACAACTAGCCTTCGTGGGCCCCCAGTCCAAATGTGAGCGGAGGGGGGGGGGGGGGGGGGGAGTCCCCTCTTGCGATAGTCCAAATACGAGCAGAGGGAGAGGGGGCCAAACACAAGCAGGGGGGAGGGGGGATCCCCAGTCCAAATACGAGCAGAGAGAGGGGGGGGGGGGGGTCAACTCTTGTGATTAATACATTCCGAGTTGGCGACAAAACCTTGGCAGCCTGCTTTGTAACGTATTCCATTCATCAAGGCATTCTTTCTGCTTTTCGTTTTGATGCTCAATTTTGCGCGCACCATACGATTCTCTGCCATGCCGTTATTTCTTAATTTGCTTAACCAAAACCATAAAACATGAAATCTTATGAGCACGGTGGGGCCCCTCAAAGAGCAGTGGGCCCTGGGCAGCCACCCCGGTTGTCCCCCTCTCCAAAATTAAGTACTGCGTTCACAGTTATAGTTCATGTCACATGTATGTATAGCTCCATCTGGAATAAAACTATAGCCTTTGCATAATATAAATGCAGACACATGCACTTTTAATTGGAAGTACCCACACATATTTATACTGACCTTCCAATGGCATGACAAGCTCTGATAGGAGTGGGGAAGAGGAGACAGCAGAAGTAGAAACTACAAGAAGAGGAGAGATCTGGATAAATAGTATAATATTCCCCCAGTGTGCTAAGTCCTAAAGTGGTGTCCAATACAAGCAATCATCAAGTTATGAATTAATTCAGTACACTCTTAAATAAGTATTCAAATTATACGTTTCAATACAACATTCAGAATGATACATGTACAGCAGATAGTGTTCTTTATATGAAAAGATGCTATTAAGGTACCACCAACTAGTATATGTTAATATGATGAGGATGTACATGTAGTTTAAGTTACATGTATGTGTATTTATAGCTTCTCCTCTTGGGATGAATATAATGCAGTGCATAATATGAACGCAGATACATTGGAGGTACCCACACATTTATACTGACCTTCCAACTGTGGCACTGCTTGGCCTGCCAGCTTTGAAGGAGATGGGACCACACCACTGGGCACTGCAAGACAGAGGTTTGGTTATAATCCTTTAGCCACACCCATCAATAACCTCACCTTCAACAAGGTATGGCAGACAAGGTTCTATTTTCCGCCATTCACCCACCACCACATGCTTCTGGCCACTTACATCCACAATATACTTATCTCCTGTAAGCAGGGCTTTCTTTAATAAGGACAGCTCTACCTTAGTGCCATCAGAGTGGTCTGAGCTGGCTTCAGGAGGGCAGGAGATCAAGTCTAAAACCTCCATATGTGGACAGAATTCCTGACAAGCCTTCTTAATGACAGTTAGAACACAGTGTGCTAACTCTAGGTACTTGGGGTCTGTCTTGTCAGGGAAGGACATAGCCAAGGAGAGGGACTGTAACGTCTCACTCATCTCAACCATGGTGGTCACCCCTATCTCACTTCGCCATATTATGCCTCTGCTCCACACATCACAGCGACGATTGAGGTGAGAGTGGAGGGGTGTGGCCTGTACTGTGGGTAGTGCAAACTCAAAAGGCAGTCTACGGAGAAGGACATGAAGAAAGCGTGGTGTGAAGAACTGGTTGGTACACTTGACAATCATGGACCATCCAAAACTGCCACTGGGAACTGTGGCACTACCTGGTCTGTCAACATTGACAAGAGCTGGGAAGAAGAGGAGGGGACCAAGGTCTGGGCTGGATGAGCCTTCAGGTGCCATGTTTGTATCCACTTGGGATAGGTCCACTGGTTGACACAACTCAAAGTGGATCATAAACTGTGTCATCATTTCGATGTTGTACTCTGGAAATGCCTTTCCAAGTACTGCTCTGGGTACTATCCCAGTATTGCTGGCTAGTTGGGTATACTCCTTAAGAGAGGGATCTGCAAATATAGCACCATTGACCTTCTTAAGAATGCTCTCTTTGTGAAGGACTATCCAGCTATTAAGGGGGTCTTCAGATGGAACAAAGACAATTAAACCCTTTTGTGACAAGGACTTTAGAATTGGAATAATTTCAGGGACATAAGGTCGTATGACCTTGTCTGGATCAGCCTTTATACGTACAACAAGGTCAGAGAGGGATATGGCATCAATATCTGAAGGTAGCTTCTCATTAAAGAAGGCAAGCATCAGGTGATTGTGAATAGGAATAGGTGGACTCATCTCTACGACATCTTTGTTTATTTCATGCAATACGTCCCTGAACTGCTCCATATCATCACGATATATCTTTGTGAGATTTAGGGCTACAACCTTCACCAAATTTTGGTGACTAATGGCAGTCTTAGCCATTAGCTGTAGAGTGGTCAGTTTAATGGTCACCTGCTCTGGTGTTAGCAGGTCAGCATGTGTGCCCACTATTATGACTGATGACTTCTGGGGACACTTGTGGCACACACCATCAATCATTGCAGTCCAGTAGTAGAGCTCCCTGGTGATGGCTTCAGAGCCCTTCCTTAGGTCCTGCAGGAGAAGGAAGATGGCTGGACTGTGGAGGGAGATGGCCTCCAGACATGCAGAGTGGCTGGAGAAGTAGTGGGTATGTCCGGCCAGGTCATAGATAACCATATTGCTGTAGGGACTGTCAACTTGATGGGGAATGATCCCAGCAGTAAGTGGTTCTACCACTTCTTGTCGTCCAAATACACGCTAAATGAAGTTTGTAAATGTGGTTGAATTACATGCACATGTATATGTATGTACACATAACTTTGGTACTGCTGAAAGATTACATGTAATTGTCATGGGCACCCCCAGCTTTTCTGGAAGGGGGGGGGGGGGGGGGCACGATGAAGGTGAGGGGCACTGGTGGGTGGCACCGCCCTGGGGAGGGTGTGGGAAGGGGGTCACCTTTCCAATTTTCGCTTCAATGCCATTTCATATACATAGTAATACTATAGGTTAAATAAGGTTAAATAAGGTGGGATGCCCATGATGGTTTGGCTGTATATTTATTACAACCGAACTCTCCACACCTCTCCCTCATCCTCCCAAGATACTTCTTACAATGTAGCACTTCATATTAATGTTCGATACGTTTACAGCAAGGGATGATACAATTTTGCCATATCAGAAGTGGAGTATGGTTGCTCTCCACTATGATACATGTACATTGATAGTCCATTGAAGTACAGTCAAATTGTCCTTCAGTAGGCAATGATGCATATTTAAATTTATTGCATGTGTGTGCTAGAAATTAGACCATGACTTTAATATGGTATAGCAATTATACAGTATAACTATTAAATACACAAAACATGGATAACCTTGTCCTAGTACTATGGACCCAGAGACAAATACCAATCATATTACAGATATGCATGGAATTTAATATTGTGCGTGGTAACACTAGGTCTACCTAGACATGCCCAATATTAAATTCCATGCATACCTGCAATATGATTGGTACCATTGTTCAGATGTTTGATAAACATGCATCAAGCCAGCAGACACAAGCACACATATATAATCTGTTCTCACCTTCACAAAACGAATAGAGGTTGACATTGGCTTTGAAAGGTTGATGATTGCCTTCAACAAGAACAAGACATCAGTGGTATACCAAGTTTTAGTATTCAGCCACCCCAAAGTGCAAAGCATTAACATTCCTTGGTATGGCTCATTGCATGCCAGCCTCATACAATGTACATGTACATGTGTACATGTACATAAGGGTAGGTGTTAGATATGACAATGCTGTTATTTACATGTAGGTTGGCTGAATTCAATGTCTATGGTACCACCACATGTGGGAAATGGGCATGCTGAAGAGTCCCACTACCTGGTCCCCAGGCCATGCACCACTCGGCTCACCTGCGTCATTGTACTCTTTCCAGAGCCTGAGTGACCACATAAAACAACCTTTCCATATGAGTCAGCAGGAAAGTCAGTGCATGTTTTCACCATCTGGTTAAACACACCAAGAGATTTGTACCCAGCAACCATCATGGCTGTACGTCCTTCACTGTTCTTCAGATTGATGTCAATACCAGGATGGGACAGGAGTGCTCTAACACATATGGCCTCAGTACTCTTGGCAGCAAGATGCAGTGCAGTATCGTTATCCTGGTGGTATACAAGCAATTAATTCACTGCCAATGAATACAATTACATATGTGCAATTACATAATAACAACATAATTAATCCCACAGTCAACTGCTAGCTTGTGTACCGGTGTCATAGCGGATTTTGTCCCCCCCCAATTATTGTCCCCCCGGACAGAATCCGCTAGCGGATTATGTCCCCCCGGATAAAATTTGCTAGCTGAGTCTGTCCCCCCAGACAGAATCCGCTAGCGGATTCTGTCCGGGGGGACACATTCTGCTAGCGGATTTTGTCCCACCTCTGCAGAATATGTCCCCCTTTGTGTTTGTTAGCGCCGCTTCGTGTGCATGGTCCGACCGATACACATGTACATGTACATGTATATCCCAGGCTCTGCCTAATATAATTTGGTCCTAAAGTCTAGCTGTCACGGGCCGCCGACTCAGTGCACGGCCATGCAATATCCTGAAATGGTCCTATAGCCGACAGAAATAGGCTTTGACGGTCCTATAGAACCATTTCAAGCTGTGTATAAGGAAATTTCACTACCATTGATCTCCACTATAATACATGTCCTATATATAAGACAATTGCAAGTGTGGCTGCCGTACCCGGGGGTCTTCATGACTATTACTGGAAGCTAGCAGCGGCAAAATGCACCATGTACAACTTAGAAGGGCAGAGGGCCAAGAAGTCTGGCGGGGAGATCGATTGATAGGACTGCGGGACTGGGTGGGGGAAGTATACCTTATGAATGGAGTATTGCTAATAGTATTCATGACACTTCTGTGGGTCCCGATACATACCTTTCGCGAAAAGGAATGGGGGGGGGGGGGGGGGGGGATGTATGTTTCGGGCCCGATGCAAAAAGCGGGCGGGACTGTTAGCTTATACCGGTAGGACCTGATCTATGATACGTATACCAAGGATTGCGGGGGTGGGGGTCCTTCCGATATCTCACTCCCTGGCAGCCCTGGCTATGCATATTAGGAAAGGCGGTCACCTACTGCTGACACCTACAGTGTACAGGAAAGGCTATACGTATTAGAGTATCGATCACCTACTGAAGGGGGAAAGGGGGGGAGGGGGGGGGGGGACAATTTCTGCGGAAGGGAGACGATATCTGCTAGCAGATTATGTCCGGGGGGACAAAATCTGCGGGGGGACAGAATCTGCTCCGACACCGGTATACCATCACCTTCTGTGCTTCTTCTTTTAAAACTTCTTATTTCTTAGCAAGAGGCAAATCATTTCTCTTAGAAATGCTAGCGCTTTTACAAAAATTCAATACATATGTGATCGCGAGGTACATGTAACTAGCTGCTATAAATATATGCGCCTTCAATAGAATTAACAGTAAGCAATGCCGTATACGTACAAGTAAGCGTTTCCGTCAATCGACGTATCGCGCTAGAGGCTTGACTCGCTTCAGCGCACTTAATGTGTTTATACAACTATCACTTTATACAAATATCAGACTATACTATGCACGTGAAATTGCAAGTCCGCTTTTGGACTTATTTTTGTATTGTGCAACATCAGATGGAGCACTTGCGTAGTGTCCAGATTACGAAATATAGGTGTTCAAGTTAGTGCATTTTCAACATAAGTTGTTTGGGACTTAGAGATGTGTCCTTTTATCTTGAATTATACAATTAAATATACAATTAATTGTATAATTGTAATATATAATTACATATGCCTACACTCACCAACACATGTGCATATACCGTACCCGGCATCAATAAAGCATAATAGAGTGCCACAGGCTTTTATCTAGACTTCATTGTCCATTGTCACTATCACAGTATATAAAAGGAAGTGTACCTACACTCACCAACACATGTACATGTGCAGTACCCGGCATCAATAAAGCATAATGGAGTGCCACAGGCTTTTATCATGAGATTTATAGGTTTCATTGTCCATTGTCACTATCACTGTATATAAAAGGATGTGTATAGCTTCCATTCTAAAGCATGATATAGAACTAGACAATGGACAAAGGAGGGCCTACAGAGGGAGGCTCAGGGGTACGTACCCTGAATGAGCTCAAGAGGCCTAGGTACAAAGGTTATATTCTACATGTGTACACGGATTGATCTAATCTAAAAAAAAAGAGCTGTATCAGGCTTTGCAAAAGTGGGTGAAAATGCCAAATGTAGTAAGCACATGTCACGAATTGTCTTTGAGTATTCAACCAGTGATTGCTGTATTGACACACAGTCTAGATAACATCAACAGTTAGAGGTCCAGGGCTTTGACCATCAACTGTCTACATTTATGTACACATGTACATCCAGTACAATAGCAATTTTTACAGCACAAGAGATACAAACCACATCACTTCTTCCTCTAACCACACCACTTCTTCCACTAACCACACCACTTCCTCCACTAACCACACCACTTCTTCCACTAACCACACCCCTTCTTCCACTAACCACACACCTTCTTCCACTAACCACACCACTTCTTCCACTAACCACACCACTTCTTCCACTAACCACACCACTTCTTCCACTAACCACACCACTTCTTCCACTAACCACACCACTTCTTCCACTAACCACACCACTTCTTCCACTAACCACACCACTTCCTCCACTAACCACACTTCTTCCACTAACCACACCACATCTTCCACTAACCACACCACTTCTTCCACTAACCACACCACTTCTTTCACTAACCACATTACTTCTTCCACTAACCACACCACTTCTTCCACTAACCACACCACTTCTTCCACTAACCACACCACTTCTTCCACTCACGGGTGTTTCAATCCATTGAATTGGTGGACATTCAGACCTACGCCTTGAAATTTTGAAATGGCAATTATCTCACCTAGCAACGGTTGTAATGATCTGTACCCGTTGGAATTCGCTGTACAGTTACTGAATGGAACACGTGGTGTCCTTTTAGCCAAGGTATTGTTGAAGATGAAACTGTGCTCTACTGAAGGTGTGTTAGGGCATCAAGAAATGTTACGCTCTGGAGAAGTGTCGTTCAAAAGCGACCTACTTATGCGGAGGTAGGTTTTCAAAACTAGTTAGTCCCCAACGTGCGAACTTCCAGTTGAGAAACGACTTTTACAAAGGTATTGTACATAGATCGAGCTTTCGTTTTATGGTACTTATTTTCTGAGATGCGATTTGTATGGTTCAAAAAGTAATGTGCAAACATTGTCAAGTGTGTGCTGCGCGCATGTATGGAGGGAGTGTAGGCCTACATGTACGTGAATACCGGCCCGGTATAAATCCACTACATATATGCTATGAAGCAGCAATGTGTTTTGGCCGGCGTACGTTTTGCTCTCTTTGTGGGTGGTGGCTGAGCACGGATTGAGTCAGGAGCAATACTTATCAAGCGCTCTTTGACGATACACCGTACTGTAGATGGTGTTCAGTGCGTTGAAACGCTAATTGAACTGTAGTTGGTGTTCAATGCGTTGAATCGCCGGTGAATTGATTCAGCACCTTGTTCACCCAGCATGCCAAATCATAAGTTGTATCTTCTCACCACTTAACTGTGTGCACCTCTAATAGGTGCATTTTGGGTGAGATATTTTCATTGGACATGTGGAAATTGGTTCTGAAGTACTCAGCGTACTTAAGCTGCCACCTAATGAATTTACGTCATAAAAAATGGCGCCTATGTACAAAAAGTCAAATCTCACGCAAGAAGCGTACCCTATGATAGAAACTTTAGACGAGTGTATGTTATACACTGTTCCAACTATTAGTAACGTTCTATGATTAGAAAGTATCCCTGCGGTATGTAACCGCTTGGAATACGGCGATATAACCAATTACGGCTGAATGCCGGGATGTTGCGATCCGTGTCTTAGAAAACTAATGGGGTATTTAAAATCCCCATATGTTTGCACGTATTACGCCGACTGGGGGATTTAAATAATTGGCTTGCTGTATTCACAACAACCATGAACAAAGTTCAAAATGGCCGACCAGCTGCACAAAGACTAATGAATCTTCGATGCACGGTCCAGTTATTGAAATCCCCAGTCATAAACCATTAGTATCAACCTAGAGGAACCTGCCCAGCATTAAAAAGTTACCTTCGAGCTGCATTTTCATCCCAGCGTTTTAGAAGTTCGTTAATACGCAGGTCAAGTACAGAGGTTATTAATAAACAACCAGGCGGCTGATTAGTGTTGCTCGACAGCTGCTTTTAATTTTTGGCAATCGTTAGTTTGGGAGCATATAACGCAAATGTTATGCTGTGGATCTGTTTAGGGTCATAATAGGTATGAAAGTTGTACAAAAGTAGACGTCATATGCTAACGGGAGATCGATAAGTAACGATCCGCATAACGTCATAATGATGTAACACAAACATGAATGTTGACAATGTGTCAACAACACAAAAACAAGATTTTTAACATGAGGCAGCCTTAACTACCCTGAGTAGTTCAGAATGGAAAAAATAATCACATAGTTAATACCCATCCACAGCTATGACGTCATGTTGCTATATCCTAACTCTCTCCACATTTCTCATCTGTCAGTTACAAAACATTGCTCGTGGATGGAGTGGCATGCTCCAAGCCTAGCAAATGCCCCTTCAAATGTGTCTGCAACCTGCTGAGCATCCATGAGGAGAACAGGATACTGCTGGGCCACATTTTGTATACACCAATCATCATTCAGTATGTGCCTCACTTGTTGAAGGTCTTTGCAGTGATGACTCAAAGTTCACCGGCTTTGATGCTTAACTTTGGTCTTGACCTTTTGTAACCCTTACAAGAGTTATTGGCTGGAATGATGGTGAGTAGTTCATGTAATTACTATTGCTGTACAAATTTACTTACTCTCCCCCCCCCCCGCCCCCCCCCCCCCGCCCCCCCTAAAAGATGGAATCTGCAAAACATTTGGGCTCAGGGCTTTCAGACAGCATTCTTTGAATTTTGAATTACAGATCTATGGTACGTTTACCTGGAGGAGATGTTGTTGCAAACATGTGAGAGGTACGCTCCTGCTGGAAGGTCTTTTTTACATGAGTTGCATTGAAGCAATACATCACTTAGGAGGGACAAGAAGACGTCAGGAGCTGCATTTTATGCTGGCAGCAGTTAAAGGTGAGTTGTCATGGCAACAGGAACGTGTGGTTTGCCGACAGACAAGATTTTTGCACGGTAGCTCTACTGGTCTGTGCAGAATACAAAGGCAGAGTGGACACTTTAGATAGTTGATGGCAGAAACTGATTGTGTAGCAGCTGGTTGAAATCGAAACTGGTGCAATGTACCCAATATGTGTAAACATTGACTGTAGTGATTCACTTGACATTTGGCAGTATGTTTTGTCACATTTTTTCTTCGTACCATCTTTCACCAGCACCTCAAAATGCTAAATGTGGTCATGCAATTAAATTCAGTTATAATTTGGTCCTCACTCACTTCACACTTGTCTACGGTACGTGCTTTCCACTTGCAGGGCACGACCAAACTTTTAAATGTTATTAGCTTTTTCTGCCTCAAAGCATTTAACACCCTCCCCTTAGCTTACACGGTTTGCAGAACAATTATGGGTGGATCTCAATATGATCATCGATACCAAAAGCTAGTTTAAGCTCCTTTTTGTAAAATATGGAGTTGTATATGCTTCTTTTTGACTTATTAACCACCACCAACCTCCCACCACACACCCTGCAGCTAACTGTTATGGAACTCCATCGCAAAGCATATATAAAAACCAAGATGTTGATAATTATTCATAGATTTCAGCTGCGATTTTATATGCCCTAGATATCGCGTCTCGAGACATGACCCAGCTTAGATTGTTTTAAAATGCCCCTAGATTCTGTATTTTATCGTCACAACTCACCTGGAAGTTCGAGAGCCTCACAAATAGCCCACCAAAAGATGCACTCGTAACGAATTAAGGGGCACGTGATTACTAGAAATGTTGCACCATATGTTGAAATGCTGTAAACATGTGAGCAGTTGATTTGGGTTTGTGCTTAGACTAATACTATGCTTGGAGATATCAATAGAGAGGCGTAGTGAAACTGGGTTGTAGCGGAAACAGGCCTTGAAAATGTTAGCCATTAATGAGCTACCAAAATCATTTTTACGTAAATGTGCAATTGGACATCTAAATATACGTAAATGTCCGCTGTGAAACACCCGTGCACTAGCCACACCACTTCTTCCACTAACCACATTATTTCTTCCACTAACCACATGACTTCTTCCACTAACCACACCACTTCCTCCACTAACCACACCACTTCTTCCACTAACCACACCACTTCTTCCACTAACCACACCACTTCTTCCACTAACCACATCACTTCCTCCACTAACCACACCACTTCTTCCACTAACCACACCACTTCTTCCACTAACCACACCACTTCCTCCACTAACCACACCACTTCTTCCACTAACCACACCACTTCTTCCACTAACCACACCACTTCTTCCACTAACCACACCACTTCTTCCACTAACCACACCACTTCTTCCACTAACCACATCACTTCCTCCACTAAACACACCACTTCTTCCACTAACCACACCACTTCTACTAACCATACCACTTCTTCCACTAACCACATCACTTCTTCCACTAACCACACCACTTCTTTCACTAACCACACCCCTTCTTCCACTAACCACACCACTTCTTCCACTAACCACACGGCTGTTTGTGACCATAGAAATTGGACAGTAGGCCTCCACCTCCATAATATTGAAATGATATCGTAATGCCTTAGCAACGAGCCTTGACAACCACTGATGTGACTTGACCTTTGAAACGTAAGGACCTGACAAGTTCAGTCGCCATTTTACAAGCCATATAATGCAAAGGTACTATTCTATTTATGGCCCAAATCACATGGCTTAAAGTTGCATCTCCGTTGTGAACTCTAGCATCAAAAGCAGCTACCTTGGAAAGGACCGTTTAACTTCAAAGCGGTGTGTAGTTTACAAGACGAGACAATTTTTTGTCAGCAAACTGAAAGCAGGAAACTAACGAAGACAGAAGGTACACGTACTTACAACTGTACATACTGTCGAGTAAATATTGATTGGGCAGCATGCTAGATGTGCAAGAAGTGGTGTGCAAAAGTATTGTAATCGTAGCAGTACAATTACTAGGCTTAGTACATTTTTTGTTCACTTGGTCGGCGGAGGAATAGCTAGCTACACATACCACATTCTGAGGTGCTGAAAGTCACTGAGGTATGGTTAGGGGGTGGAGAGGAAATGCCAAAGGACTGAGTTATAGGGTGTAATACATTTGTCAGGACTGGTGTCAGCCAACCTACTCAGAACAAGCCCCTCACCCTTTGTTGGTGAAGAGCTGCACTCTGCATGTGTGTGGTAATCTTCAGCTTTTACATCCTATTTGCAGGCTATGCAGTGGACCATTACGTCCTTCAGCAGTCAGCTGAGGTGCTGGCTTAAGTTCTGCTGGCTTCAAATGTGTGCAGCAGCATGAACATATCACCTCTACATAAGTGGACACTTTACCTCTACACACGTGGTCACACCTCACCTCTACATACTTCACCTCTACACACATGGACACTTCACCTCTACACACGTGGACACTTCACCTCTACACACGTGGACACTTCACCTCTACACACATGGACACTTCACCTCTACACACGTGGACACTTCACCTCTACACACATGGACACTTCACCTCTACACACGTGGACACTTCACCTCTACACACGTGGACTCACTTCACTTCTACACACGTGGATACACTTCACTTCTACAAACGTCGACACACTTCACCTCTACACACGAGGACACTTCACCTCTACACATGTGGACACTTCACCTCTACACATGTGGACACTTCACCTCTACACACGTGGACACTTCACCTCTACACAAATGGACACACTTCACTTCTACACATGTGGACACACCACCTCACACATGTGGACACACTTCCTCTACACATGTGGACACCCTTCACCTCTACACACGTGGACACTTCACCTCTACACAAGTGGACACACTTCACCTCTACACACGTGGACACACTTCACCTCTACACCCGTCCACGAGAACCCTGTGAACCATTTCACTGAGCAAGTGGTACATAGAGGTGCCCTGCATGGGAGCTCTAGAAGAGATTGGGCAATGCAGCTGGTCCAAGAGATGTTGGGTTATCAACTGGAACATCTGCTGGTGTGTACCAGTGGTTGTGCAATTCCTATGATCCGGCAATAATTGTAGCATTAAAGCTACGTGTGAGCAATTGTACATGTGGAGCTGCCTCTTGAATGTGGATTTGATTTTTAATTTCCTTTCCTCTTTAGAAGGCAGATCTATAGGTGTGCTTTCAGGTATGCATGCATGTAGATTTCTACTATACCGTGTATCCCTCTTCTGCATGTGCTGTCCACTGAAAGATAATGGTGGGCCTCTTGTATACAAGAAGGTGATCTTGAGTTTGTTTGATGTAGGGTGGGGTGCATGGTACATTATTATGTATGTACATGTAGTACTGAATACAGAAAAGAGCTGTGCTGCAAACTCAGAGCATGGGTAAAATGCCCTTTCCATTTTCCCTGTAACTACCAACAGGTTCACAGATACTCTGTGCGCTTTTGAATCATCTCTGTGTGGTGATCCATTGAGCCCATGTGGTCGGATACGGACGAGCCGCACAGATTATTCATAAGATACAGAAGCGTACTGTGTTGTGAAAAACCAATATTCCAATGGCTTTTATGAATACCTATAGGCCTCTTCTGTATGGTGATGCATAATGACCTTAATGCAAAATTGTTGCGCGTCCGTGTCATCAACCAGAAGTAACCCCTCCCATGTAACACAATCGAAGATTGGCGCAAAAATCAGCTGCGTGTTTATTAGAAACGTAATGAACCGATTGCGTATGTGGACAATTAGTAACTACATGCATAGGGCTAGCAAGGGACGTATTTTCTCTTACGTTGGACTTAAGATGAGCATTATATGGCTCGCTAAAGATACAGTATTCATAATGAGGCTTGCCCGTATATTTACGGTATACATCTAATTGCTAACCCTAACGCCTAGTCCCAAACAGCCGTGACCACATCACTTCTTCCACTAACCACAACACTTCATCCACTAACCACACCACTTCTTCCACTAACCACACCACTTCTTCCACTGTCCACATCACTTCTTCCACTAACCACACCACTTCTTCCACTAACCACACCACTTCTTCCACTAAATATACCACTTCTTCCACTAACCACACCACTTCTTCCACTAACCACACTTCTTCGACTAACCACACCCCTTCTTCCACTAACCACATCACTTCTTCCACTTACCACATCACTTCTTCCACTAACAACAACACTTCTTCCACTAACCACACCCCTTCTTCCACTAACCACATCACTTCTTCCACTTACCACATCACTTCTTCCACTAACAACAACACTTCTTCCACTAACCACACCACTTCTTCCACTAACCACACCCCTTCTTCCACTAACCACACCACTTCTTCCACTAACCACACCACTTCTTCCACTAACCATACCACTTCTTCCACTAACCACACCACTTCTTCCACTCACCACATCACTTCTTCCACTAACCACACCACTTCTTCCACTAACCACACCACTTCTTCCACTAACCACACCACTTCTTCCACTAACCACACCACTTCTTCCACTAACCACACCACTTCTTCCACTAACCACACCACTTCTTCCACTAACCACACCACTTCTTCCACTAACCACACCACTTCTTCCACTAACCACATCACTTCTTCCACTAACCACACCACTTCTTCCACTAACCACACCGCTTCTTCCACTAACCACACCACTTCTTCCACTAACCACACCACTTCTTCAACTCCATGTCATCAGCTGCAAAAGTCAGATGTGTGCTGTTGACATACATTTACCTTCACTTCACAGTGCACGTAAGAAGCTATACAAATTCACACCTCACCAACAAGGTCCAACACACACAACATTCTGCACACAGATCACTCACCCTCTTCACACAAGGGAACATGACAGCAACAGACACTGCTCTCATCTCACCTTATCCTGATGGTTGGCCTGGGCACCCCTATCCAACAGCAGCTGCACACACCCAAAATGCCTCTTCTCTACTGCCATCATCAGTGGGGTCCTTCCCTTCTGTAAAGAGTAAATTAGCCTTACAAATGTCCGGTGTCTGGGCATTATAATTGTCCCTGCCCAGGGGTGGATATAGCGGTCGGACATCGGACAAAATCCGACCAAAATCGTACAATGTCAGCCCAAACTTACCATTGTCGGACGAAAGTGCGGATCGTTTTTAATGTAATTCAATGATTGTTTGCACAAACATAACCACTGACAATCATCTGTATAAACATAAAGCAATATTCATAGTTACTTTTACTACCTAGATTAGCAAAGTTCGCTACGTAGCGCTACTAGTGTATAAAGCCAATGTTCAGTTGCGTAAAATGTTCCAAGCCAATTAACGCACGCAAATAGGAATTTTTAATCAAAATGGCAACAAAGCGGTCGAAAAGGCAGGTTTCGCGTGCTTTAAAAAGTGGCAATCCACGCGTATAAAAAGGAACATCAGTCGCTCTTGTGGTTACGCTGTGGTGCAGACAGCAATGATAAGTCTATAATTGATCGGCTGCTGTGCTACTCTTAGACTAGCTGTATTTTGGATCATGCCACTAGTTCCCAACTAGCCTATGCAAGCAAAACCCCAACGCTGTACCTCTTCCTACTTTTCACCTATTGTTCAGTCTGTACGCACAATTAAATCAATATTAATAGTAACAGTAGTGATACTGTACTGAGGCCGGCGTATGTATTTAAAAGAACATGTCAGACCATGTCCGACCAATTCCCAATACGGTCTGACATTATGTCAGACCGTTTCTGAAACCTTATATCCACCACTGCTGCCATGTACACTAACCACCCCCCCACTTCTTCCACTAACCACACCACTTCTTCCACTAACCACACCACTTCTTCCACTAACCACACCACTTCTTCCACTAACCACACCACTTCTTCCACTAACCACACTAATTCTTCCACTAACCACATCACTTCCTCCACTAACCACACCACTTCTTCCACTTACCACACCACTTCTTCCACTAACCACACCACTTCTTCCAATAACCACAACACTTCTTCCACTAACCACACCCCTTCTTCCACTAACCACAACACTTCTTCCACTAACCACACTTCTTCCACTAACCACATTACTTCTTCCACTAACCACACCACTTCTCCCACTAACCACACCACTTCTTCCACTAACCACACCACTTCTTCCACTAACCACACCCCTTCTTCCACTAACCACACCACTTCTTCCACTAACTACACCACTTCTTCCACTAACAACACCACTTCTTCCACTAACCACACCACTTCTTCCACTAACCACACCACTTCTTCCACTAACCACACCACTTCTTCCACTAACCACACCACTTCTTCCACTAACCACACCACCTCTTCCACTAACCACACCACTTCTTCCACTAACCACACCACTTCTTCCACTAACAACACCACTTCTTCCACTAACCACACCACTTCTTCCACTAACCACACCACTTCTTCCACTAACCACACCACTTCTTCCACTAACCACACCACTTCTTCCACTAACCACACCACTTCTTCCACTAACCACACCACTTCTTCAACTAACCACACCACTTCTTCAACTCTATGTCATCAGCTGCAAAAGTCAGATGTGTGCTGGACATACATTTACCTTCACTGCACACTACACGTAAGAAGCCATACAAATTCCCACCTCACCAACATGGTCCAACACATATAACATTCTGCACACAGATCACTCACACTATGCCCTCTTCACACAAGGGAACATGGGACTGGACTACACTCACCTCATCCTGAAGGTTGGCCTGGGCACCCCTATCCAACAGCAGCTGCACGCACCAAAAATGCCTCTTCTCTAATGCCATCATCAGTGGGGTCCTTCCTTCCTGTAAAGAGTAAATTAGCCTGACAAATGTCCAGTGGCCGGGCATTATAATTGTCCCTGCCATGTACACAGATAGGACAGTACACAAGGATACATGCCACACATTGTTCAACAATAGAACTACATGTGTACAGTGCCGTCCACCCACAAGTTCACATTTGCGCGTGCTCGACACGCGAGTGACATGCGAGCGACTCGATTGAGTGCAATAATAACTCGCGCGCCTTAACTCATAGCAAAACAGCTGGAACAAAAACATTTACTATTAATAGCTTGAAACTAACGTAATCATCTATAGCAATGCTGTAAATCGATATTTGAGTGACGCTCGCAACAGTGCTCGTATCGAGGGCTAATTGCACTCGCGCGCGACTCACGTGTGACCCGCACGCGACTCACGTGTGACCCGCGCGCGACATGCAATACACTCGCGTGCGAGTGTGAACTTGTGGGTGGACGGCAGGTAAATTGGTAGACCTTTGTAGAATTTGTGGGTGCAAGCTTCTCAAAGATCACAAGCAAGCAAAGGTCAAAAAAGCCTATCCATGCTCATATCTATGCACCTCCTACACGGAAGAGATCTTGCAAGCCTTCCATATAGACACCAGGCACGACAGCTCTGAGATCCACCCCCCAAAGTTTTGTAACAAGTGTTATCTATCAATGAGGCACGTAACTGCAGCTGCTCAAAAGCAGACACCCTACAAGTGCTCAGTGGAGCCATACAACTGGTTTAGCCATTCGGTGGAGAGGTGCAAGGTGGTATGCCCATTGTTTGTTTCATCACTCCACTTATTTGTTATTGTATCATATAGGGCTGTAGTGTTCATAAGCCATTTTATGCAGCACGATGGAAGAAGACAGGAAGGTTGGGGAGTACTCCAGCAGAAATTGTGGAGCACATAAAAGCAGTAATGCCTGTAAGGATTATTCATAATCCCACACAACCTGCACTAGCTACCACACAGCTCTTATCTGCAATTGAGGAACTGCAATGTCCCATTTGCTTGGATGTGTTGCAGCAAGCAATGCAGCTCCCATGCGATCGATTTGTGTGTGCCGCCTGTCTTATAGAGTGGGTCCACTTGGCTTCAGCACATTGTCCATGTTGTTACACAACATCACCTTTGGAATGTGCACTCATCAAGCCAGCCCCTAGAATGGTGCAACTGTTGCTGCATGATGTGATGGTGGTGTGCCCATCATGTAAGAGAAGTATCAAGGCCATTGAATATGATGCACATTGTTGTAGTGAAGTCAGCAAGCAAGAGATGCAACTGGTCAGTACAGTGGTGCATAGGATGCTTGATGCAACACAAGACCAATGCATTCGTATTCCTACTGGGGGGAAAGTAAGCTACATGTTTAAAGTAAATAGCTTCATGGTGTTTCATTCCATTTCGAATTATAGCCCCTGACACTTGCTCGGGTAACAGCTCCAATGGCACCACTTTCTGACCTCAGTGAGCGTACTCGCAAACGTCGAGTTCATGAGCTTCAGAAAACGCGTGAACATTTGAGTGCCAGTTCCAGTGATTCTGATATCCTACTCCAGGATGAGATAAGGGCAATGACAAACGAAGAGAGACAACAGCTACTCCATGATGCTGGTATCACATTGGAAATACAACCAATTGATGAGCTAGCAATGAAGTCCATGCTCGGTATTACATGGTATGGTCTCAGAATCCTTCGAAGGTATACAAGAATAGCCAATATATGGTGTCTAAATTTATGTATACACAAAAAAACATGCATGTACAGGTGGTTGGCGTGCACCTGAGCAGTGAAGGGAAGCAGCGTGCTCTTTGCAAAGAGCTGATCGGGGATAACTTGGAAGTGGAACTAGCTCCTTTTTCATTTAAGTTGCCTAATGGTGGAGAAGGGATTCGTGGGGCTGCTTATGGGTATACACCAAGCCTAACCAGCAAGATAACGCAGCTACTTGAGCAAAATGAGACGTATGTTACTATGTACGTAGCTCCAAGCATGTAACTATCTCATTTATAGAGAAGGCAAGCTCATCTGGCATGGTGGAATTATCCCCAGTGATGAGATCTGGGTAAAGCTTGGAGGGGACAAAGGCGGTGGCCTATTCAAAATGATCTTTCAGATCGTTAATGTTGCAAAACCAAATTCAGTTCACAACACTTGTGTGTTCTCCTGCTTTGAGGCCGATGATACCGTTACAAATCTCCATGTGGCACTGGACAGGTTTCGATCAGAAGTGGATCATATCCGCACAATGAAGTGGAGGTGAGGCACCTTTTTATAAATTTCCTTTATCCAGCTATATTTGTTCTAGGGCCTACACAATGAAATTGTATCTTACTGGTGACCTTGAGTTTATTAGTATTATGTATGGACTAGTGACACTCCCCTTGTGCGCACCAGAGACACTCCCCTTGTGCGCACCATAGACACTCCCCTTGTGCACACCAATGACACTCCCCTTGTGCACACCAATGACACTCCCCTTGTGCGCAATAGTGACACTCCACTTGTGCGCACTAGTGACACTCCCCTTGTGCGCATTAGTGACACTCCCTTTGTGCTCACGTATACTAGGGACAAGAGGAGGGAGGGGTGGAGGAAGGAAGAGATTTGCAACTCACAAGAATGGCACCCATCTCCACAGGTCAGCTTGAAGGCACTTATTAGTTGTGGTCACAACCCCAGGGTTCAAAATCCGCGTGTGACGTTGGGTTCCTGGTTGGCACAGAAACACACCTACCTACCCTGTGGGTATGTGTAACAGCTCAGAGTGTGCCTCAATGTGCTTTGCAACTCACAAAATGGCACCCATCTCCACAGGTCAGCTTAAAAAACTGGTTGGCACAGGTACACATCTACCCTGCACAGATATCTAGCAACCAGACTGAACAGAGGAACCAGTAGTGAATATCAGTACAGGAACAGCAACCTACAACCCAACATACAAGTTTACATGCGCATGTAGTCAAACTTACATGAACAGCGGCATTAGCACAGAAAAGCACTCTTATGTAAACGTAAGTAAATGCCACATTTGCATCAGATTTGCTTCGCATTTTCATACTATGTAAATGTACTTTTTCATCTAGTGTACTCTATACCGCTGTAAAATTTCAACAAACCCATCTGACTCACGATACGAAATGGTTCGTCATCCAATAAGGAGGCTAACTCCTGCCCTCGCTTCAGGGAAGCTGAGGATAAGAGGAGCTCATAACCTTGGTCCCCACGCGCTGTCACGTAAACACATTACAATATTTCGTAATAATTATTTAGACAATTGAATACGGCAAATTGAAGGTCAAATGGGATGGTCGTTCTTCCTACTGCCCGGGGGAGAGCCTTGAGAAGGGCATCCAGAATCGTACATGCTGGGGGAGGGCGAGGGTCTGATCCTGAAGGCCAGCGAGGGCTTCATGGATACTGATGTGGTCTCCTCCTCTCCCCTCCTCCTCCCCTTCTCCCAGTAGGCTCTAAGGCTAAGGCACCCACTGTTGAGAGCAGAGTTACTTTGGTCAAGGAGAAGTGGAACCAAGTCCAGAGCCTCCTTGCAAAGAGGAGGGACCAGCTGGAGATGGTTACCGGGGATACTGCCTCCTTCCAGGAGACCTTGGAAGGCCTGCTCAGCTGGCTGGGAGAGAGCCTGAGGAGTGATGAGGTCATGACCACACCTACTACAATGTAGTTCAGATCAACTGAGAAGATTTATTGATGTGATTCAGGTATACATTGTATATGGTGCTGTGTGTGTGTGTGTGTGTGTGTGTGTGTGTGTGTGTGTGTGTGTGTGTGTGTGTGTGTGGTGTGGTGTGTGCATGAGCGTCAAAGTAAGGGCATCTCCAATAATTTGACCCAGAAATTGATGTCAAAAACAAATAATCAAAGATACTACATGAGTCCCTTAGTCATTTAAATGACATAAAGTTGATAGCTGGTAGTTAAATCAAACATTTCATTTGTTCAGCAAAAAGAGGCAGGCCACGGAAGAAGCCGCAAGTGGAAGCAGGTAACATTAAAGTGATCCATTAATGTTTTGTTAAAAAGTTAAGTTTGGTTTATATATATATATATTATTATTATAATCTGACCTTGTCTATCAGTATTCCAGGTAGCTGTCAAGTGGTGGCTTGGTTTGGACACCTCTAATGGTTCCCAGTGTGCCCTATGCCCAAACAGCACATTAGATCCCCTTGGTCACCATGCCACAACATGCAAAAAAGGAGGAGACGTGGTCATCCGTCACAACCATCTGCGCAATGTGTTGGTGGAGACTTGCCGTAGAGCCCACTTGAGTGTGAAGGTGGAGATGGGTAGCAACCTTACTTTAGACCATGACCACTCACGCCCCGCAGACATTTTGCTACCCAATTGGGCCCTTGGTAAACCAGCTGCCTTTGATATCTCAGTGACATCACCGCTAAATCCTAAAGTTTTATCACTATCAGCTGGGGCAGCTGCGTTGTCCACTGAAGAGCGCAAACACATGGAAAATGACTCCAAATGCAATGCCTTGGGGTGGTGTTGTATACCTCTGGTTGCAGAGTCGTATGGTGCTTGGGGAAAAGAAGCCATAGATTCATTTAAAATGCTTGCCTCCCGTCTTGCCATAACATCGGGCAAAACAAAATCAGCTGTGCTGTCTGAGCTGTACAGTAGGCTCAACCTGCATTTGGTGAGAGCGAATGCAACAGCGATCCTCTCCAGGTGGCTCCCATCTTAAAGTTTAATTAACTGTAGTGTGATTTAAGGGTTGTACATATTCTATAGGTACTTTAGTGGTGTATTAGTTTTTGTTGTAATAATGAGTATAATATATTAATATATTAGGCTGTTATGTGTTCTATTTATTACATTTGATATCAATAGCTGTAAATTCATGTCCACTTTTTAAAGCACATG
The DNA here is from genome assembly GCA_949361645.1 of Spongilla lacustris. Taxonomy (NCBI): domain Eukaryota; kingdom Metazoa; phylum Porifera; class Demospongiae; order Spongillida; family Spongillidae; genus Spongilla; species Spongilla lacustris. Next base: position 9,878,023 of record OX442415.1, read on the forward strand.
TACATATACATGTACATCACATCTTTCCACACCTCCAACCCATACATTCGTGCTTCAGGTCGTTTCGAACTCGTAATGATAAACAAGATCACCCAGAAAACGATTTGTCTTGCTGAAGCTAGGAATTTGGAGCAGGGTGCAGCACAATGCCTTATTGGCTGTGAAACTATTAGTGACCAGGAAGGAAGCGATGTGGTGTATGGTATAGTCTCCAGCTATATTCACTGGATTTTTTATGCATCCAAAAATGATGGAATTTATAGACATATGACTGCTTCAATCGGCTGTAACGGCTTCTATCCAAGTAGTCGTGAACATTTTGAACTCCTGCTGAAAGATATTTACTCATTCATATTTATGGTGTTAGCGTAATGGCTGTATACATTAACATATAACTTTTTTCTGGTCATCATGTAATTTTACCAATAACAAGAGAATTAAATACTCCAGCCGCTGAGTTCATCATCCCCACAACATCTCACCAACTGACCACATGGCACCCACCCAACACCATGTCCTGACCATCAACTAGACCTTCATGACCACCATGTCCTGACCATCAGCTAGACCCTCATCTTTTTGCACACCATCCTTGTCTTTCAAGAAGCATGTCTGTATGCACACCATCCCTGTCTTTCTGCATTCTGGACCTCATCCAGAGTTGTCATGTCACTAATACCATCACCATCACATAGCTGGTGCTGTTCTATATCGATCCGCATTGTGGTTTCAATTGAGTCACTGACCAATTTCATTGACCGTAATTTGCACTTCGATGCTGAAACGCCTTTATAACAAGTATTTTTATGCAGGAGGGGGGTGGGGTGGAGGATTGATCAGTGAGCTCATTGTATTTATTGTTACTAACAGCGCAACACTTGGGACCACCGCCCCTATTAAAAGTGGTAAAGCTCTTGCTAGACACCACATCTGTGATGCTGCAGTATAGAAAGGGATGTTACTCATGTACATGCATACATGGGTAGAAGTGTAAGTAAGGGAGGAGTAGGGGTAGTGGTAGGTAAGGGGAGGAGTAGGTATTGGTAGGTAAGGGGAAGAGTAGGGGTAGTGGTAGGTAAGGGGAAGAGTAGCTAGCTAGGCCCTAGTGCTTAGAATCTATATAATAATAATATATAATATATATATAACAGTGGAGTGTGTGTGTGTGTGTGTGTACATGTGTGTGTGTGTTTATAAATTGTACTAACTGACAGTGACTACTGCTTCCTCTGTTCTGTAGGTCTTGGGCTACATTTAGATTCCAATGAGCTTCAGATAGCAGTGAAGTGGTGGTTGGGCTTGGACACTTGATGTGCTAGTGAGGGACTGGGCACAAGGCAAGCCGGCTGCCTTTGACATCACTGTCACATCTCCTCTTACTCCTGCTATTTTGGCTGAGGCAAGTAGGAGGGTGGGTGCTGCTGCTGAAGCTGCAGTAAACAGAAAGCACACAGCCAATGACCCTAAATGTGCTGAACTAGGCTGGAGGTGTGTGCCTCTAGCAGTAGAAACTTACTGCAATTGGGGTGAGGAAGCAAGAAGAACCTTCACTCTACTGGCCATACGCTTGGCCTTTGGCTCTTCCTCATTTCGTAAAGCCAGGGTGATCAGTGACATGTTTGGAAGGCTAAATATCACCCTGGTTAGAGCCATACTGGCTAGGAATGCGATCCCTACTGACTTGTAGTATATAGATTTATTAGAACTTATGTGTTGTGCATTGTGTTATCTGCATTATATACATGAATTTAACTTGAGGAATCAAACGAAAATAAAATAAAAATATACAGAAGAAAAAGTCAACAGATAATGACATCACAGGATGTGACATCGCGTCTTCTTGGTCTCTGCTTTCTCTGGTTGAATGGCTATTCTTCTTCGTCTTCTGATCTCTTTAATGAGTGAAGAAAAGGCATCATGCACACCCTGCCTTGTTTTAGCAGATGTCTCAATATACAACATGTTGCGGGTCTTGGCATAACCCTCAGCCAACTTCTGGTCCACTTCTCGCCTGGGCAGATCAACCTTGTTAGCCACCAAGATAATGGGCTCATTCTCAGATTCCTTCACTATGTGAATCTGCTCTCGAAACGAGTCGATCTGGTCAAATGTCTTCATGCTGCACCGCGCGGAAGTGTATCGTATGCAGAACTATGCAGACTCTGCATATGATACCATATGCTGATACATATGCAGCAATGCTAGTATCGGGATACATATCGGGACCAGTATGTCGAATGCTTAGTATGAGGACTAGAATGCAGATGCGTGTCTATAGTGGCAAAGTGTGGACCAATATCGGGAGTGAAATGCAGATATGTGAAGGGTAGAAAATTATGCGGATATGTATGTATATGGAAGTGTATATATACATTGCAACTAGTACTGCATGCTTTAATTTGTGATGCATTGTACAAGCGAACTGCAATCAACTGACGTACATCAGCCATTCAGGCGGTACACGGGCAGACAACACTTCGTGCCGTACACACCGAGACCGCTGTTACGTTGATACTAGTACGGCCTACTACGCTATTATCCAAAGTGTGTATCGGTAACTAGACAGCCAAAACAAGACCTGCAATCGTATGGCATATAATTAATATTTGTAACTGAGTAATAAGGGGGCGTTTGCAGACGTATATTAATAACGTCATCTGCCAATTGTGGGATAATTAATTGTTCTCTGAACTAGAGGCCTATTTTTAAAACTCAGTGGAGTGGAAAGTAGTCTGCAATCTTGTGAAGCGGAGCTAACCGATTTGCCCAACGATGGTGACTACTAGTAACTGGATTCGCGCTGTGCGTAGAAACGGTAAGCCGGTTATTGTGGGTTATTATTGCACATAGTATACCAGCACATGTGCTGGTGCGTGTTTTAGTTTTGCCAGTGCGTATCTTGCATACTAGTTCGCTTGCCACATGTATTGTGGTATTAATTTTTCTATGTACGTGTACTCTATTCTCCTTTATTTAGAGCGCATCTGGCTTCCACCATGCAATTTGTGATCCAATGGGTGCACTTGGCAAGAGAATACATATAAGAGAAACCATGGGTTGACAAAGTTTAAGCATGGAGAGAACCTTGGAAAGACAATCATTGTAGACAAGTGGGCTGAGAGCCAGGAGATATGAAGGTAAACAGCTTCCCTACACACAATTCATCCTTAACTTTCCTTGATTTCTAGTTGTGTACAGAGGAGAGAAGAGTTGTAATGGTGCAGAGGGAGAATGTGAGATGTTACGAGTGAGTGCATGAAGGTAGGGGCACATATGAGAGGTGTAGGGGTATGCAATGTCTTATGAGTACGTGTTAGGGGAGATGGATATGATAGAATGATGGGTGGTCGTAGGGGTGACAGATCTATGTCTATGGGTAGATTGTTCTCAATGCAGCTATGAGGACTTGGACAGTGATGAGGAAGATGAGGATATGTATGAGCCCTCTCCCCTCCCATATGCCTCTCCCCTCCCATATGCCTCACCCCTTCCATATGCCTCTTCCCTCCCATATGCGTCTTCCCTCCCATATGCCTCTCCCCTCCCATATGCCTCTCCCCTCCCATATGCCTCTCCCCTCCCATATGCCTCTCCCCTCCCATATGCCTCTCCCCTCCCATATGCCTCTCCCCTTCCATATGCCTCTCCTGGGGATTGGGGGGATTGGTCGATCCTCCCCGTTCGATGGTTGAATTCTCCCCCCGTCTAGCTTAATTTTCTTTGCATCAGGCCTGAAGGCGCTTTGTGGCTCTTTGTACTCTCGTATTTGGCCCATTGCAAGGGACCCCCCCCCCCCCCTGCTCAGGCCCGTACCAGGGGGGATCGATCCCTTTTTGCCGTTCCCCCCCCCCCCCCCTACAGGTTGAATAGCCGACAGCGACCCCCCACACCACCACCACCACCACCACCCCCTCCGCTGCCAGACTACTTGGCTATGGACCTGCATATGCCCTCTCTCCTCCCATGTGCCCTCTGCGCTCCCTCCCTGCCTAGGGCGCATGGGAGGTAGAGGGATGCGCAATTACCAGTGGTAGATTGGGCACATGTGAGAGGGCCAGATTGAGATCCCCAATGTGAATTTCGTGGTCGATGGGTGCAAACGACTGCTCCTCCTCAAAACAAGGTCACCATCACTCTTAAACTTGTACTATTTGCACTCGTATTTACAATATACGTTATATGTACGACCCCTTTCCCCTTTTCCCCAAAGGCTGCATGTGTACGCCCATAAGCAGTAAGATGGCTTGCATTTGTATTTGACTTCTGTGTGTCTGTATTGTACCAATAATTGTAGGTACTATGTTTCAGAGGGAACGAGAATGGTATCCCCAAAGTGCCAGCAATGCTATATTAAAGTGTATGGTGAGCACTATTTGGAATGTGGGCATTCCTGCTTGTTGACTGAAATGTGCACATGTACACTGCAGGTACAGGTATAAGGTGGGTACTATTTGGAATGTGGGCACATGTACACTGCAGGTACAGGCAAGATGGTGCTCTTTGTCCCCAATTTTCCTGCTATGGAATTTATTAAGGTGGGCAGTGGTAGGAATGAAGGCAAAGTGTTGTTGCATTGTATTGTACACATGTAGACAGGTACAGACATCTGTGTGGGTGTGTTTCTCTGGCTTGACCTTTAACCAGAATAAAGTCCCCACTGTGCCTGCTATGCTAGGAGTAAGGTGTGTGCTATTTGGAATGAGGGTGATGTCCACGTTCCCAGCATTACAAACGTCACTTACATGTAAATGTATAAGTACAAATGTGTTTCTCTGGCCTGCATGACTTTAATTGAACCAGAAGACTTATTGTGTAGATGGAGAGAAATTGTCATGTGATGAGTGAGTGCACACACACACACACATACACAAACACAAGCTGTACATGTAAGCTGCTCAGGATGTAAACATTTGTAATCAAATTTTGTTTTACATGGCTGCACAAAAAACACCCCATATATATTGGCGCTGGTTGGATAGTGTTAATAGCATATCATAAAATCTCACTCTCAACACCACTGTGTATGTGACTACAGATCTATGTGCATGTACGTATGTCATTATAAAGTGTGAAGGTGTAATTCTTTTACCCTAACAGATGTCACCCTGGTACTACATGGATCTGCACATTTTGATCTAGTTCAAGATCTCGTCAAAGAACTCCCTTTGAACACCCTAATTTTTGGTGTAATATTGTTCATGTTTATTTTTAATCATGAACTGATGATCATACAAATTGCTCCAATATAATATTAATATAGTTAGGTTGACCCAGGTATACCACGACCTCGAAGACACTTTGCAATCAAAGTGTTCGATATTACATAAGATGTATTGTGCCACGCCCCTTAAGCCATCACGATCGATCTACATGCAGTCAACCTAAATGCAACAAGATGATACTGTTATAAGCTTAGAGTCTGGAGCTAGCTTATGATGTAACCTCGGATTTTGTGTTATAGGCCAACTCCGCGGCCAGCATATATATACATCTTTTCATGTATATAACGTAACGTAGCTATACATGTAGGTGTATTACGGCGTTTTACGCGTATATTATTATTATTAACATAAACTTAGTACAGTTGATACATGATCTGAGTGACGTGATCGAGGCAGATAGTTTTTACATGTATATATACGTCGTCGTACGCGTTGTAAAATGCACACAATACAATGCAGTATATACATGTATGGTGCATAAAGTGTTTATGCATACATATCATGCATATGCATGCATAATTAAATTATATAATGTTTAATATGGGGAAGAAATAAACCTATAAAATTATAATAGACCAGAGGTTCAAGTTAGAGTTACATGTAGGTACAACTAAGACCTGATTATACAACTAATACAAGAACATGCATATGTATAAACAATACACGCGAACTTCTGTCCTGGCCTGCTAAGCTATACTGATATAGCTTAGTACATGCATATGTGCATGCTCTGCTAGAATGCATTCCGATCGTCGATCGCGATCATATATGCATGCATATAGTATTATTTATTATAATAATAATTATATATATAGACACAAATGGTCTACATGTAATTATTCTACAGTATAATTTTATACCTTAATTATAGTACAGTATCGATTTTACTTCATGAGTTAGTGCAGTTCTATGGTGTGGACTTGCAATTGACCATGTTAGCATCCACAAGTTCTTCTAACCGTGGATCTATCCAGGCCTTGACGGCTTGAGACAGGGTGTTTACGTGCCCCGCCCATCTGCACAAGTACATCAAATATCTTAAAACTGCAACTTATGGCAAGAACAGATGGTCAATGACGACATGCACGCTGGTATACAGTCCATTCTAAAATTTATGAAGTATACTGGTCGAAACTTACATGCCGACTTTAGATTGGCCGGAAATATTATCAAAAGTCATTTTAATAATAATTTTAAATTATGGCTGAAAGAGAGGTGCCTGTACTTTGACTGTTTAAGTGTCGATCGACTAGACTCTTTCCACAAGTCCAAAGGTAAGGGCCCTATTAGCTATTGAGCCGCACACAGAACACCGTGCATGGCGTACGGTGCGTAGTACACGCAGCAATATGGCATGAACCATTGCATAGGCACAGACATACTATACATGTATAAAGCTAGTGCGCGCGCGCATGCTAACGAGTTACGTATGCTTATCTTTCCAGGCTACTTCATATATTCGCTACTTTCTCTTTATATTAAATGAGCAAGTATTCTTCAGGTGAGCATCTGTAAGAATTTCTCTATTCCATCGATGTCCTTTCTACCTCTCCGTTTCAACTTTCTCTGATCATACCATTTCACCCTCCTCTCTCTTCTCTCCTATTCCTACTCACTTGCCTACTAATTTTTTTTATATGGGGGGGAGGGGATGGGAAAGGTGTAAACCTGTCTGAGTGTCACCCTTCCAACCCCAGGGGGATTGTATGTTCCCCATCGAGGTCTGGGACAGAACACCAGAAACTCTGTACCTTTAGTATTTCAAAGTGGTTTTAAAGAGAATCTCAATCTTCCATCTTGATAGTAGGTACAAGTATGATATTCTGTGGGGTCCTTTTATTTTAAGGTCTATTGTATTGTAGGGATGATTGCTGGATGGCTGGTGTGATATGGCTATAATACCACTGGTATATGGGTTAAAGCATGTGCATGTAAAAGGTCCTCTTTTGCAGATATGCTATGTACAAACATTCACTCCAGTTTGGCAAGGGAGCTAGATCAGAGGTTCTTGTGTCCATTTCTGTAGATGGTCATCAGGGAGAGGCAAGTTCTTACGGTTTGGGGGTGTACATGTATATTGGTTGCTGATAAAGCATTAAAACATTTTTGTGTCCATAGCTGTATGCCCATAATGACGGTTTACTGAACATGGAGAGAGCTGTTACATAAGCCCCAGCAGACCTTATGTATAGATATGTGCACAGGTTAACCAATGGGAAACTTGTGTGCTTTATTCTTTTTCTTTCTCCTCCCTATTGTCCTTCCGTCTCCCCACTCTCCCCCTCCTCACTCTCTCTCCCACTCCTCCCTCCATCTCTCCTTTATCCTACCTCTCCCCACTTTCACTCTCCCCCACTCCTCTCCTCCCCAGCCTTCCCACTTTCCCTACTTCTGTTTTGTCCATCTTCCTCCAACCTCCTTTATTCCCTCTCTCCCTCCTTTCTTCCCTTCTTCCCTTCAGCTTTCCTTCCCTACACTTATTCTTCGCTGGTCCCCTCCTTCCCATCTCCTCTCCCTTCGTTTCATTCCCCTACCCTTCCTTTCTCACTATTTCTAATATTCCTTCCACTCCTCTTTCCCACATAGGTCAGCAGACCTTATTTGCTATCTGCTAATAATGTGATTTTGTGTATAGCTGCTTTTCTACTGACACTTTTACCCAACAGCAACTTCTTACCTTGAAACATGCTGTCTGAAGTGAGGCCTACTATTAACTGGTTTGAACTTAGAACTTGCATATCAAGATCAATACTGTCCTTTGCAATTTATATTGATTAAGTAACTTGCTTGGTCAATAGATTATGTAACATCACACACACACACACACACACACACACACACACACACACACACACACACACACACACACACACACACACACCTTTTGATCTCATGAGAAGGTCTATCCACAAACTTGAGGTTTTTCAGCAGCTGGTACAAACAAGCCATTTAAGGCAATAGTGTACACACTAAAACAAATTCATTGAGTATGATTTATCCGGGCTCGAGCGCTCGAGGGTACTCGTTTCAAAAGACTATTATACCATTAGACCAAATAAAAAAGACCTTTAGCTTGACGTTAGCTGCCATACGTTAATCGATCTACTAAATGGCTGAATACATGTAAGTGTCTGAGAATATTTTGAAAATAATTTTTCTACAAATATTAATTGATAAAAACCATCACGCATGCGCGTGTCATATTCAACCAAGCAGCAGCTGTCAGCAAGAAGTGTTGGATCGTGCGGACAAGTGAAACTACAGAATGACCCGCATCAACATGCATCAGTAATGCTGAAATCTTGTAAGTCTAGATCTACTCTACCACTAAAATGTTACACCAAGTCAGAGATGATGTATCAGTAGAATCTCTGACCAAATGTTGCACCAATCGAAGCGCCAAATCCAGCTGACAAGGCGGTTCACCTCAGAGAGCATTACGCCTCGTTCGTGCGCAGTAAAAGAAGGTGCAAGCCTTGCCGAGTATAATGGAAGTAAAGTAGCCGAAGATGTACGGTACGCCGATTGCGAAAGGACTAGATTACGTTCTATAATGTATACATGCATTCCTATAGAGACGATTTTATTGAACTCACTGAAAGGTAAGTGATCTAATCGTATATTGCTGATTATTATTTCATTTGCAGAGTTACATCGCAGTCAGAAAAACGGTTCAACGTTGGCTATAAAGAAAGGACTCACTCGGCCGCAGCCGGTACGTTCTCGATGTACATATGTCAGTGCATATCTCTGTTATATCCACAGATAACTTGAAGTTTCACGCACGCAATCACGCTGACACAGGGTAAGTCAGTTTGAAAGCTTTGACTTTTATCTTCTGTTGTTACAGTGCGGCGGACACTTAGGATAAGCTAGCAGCACGAGAACAGCGTCATGCGGGATTGAGGGTGGAAGAACAACCATTGGTTAACCCTTGAAAAGGCCACCCCCTGATGGATGCCCCCAATCCTAATGCCATCACCAGTGTGTGCCAAGCAGCGGCATCTGAAAATTCATCGTCTGGACTTGCAATTCAAACTTTCTAATGTATAAGTTGAAAATGTTGCTGGTATTATTAAAAACAGTTTTATTATTTTTAATTGGATGGTTTTGGGTACTGGTTATACTACTCCATATGCAGACCTATAAAGGAGTTCCATACAATGCACCATACGCTTCGTATGAGGTGCCATATAGCGAGTCTGCACGACGCATGCAGATGCATAAAAATTAGTATGCAGAGATAGTATGCAGACCATGATACCATTCGTATGAGTGATCAGTCCGAATCGGTAGTTATGCTGACTCTGCATATGAATCGTATGGAAAACTGCATATGGTTCATATGGTGATACATATCGAAGAATATGCGCGGAAAATGCAGATCTGCATACGATATGGTCTCGCGCAGTGCTGTTGACAGCAAAGACGCAGAGAAACCCGTCCCCGGTCCTAATGTGCTGGCTCCTCATGGCACTGTACAAGTGCTGTCCTGCAGTGTCCAAGATGTCCAGGACACAAGCTTCCTCGTCCATTACAACCTGCTTGTATTGATTCGTTTACTGGAAGCAAAGTTGCAAACCGTTTGAGCTACGAAGCGCTTACGCATGCGCGGCGGACTCGAGAGATAATGCACGAGAGGTACTCACATGAATAATTACGACGTTCACGTGATACACTGCCACAGCACAGCCCCACCCTCCACAACTTTTCTTCTCTTCAACATCGTTGCGCGCACTTTTCATTTGTTTATGCAAATAATCATCGTAACCACCATGTACCAATGCAGATGCAGGAGCAAATACTGTAGAATCCAAAGTCAAGCCACGGCTACCAAGTCAATGCTTTAGAAAAACAAGCAAACAATAACCCGTCTCTTTCATGGAACGCTAATCATGCCATACCACGCCATCTGTAATAGCAGTTAGCGAGCTGCACGGATTTTAATAACAAACCGTACTGCGCACAAAGGCAGTCAACTTAAGCATCAAGGCAGCTTAGTACAGCACTGCAGCTACATTAGTGCATGTAGCCACGTAGAGCAGAACGTGCTTCATCAAAGGTACGCGCGCATCAGTTCAGAATTAATTTGGGGCTTATTCGTTTATGTTCAGACAGATTAATGATTGCAGTTATGAACAATATATGAATTAATTCTTGTAAATAGATTCTGAAGGCCTCAATTGGTCGGCATGGAAACGTTACCAAAGCTAGAGGAACACACATAATCGCCACTGTTGCACACTGTCGCATTTCTGAGTAGAAATATATACGTGCCCACGTCCCTCCTCATAGCTGTAAAAAGATGTAAGAGAAGCATGTTTTGTATTCCTATTTGATGATGATGGCATTCCATTTTATTATTTAGCTGCAATGGATCATTTGAATTGTAGTTAGTTAGTTAGTTCCATTAGTTCATCCTTTGACTCATACTCCGGGAGCCATTTCTTCACTGTGTCCTGAAGAAAAAAAACCCTTTGGGAAAAATTCTTCACTCAGGAAAAGCCTTTAAACAAGCACGCTCCCTAAACACCTAATCACTATCACAGTCAACTTCTTCCTCCACATCATTATCTGATAGGCTGTCAAGGAAACCTCAACTGAGATGAGAACTGTTCTGCAGGGACAAAGAACACCCACAACACCAACAAACATGCATTGCATACATTTACATCATATTGCATTTGTATATTATTTTAACTTAACACCATAGATATGAATGAGTAAATATCTTTCAGCAGGAGTTCAAAATGTTCACGACTACTTGGATAGAAGCCGTTACAGCCGATTGAAGCAGTCATATGTCTATAAATTCCATCATTTTTGGATGCATAAAAAATCCACTGAAAATAGCTGGAGACTATACCATACACCACGTTGCTTCCTTCATGGTCACTAATAGTTTCACAGCCAATAAGGCATTGTGCTGCACCCTGCTCCAAATCCAATTTCTTAGCTTCAGCAAGACAAATCGTTCTCTTGGTCTTTTTGTTTCTCATTACGAGTTCGAAATGACCTGAAGCAAGAATGTATGACCCTGAGATGTCACACTCATAGTTGAATTGAAGATCCTCAAAACCACTGCAAATGTGACAAATAACTGCATTAATAAACAAAAACACTTGCAACTCTGACACATCGCTGCCCGTGGTGAGATCATTGTACTTTTTGATAACCTTCATCAAATCATCAACATTAATGTTTGCTGGAAGTTCTTGCTGTGAGAATTGTAATTCTTCAATAGGCTTAACTAACATATGAGAAGTCACAAGTTTCCATAGTCAGGCTCTTTTTTCTTTTATTCAGCACTTTATTCAGTTTATCCCAACGATCTTTTCTTGCTATAAAATATAGTGAAATTCATTGATACACATGTACATGTATGCACACATACAAACTAACTTCCTCCCATTTTATAATCTCCACAATTGCCCCCAAATGGTTAAGTGGTTGCCATGACAATTGTGGTTTTTGTTTCATAAGCCCCATTTAATTGGCCACCAATACCAACAATAATATATATTGGATATGCAAGTCACCTGAGTCCAAAATTCAACATACTTTTATAAGCATCATCTTCTCGTTGCATTTCTCTCTTCCTCTTCCTGGAAGCTGGAAATTAAAAGTTGCAAGTAAATAATGTACTAAACAATTTTCTTTCTCTATTTCTCATATGAACTTACATGGATTGAAAGCTTCATGAACAATCATTTGCATATTCTCAACATATGTTACGCATGCGAACACATGCTCTTTGCATTTCTTTGCATCCTCTCTGCATTGCTTTATATTATCTTTGTCCTTTTCCTTTTTAGCTTCTGCTACTCTCCGATTAGCATCTGCTAAATCCTCTCTAGCCTTATCTAATTCTTTTGTAGCCTTATCTAATTCTTTTGTAGCCTTATCTATTCTCTTAGCAGCAGTATCATCATCCACTATATCCTGCTAAAGAAATACAAATACAAAGGGACAAGTCTGAACACACGTAATAATGAATTTACCCCAGCCACCTGTTTCTTAAAAGTAACAATGTCCAGTCCCTCACCATTTTCTTTTTTATGAGTACACACATGTACATATACAGACCAATATGTTAGCACACACTACGTACTGATGTATATACACAAAGCACTATCATAATATTCACCTTTCATGAATCATGTGGGTATTTGACGATTATGGGATCATCTCATGACCACTTGTGTTACAGGTAAGGCCTAAGCTTACTACTAGTTGATAAAGGAGATGTCAGGACCATAAAAAGAATACAAAATCTATCTATGCATTTCCACAGGCCCCAAACATAGTACGTTGCCTTCATGTAGTCAGGCCCCTCCCTTAGATAACGGGACCCATACCAAGCATAAATGTCATCCATGCAACGGTAAAGCTCAAGCTCTCAACATAGTTAGCTGCCCTCCCCAAGCCCAACCAACCTCCTATATGTAGTCTGACACACACATGGACATGGATGGATGAAGCATTACCTCTTCATCCTCCACCACTTCCTGGACTTCATCCTCCACCACTTCCTGGACATCTTCCTTCTTGTCTTCATCCATCAACCACCTACAACTGAGCAGGACGCAATTTGACCAAAGAATTGGCACGAACCAAATCTTTCTTACCATGATTCTGATTATAGTTGTATTGATTCTGTATTAAAAATTACTAACTTAAAAATAACTAAATAAGATAATTCCCCTGGAAACAGGGGGGTTGGTTCCAGGAGGCAAAATAGTTCCTGAACCAGATATCTACATGTATCTGTTTGCTTATAATGCTAAGGGCTTGGTCTGTTTTTTTTTTTTACACATGACTCACACACTCTCGTTCACAACTTGTATTGTTGTGCGCATGTGTACATTCACATAGATCCAAGTATTTTATTCCTCTACCCACAAAACCAGCTTCCACTCCCCTCCCAAACACCCTCAATCATCAGCTATTTTATCTGGTTCTAAATAAAGCCTCATGGGAGCCTCACCAAGCTGAATGGTCGATAATAAGCGACCACTAAGTCTCCAACCAGGGACAGAATATACTGGCGGTCACTAGCAACCGCTAGAGTGAAAAAAAAAAGGAGGAAGGAGATTAATTCTTTTTTAACCCGACCATAGAACGAAGATAGCCTAAAGTGCTTATAAGGCGTGTACCTTATATGGTGTGTGCCTAAAATGTCTGATTTGGTGTGTGTGTGTGTTGCAACTTGATCTGTGATGTCTTGTCTGCATGCAAATCAATAATTATAATTTAAAACGATATATGTAGTAATTTACACCTATTTGTCATATTGTCATGGGTGGTTATACAATAATGGAGATTTGTTATTAAAGGAAACTCATGCATGTTTGTGTGCAATAAGGTGTGGTCACCTGACGTTCATGTGGCATTCTTGTCCACATACCCAACCTTATACGATCAGCCTTATGTCTGGGAACAAGACTATGGTGGTCAATTGACCAGACATACCCTGGTTCCAATCCAATTCCAAGCAAGTTTTCAAAGAAGAAACAAGATCAAGAAAGATGATAACTGTTATTTAACAGATTAGTGCCCAAATTACGTTACGTTATTGAATACGTTATGGCCCAGATTAAATTTTAAATTTTCTTAGTTTTAATATAGCCTGAGTGACGCGTCATATAACATTCAAACGGTTTCTATTGTGAACTTTATGATAAAAAATGCTACGAGAGTTTGGCTTTCTGACGGTGCAAACCGATCGGTTTGATTACTCGTGAAACAGATACAACTACGGAACGAAGCCATCAAGTAGCGCTCGCGACTGTCATGGCGGCTTGGACAAACAGGTTAGCGCGTAACTTTGTTGTGCGCACTACATGTATATTGACTTTGGTATTCAGTTCAAACTACTTCTCTTTCGTGCATGAAAGTGGGTCTATGAGACGCGCACCTATCGCATAGGCCTTGGCTAATCCTATCGTTCTCAATCTGTACGTAGCAATTAGCGGGTTTGTATTGATTGCTAAGAAGTAGCAGGGGAGTTTATTTACCTTTGCTGTAACACTTTGCACTAGCTACTTTTGACCGTTCTATGTCTACTATGGTGGCAGCTGGTATGTACGTACATGTATGCTCTAATAATAGCGCAAGTGTGGAGTAGAGAGTGTGATGGTAATAGTGTGTGCATGTGTGTAGTGTGATGGTACAAGTGTGTGCATGTGTGTAGTGTGATGGTACAAGTGTGTAGTGTGATGGTACAAGTGTGTGCTTGTGTGTAGTGTGATGGTACAAGTGTGTGCATGTGTGTAGTGTGATGGTACAAGTGTGTGCATGTGTGTAGTGTGATGGTACAAGTATGTGCTTGTGTGTAGTGTGTGTGCTTGTGTGTAGTGTGATGGTACAAGTGTGTGCATGTGTGTAGTGTGATGGTACAAGTGTGTGCTTGTGTGTAGTGTCATGGCACAAGTGTGTGCTTGTGTGTAGTGTGATGGTACAAGTGTGTGCATGTGTGTAGTGTCATGGCACAAGTGTGTGCATGTGTGTAGTGTGATGGTACAAGTGTGTGCATGTGTGTAGTGTGATGGCACAAGTGTGTGCATGTGTGTAGTGTTATGGTAGAGCGTGTGCATGTGTATAGTGTGATGGTACAAGTGTGTGCATGTGTGTAGTGTGATGGTACAAGTGTGCATGTGTGTAGTGTGATGGTACAAGTGTGTGCATGTGTGTAGTGTCATGGCACAAGTGTGTGCTTGTGTGTAGTGTGATGGTACAAGTGTGTGCATGTGTGTAGTGTCATGGCACAAGTGTGTGCATGTGTGTAGTGTGATGGTACAAGTGTGTGCATGTGTGTAGTGTGATGGCACAAGTGTGTGCATGTGTGTAGTGTTATGGTAGAGCGTGTGCATGTGTGTAGTGTGATGGTACAAGTGTGTGCATGTGTGTAGTGTGATGGTACAAGTGTGTGCATGTGTGTAGTGTGATGGTACAAGTGTGTGCATGTGTGTAGTGTGATGGTACAAGTGTGTGCATGTGTGTAGTGTGATGGTACAAGTGTGTGCTTGTGTGTAGTGTGATGGTACAAGTGTGTGCATGTGTGTAGTGTGATGGTACAAGTGTGTGCATGTGTGTAGTGTGATGGCACAAGTGTGTGCTTGTGTGTAGTGTGATGGCACAAGGGTACAAGTGTGTGCATGTGTGTAGTGTGATGGTACAAGTATTTGCATGTGTGGGGGTACTAGTGTGCACCTGTTGTAGGGATGGTACTAGTGTGTACATGTGTGTAGGAGGGAGGAGCACTGGATTGTGGCTCAAAGTATAAACTTTATCCTATGTGTAGCCCACTTCAAACATTTCAAATGCTGATTTCCCTCCATCATAGGTTACACTTTCCATCCCTACTACTGTCACTGGACAAGCTGGAAGTATCTGGAAACATGCCCTGGCATCCTCCCTTGTGAATGTTCGCTTCCGTTTATTTATATGAAAATAGGGTTGAGCGCTAAAGGCTATTTTTGCCCCACCATTCGGATATCCGCGGAGGATAATTTTATATAGCTATTCGGATCAAAATTCGGATTCTTAATACAGTTTTTAAAATCATGTACATGTACATGTATTTGTACCAATTTTATTCGATCACAAATCATTTTGCAAAGTTTTGTAGGCTGTGTTGTACAACCTGGTCCTTTTTGACTTGCTAGGACAACTTGCTAGGACAACACATATAGAACACATGTACATAGGGCTTGTAGGCTCATTTCTAAACCAAGGAGATCTACATGTAATCCTTTTGGTTGAAGATCAGGGATCAGGTTTGGCAGCTATGATTTTTGAGGGTTAACAGTATCAGCTGGTTATTCAACTGTTATTGTTGCTTATCAGTAATAATCAGTCTAAATACATGTAAACCACATGCTTCTACCACATGCTTCTACACCACATGAAACCATAATTCAGGCAATTAATATCCTATTCAGATCATTCCAAAATGGACCCTCCATTACGCTGCCATGCCATGGCATCTGATAGTGCCTAAGCCTACTCCCTCCCCTCCCTCCCTCCCATGCTCCCATGTTGTTTTTGAAAAAGAATTGGGTCCCTTTTTAAAATAAATACAACCGCTTTGTACATGTACATGTAAAGCATTCAATGGTCGATATGAAAAAAAAAATGCATGCAAAGCTGCAACTGGCATCTAGTTTACCAAAACCTGTCTAGTGCTCTCTGTTATTACCACAATGTGGAATGTGCAAAAGCATAGCTGTTATGTGTAAGCTAGCAACCTCCAGGGCCACCTTAGTCAGTACATCAATCATGACCACTCATTCTCAACATGTGGTACCATCATACTACATTTTAGCACATCACTTATGTCATGCACCTGGCCTCAACAACCTCATCCCCAGGCCTACACATCACCTGACATCTTCATTACATCATCTAATGTCACTTCCTCCTCCCATGGTTCATTGCACACAAACACACATGCCCTCACACACCAATCACACACTTCACCACATACTTCTGCCTCCATCTTTGAAGCCATACAAATTCACACCATGCATCTCCACCTGGCCAGCATGTTCCAATGCACACAATATTCTACTCACAGATCACTGCCACAGTCCACACATATCACAAGGATACATATCACCAACAAGACATTGCACTAGTCTGTAACCACTCACCTTGTCCTGCTGGTTGGCATGGCAACCACCCTCAAGTAGCATCTTGACGCACTCCACATGTCCCCTCTCTGATGCCTTCGCTCCAACCGTCCTGTATGAGGAAATGACATATCATAGTGTACCAAGAAGGTCAGATACAACCAACCCATCTCTGCCATCACTGCACACAGACAACACACATGCTCCAACAACAGAACTGACCTACCTAGGGTTGAGCGCTAAAGGCTTTTTTTGCCCCACCATTCGGATATCCGCGAAGGATAATTTTAGATAGCTATTCGGATCAAAATTCGGATTCTTAATACAGTTTTTACATCTATTTGTAACAATCACAATCACATCACAAATCATTTTGCGATGTTTTGTAGGCTGTATGTGTTGTACAACCTGGTCTAATTAACTTGCTAGGACAACACATATAGAACACATGTACATAGGGCTTGTAGGCTCATTGGAGAATTCATTTTTGAACCAAGGAGATCTAATCCTTTTGGTTTGGCTTTTGGTTGAAGATCAGGGATTAGGTTTGGCAGCTATGATTTTTGTTCACTTTTGAGGGTTAACAGTATCAGCTGGTTATTCAACTGTTATTGTTGCTTATCCTTAATAATCAGTCTAAACCACCTTTGGGCTACATGTATACCACATGCTTCTACCACGTGAAACCATAATTGCCTGCAATTAATATCCTATTCGGATCATTCGGATACTAACCCTCCATTAGGCTGCCGTGCCGCGGCATCCGATAGTGCCTAAGCCTATATGAAAATTCATTATTTGTGTATGCCACTGATTTATTGCGGTAATTGTCACCTTTTTTGTGGGAATTTTTTCAACGCAACCTTTCAAACAGAACCTTGGAAACTGAAGCCCTAGGTGTGGCGAAGCTTCGTCGCTAATATTAGGTCTTGAAAGCTAACCGTTGCGTAACGCCACTATTGTACAGTCTACTATTGCATTTGGACGCTTCCGCGCGTCCGTGGGGGGGGACTTCAGTACATTGACGCGTGCACGAGTCCGTGGGCACTAATCTGTTAATAACATGTTGAGAACCATCATGCCAGCCCCCTTACCATGGGACTATACCCTCATCATGCCAGTCCCTGCTATAAATAGCTGAAATTCACATATTATTATCACTACCCAGCTTCCAACCTGTCCCTCCAAACACCATCACCTATTTTATGTGGTTCTAAAAAATAAAGCTTAATTCCCCACTTAGCAAGTGCGAACTAACCCAGCCCGAACATGCGTCCCATTGACTGTATGTCCCATTGACTGTATGCGGTAAAAAAGGGGGGTAAGGCAGAGCACCCTGTGAGACCACGTGCCCAAATGGCTATAGGTAGCTAAGTGAGGCAAGAGCCGACCGCCATACCCTAGGCTAGCAGATAGCCATCGTAGGGTGAATGGGGTGCAAGCTGTATGCGTAGCCTTAGGTAAGGCGCTGACCGCCATGCCCTAGGTTGCGTGACCATTGTGGGGCAGATGGGGTGCGGGCCGTAGTACAATAGCCATGTGTTGAGCAGTGGCCCCCCAGGGGACCGCCTACCTATTTTTAATGAGATAAGAGCAGCAAATGGCATCCATACACATATAAGTGTGCACAAAAATATAGAATACAGCAAAATTATAGAATACAGTTCATACAAGCCATGTCAATCACAGAAGTACATGTATCACATTGAGAACAAATGACAGAACACAAATTACAAGATACGGGGAGTTGGTGGGAGGGTGACTACTTTGAGAAGTTCGTGCTAACTGAACTGAGTGAAGCATGTTGTTGACGAACTTATATACAGGTATACCCCAGGGCAGGTCTATGCCTGTTTATGCAGGTCTACATGCATGTACATGCATGCCCAGGGCAGGCCTGTGCAGGTCAACATGCAGGCTTGTGCAAGTGGGTTGATACAGGATTGATGTGGTTTAACACCTTAGTGCATGAGGCTCTTGCTAAATTCCCATTAAACACTGTTTCTACCAAACAGTACCTTAATTCCCCACTTAGCAAGTGCGAACTAACCCAGCCCGAACATGCGTCCCATTGACTGTATGTCCCATTGACTGTATGCGGTAAAAAAGGGGGGTAAGGCAGAGCACCCTGTGAGACCACGTGCCCAAATGGCTATAGGTAGCTAAGTGAGGCAAGAGCCGACCGCCATACCCTAGGCTAGCAGATAGCCATCGTAGGGTGAATGGGGTGCAAGCTGTATGCGTAGCCTTAGGTAAGGCGCTGACCGCCATGCCCTAGGTTGCGTGACCATTGTGGGGCAGATGGGGTGCGGGCCGTAGTACAATAGCCATGTGTTGAGCAGTGGCCCCCCAGGGGACCGCCCAAAGTTAACCCCCCATAAAGGCTGTATTTCAAGTGTTGGTGCCAATGGTATGTAAGTAACAAGGGAAACATGTGAAAGAGTACAAGCACAACAAGCATAGTTTGATAACAGTTAAGGAGCTCTAGCAATCTGTGCTGTCGTCGAGGAGTGGTTTGGTGTATGGCGAACATATACTGAATATGCATTACTCCGCCAACGGCCTAGTTGCTTGATAGTTTCAGTAGGCAGGCCAGCTCTTGCTGCAGCTGTGGCTGCACCTATTCTAAAGCTGTGGGTATTAAAGTTCCTGGGGTCGTACCCAATACGACGCAGCAATGAACGGAGGGTAGACCGAAGCCTTTGGGATGACAGGGGCCTACCAGATGCGAAATGAAATAATGGGGCACCTGGTTTGGCATGACAGCATTTCAAGTAGGACTTCATGGTTAGAACTGGACAGCAAACGTCGCCCGTGAGTCCCATTGAAATGCTGGACCCGTTCCCCAGCTGATCGGTCTTCGAGTACTTGATGTTCAGCTTCAGCTCATCAGTTGTAAGTAGGACGTCCTTCCTGGTTAAAAAACGCCCCCTTCTCATGGCTTTCCTGTTTGTTGTAAACTCGCTGACTCTGAGGAAGCCAAAGAAGGCCACTGACAAGGCTGCCTGCATCATGAGTCGATCGTGGGTGGAAAGCGACTTCTTTGAATGCAGGGATTTGGACAGATCTTTGAGCATCTTCATGGTTAGTGGGTGTCTCATTGCCGACCCTGACCCAGCAGCCTGTTTTCTCTGGAGCCCTCTAAGAGCAAGCTTGAGTCTCGGATTCCCTGTTACAGGGCTCCAAAAGCCATTCGAGTGGTGGAGGTGCGAGATGGCTGCTAGGTACACCCTGATAGTCTTCACACTCAGTGTATTGCTCAGGTGGGCTGCAAACAGAGCTACAGAGTGTTTGCTGGCTGGGCATGGCCGCAAATGGAGCTGTTCACAAAATGCCAAAAACTTCTCGATACCCACTCTGTAAGTACTTCGCGTGGAGGGGGCTATGGCATGCGTGACGAGTCTTGCAAGCTGTCGCTCTACAGTTCTGCAAGGTCGGGCGGGACCGGGGTGGGATTGCGATCTGCCTGGGGAGCAAGATGAAAAAATTTTAACAGCTGATTTCTGGACAAGCAATCAGCAATGCAATTTAGACTGCCTGGGATATGCACCAAGCGCAAGGTGAAGTTCTGGGATGCTGCGATGAAAAATAGTCGACGGAGAAGCTTAGAAAGTTGGAGATCTTTAGCGTTTTGAGACGACCACGCATTGACGATAGCGAGATTGTCACACTTGAAAGTGATACGGTGGTTGGATAGTCTCGAACCCCAAATGGTCGCTGCTGCTACAATGGCAAACAGTTCCTGCCATTGGATAGAACGCAGTGGTAGCCTCTGACTTGGGCTCCAGTCTCCGCGAAACCATGACCCTTGAAAATAGCCACCAAAACCCAGTGCACCGGAAGCATCCGTGTATAGGGATAGGTCATCTGCGTCCTTCCAGACAGGGTCAATGAACATTGCTTTGCCATTCCATGAGGGTAGAAAGTCGTGCCACCACTTGAGGTCTTCGCGGGTTTCGGCATTCAGATAAACATGATGGTGAAGTTTATCCACCGATGTTGACAGTTGGATCAGCCGCCGGCAGAAGAGGCGCCCTGCTGGTACCACTCTAGCCGCAAATGCTAACCTCCCTATCAGGGAGAGTAGCTCTCTCTTGGTGGCTGTGCGACGTCCCAACCAATTGGTAACTGCCTGCGAGATCTCCTTGAGCTTCTCTGGTGGTAGACGTAGTTCCTGGTTGACCGTGTCCAGGGTAATGCCTAGAAACGTCAGTGTGGATGCTGGACCCTCGAGTTTGTCCATTGCCACCGGGACACCAAGGTTGCTACACAGGGACAGCATTGCTTGGACAGAGTTCTGGCAATGATCCTGACCGGCTGGACCTACAAGCAGGAAATCATCCAGGTAGTGTAACCCTTCGACAAAGTAGTTGTTCTGCAGAATCCACATAATTGCCTCGGCAAGATGGTTGAATAGATGGGGGGAAGAGCGCAGTCCGAATGGGAGGCAGGTGTCCATGTAGAACTTCCCCTTCCAGCACATGCCTAGGAGGTTCCAGTCGTCAGGATGCACAGGGACCATGCGAAACGCAGACTTCAGGTCTATCTTGGCCATCAGAGCCGCGGGACCATGCCCATGCACCATCTTCACTGCATCATCCATGGAGATGTAGTGAAGAGTATATTCCTCCTTAGAGATGGAATCATTGATACTCACACCCGCTGGGGCTGATAGATGGAGAATTACTCGCCACTTCCCATTCTTTTTGGGAACCACACCTAGGCCAGAAGTCCTGAAGTTTGGCAACGGCGGTTCTAGGAATGGCCCATGAACCCGTCCTGCTTCCATCTCAAGGCGGAGCTCCTCTTCCACTGCAACAGGATGCTGTAGGGCTGATACCAAATTGCGTGCCACATAAGAAAATTGTGGACCATTATAACCTATTTGTACACCATTAGTTATAACATCAAGAAGCCAGGAGACCCAGGCCTTGTCAGGATGATTAGCTAACTCACGCTCAAAGCTAGAACGGCGTAACGGCGTGCAGATCTTGCGATCCTCACCCAGGGGGCGGGGCCCCTCGAGTGCAGGCTTTGGCTGAGTGATCTCCCCCGCAGCCCACATTCCAACATTTGTGTGCGAAGGAGCACTGGAACCCCTTGATGCACTTGTCAAAGTTGAACTTCCTGCAGATCTCCTGCCCAGTGGAGGTGTGGGTAATTCTACCACTTGGGGTAGAGGGAGGACCTGTAACTCTTGAATCTGCCTGGCCTGCAGGTTGGAATTTAGAGGGCCGAAAGGGCTGCCTGGTTGCGCACCACACCAATATGTCTTCTTTGAGGTGGTCCCAGGCAATCAACTTAGACTTGTCTCTGGCTGCAGCTTGTCTAAACAGTGAATCATATTTGAGGCAAGCAGCTGCTGAGTATGCTGTGAACAGATGGCATATTATGGCCTGGTATTTCACCAATTGAAGGGCCTCTCGAGGATGAGATTGGACACGCACAGCCAGGAATATATTCCAAGCCTCGAGCCAAGAAGCCAGGTCGTGAACCTGTCTCTTGGCTGGGCGTTGTCTTTTATTACCAGTACCCAGTCTCTCGCGCCCGCCAAACACCAACTCGTCATGCACAGGTAGTAATTTATCGAATTTGATGAACTTACCGAGCCTGATGCGACGTATGAGGTGCTTGGGCGGAGTAGCAGTGCACGCGACGAAGGGGGAGACTGCTGATGGACCAGTGCTGCTGCTGCTGCTGCTGCTCGTGCTGCTAGAGGAACTCGATCGCGAGGACCTGCTGTGCGTTCGTCGATGACGCCGATGGCGGGAACGGGACCGCGACGATGAAGAGCTGCTGTGGCGCCGTGAATGACGCTTTCGCTTGTGCCGATGGGTTTTTTCCCGAGATCGTTTGCTAACCGAGTGGCGCCTGCGAGGTCGTTCCGAGCTGACGGAGCGAGCCGTCGAAGCAGGGTGTGCCGCCTTGGTCCGCCTAGCGGGAACCACCACCGGCCTGATAGCGTCGGCGTGGCTGTGAGACTCTTCACCGGAGGAATGGGGGTCTCCAGAAGACGATGCTTCCTCGTTGTCGGGTAGTGCCTCGTTTTCAATACCACCTTGTTCGTCGCCGCTCCCCGAATCCGTAGCCATATCGCTGGGAAAGATGCCGTTTTCCAACATCCTATCAACCAGTGCCTTCTTTGAGCCCGAAGTGGTGAGGTTGGCCTGATTGAGATAGAGGCGCAGGACCTCCACGGAGAGGCCCATTAGATGTGCTCGCGTCTGATCGGTCTCGTTAACAGAACTCATGACTACTTTGAGAAGTTCGTGCTAACTGAACTGAGTGAAGCATGTTGTTGACGAACTTATATACAGGTATACCCCAGGGCAGGTCTATGCCTGTTTATGCAGGTCTACATGCATGTACATGCATGCCCAGGGCAGGCCTGTGCAGGTCAACATGCAGGCTTGTGCAAGTGGGTTGATACAGGATTGATGTGGTTTAACACCTTAGTGCATGAGGCTCTTGCTAAATTCCCATTAAACACTGTTTCTACCAAACAGTACCCTCACCTTTGAAAATGTAGTGGTAAATGTTCAATAATAAGCAATCAATCCACAACTAAGTCTCCAAACAGGAATACAGGATCTAGCAACCTCCAGACTTAACAGACCAGTAGTCACCAAACAGGAACAAATGAACCAGCAACCTCCAAACTGAACGAATCACCAAACAGAGACACAGGAACCGCTGAACTGAACAAATAGTCATCATACACTGAGCAGGACGCAATTTGCCCACACGAATCAAGCTGTCCCAAATCCTTATCGCAATTCAAAAAAGGTACTCTTTCAAACAAAATTTAAATGTCCTATGACAATACAAACAACCCCCCCACGCCCCCCTTTGGGCGCTAGTGAAAATGAGGAAATGAGGCACACCCATGCAATTTAAATAGCACCCCCACACACAACAGAGAAGGACCATGAGTGCTCTGCTACGATGGTCACTGAACAGAGTAACCAGGCAGAACAGAGGAAGCAGTAGTCACTGTCAGTACAGGCTTTATAAAAACACGCACACACTCCACTGTTATATAGCCTAGCTAGCTGGCGTGGCACACATGCATGTACCCACAAAACAGGCTTCCCGTCCCCAGACATACACAAACCCACACCCCAACATCCTAACCATGATGCAATAATAGCAAATAGCAATATAGCCTCATCCGAGCTAGCCTCACCAAGCTCTCAATCCACGACCAATTCTTCAAACAGGAACAGAGTAACCAGACAGGCAGTAGTCACTAACATAGTAGCTTTTAAATATTGCACACATCACTTGACCACCCCCCCAAACACCCCCACACCCTATCATCACCTATTTTATGTGGTTCTAAATAAAGCCTCATGGGAGCCTTACCTTAGGTATCACAAGCTGAATGTTCCAAAACCAGGGACAGAATATACCAGTGGCACTAGTGGGAAAAGCACAGCAACCTCTAGAGCTAGAGTGAAAAAGAGAAAGTAGATTAATAAGTAAAAATTCTTTCCGACATAGAACGAAGATAGCCTAAAGTACGCTCGCTAGGGCAATATAAAATAATACACACACAAGTCAGCGTCAGCAGGGGATAGTGCATTATAAGTCATTTAATAACCGGCGTACAGTACGTTCGCTTAGGGCCTTGCAAGTCAAATAAGCAAACCTCTTTGGCGGCGTAGTGTGTAGCTTCCCGTACGCGCTAGGCTAACTCCACAACAATAAAGCCACTTGTTTAAACATCACTTACACGAGTCTCACCTTACAAGTTCCAAATCACGTCACGTGCGGGAGATCAAATTTCCGGCCGTTGTCATGCGTTTACGTCACTTTAACGTAACTTAGCGGACACGTCATGCCCCCTCCCGTTATGGCTGGTATTCTGGTGGTGAAGCTTCGGTGATGAGAGTGCCTCTTTGCAAAAGGAGATAGTGTAGCGATGCTATATGGACATATATTTTTGGTGTATCTACGTATGCGTATAGGTGTTTGCAGCCCTATGGTAAATGTCTATTATTGCCCTTTTATAGCAGTCTGCTGATAATTATACAATTGCTGTGATTTGCTATAAGACTCACTCGGCAATAGCACTACAGTTACCTCACCTCCCTACCTCATGTCCCCTCACCTCACTACCTCATGTCCCCTCACCTCCCTACCTCATGTCCCCTCACCTCCCTACCTCATGTCCCCTCACCTCCCTACCTCATGTCCCCTCACCTCCCTACCTCATATCCCCTCACCTCATGTCCCCTCACCTCCCTACCTCATATCCCCTCACCTCATGTCCCCTCACCTCCCTACCTCATGTCCCCTCACCTCCCTACCTCAAGCTAAAACTGCAATTTATTTGTCAGTATTCATAAACAGATTTTTATGTGCTATCTTGTAATTATACGTGACTGATATCAAATTGTTTGTACCTCAGTGACATGGCAACACTACGAAATAACATACCAGCATAATCTACATGTATATAAGATAGCATAAGGTGTGCGTGGTTTGGACATTTAAGCTTTTTGACAGAGTTTTATATGTATAATCGTCAGTTGGTGAAGCAATTCAAAATTCAATTCTTTAATTTTACGGAGGTGCATGCATGCAACAGGGACCAGTAACCCGGTCCCATTGGCCATTGGGATAACTAGTGCATTTCTGTATTACCGACGGTATCAATGTGTACGCGTTCACACCTTTAGTAACACTTGCGTCTTAATAGAATATTTATGTTTCTAGGTGTTTTACATCACTTCAGTCAGTAAAGTCAGACAGATGCACTATTCCCCGTCACCACAGTGGTCTGTTGTGATGCTCACACCACAGTGGTCTGCTGTGATGTTCGCTGCACAGTGGTCTGCTGTGATGTTCACATCACAGTGGTCTGCTGTGATGTTCACACCACAGTGGTCTGCTGTGATGTTCACTCCACAATGGTCTGCTGTGATGTTCGCTCTGCTGTGATGTTCACGTCTGCTGTGATGTTCACACCACAGTGGTCTTAGTAGTTTCATATACCCACAGGGTAGGAGTGTACATGTGCCAAATGGGAACCCAACACCACGCGCGGATCCTGGACCAGCTGGGGGTGTGACCACGGCTTATAAGTATTCAAGAGCTTGGAGATGGATGCCATTCTTGTGAGTTACAAAGCACATCCAGTCAACCTGTGAGTAGTTAAGACTTTATACTTTATGGAAGAAAGAGATACTTAGGGTTTAATCAATATCTCTTCGCGTTCTTCCTGGATGGCACCTTTGTGGTGTTGAATTCTTCCTGCTGGATTACATTTTGGCGCTCAATTAATGCAGCGTATTTTTTGGGACTCGTAGTGAGGCATGTTACCTTCTCCGTTGTACTTCCCGCGTTGGGTTTTTGTACTTTTGGTCCACATTTAATTAAGCCATAGTCTTCCCCATCGTTTTCATGGTAACTTTGCCTGTTTCCAGGCTGAGCACCTTTCTAGCTGGGTTTAGGTTAGTTCAGCAGCTAGGCTGAACTCTTTCACATGGGTTGTACGAATGGCTACACGGATTAATCGCTCGAGCGTTTTTTTCTGCCGAAAAGGTAAAATAAATGCGAGAGGGTAAACGGACGAGGCCTCAAAAAAAGCCTAGGAATCTGCTTGCAAAGATTAAGTGTCTTTGTTTTGGGTCTATGATTGAACAGTCAGAATATCGAAAACTCGGTATCTGATCGGATCGTTCATATGGATCAAGCACTTGGCGTGGTATCGATACGATCTACTCGATATGAGTTTAATTACTCGTGGGTGAAATGCCCGTCGATGTAGAAAAACGGTCGTGCCATTAGCAATGTGCCTGCAAAGAGAGATAATGCACCACATGAATAATTACGACGTTCACGTGATACACTGCCACAGCACAGCCCCACCCTCCACAACTTTTCTTCTCTTCAACATCGTTGCGCGCACTTTTCATTTGTTTATGCAACTAATCATCGTAACCACCATGTACCAATGCAGATGCAGGAGCAAATACTGTAGAATCCAAAGTCAAGCCACGGCTACCAAGTCAATGCTTTAGAAAAACAAGCAAACAATAACCCGTCTCTTTCATGGAACGCTAATCATGCCATACCACGCCATCTGTAATAGCAGTTAGCGAGCTGCACGGATTTTAATAACAAACCGTACTGCGCACAAAGGCAGTCAACTTAAGCATCAAGGCAGCTTAGTACAGCACTGCAGCTACATTAGTGCATGTAGCCACGTAGAGCAGAACGTGCTTCATCAAAGGTACGCACATTAAAAAATGAATAAATGTAACATTCCTCACGCGGCGGGCGTCAGTAGCGCGCAGCTTAATAGACCACTTAAGGGCGAACGTAAACAAACATGGTGCAGTGTTGTATAAATTTGGTGTGAGCTGTTCCATATAGTCTCACAGTAAATCTGCACCTGTGCCACGTAGCGACCCTACACCACGCGTGGATCTGGAACACTGTACCAAATGCCGGGGGGACTATGGAGATGGATGTCATTCTTGAGCACGCATAGTCAACCTGTGAGTAGTTTCATATACCCAAAGGGTAGGAGTGTACATGTGCCAACATATGGAACCCAACACCACGTGCGGATCCTGAACACTGGACCAGCTGGGGGTGTGACCACGGCTAATAAGTAGGCCTATTCAAGAGCTTGGAGACGGATGCCATTCTTGTGAGTTACAAAGCACATCCAGTCAACCTGTGAGTAGTTTCATATACCCACAGGGTAGGAGTGTACATGTGCCAAATGGGAACCCAACACCACGCACGGATCCTGGACCAGCTGGGGGTGTGACCACGGCTAATAAGTATTCAAGAGCTTGGAGATGCATGCCATTCTTGTGAGTTACAAAGCACATCCAGTCAACCTGTGAGTAGTTTCATATACCCACAGGGTAGGAGTGTACATGTGCCAACTGGGAACCCAACACCACGCGCGGATCCTGGACCAGCTGGGGGTGTGAACACAGCTGCATGTAATACATGTAGGTATTTAATAGATTGCAGATGGATACCATAATTGTGAGTTACAAAGCACATCCAGTCAACCTCTGAGTAGTTTCATATACCCACAGGGTAGGAGTGTACATGTGCCAAATGGGAACCCAACACCACGCGCAGATCCTGGACCAGCTGGGGGTGTGTCCATGGCTAATAAGTATTCAAGAGCTTGGAGATGCATGCCATTCTTGTGAGTTACAAAGCACATCCAGTCAACCTGTGAGTAGTTTCATATACCCACAGGATAGGAGTGTACATGTGCCAACTGGGAACCCAACACCACGCGCGGATCCTGGACCAGCTGGGGGTGTGAACACAGCTGCATGTAATACATGTAAGTATTTAAGAGCTTGGAGATGGATGCCATTTGTGTGCGTTACAAAGCACATCCGTCAACCTCTGAGTAGTTTCATATACCCACAGGGTAGGGGTGTACATGTGCCAACTGGGAACCCAACACCACACGCGGATCCTGGACCAGCTGGGGGTGTGAACACAGCTGCATGTAATACATGTAAGTATTTAAGAGCTTGGAGATGGATGCCATTTGTGTGCGTTACAAAGCACATCCAGTCAACCTCTGAGTAGTTTCATATACCCACAGGGTAGGGGTGTACATGTGCCAACTGGGAACCCAACACCACGCGCGGATCCTGGACCAGCTGGGGGTGTGAACACAGCTGCATGTGATACATGTAGGTATTTAATACATTGCAGATGGATACCATAATTGTGAGTTACAAAGCACATCCAGTCAACCTCTGAGTAGTTTCATATACATGTACCCACAGGGTAGGAGTGTACATGTGCCAAATGGGAACCCAACACCACGCGCAGATCCTGGACCAGCTGGGGGTGTGTCCATGGCTAATAAGTATTCAAGAGCTTGGAGATGCATGCCATTCTTGTGAGTTACAAAGCACATCCAGTCAACCTGTGAGTAGTTTCATATACCCACAGGGTAGGAGTGTACAGCACAAGGGGAGTGTCACTAGTGCGCACAAGGGGAGTGTCTATGGTGCGCACAAGGGGAGTGTCACTAGTGCGCACAAGGGGAGTGTCTATGGTGCGCACAAGGGGAGTGTCTATGGTGCGCACAAGGGGAGTGTCTATGGTGCGCACAAGGGGAGTGTCTCTGGTGCGCACAAGGGGAGTGTCTACGGTGTGCACAAGGGGAGTGTCTCTGGTGCGCACAAGGGGCGTGTCACTAGTGCGCACAAAGGGAGTGTGTATGGTGCGCACAAGGGGAGTGTCACTAGTGCGCACAAGTGGAGTGTCACTAGTGCGCACAAGGGGAGTGTGTATGGTGCGCACAAGGGGAGTGTCTATGGTGCGCACAAGGGGAGTGTCACTAGTGCGCACAAGGGGAGTGTCTATAAACATTTAATGGACAGGTGCTAAGGCCATTATGCATGCATGTGGCATAAGCATATTTATAAGACATGTACAGTAAAATTTGGGTAATGTGGTCACCTTGATCCACATGCTATGGGGCACTGAGCTGATCCTGGGTGATCTGATCCCCAAGTGTAATGGTAGGAGGGGTGGATGTGGTGGTTGTAATGTTTACATGTATATGTAGGTAGAGGTAGGGGAACAGATGTTCTCCTCCCTCCCTCTTATCTATTCCCCTCATTTCTTTCTGTTCCCCTCCCTCCCTTTATCTGCGCCCCTCCCATTCTCCTCTCCTCATCCTCTGCCCCTCCCATGCTCCCTCAGCTGCAGTAGGCAGGTACCCCTATTGCTGCCCATCAGGAGTATCGTGTCAAGGTCACTGCACACCTCTCCTCAATGATCAACAAAGAGACGGTAGGTCACATGCTGTGTCTCTGGTGCGCACAAGGAGTGTCATTGGTGCGCACAAGGGGAGTGTCACTAGTGTGCACAAGGGGAGTGTCTCTGGTGTGCACAAGGGGAGTGTCACTAGTGCGCACAAGGGGAGTGTCACTGGTGCGCACAAGGGGAGTGTCATTGGTGCGCCCAAGGGGAGTGTCATTGGTGCGCACAAGGGGAGTGTCATTCGTGCGCACAAGGGGAGTGTCAATGGTACGCACAAGGGCAGTGTCACTAGTGCGCACAAGGGGAGTGTCTATGGTGTGCACAAGGGGAGTGTCTATGGTGCGCACAAGGGGAGTGTCTATGGTGCGCACAAGGGGAGTGTCACTAGTGCGCACAAAGGGAGTGTCTCTGGTGCGCACAAGGGGCGTGTCACTAGTGTGCACGGAGTGTCTATGGTGCGCACAAAGGGAGTGTCACTAGTGCGCACAAGGGGAGTGTACATGGTGTGCACAAGGGGAGTGTCTATGGTGCGCACAAGGGGAGTGTCACTAGTGCGCACAAGGGGAGTGTCACTAGTGCGCACAAGGGGAGTGTCTATGGTGTGCACAAAGGGAGTGTCTCTGGTGCGCACAAGGGGAGTGTCACTAGTGTGCACAAGGGGAGTGTCACTAGTGCGCACAAGGGGCGTGTCACTAGTGCGCACAAAGGGAGTGTGTATGGTGCGCACAAGGGGAGTGTCTATGGTGCGCACAAGGGGAGTGTCACTAGTGCGCACAAGGGGAGTGTGTATGGTGCGCACAAGGGGAGTGTCTATGGTGCGCACAAGGGGAGTGTCTATGGTGCGCACAAGGGGAGTGTCACTAGTGCGCACAAGGGGAGTGTCTATGGTGTGCACAAGGGGAGTGTCTCTGGTGCGCACAAGGGGCGTGTCACTAGTGTGCACGGAGTGTCTATGGTGCGCACAAGGGGAGTGTCACTAGTGCGCACAAGGGGAGTGTATATGGTGTGCACAAGGGGAGTGTCTATGGTGCGCACAAGGGGAGTGTCACTAGTGCGCACAAGGGGAGTGGCTATGGTGTGCACAAGGGGAGTGTCACTATTGCGCACAAGGGGAGTGTCTATGGTGTGCACAAAGGGAGTGTCTCTGGTGCGCACAAGGGGAGTGTCTATGGTGCGCACAAGGGGAGTGTCACTAGTGCGCACAAGGGGAGTGTCTATGGTGCGCACAAGGGGAGTGTCACTAGTGCGCACAAGGGGAGTGTCTATGGTGTGCACAAGGGGAGTGTCTCTGGTGCGCACAAGGGGCGTGTCACTAGTGTGCACGGAGTGTCTATGGTGCGCACAAGGGGAGTGTCACTAGTGCGCACAAGGGGAGTGTATATGGTGTGCACAAGGGGAGTGTCTATGGTGCGCACAAGGGGAGTGTCACTAGTGCGCACAAGGGGAGTGGCTATGGTGTGCACAAGGGGAGTGTCACTATTGCGCACAAGGGGAGTGTCTATGGTGTGCACAAAGGGAGTGTCTCTGGTGCGCACAAGGGGAGTGTCTATGGTGCGCACAAGGGGAGTGTCACTAGTGCGCACAAGGGGAGTGTCTATGGTGCGCACAAGGGGAGTGTCACTAGTGCGCACAAGGGGAGTGTATATGGTGTGCACAAGGGGAGTGTCTCTGGTGCGCAAAGGGGCGTGTCACTAGTGCGCACAAGGGGAGTGTCTATGGTGCGCACAAGGGGAGTGTCACTAGTGCGCACAAGGGGAGTGTCACTAGTGCGCACAAAGGGAGTGCCTATAGTGCGCACAAGGGGCGTGTCACTAGTGCGCACAAGGGGAGTGTCACTAGTAAGCACAAGGGGAGTGTCACTAGTGTGGAGTGTCACTAGTGCGCACAAAGGGAGTGTCACTAATGCGCACAAGGGGAGTGTCACTAGTGCGCACAAGTGGAGTGTCACTATTGCGCACAAGGGGAGTGTCATTGGTGTGCACAAGGGGAGTGTCATTGGTGTGCACAAGGGGAGTATCACTAGTGTGCACAAGGGGAGTGTCACTATTGCGCACAAGGGGAGTGTCACTAGTGCGCACAAGGGGCGTGTCACTAGTGCGCACAAGGGGAGTGTCATTGGTGCGCACAAGGGGAGTGTCTATGGTGCGCACAAGGGGAGTGTCTCTGGTGCGCACAAGGGGAGTGTCTATGGTGTGCACAAGGGGAGTGTGTATGGTGCGCACAAGGAGAGTGTCACTAGTGCGCACAAGGGGAGTGTCTATGGTGCGCACAAGGGGAGTGTCACTAGTGCGCACAAGGGGAGTGTCTATGGTGCGCACAAGGGGAGTGTCTATGGTGCGCACAAGGGGAGTGTCTCTGGTGCGCACAAGGGGAGTGTCTATGGTGTGCACAAGGGGAGTGTCTCTGGTGCGCACAAGGGGCATGTCACTAGTGCGCACAAAGGGAGTGTGTATGGTGCGCACAAGCGGAGGTCACTAGTGCGCACAAGTGGAGTGTCTCTGGTGCGCACAAGGGGAGTTTCACTATTGCGCACAAGGGGAGTGTCTATGGTGCGCACAAGGGGAGTGTCTATGGTGTGCACAAGGTGAGTGTCACTAGTGCGCACAAGGGGAGTGTCTATGGTGTGCACAAGGGGAGTGTCTCTGGTGCGCACAAGGGGCGTGTCACTAGTGTGCACGGAGTGTCTATGGTGCGCACAAGGGGAGTGTCACTAGTGCGCACAAGGGGAGTGTATATGGTGTGCACAAGGGGAGTGTCTATGGTGCGCACAAGGGGAGTGTCACTAGTGCGCACAAGGGGAGTGTCTATGGTGTGCACAAGGGGAGTGTCACTATTGCGCACAAGGGGAGTGTCTATGGTGTGCACAAAGGGAGTGTCGCTGGTGCGCACAAGAAGAGTGTCTATGGTGCGCACAAGGGGAGTGTCACTAGTGCGCACAAGGGGAGTGTCTATGGTGCGCACAAGGGGAGTGTCACTAGTGCGCACAAGGGGAGTGTATATGGTGTGCACAAGGGGAGTGTCTCTGGTGCGCAAAGGGGCGTGTCACTAGTGCGCACAAGGGGAGTGTCTATGGTGCGCACAAGGGGAGTGTCACTAGTGCGCACAAGGGGAGTGTCACTAGTGCGCACAAAGGGAGTGCCTATAGTGCGCACAAGGGGCGTGTCACTAGTGCGCACAAGGGGAGTGTCACTAGTGTGCACAAGGGGAGTGTCACTAGTGTGGAGTGTCACTAGTGCGCACAAAGGGAGTGTCACTAATGCGCACAAGGGGAGTGTCACTAGTGCGCACAAGTGGAGTGTCACTATTGCGCACAAGGGGAGTGTCATTGGTGTGCACAAGGGGAGTGTCATTGGTGTGCACAAGGGGAGTATCACTAGTGTGCACAAGGGGAGTGTCACTAGTGCGCACAAGGGGAGTGTCACTAGTGCGCACAAGAGGAGTGTCACTAGTGCATGTCTCTGGTGCGCACAAGGGGAGTGTCACTATTGCGCACAAGGGGAGTGTCACTAGTGCGCACAAGGGGAGTGTCACTAGTGCGCACAAGGGGAGTGTCATTGGTGCGCACAAGGGGAGTGTCTATGGTGCGCACAAGGGGAGTGTCTCTGTTGCGCACAAGGGGAGTGTCTATGGTGTGCACAAGGGGAGTGTGTATGGTGCGCACAAGGGGAGTGTCACTAGTGCGCACAAGGGGAGTGTCTATGGTGCGCACAAGGGGAGTGTCACTAGTGCGCACAAGGGGAGTGTCTATGGTGCGCACAAGGGGAGTGTCTATGGTGCGCACAAGGGGAGTGTCTCTGGTGCGCACAAGGGGAGTGTCTATGGTGTGCACAAGGGGATTGTCTCTGGTGCGCACAAGGGGCATGTCACTAGTGCGCACAAAGGGAGTGTGTATGGTGCGCACAAGGGGAGGTCACTAGTGCGCACAAGTGGAGTGTCTCTGGTGCGCACAAGGGGAGTTTCACTATTGCGCACAAGGGGAGTGTCTATGGTGCGCACAAGGGGAGTGTCTATGGTGTGCACAAGGTGAGTGTCACTAGTGCGCACAAGGGGAGTGTCTATGGTGTGCACAAAGGGAGTGTCTGGTGCGCACAAGGGGAGTGTCATTGGTGCGCCCAAGGGGAGTGTCATTGGTGCGCACAAGGGGAGTGTCATTCGTGCGCACAAGGGGAGTGTCAATGGTACGCACAAGGGCAGTGTCACTAGTGCGCACAAGGGGAGTGTCTATGGTGCGCACAAGGGGAGTGTCTATGGTGCGCACAAGGGGAGTGTCACTATTACGCACAAGGGGAGTATCTATGGTGCGCACAAGGGGAGTGTCTATGGTGCGCACAAGGGGAGTGTCTATGGTGCGCACAAGGGGAGTGTCACTAGTGCGCACAAGGGGAGTGTCTATGGTGTGCACAAGGGGAGTGTGTATGGTGCGCACAAGGGGAGTGTCTATGGTGCGCACAAGGGGAGTGTCACTAGTGCGCACAAGGGGAGTGTCTATGGTGTGCACAAAGGGAGTGTCTCTGGTGCGCACAAGGGGAGTGTCACTAGTGTGCACAAGGGGAGTGTCACTAGTGCGCACAAGGGGCGTGTCACTAGTGCGCACAAGGGGAGTATCTATGGTGTGCACAAAGGGAGTGTCTCTGGTGCGCACAAGGGGAGTGTCTATGGTGCGCACAAGGGGAGTGTCACTAGTGCGCACAAGGGGAGTGTCTATGGTGCGCACAAGGGGAGTGTCACTAGTGCGCACAAGGGGAGTGTCACTATTGCGCACAAGGGGAGTGTCACTAGTGCGCACAAGGGGAGTGTCACTAGTTCGCACAAGGGGAGTGTCATTGGTGCGCACAAGGGGAGTGTCTCTGGTGCGCACAAGGGGAGTGTCTATGGTGTGCACAAGGGGAGTGTGTATGGTGCGCACAAGGGGAGTGTCACTAATGCGCACAAGGGGAGTGTCTATGGTGCGCACAAGGGGAGTGTCACTAGTGCGCACAAGGGGAGTGTCTATGGTGCGCACAACGGGAGTGTCTATGGTGCGCACAAGGGGAGTGTCTTTGGTGCGCACAAGGGGAGTGTCTATGGTGTGCACAAGGGGAGTGTCTCTGGTGCGCACAAGGGGCATGTCACTAGTGCGCACAAAGGGAGTGTGTATGGTGCGCACAAGGGGAGTGTCACTAGTGCGCACAAGTGGAGTGTCTCTGGTGCGCACAAGGGGAGTTTCACTATTGCGCACAAGGGGAGTGTCTATGGTGCGCACAAGGGGAGTGTCTATGGTGTGCACAAGGGGAGTGTCACTAGTGCGCACAAGGGGAGTGTCTATGGTGTGCACAAAGGGAGTGTCTGGTGCGCACAAGGGGAGTGTCTATGGTGCGCACAAGGGGAGTGTCACTAGTGTGCACAAGGGGAGTGTCACTAGTGCGCACAAGGGGCGTGTCACTAGTGCGCACAAAGGGAGTGTGTATGGTGCGCACAAGGGGAGTGTCTATGGTGCGCACAAGGGGAGTGTCACTAGTGCGCACAAGGGGAGTGTGTATGGTGCGCACAAGGGGAGTGTCTATGGTGCGCACAAGGGGAGTGTCACTAGTGCGCACAAGGGGAGTGTCTATGGTGCGCACAAGGGGAGTGCCACTATTGCGCACAAGGGGAGTGTCACTAGTGTGCACAAGGGGAGTGTCACTTGTGCGCACAAGTGGAGTGTCTCTGGTGCGCACAAGGGGAGTTTCACTATTGCGCACAAGGGGAGTGTCTATGGTGCGCACAAGGGGAGTGTCTATGGTGTGCACAAGGGGAGTGTCACTAGTGCGCACAAGGGGAGTGTCACTAGTGTGCACAAGGGGAGTGTCACTAGTGTGGAGTGTCACTAGTGCGCACAAAGGGAGTGTCACTAATTCGCACAAGGGGAGTGTCACTAGTGCGCACAAGTGGAGTGTCACTATTGCGCACAAGGGGAGTGTCATTGGTGTGCACAAGGGGAGTGTCATTGGTGTGCACAAGGGGAGTATCACTAGTGTGCACAAGGGGAGTGTCACTATTGCGCACAAGGGGAGTGTCACTAGTGCGCACAAGGGGCGTGTCACTAGTGCGCACAAGGGGAGTGTCATTGGTGCGCACAAGGGGAGTGTCTATGGTGCGCACAAGGGGAGTGTCTCTGGTGCGCACAAGGGGAGTGTCTATGGTGTGCACAAGGGGAGTGTGTATGGTGCGCACAAGGGGAGTGTCACTAGTGCGCACAAGGGGAGTGTCTATGGTGCGCACAAGGGGAGTGTCACTAGTGTGCACAAGGGGAGTGTCACTAGTGCGCACAAGGGGCGTGTCACTAGTGCGCACAAGGGGAGTGTCTATGGTGTGCACAAAGGGAGTGTCTCTGGTGCGCACAAGGGGAGTGTCTATGGTGCGCACAAGGGGAGTGTCACTAGTGCGCACAAGGGGAGTGTCTATGGTGCGCACAAGGGGAGTGTATATGGTGTGCACAAGGGGAGTGTCTCTGGTGCGCACAAGGGGCGTGTCACTAGTGCGCACTGTATGGAGCCATTCAGGAGTTTGAACTGCTTTGTTCTATGTATGAACTTTAGGTTAATTAAGTCATGTATTTAGTGTTACTGCATGATATGTGTATTAAAGCATGTATCGGGAATTAAAATAAGAGTTCTGCCAGTAAGTAACTAATCACCACCTCATACCATACCTCATCACCGGTAGGAGTGGTGATAAGATACATGTGTATTTTTAATTCTTGGTTATGTTGTTTTAATGATCATTACGTTGCTCACAAGTGCATGCACACACATCCTCCTGCAGTGTTGTTTGTGGAGGGAGGGATGGGGGAGTACATGTAGGTGTGACATTCATAAAGGCTTCCCTGGTTCTGCCCCCCCAGCGATGGCATAGGTCGCACGGGGACCTTCTGTGCTGCCTACTCCATGATGGACAGGGTTAAGGTGGAGCAGGTGGTGGATGCCTTCCAGACCATTAAGTCCATGAGGATACAGAGAGCTGGCCTGTTGGACTCATTGGTACGTTAAGTGTACTGCTCCCTTCCATCTCCACCCCTCCCCTCCCCACAGGCACAATACATATTCCTTCATTCTGCGCTGCTGGAATTTTTGAGCACATTTGATGCCTATCAGAACTTTAAGTGATTGCTAAGTACTCCTCTTCTTCCATCTTCTGATTGGATGGAGGTCCTTATAATTCGCAGCTGATTAACATTTGAATACACATTGTTTAACTCCTATGTTTTCATTGGTTTGCACCTCATTATTCATTTGCGAAGCAATTAGTGTATTGCTGCAACTTCATAAGGGTAATATGTGTGCAGTGCAAGCCAAGGGTACGGTAGGCGTGGGTATAGTGCCAAGGATAGGGGTGGGTACAGTGCCAAGGGTAGGGATGGGTACTGTGTCAAGGATAGGGGTGGTGTATAGATAGCAATTGAGTAAAAAGTAAGGAAACAAGGAATTACGGATATTATGCATTCATTAAATTATAAATATTACATACCTACATTTAGCAGACTTTCAGGCAGGTAGATTTGCTAAATAATGTAGGTCTGTAATATTTATAATTTAATGAATGCATAATATCCGTAATTCCTTGTTTCCTTACTTTTTTACTCAATTGCTATCTATACAAATCCTACATCACCAATTTTATTTTAATTAAATTTTTATATCTTGTTTCACTCCTTTTTTTTCCCCGGCGGGTTCCGACATGTACTTATACATTGCATGCAGGAGCACAAACGTAGAAGGAAGGGAAATCTTGGAATACAACCCATTGCATCACATACATCACAGCAGTATTAACAATAGGACAGTTTGTTCTGCTCACTTGCTATCATCATTAAATCACATCACAATCAAACAATTTCCTTTAAACAGTTAACTGTAACAGAGGAAGTGGGAGTGGCTTGGTGGAGGGGTGTGGCTATGGGAGGTGCCCTTACAGGTGTCTGGACCATCTTCATCCTCTGTCTCCTCATCTTCCTGATGGTACCAGCTATGTCCACAATCCCCTCCTTCCCTACCTGACCTGCTCCAGGACTGTGTCTATTGCAATCAGTGTTCCAGTACGCCCCACACCAGCACTGTGGGGTCACAGGGACACCATGGCACCCCTCCACACACGCCTCCCATCCTCCTCCCCCTACCCACCTGCAGTGCATCAATAGATTGCATCAGTCTAGGGAGTGTTGTCTATTGTACAGCTGTCAAACGTCATACCCCTGCATCCTGTATGGTGGTGAAGAATCCAAGCATAAAGCTATAATGTACATTGATTAAATCTGTTTTGTTACATAATACTAAAATCAAGATAAAAACTACTGCTTTAATAAAATATCAACTATAATAAAACTAACTTTAATAAAATATCAACTATATTTTCTTATTCACTTGACACTTACAAACATTGCTGAATCCCAGCAGATAATTCAAGATGCTTCTATACGAAACCTGGAGAATCAAACTGAAGAAAAAAAGCAGATTATTACTGTTACCCATGCGCATAATCATTTTCAGTGCAGTGACAACGTGCTCAACATCTCACCTGAAGAATGAACATACATGTACATGTACATGGTTCTGAAACCCAACTTGAAGTTACAATCTGATCTGAGGAATGGAATATAAAATTGCTTTTCATTGGTGTGAAGTACTTAGTACATGTGTACCTCTGGAGCTTCCTACTCATCTGGGTGCTCCTACCAAATTTACAACCATTTTAATAAATGCTCCAGAGTCCAGTTCATTATTCTGCACAAGAGGCTGACAATAGAGGCACTGGAGAGGTAGGAGAGAATGATTTATGTGAAAACATATCCTCTATATAACCTAACCTTCCCATTGGCTAATACCTAGGGTCATCATTTCCCCATACATGCAACTCAGTAGGCAACACTAGTTGGAATAATGACAATGGACCCCCTACTTGACCTGATAAATTAAGAGCAGACAGCCTGACACAAATTGACCTTTAATCAGATCTGCTACACAAAGGAGGTGAAATTGAAAGAAGATCTGGACTTTGGGGCAGTGGAAGTACGACACCCCCAGCACTTGGACAAAAGCTTGGCCGAAAGTTAAGGACAGTGAGTCATATTAGCCGTTCATCGTAATTTTGTCAAATCCATTCGAAGCACTTGCTTCAGTAGCAGTATAACCGACCATACAGAACGCGGGATACATCCAGCCAACTGGTATCCTCCATTGCCTCCTGATGACAGAGCACCCTAACACCACACGGGTACCGCACCCTTGTCCAACGAAATTACACCCTGCAGAGTACTCAAACAAAAAAAGTAGGGGGCCAACAGTGAAAAGTAGCACCACTTCCACAAACACAACGACACATTTCCCCGCGGGCTGCAGGTGCACACCACGAAGGGGGTTTACTCCCGGTATGTCGCGCTGTAAGCCTACATGTATACTCATTTGGGTGCAGCTGGAGCGATTATTCCAATGGTTGCAAATTTGGCAGGAGCCCAGCCCCAAGGAAGTCCCACAAATATGAAAATGAACAGTTTGACCAGAAGGTGCTATTAAAACAGCTTGATTCTTGCTACTGTGGAGGACTGGGGGCATCCGAATTCAGAAGAAGATGAATATTTTGATGTAAGTAATTGCTTGGTTTTGACTTATTGAGACACTCCTCTTGTGCGCACTAGTGACACTCCCCTTGTGCACACCAGTGACACTCCCCTTGTGTGCACCATAGACACTCCCCTTGTGCGCACCATAGAACCTCCCCTTGTGCGCACTAGTGACACTCCCCTTGTGCGCACTAGTGACACTCCCCTTGTGCGCACCACAGACACTCCCCTTGTGGGCAATAGTGAAACTCCCCCACTAGTGACACTCCCCTTGTGCGCACCATACACACTCCCTTTGTGCGCACTAGTGACACGCCCCTTGTGCGCACCAGAGACACTCCCCTTGTGCACACCATAGACACTCCCCTTGTGCGCACCAGAGACACTCCCCTTGTGCGCACCATAGACACTCCCCTTGTGCGCACAAGTGACACTCCCTTGTGCGCACCATAGACACTCCCCTTGTGCGCACTAGTGACACTCCCCTTGTGTGCACCATAGACACTCCCCTTGTGCACACCATAGACACTCCCTTTGTGCGCACCAGACACTCCCCTTGTGCGCACCATAGACACTCCCCTTGTGCGCACCAATGACACTCCCCTTGTGCGCACTGTGACACTCCCCTTGTGCGCACTAGTGACACTCCCCTTGTGCGCAATAGTGACACTCCCCTTGTGCGCACCAGAGACACTCCACTTGTGCGCACTAGTGACACTCCTCTTGTGCGCACTAGTGACACTCCCCTTGTGCGCACTAGTGACACGCCCCTTGTGCGCACTAGTGACACTCCCCTTGTGCGCACTAGTGACACTCCCCTTGTGCGCACTAGTGACACTCCCCTTGTGCGCAATAGTGACACTCCCCTTGTGCGCACCAGAGACACTCCACTTGTGCGCACTAGTGACACTCCCCTTGTGCGCATTAGTGACACTCCCTTTGTGCGCACTAGTGACACTCCCCTTGTGCACACTAGTGACACTCCCCTTGTGCGCACTAGTGACACGCCCCTTGTGCGCACTAGTGACACTCCCCTTGTGCGCACTAGTGACACTCCCCTTGTGCGCACCATAGACACTCCCCTTGTGCGCACTAGTGACACGCCCCTTGTGCGCACTAGTGACACGCCCCTTGTGCGCACCAGAGACACTCCCCTTGTGCACACCATATACACTCCCCTTGTGCGCACTAGTGACACTCCCCTTGTGCGCACCATACACACTCCCCTTGTGCGCACCATACACTCCCCTTGTGCACACCATATACATGTACACTCCCCTTGTGCGCACTAGTGACACTCCCCTTGTGTGCACCATAGACACTCCCCTTGTGCACACCATAGACACTCCCCTTGTGCGCACTAGTGACACTCCCCTTGTGCGCACCATAGACACTCCCCTTGTGCACACCATATACACTCCCCTTGTGCGCACAAGTGACACTCCCCTTGTGCGCACCATAGACACTCCCCTTGTGCACACCATATACACTCCCCTTGTGCGCACTAGTGACACTCCCCTTGTGCGCACCAATAGACACTCCGTGCGCACTAGTGACACGCCCCTTGTGCGCACCAGAGTCACTCCCCTTGTGCACACCATAGACACTCCCCTTGTGCGCACCAATGACACTCCCCTTGTGCGCACTAGTGACACTCCCCTTGTGCGCACTAGTGACACTCCCCTTGTGCGCAATAGTGACACTCCCCTTGTGCGCACCAGAGACACTCCACTGGTGCGCACTAGTGACACTCCTCTTGTGCGCACTAGTGACACTCCCCTTGTGCGCACTAGTGACACTCCCCTTGTGCACACTAGTGATACTCCCCTTGTGCACACCAATGACACTCCCCTTGTGCACACCAATGACACTCCCCTTGTGCGCAATAGTGACACTCCACTTGTGCGCACTAGTGACACTCCCCTTGTGCGCATTAGTGACACTCCCTTTGTGCGCACTAGTGACACTCCCCTTGTGCACACTAGTGACACTCCCCTTGTGCGCACTAGTGACACGCCCCTTGTGCGCACTAGTGACACTCCCCTTGTGCGCACTAGTGACACTCCCCTTGTGCGCACCATAGACACTCCCCTTGTGCGCACTAGTGACACGCCCCTTGTGCGCACTAGTGACATGCCCCTTGTGCGCACCAGAGACACTCCCCTTGTGCACACCATATACACTCCCCTTGTGCGCACTAGTGACACTCCCCTTGTGCGCACCATACACTCCCCTTGTGCGCACCATACACTCCCCTTGTGCACACCATATACATGTACACTCCCCTTGTGCGCACTAGTGACACTCCCCGTGTGTGCACCATAGACACTCCCCTTGTGCACACCATAGACACTCCCCTTGTGCGCACTAGTGACACTCCCCTTGTGCGCACCATAGACACTCCCCTTGTGCGCACCATAGACACTCCCCTTGTGCACACCATATACACTCCCCTTGTGCGCACTAGTGACACTCCCCTTGTGCGCACCATAGACACTCCGTGCGCACTAGTGACACGCCCCTTGTGCGCACCAGAGACACTCCCCTTGTGCACACCATAGACACTCCCCTTGTGCGCACTAGTGACACTCCCCTTGTGCGCACCATAGACACTCCCCTTGTGTGCACTAGTGACACTCCCCTTGTGCGCACCATAGACACTCCCCTTGTGCGCACCATACACACTCCCCTTGTGCGCACTAGTGACACTCCCCTTGTGCGCACCATAGACACTCCACTTGTGCGCACCATACACACTCCCTTTGTGCGCACTAGTGACACGCCCCTTGTGCGCACTAGTGACACTCCCCTTGTGCACACTAGTGACACTCCCCTTGTGCGCACCATAGACACTCCCCTTGTGCGCACCAGAGACACTCCCTTTGTGCACAACATAGACACTCCCCTTGTGCGCACTAGTGACACTCCCCTTGTGCACACCATAGTGTCCCCTTGTGCGCACCATAGACACTCCCCTTGTGCGCAATAGTGAAACTCCCCTTGTGCGCACCAGAGACACTCCACTTGTGCGCACAAGTGACACTCCCCTTGTGCACACTAGTGACACTCCCCTTGTGCGCACTAGTGACACTCCCCTTGTGCGCACCATAGACACTCCCCTTGTGCGCACTAGTGACACTCCCCTTGTGCGCACCATAGACACTCCCCTTGTGCGCACCATACACACTCCCCTTGTGCGCACTAGTGACACTCCCCTTGTGCGCACCATAGACACTCCCCTTGTGCGCACCATACACACTCCCTTTGTGCGCACTAGTGACACGCCCCTTGTGCGCACTAGTGACACTCCCCTTGTGCACACTAGTGACACTCCCCTTGTACGCACCATAGACACTCCCCTTGTGCGCACCAGACACTCCCTTTGTGCACACCATAGACACTCCCCTTGTGCGCACTAGTGACACTCCCCTTGTGCACACCATAGACACTCCCCTTGTGCGCACCATAGACACTCCCCTTGTGCGCAATAGTGAAACTCCCCTTGTGCGCACCAGAGACACTCCACTTGTGCGCACTAGTGACACTCCCCTTGTGCGCACCATACACACTCCCTTTGTGCGCACTAGTGACACGCCCCTTGTGCGCACCAGAGACACTCCCCTTGTGCACACCATAGACACTCCCCTTGTGCGCACCAGAGACACTCCCCTTGTGCGCACCATAGACACTCCCCTTGTGCGCACCATAGACACTCCCCTTGTGCGCACTAGTGACACTCCCCTTGTGCGCACCATAGACACTCCCCTTGTGCGCATTAGTTACACTCCCCTTGTGCGCACCATACACACTCCCCTTGTGCACACCATAGACACTCCCCTTGTGCGCACCAGAGACACTCCCCTTGTGCGCACCAATGACACTCCCCTTGTGCGCACTAGTGACACTCCCCTTGTGCGCACTAGTGACACTCCCCTTGTGCGCAATAGTGACACTCCCCTTGTGCGCACCAGAGACACTCCACTTGTGTGCACTAGTGACACTCCTCTTGTGCGCACTAGTGACACTCCCCTTGTGCGCACTAGTGACACTCCCCTTGTGTACACTAGTGATACTCCCCTTGCGCACACCAATGAGACTCCCCTTGTGCACACCAATGACACTCCCCTTGTGCGCAATAGTGACACTCCACTTGTGCGCGCACAGTGACACTCCCCTTGTGCGCATTAGTGACACTCCCTTTGTGCGCACTAGTGACACTCCCCTTGTGCACACTAGTGACACTCCCCTTGTGCGCACTAGTGACACGCCCCTTGTGCGCACTATAGACACTCCCTTTGTGCGCACTACTGACACTCCCCTTGTGCGCACTAGTGACACTCCCCTTGTGCGCACTAGTGACACGCCCCTTGTGCGCACCATAGACACTCCCCTTGTGCACACCATATACACTCCCCTTGTGCGCACCATAGACACTCCCCTTGTGCGCACTAGTGACACTCCCCTTGTGCGCACCATAGACACTCCCCTTGTGCGCACCAGAGACACTCCCTTTGTGCACACCATAGACACTCCCCTTGTGCGCACTAGTGACACGCCCCTTGTGCGCACTAGTGACACTCCCCTTGTGCACACTAGTGACACTCCCCTTGTGCGCACCAGAGACACTCCCTTTGTGCACACCATAGACACTCCCCTTGTGCGCACTAGTGACACTCCCCTTGTGCGCACCATAGACACTCCCCTTGTGCGCACCATACACACTCCCCTTGTGCACACCATAGACACTCCCCTTGTGCGCACTAGTGACACTCCCCTTGTGCGCACCATAGACACTCCCCTTGTGCGCACCATAGACACTCCCCTTGTGCGCACCATAGACACTCCCCTTGCCCCTTGTGCGCACTAGTGACACTCCCCTTGTGCGCACCATACACACTCCCCTTGTGCACACCATAGACACTCCCCTTGTGCGCACCAGACACTCCCCTTGTGCGCACCATAGACACTCCTCTTGTGCGCACCAATGACACTCCCCTTGTGCGCACTAGTGACACTCCCCTTGTGCGCACTAGTGACACTCCCCTTGTGCGCAATAGTGACACTCCCCTTGTGCGCACCAGAGACATGCACTAGTGACACTCCTCTTGTGCGCACTAGTGACACTCCCCTTGTGCGCACTAGTGACACTCCCCTTGTGCACACTAGTGATACTCCTCTTGTGCACACCAATGACACTCCCCTTGTGCACACCAATGACACTCCCCTTGTGCGCAATAGTGACACTCCACTTGTGCGCACTAGTGACACTCCCCTTGTGCGCACTAGTGACACTCCCCTTGTGCACACTAGTGATACTCCCCTTGTGCACACCAATGACACTCCCCTTGTGCACACCAATGACACTCCCCTTGTGCGCAATAGTGACACTCCACTTGTGCGCACTAGTGACACTCCCCTTGTGCGCATTAGTGACACTCCCTTTGTGCGCACTAGTGACACTCCACACTAGTGACACTCCCCTTGTGAACACTAGTGACACTCCCCTTGTGCGCACTAGTGACACGCCCCTTGTGCGCACTATAGACACTCCCTTTGTGCGCACTAGTGA
Source organism: Spongilla lacustris (assembly GCA_949361645.1). Lineage (NCBI taxonomy): Eukaryota > Metazoa > Porifera > Demospongiae > Spongillida > Spongillidae > Spongilla > Spongilla lacustris. Next base: position 9,922,792 of record OX442415.1, read on the forward strand.
CACTCCCCTTGTGCGCACTAGTGACACTCCCCTTGTGCGCACCATAGACACTCCCCTTGTGCGCACTAGTGACACGCCCCTTGTGCGCACCAGAGACACTCCCCTTGTGCACACCATATACACTCCCCTTGTGCGCACCAGAGACACTCCCTTTGTGCACACCATAGACACTCCCCTTGTGCGCAATAGTGACACTCCCCTTGTGCACACCATAGACACTCCCCTTGTGCGCACTAGTGACACTCCCCTTGTGCGCACAATAGACACTCCCCTTGTGCACACCATTTACACTCCCCTTGTGCGCACTAGTGACACTCCCTTTGTGCGCACCATAGACACTCCGTGCACACTAGTGACACGCCCCTTGTGCGCACCAGAGACACTCCCCTTGTGCACACCATAGACACTCCCTTTGTGCGCACTAGTGACACTCCCCTTGTGCGCACCATAGACACTCCCCTTGTGCGCACTAGTGACACTCCCCTTGTGCGCACCATAGACACTCCCCTTGTGCGCACCATACACACTCCCCTTGTGCACACCATAGACACTCCCCTTGTGCGCACCATACACACTCCCCTTGTGCGCACTAGTGACACTCCCCTTGTGCGCACCATAGACACTCCCTTTGTGCGCACCATACACACTCCCTTTGTGCGCACTAGTGACACGCCCCTTGTGCGCACTAGTGACACTCCCCTTGTGCACACTAGTGACACTCCCCTTGTGCGCACCAGAGACACTCCCTTTGTGCACACCATAGACACTCCCCTTGTGCGCACTAGTGACACTCCCCTTGTGCGCACCATAGACACTCCCCTTGTGCGCACCATACACACTCCCCTTGTGCACACCATAGACACTCCCCTTGTGCGCACTAGTGACACTCCCCTTGTGCGCACCATAGACACTCCCCTTGTGCGCACCATAGACACTCCCCTTGTGCGCACCATAGACACTCCCCTTGTGCGTAATAGTGACACTCCCCTTGTGCGCACCATAGACACTCCCCTTGTGCGCACCATAGACACTCCCCTTGTGCACACCATAGACACTCCCCTTGTGCGCACTAGTGACACTCCCCTTGTGCGCACCATAGACACTCCCCTTGTGCGCACCATAGACACTCCCCTTGTGCACACCATAGACACTCCCCTTGTGCGCACTAGTGACACTGCCCTTGTGCGTACCATTGACACTCCCCTTGTGCGCACGAATGACACTCCCCTTGTGCGCACCAATGACACTCCCCTTGGGCGCACCAATGACACTCCCCTTGTGCGCACCAGTGACACTCCCCTTGTGCGCACTAGTGACACTCCCCTTGTGCACACCAGAGACACTCCCCTTGTGCACACTAGTGACACTCCCCTTGTGCGCACCAATGACACTCCTTGTGCGCACCAGAGACACAGCATGTGACCTACCGTCTCTTTGTTGATCATTGAGGAGAGGTGTGCAGTGACCTTGACACGATACTCCTGATGGGCAGCAATAGGGGTACCTGCCTACTGCAGCTGAGGGAGCATGGGAGGGGCAGAGGATGAGGAGAGGAGAATGGGAGGGGCGCAGATAAAGGGAGGGAGGGGAACAGAAAGAAATGAGGGGAATAGATAAGAGGGAGGGAGGAGAACATCTGTTCCCCTACCTCTACCTACATATACATGTAAACATTACAACCACCACATCCACCCCTCCTACCATTACACTTGGGGATCAGATCACCCAGGATCAGCTCAGTGCCCCATAGCATGTGGATCAAGGTGACCACATTACCCAAATTTTACTGTACATGTCTTATAAATATGCTTATGCCACATGCATGCATAATGGCCTTAGCACCTGTCCATTAAATGTTTATAGACACTCCCCTTGTGCGCACTAGTGACACTCCCCTTGTGCGCACCATAGACACTCCCCTTGTGCGCACCATACACACTCCCCTTGTGCGCACTAGTGACACTCCACTTGTGCGCACTAGTGACACTCCCCTTGTGCGCACCAGGATCCGCGCGTGGTGTTGGGTTCCCATTTGGCACATGTACACTCCTACCCTGTGGGTATAAGAAACTACTCAGAGGTTGACTGGATGTGCTTTGTAACTCACAATTATGGTATCCATCTGCAATCTATTAAATACCTACATGTATTACATGCAGCTGTGTTCACACCCCCAGCTGGTCCAGGATCCGCGCGTGGTGTTGGGTTCCCAGTTGGCACATGTACACTCCTACCCTGTGGGTATATGAAACTACTCACAGGTTGACTGGATGTGCTTTGTAACTCACAAGAATGGCATGCATCTCCAAGCTCTTGAATACTTATTAGCCGTGGTCACACCCCCAGCTGGTCCAGGATCCGTGCGTGGTGTTGGGTTCCCATTTGGCACATGTACACTCCTACCCTGTGGGTATATGAAACTACTCACAGGTTGACTGGATGTGCTTTGTAACTCACAAGAATGGCATCCGTCTCCAAGCTCTTGAATAGGCCTACTTATTAGCCGTGGTCACACCCCCAGCTGGTCCAGTGTTCAGGATCCGCACGTGGTGTTGGGTTCCATATGTTGGCACATGTACACTCCTACCCTTTGGGTATATGAAACTACTCACAGGTTGACTATGCGTGCTCAAGAATGACATCCATCTCCATAGTCCTCCCGGCATTTGGTACAGTGTTCCAGATCCACGCGTGGTGTAGGGTCGCTACGTGGCACAGGTGCAGATTTACTGTGAGACTATATGGAACAGCTCACACCAAATTTATACAACACTGCACCATGTTTGTTTACGTTCGCCCTTAAGTGGTCTATTAAGCTGCGCGCTACTGACGCCCGCCGCGTGAGGAATGTTACATTTATTCATTTTTTAATGTGCGTACCTTTGATGAAGCACGTTCTGCTTTACGTGGCTACATGCACTAATGTAGCTGCAGTGCTGTACTAAGCTGCCTTGATGCTTAAGTTGACTGCCTTTGTGCGCAGTACGGTTTGTTATTAAAATCCGTGCAGCTCGCTAACTGCTATTACAGATGGCGTGGTATGGCATGATTAGCGTTCCATGAAAGAGACGGGTTATTGTTTGCTTGTTTTTCTAAAGCATTGACTTGGTAGCCGTGGCTTGACTTTGGATTCTACAGTATTTGCTCCTGCATCTGCATTGGTACATGGTGGTTACGATGATTATTTGCATAAACAAATGAAAAGTGCGCGCAACGATGTTGAAGAGAAGAAAAGTTGTGGAGGGTGGGGCTGTGCTGTGGCAGTGTATCACGTGAACGTCGTAATTATTCATGTGAGTACCTCTCGTGCATTATCTCTCGAGTCCGCCGCGCATGCGTAAGCGCTTCGTAGCTCAAACGGTTTGCAACTTTGCTTCCAGTAAACGAATCAATACAAAAGTTAGGTCACGAGAGGTTGCTGTGCTTTTCCCACTAGTGCCACTGGTATATTCTGTCCCTGGTTTTGGAACATTCAGCTTGTGATACCAAAGGCAAAGGTGAGGGAGGCTCCATGAGGCTTTATTTAGAACCACATACAATAGGTGTGGACCTATTGTGAGCACTTTATCTCCAATGTTTTATGATTGCACTATTTATCTTTTACATGTAGATCAAGTGCGATGTCAGATAAAGATTCATCCGAAGAGCAAGGTATATTTTTTGTCTCTTAATGTAGCAATGTTTATCCTAGATCCATGCATGGTTTAGGAATCCGTTGAGGATTAAACTATCTAGGGCTTAGGGAGGGAGTGTACTAAGACAAGAATTTTTTTGTTTTGGAAACTAATCCGAGCCAGTGTATGTAGTGCTACTAACGAAGCATTCATTAATGAACACATAGCTACCCTAACCCTGCAATGTTGTAGCAGACATTTAAAAAAGTGTTTACATGTTATTTTAAAGGATTTAGCAGTGATGGCATTTGTTTATAGATTAAGAATAAGCCCTGTGATTAGGTTTGTTTATCTGCAGTACTATTGGTGCATCGTACTGGCTGTGATAGTTAATAAAAACATGGGTCTCTGGGTACGAGACTAGTTCCTCTTGGTCTTTTTGTTATGACAGGACTCATTGCTGGCCTGGTTGCAATGCTCTGCTACAGAAGGTAAAATGCACTCATCCTCGCACAATTTGCATTCTAATGCTTTTATTATCAGGACTGAAACATGCACCATCAGAAAATACAATTGGTATGTGGTTGGATAGGGGGATTTTGTGTTTCTTTTCAATGATACTATTTCTAACCCACAGCCCTTTCCCTTATGAGATTCCAGTGACTTCAAAGCGTGAGCCAATATTCACTGAGCTCTAATGTAATGCAACTGCCTTCACACCACCTTGCATTGGAGTGATCTCAGTAAACAGGAGATTGTTATTTTTTTATCATATTATTTTTGATGTTTGCATACAACTTAGCTTGATGCAGTAGTTACATGCCCCTTGAAGTTGGACATCCAAAAATGATGATAGAGACTTAGCAATAGAGATGATGGTAATTCTTAGAACTATTTACTGATACACAATGTTTCTTTTTAGTATAATGTCTTCATAACTTTCATTCTCAGTCATTATAAACTTTTGGCCCATGTCAAGCTCACTGTCTTTCATATCAACGTCTTCTCTTAAAGAAACAGTAACCTGAGTTATTGCACTGCAGAGTAAAAAAGAGAGTTTTAATCTTCTCAGGTATAGGTGTAGTGAAGAAGTGCTTACCATCTGTATCGGACGATTGCTATGACTATTATTAAGACAATGATAGCCAATATTAGGGAAGGAGAGATAGTGGAGATTATGACTACTGCAATGGATGTCGACTCTGGCCCACCACTTTTTGCAAATGCTTGGGAGAGAATGGGAGAGAATATTATAGCCTGCATGCAAGCAAAGGTACACTGCCTACTGCTCATAATTGTCGCACTCAGAGTTGATCCAACTGTGTTTTTGGCTTCCACTTGGAAGACATAATGCAGATTTGCTGTGAGGCCAGTCAGCAGGATGGTGTATTGCATATCTTCCACACCAATGTCAGATGTTCCATTGACCTTATCACTGGTGGTGTACCCAGTACTGGGAGGTGACCAGAATCGAATGCTGTACACTTCCGGTGTAAATGCCACCTTTGTCACGGTCCAGGTCACCAATACTGAGGAGGTGTTCACCTCAAGTGCCTGTAGGTTCGTGGGGCTCAGTGGAAGAGATGGCCCTTTATTCAGATAGGCATATACATGTAACAGGTCAGGACAAAGGAGTGTGCTTACCACTCACAGTAATGGTAGTCTGACTGCTTCCTGATGCCGAAGCCTCACTGATGGTCACAGAGCAGTTGTAGACATACACCCCTGGGCTAGTTAGAGCCCACTGGAGGAATGGAGTCAGTTGTGTTGATTCCATCCGCCACAGCCACAGGAGCACTTTTGTTGACCACCAGATTCCAGGAGAAGATAAAGGGATAGACAACTACCCCAACTACAGTAGCAACTGCACATCAGGTGTAGCACATTGTAGGGATGCATGGTCAGAGCTCGATGTGACGGTGATTCCAAGGAGACTCCAACCATTGGAACTATCAGACCAGGTACAAATCACCCCCATTCCATGCTCACAGAATGATACACCACCATACCTATAACTGATAGCCTGTAGGAGGTAGACTGTACCTGGCTGTGCACATACATGGAGGGAACCATTGGTCTAATGGTCACATTGCACAAATACACTCCACTGTCCTGTTCCATTGCAGGAGTGAACCACAACCTCTTTACATAGGAGGTAGGAGACACAGGGGTTGTGGGACCAACAAGGAGGTAGGTGTTGTTTAGAAGAAGGTTGCTATCTTTATACCACAACATGTCCACCATTGTTTGGTTGGGTAGGGCATCCACCACTGTGCATGTGCAGTTGAGAAGGAGCCTTGAGCCAGCATAGGTTAACTTAGCAACAGGATATAGATTAGCTTCAATACATTTACAAATAGCAACCAATGCAACAAGTGGAGACTCACTTTCCACAGTAATGGTGGTCATGACTGAATTAATTGGGTGTGTGCTATTGTCCTCCATGACAAAAACAGTTCCATTGCATGTGTAGTTCCCTCCATCGGACACCACCAATGGAGAGAAGTAACAGCTGATGTTGGGAGATGTAGTCGACTGGGATGCCCTCAGGGCATTGCTTATCATAAGCAATGCAATCCCAATGCATTGCATAACTTTGCTTATCATAAGCAATGCAATCCATAATAATCTATTGCATTGCACAACTATTTTTATCATAAGCAATTTCACTCCAATGCATTGCACAACTATGCTTATCATAAGCATTGCAATCCCAATGCATTGCACAACTATGGTTATCATAAGCAATGCAATCCATAATAATCTATTGCATTGCACAACTATTTTTATCATAAGCAATTTCACTCCAATGCATTGCACAACTATGCTTATCATAAGCATTGCAATCCCAATGCATTGCACAACTATGGTTATAAGCAGTGCAATCCCAATGCATTGCACAACTTTGTTTTAATAAGCAATGCAATCCAATACATTAATTATTTCATTCTATTGCATGGCACAACTATGCTTAACGTAAGCAATTTAATTCCAATGTATTATAACAATGCAATCCCAATGCATTGCACAAGTATGATTATCATAAGCAATTTAATTCCAATGCTCTGCTGATTTAATTCTATTGGATTGCACAACTATGCTTATCATAAGCAATGCAATCTCAATGCATTGCACAACTATACTTTACTTATCATAAGCAATGCAATCCAATATTGGTTTTATTCTATTGCATTGCACAAGTATGATTATCATAAGAAATTTTAATTCCAATAGTTTGCTGATTCTATTGGTTTGCACAACTATGCTTTTTATAAGCAATTCAATCCCAATACATTGCTCAACTATGCTTATCATAAGCATTTCAAATCTATTGCATGCATTGCTGATTTAATTCTATTGGGGAGGGAGAGGGGAGGGGAAGGGGGAGGGAGAGGGGAGGGGGAGGGGAAGAGGAGTGAGGTGGAAAGCACAGGGAAATTAAAAATGCCATCTTTCCCTTTGGCGTTCTTAAAATTTTGAAATGGCATTGTTACAAGTTTGCCGAGAAACCCTCCACCATGAGACTTCCCTTGAACATCACAGCAGACTACTGTGGTGTGAACATCACAGCAGACCACTGTGGTGTGAACATCACAGCAGACGTGATGCATGCGTTGCATTCTTATAGATGCCCACCTCTCTGATGGGGATAAACTGGTGATGGAGCTTTGGGTCCTGAGAGCAGTGCTATTTTCATATATGGGCTTAGGGTTAAATGTAAACCGTTTCCCCCTACATTTGGGTCCTGAATAGGACTATACTATAAAGTCGATTAGATAAGAGATTCCTCTGCCTCGCCGTAAGGAAGGAATACTGATGTATATGGACATAACCCAAGTGGTGACCAATCATTTATTCTAAAAACACGTTACAGTGACGTAGACGTTACGACAACGGCCGGAAATTTGATCTCCCGCACGTGACGTGATATTTGTATTTTTGAACGAACTTTGTAAGGTGAGATTGATTGCGGTAGTTGTGTTTGCTCGTGTAAGTGGTGTTTAAACAAGTGGCTTTATTAAGTTTAAGTTATGCCTAGCCTAGCGTACGGGAAGCTACGCAACTACGCCGTCCGTATCTGTCATATGGGCCCCTTCGCCGCTAAAGAGGTTTGCTTATTTGACTTGCAAGGCCCTAAGCGAACGTACTGTACGCCGGTTATTTGATGACCCATAATGCACTAATTATATTGCCCTAGCGAGCGTACTTTAGGCTATCTTCGTTCTGATGTCGGAAAGAATTTGTAATCTACTTTCTCTTATTTCACTCTAGCTCGCTCTATAGGTTGCTGTGCTTTTCCCACTAGTGCCACTGGTATATTCTGTCCCTGGTTTTGGAACATTCAGCTTGTGATACCAAAGGCAAAGGTGAGGCTCCCATGAGGCTTTATTTAGAACCACATACAATAGGTGTGGACCTATTGTGAGCACTTTATCTCCAATGTTTTATGATTGCACTATTTATCTTTTACATGTAGATCAAGTGCGATGTCAGATAAAGATTCATCCGAAGAGCAAGGTATATTTTTTGTCTCTTAATGTAGCAATGTTTATCCTAGATCCATGCATGGCTTAGGAATCCGTTGAGGATTAAACTATCTAGGGCTTAGGGAGGGAGTGTACTAAGACAAGAATTTTTTTGTTTTGGAAACTAATCAGAGCCAGTGTATGTAGTGCTACTAACGAAGCATTCATTAATGAACACATAGCTACCCTAACCCTGCAATGTTGTAGCAGACATTTAAAAAAGTGTTTACATGTTATTTTAAAGGATTTAGCAGTGATGGCATTTGTTTATAGATTAAGAATAAGCCCTGTGATTAGGTTTGTTTATCTGCAAGTACTATTGGTGCATCGTACTGCTGTGATAGTTAATAAAAACATGGGTCTGGGTACGAGACTAGGTATAATAGTAGTTGCAACCATCATCTATGCGTGGAGATGTTGAGCACATGTAAAATGGTAATTCGCTAGTGACTGTTAAGGGAGGCTAGCAGGTGGAGAACTCACAATATCCAGTGAGAGGTAACGAATTCGCACCTCATTGAGATGTAGCCACTGCCTTCTTCCTGCCCCACGAATTATTTCATGCCTCAGCCACCAATGAAGTGATGGTGTTGTTAATTATGGAGTATACAAAGCACATCTGCACACTAAATTACACATACATTGTGGAGGGAAAAATTATATATACATTGGTCCCTTTTTGTGGAACGATCCCTTATATATGCATGGTATTAGAAGACATTTCAGACAATCAGAAATATAAATAAAATTGAAATTTAGTGACTCAAAGTGATAACGAATTTTAAAAAGAACTAGTTAGTATAGTTAGTCTTACATGTCCCTATCACAATTGCCCTTTAATCTTTCCGGCGTGCATACTGTATGTCACATAGAGTATTGCTTTCCTTCCCACGTTGAACCATTATGGGATCTCAACCTTTTTATACTTTCTGGGAGTGGAAGTATCTAATAGACTAAATTCCTAGAGATGGAGCTGGTGAGTATACGTAATATTAACAACATAGCTGTTTCTTTCACCACAGGACCCAGTACCAGTACCAGTGGACGGGGGATAAAAAGAACAGCCAAGAATACAAAAAACGTTGCTGAAGGTAAGAATTTACTGAGTTTTAAAGTAAAGTATTTCCCGGTGGAAGCAGGTATAAAAACCATTAAAGTCATCAATACTAAGAGTTAAGTTTGTGCTGGTATATGTAGTACCTGCTGTTGCCTCATTGAAGAGGCTATAGTGTTGGCTGATGTAGTGACAAGAGTGATGGCTGATGCAGTGATGGCTGATGTAGTGACAAGAGTGATGGCTGATGCAGTGACAAGAGTGATGGCTGATGTAGTGACAAGAGGGCTGATGTAGTGACAAGAGTGATGGCTGATGCAGTGACAAGAGTGATGGCTGATGCAGATCACTCTTGTCACTACATCAGCCATCACTGCATCAGCCATCACTCTGCTAGTATAGTATACAGTGTTTTGGCATGGTTCATGGTGTGTGTGACTTAACTGACTAACACTAAGCAAAGAGGTTAGAGAATGAATGTATATGTTAGTTAAAATAAAACAGATCAGTATGTGTTTTATTCTATATCTAGTTTCAAAGAGCAGAACGATGACAAGGAGCATGAGTCGTCGATACAATGGTAAGGAAAGGATTCCGTTAATTGACTGAAGATGAAGGGTGTACAAAATCAATCATCAGATGATCAATTAGGAGGTGAAGACCAGGACCCTCTTACAAAGAAGCTCAGGATGGAGGTGAACACTAATGCATTTTTTTTTTCTTGGAATGGTTGCATTTATTATGTAAGTGACTTTCTTTTTGCCTGGGACATTTTCTGTAATCAATCCTCCTACCATTTCTTGTACACGGGTGGTGTACCTGCTGTTCTCATTTCCCACTTGAACTCAAGTCTGCTTGCCATCTTTTAACTTGTGCCCTTAGTGTATCTTTTGCATGTTTTTATTACGTTGAGATTTACATGATTTACCTTCTTTGCTGCATCTCATGATGGTTAGAAGGAGCAAAGATCAAGATTTACAAGCACAGGTATGGATAGCAATGCTAATTTGTAAAGTGCATACAGGTTTGCTGTATGCTGTTTTCTACTTCCTCTTTACTTCTCATTCCCCTCTTCCTCCTTCCCTTTGCCTCCCTTTCCCCTTCCCTTCCCCTCCTCTTCTCTATTCCCTTCCCCTCCCCTTTCCCGTTTCCTCTCTCCACTTTTCCCTCCTCTTCTCCTCCTCCCCTTCCTCCATCCCTTCCCTCGCTTCTTCCTCTTCCTTTTCCTCTTCCGCTTTTTTTCTCCTCAGCTATTTCTTCTTGTAATTCTCTTCCTCTTCCTTTTCTTTCTCTTTAGAACTTCCTCCTTTCTTCCTCATTTTCCTCCTTCCTTTTCCTTCCTCTTTCTCCCTCCTCTACTTCTGCCACTTCTTCTTTTACCTCTTTTCTACTTCTTCTACTTCTTCTCCTCCTTATGTCATGAACCAGATTATAAACTAATGTGATCTTGCTCTACCGACCTAATTTTCACTACCATTCTTCATCTGTTTTACAAGTGTGTGTGTATGTGAGAGAATTAGTTGTAGGCTTCAGATGCATGAAATAAAATAGAGCAACTAAAGTAGCACTCTGAAGTCACGTATTTAAAATAGGGTGCTAACTTAGTTATGAACAAGCTTCTGTTTGTGCCCATAACAGCTATTTTGGTCACATCATTTCAATTTAGGAGTTTAGAAAATGGAATGTATACACGACGGTATACAAACAAACGTACTTGCGGTGTCATAAATGGTCTATCTGGTACTGTTAAGGAAAAATACCTTTGTAACATGGCATTTAAATTCAGCCACATTAGCATAGATTCAGCTAGAGTAAGGATGAAATTGGAAGCCAGTAGCAATTGCAGTGAGTTCACTATTGTATTTTCATTTTCAGCTAGATTATTTAAATCGCCGGCATCAACAGCATCAAGTAATTGTTGGAGTACAACTATCTTTGCTAATTGTGACAAGCTTAAGGTTAAGCCTGCCGATGATCATGATGGTGGTTACACACTTGTGGATATAGTTGGTACAGAGATTCCAGATGATAAGTCTAAGAGTACAAAACTATTAAACTGGTTGATCGATCTATTGAGATGGCAAGCGCTTGAGGAACAAGATCGATTTACAAATGAAACGAACAAGGCACCTGTCAAAGGACAGCTTTACTACTGTTGTGATTATGTTTCATTATCTACAATTGGCAAGCTTTTGAAGCAACCATTAGCAGCATCGCAACAACACAAAGCTGATGTAGCCTTAATTATGAATGGACTACCTGTTATTCAGTTTGAGATTAACTCCTCTCCCATCAGCACAACAGTAGCAAAATTGTTTGCCAATTTGATTGATGTATTACGCTTCATTCGTCACTTTGATTTGAACATCGACACTTGGACCGGTTTTGCTTTTCCAAAAGTTGATGCTGATTCCACTAACAACTATGCCTTCAAAGTGGGAGTCAGATGGAAGGATCTTCAATTTTCTCCTGAGGTTAGCGCTTTAAAGTTACATGACATTGCACAAGAAGTGAAAGACACATTTAACATGCAGGTTGATCTTGTGCAGAAACTGTATGTTTCTGAAGTTGAAGTAATGCGTAAAGAAATGTACTTGGTCCCACTATCAAAGGCCGATATAGATTATTTTGCCAACACTCTTCAACCTTCTCCTTCTTCTTCTCCTTCGAAAGTAATAAAACAGGTGGAATCTCCATTTTCTATACTGCTGTGTGATGAAAGCTGTTATTACAAATATTCTCCCATAGCTGAGGTTCGGTTGACTTTGCTTGATTTGTATGTCATGCAAGAGAAGGATAAGGATTCGCTGCTCTCATCCAATCTTATCCTACCTCATGACACGATGAAAATTCGTGAACTGCTATTTTTTGTTTTTCCTGCTGTAAAGTATAATAATTTGTCAAAGGCTATTGCCAAAACGTGCCTTGGACAGCTAGCTGATGGAATTGCTAACGGACTTAAGACTCTGCATGATCTTGGCTATGCACATCTTGATGTTAGACTACCTAATGTCTGTGTTAGTGCGACTTTCGAAGTGAAACTGATCGACTTTGACCGGGCAACACTTGTTCAATCATATCAGAACACTGACTTCTTCATGTACACCTTAGAAAAAGAGGGTAAAAGTTCTCAAGATCTGGATTGGAAACAGCTTGGTTTATTGTTATTTACTTTGTCCTCTGATGTAAAAAAAGATCAGCAAGAACTTAAAAGACAAGATATACCAATAAATCGAGAATCCTTTCTTGGGAAGCTGATTTGGGAGCATGAATATGAGGATGATGCTATGTTTTCGTGGATCAAAAATCTTCCTCCAACTCAGAGGAGGTCTCTTAACGATGTTCTCAGAGATGAAGTCCTGTGACTTTTCGTGGGTGTAGTAATTACTAATTGTAATCTTGTTCATTGAAATTAAAATTAAAATTTGTCCATGGTGAAACATAAAAATTTTAATATTAAGGTGTGAAGGTCTCATGAAAAGTAATTTGATGCACGGCACAGGTCAGAGCCAATTCCAGGAAGCCTCATGCATACTGTTATAGCCTTTTTAATGCCTAGTAAACCACTGGAGGCACTCCATTCACCCATATCACTCCCACACTCCATATCACTCCCACACTCCATATCACTCCCACTGGATGCACTCCATCTACCCATATCACTTTCACTGGGAAGGCACTCCATCCATCACTCCCACTGGAGACTCCATATCACTCCTACTACGGCAATGTGGTGTGAACATCACAGCAGACCACTGTGGTGTGAGCATCACAACAGACCACTGTGGTGTGAACATCACAGCAGACCACTGTGGAGTGAACATCACAGCAGACCACTGAGATAGGGGGAAGGAGGGAGGAGAGAGAGAAGAAGGGAGGGGAAGGGAGAGAGAGAGGGAAGGAGGGAGAGAGAAGGAGGGAGGGGAAGGAGGGAGGGGAAGATGGAAGGTGGTAGGATGGAGCTACCAACTAAAACAGCATGGCCTCTACGTACCACCCATGGAGTGGGGTGCCAGTAAGGATAGTAGTCGCGTTCCTCTGGGCACTCGTAGCCACGCCTCGTTCCCGCCTCATTCTGACGTGTGAAGGTGGCGGAGGTGCCTTGGAGGTTCTGTTGGGGAACAGAGAGCATGTGAGTCTGGGGACCAGTTATGTGTGTACAGTATGTAGTGTGTGTGTGTGTGTGTGTGTGCGAGCGCGCGTGCAAACAGCGCAATGCATATACAAGTGCATTACAAGTAGACTTACAGTGTAATGGTTATACAAACCTTTAACTGCTGGTATAACTAAGGAGCGATAATGCAATGGTTATGCCTTAGTTATGCCTTAGTTATACCAGAGTTATAGCTTTGAATAACCATAGTCTGCTTGCAATGGTGTAAGTTGACAAATCTCTGTGCTTATCGTAAGCAATTCAAATCTAATGCATTGCTGATTTAATTCTATTGCATTGCACAACTATTCTTATCATAAGCATAGCAATCCCAATGCATTGCACAACTATGCTTATCATAAACTATGCTTATCATAAACAATGCAATCCCAATATATTGCACAACTATGCTTATCATAAGCAATTCAATTCCAATGCATTACTGATTTAATTGTATTGCATTGCACAACTGGGGGTGTGAACACAGCTGCATGTAATACATGTAGGTATTTAGATGGATACCATAATTGTGAGTTACAAAGCACATCCAGTCAACCTCTTAGTAGTTTCATATACCCACAGGGTAGGAGTGTACATGTGCCAAATGGGAACCCAACACCACGCGCGGATCCTGGACCAGCTGGGGGTGTGACCACGGCTAATAAGTATTCAAGAGCTTGGAGATGGATGCCATTCTTGTGAGTTACAAAGCACATCCAGTCAACCTGTGAGTAGTTAAGACTTTATACTTTATGGAAGAAAGAGATACTTAGGGTTTAATCAATATCTCTTCGCGTTCTTCCTGGATGGCACCTTTGTGGTGTTGAATTCTTCCTGCTGGATTACATTTTGGCGCTCAATTAATGCAGCGTATTTTTTGGGACTCGTAGTGAGGCATGTTACCTTCTCCGTTGTACTTCCCGCGTTGGGTTTTTGTACTTTTGGTCCACATTTAATTAAGCCATAGTCTTCCCCATCGTTTTCATGGTAACTTGCCTGTTTCCAGGCTGAGCACCTTTCTAGCTGGGTTTAGGTTAGTTCAGCAGCTAGGCTGAACTCTTTCACATGGGTTGTACGAATGGCTACACGGATTAATCGCTCGAGCGTTTTTTTCTGCCGAAAAGGTAAAATAAATGCGAGAGGGTAAACGGACGAGGCCTCAAAAAAAGCCTAGGAATCTGCTTGCAAAGATTAAGTGTCTTTGTTTTGGGTCTATGATTGAACAGTCAGAATATCGAAAACTCGGTATCTGATCGGATCGTTCATATGGATCAAGCACTTGGCGTGGTATCGATACGATCTACTCGATATGAGTTTAATTACTCGTGGGTGAAATGCCCGTCGATGTAGAAAAACGGTCGTGCCATTAGCAATGTGCCTGGACTCCGCGCAAAGAGAGATAATGCACGAGAGGTACTCACATGAATAATTACGACGTTCACGTGATACACTGCCACAGCACAGCCCCACCCTCCACAACTTTTCTTCTCTTCAACATCGTTGCGTGCACTTTTCATTTGTTTATGCAAATAATCATCGTAACCACCATGTACCAATGCAGATGCAGGAGCAAATACTGTAGAATCCAAAGTCAAGCCACGGCTACCAAGTCAATGCTTTAGAAAAACAAGCAAACAATAACCCGTCTCTTTCATGGAACGCTAATCATGCCATACCACGCCATCTGTAATAGCAGTTAGCGAGCTGCACGGATTTTAATAACAAACCGTACTGCGCACAAAGGCAGTCAACTTAAGCATCAAGGCAGCTTAGTACAGCACTGCAGCTACATTAGTGCATGTAGCCACGTCGTAGAGCAGAACGTGCTTCATCAAAGGTACGCACATTAAAAAATGAATAAATGTAACATTCCTCACGCGGCGGGCGTCAGTAGCGCGCAGCTTAATAGACCACTTAAGGGCGAACGTAAACAAACATGGTGCAGTGTTGTATAAATTTGGTGTGAGCTGTTCCATATAGTCTCACAGTAAATCTGCACCTGTGCCACGTAGCGACCCTACACCACGCGTGGATCTGGAACACTGTACCAAATGCCGGGGGGACTATGGAGATGGATGTCATTCTTGAGCACGCATAGTCAACCTGTGAGTAGTTTCATATACCCAAAGTGTAGGAGTGTACATGTGCCAACATATGGAACCCAACACCACGTGCGGATCCTGAACACTGGACCAGCTGGGGGTGTGACCACGGCTAATAAGTAGGCCTATTCAAGAGCTTGGAGACGGATGCCATTCTTGTGAGTTACAAAGCACATCCAGTCAACCTGTGAGTAGTTTCATATACCCACAGGGTAGGAGTGTACATGTGCCAACTGGGAACCCAACACCACGCGCGGATCCTGGACCAGCTGGGGGTGTGAACACAGCTGCATGTAATACATGTAAGTATTTAAGAGCTTGGAGATGGATGCCATTTGTGTGCGTTACAAAGCACATCCGTCAACCTCTGAGTAGTTTCATATACCCACAGGGTAGGGGTGTACATGTGCCAACTGGGAACCCAACACCACACGCGGATCCTGGACCAGCTGGGGGTGTGAACACAGCTGCATGTAATACATGTAAGTATTGAAGAGCTTGGAGATGGATGCCATTTGTGTGCGTTACAAAGCACATCCAGTCAACCTCTGAGTAGTTTCATATACCCACAGGGTAGGGGTGTACATGTGCCAACTGGGAACCCAACACCACGCGCGGATCCTGGACCAGCTGGGGGTGTGAACACAGCTGCATGTGATACATGTAGGTATTTAATACATTGCAGATGGATACCATAATTGTGAGTTACAAAGCACATCCAGTCAACCTCTGAGTAGTTTCATATACATGTACCCACAGGGTAGGAGTGTACATGTGCCAAATAGGAACCCAACACCACGCGCAGATCCTGGACCAGCTGGGGGTGTGTCCATGGCTAATAAGTATTCAAGAGCTTGGAGATGCATGCCATTCTTGTGAGTTACAAAGCACATCCAGTCAACCTGTGAGTAGTTTCATATACCCACAGGGTAGGAGTGTACAGCACAAGGGGAGTGTCACTAGTGCGCACAAGGGGAGTGTCTATGGTGCGCACAAGGGGAGTGTCACTAGTGCGCACAAGGGGAGTGTCTATGGTGCGCACAAGGGGAGTGTCTATGGTGCGCACAAGGGGAGTGTCTCTGGTGCGCACAAGGGGTGTCTATGGTGTGCACAAGGGGAGTGTCTCTGGTGCGCACAAGGGGCGTGTCACTAGTGCGCACAAAGGGAGTGTGTATGGTGCGCACAAGGGGAGTGTCACTAGTGCGCACAAGTGGAGTGTCACTAGTGCGCACAAGGGGAGTGTCTATGGTGTGCACAAGGGGAGTGTCACTATTGCGCACAAGGGGAGTGTCTATGGTGTGCACAAAGGGAGTGTCTCTGGTGCGCACAAGGGGAGTGTATATGGTGTGCACAAGGGGAGTGTCTCTGGTGCGCACAAGGGGCGTGTCACTAGTGCGCACAAGGGGAGTGTCTATGGTGCGCACAAGGGGAGTGTCACTAGTGCGCACAAGGGGAGTGTCACTAGTGCGCACAAAGGGAGTGTCTATAGTGCGCACAAGGGGCGTGTCACTAGTGCGCACAAGGGGAGTGTCACTAGTGTGCACAAGGGGAGTGTCACTAGTGTGGAGTGTCACTAGTGCGCACAAAGGGAGTGTCACTAATGCGCACAAGGGGAGTGTCACTAGTGCGCACAAGTGGAGTGTCACTATTGCGCACAAGGGGAGTGTCATTGGTGTGCACAAGGGGAGTGTCATTGGTGTGCACAAGGGGAGTATCACTAGTGTGCACAAGGGGAGTGTCACTAGTGCGCACAAGGGGAGTGTCACTAGTGCGCACAAGTGGAGTGTCACTATTGCGCACAAGGGGAGTGTCATTGGTGTGCACAAGGGGAGTGTCATTGGTGTGCACAAGAGGAGTATCACTAGTGTGCACAAGGGGAGTGTCACTAGTGCGCACAAGGGGAGTGTCACTAGTGCGCACAAGAGGAGTGTCACTAGTGCATGTCTCTGGTGCGCACAAGGGGAGTGTCACTATTGCGCACAAGGGGAGTGTCACTAGTGCGCACAAGGGGAGTGTCACTAGTGCGCACAAGGGGAGTGTCATTGGTGCGCACAAGGGGAGTGTCTATGGTGCGCACAAGGGGAGTGTCTGGTGCGCACAAGGGGAGTGTCTATGGTGTGCACAAGGGGAGTGTGTATGGTGCGCACAAGGGGAGTGTCACTAGTGCGCACAAGGGGAGTGTGTATGGTGCGCACAAGGGGAGTGTCACTAGTGCGCACAAGGGGAGTGTCTAAGCTCTCAACAGTGGGTGCCTTAGCCTTAGAGCCTAACAAGGGGAGTGTCACTATTGCGCACAAGGGGAGTGTCACTAGTGCGCACAAGGGGAGTGTCACTAGTGCGCACAAGGGGAGTGTCACTAGTGCGCACAAGGGGCGTGTCACTAGTGCGCACAAGGGGAGTGTCACTAGTGTGCACAAGGGGAGTGTCACTAGTGCGCACAAAGGGAGTGTCACTAATGCGCACAAGGGGAGTGTCACTAGTGCGCACAAGTGGAGTGTCACTATTGCGCACAAGGGGAGTGTCATTGGTGTGCACAAGGGGAGTGTCATTGGTGTGCACAAGGGGAGTATCACTAGTGTGCACAAGGGGAGTGTCACTAGTGCGCACAAGGGGAGTGTCACTAGTGCGCACAAGAGGAGTGTCACTAGTACGCACAAGTGGAGTGTCTCTGGTGCGCACAAGGGGAGTGTCACTATTGCGCACAAGGGGAGTGTCACTAGTGCGCACAAGGGGAGTGTCACAGTGCGCACAAGGGGAGTGTCATTGGTGCGCACAAGGGGAGTGTCTATGGTGCGCACAAGGGGAGTGTCTGGTGCGCACAAGGGGAGTGTCTATGGTGTGCACAAGGGGAGTGTCTATGGTGCGCACAAGGGGAGTGTCACTAGTGCGCACAAGGGGAGTGTCTATGGTGCGCACAAGGGAGTGTCACTTGTGCGCACAAGGGGAGTGTCTATGGTGCGCACAAGGGGAGTGTCTCTGGTGCGCACAAGGGGAGTGTCTATGGTGTGCACAAGGGGAGTGTCTCTGGTGCGCACAAGGGGCGTGTCACTAGTGCGCACAAAGGGAGTGTGTATGGTGCGCACAAGGGGAGTGTCACTAGTGGGGGAGTTTCACTATTGCCCACAAGGGGAGTGTCTATGGTGCGCACACTGAACCCTCTTCGTACTCAGAAGTCAGCCTTGATGCCACTGCTCAAAGTTCCGACTATGGCACATCTGGAATCTTGCAGTCTCCTAACAGATGCAGTAATTGCAGCTCCAATCCTAAAATAGTGAAGTGTCATAACCTTCACATCCCCCAGGGTGTACATGTGTACTTGCAGGTTCACATGCCGTGTATATCCCCCAGGCGGTTGGTCCTGGGTTATAATTAGGGGGTGCCCTCCAATTAGAAGAAGAACAGGCCGGGCCACTAACTACAATATACAGAGCTGCCCCCATGGATCCCAAGTAAATAGAAAGAGTCACCACTTTCCGGAACGGATCTTTTTTTGCCACTTTAATTATTATCATAGTTCTCACTTTGGCACATCTGGATGACTGCTGTGCCTATCATAACATGTTTACTCAAAATCCATAACTTAAATTATGTGCTTCGGCTAAATACGTTTTTAATCAGTCCGACGTAGGATAGCCACCTCCGCAGGTCAAACAGATGTAGGCAGCCTTAATCCTGTCACCTTTGTCAGTGTGTATCTGTCTAATGTACAACGTGTAGTCTGCTGACTAGGGTTTAGATAGAGAATCATGCAGTTTCCTAACAGATGCAGTAGTTGCAGCTCCAATCCTAAAGTAATGGAGGGACATAGCCTTCACATCGCCTTCCGCAGTTCTGCTACCAGGTGGTCCTGGGTAAGGGGGTGCTAGTGTGATGAAGGGGTGGCTAGTGTGATGAAGGAGTGGAGAGCACCAGTCCTCCGGACAGATGGCGATCACTATTTAAACATCTATGCTATATGCTGAAACGGCACTGGAACGAAAAGACTTTGTTTTGCGTACCCCGCGATGTACAAGCGTGCACCGCAGATGAGCACACCCAGGACATTCAGATAGATTTAAAGCGCTCGATGTCTTAACTAACATTTACTCAGTTGCTAATTGATAATAGGTGCTAAAAAGCAGTTTTTAATACACTGAGCGTATACGTACCTTCAAACTTGATTGATACATGTACTTCGATGCCAAATACCTTATCCGTCCATTCTATTGTTTCTTTCACATCCCAGCTTTTGATATTGTCCAGAGACACAACACTGTTGCCTTCTTTTTCCAAGAAATCTACTAACTACCATATACATGTAGCTGCCACCGGGCACAGAGCTGCCCCCATGGAAATAGTCGCCACTTTCTGGAACGGATCTTTTTTTGACACTTTAATTACAGCTTCAATGTATTTTGGTGTTGCTGTCTTCACATACAGCTCTTTCCATCAGCAACTCTTTTGCATTCTTCATTAATTTCTAGAAGTTGTACCTTTTGAACAAAGTGATTTCTGTAGCCACATGTATTTAGCGATCTGCTTGCAAAGGTCATCAATCACTGGCTGTACATGTATCTAGTTCTTGTCTTACAGCCTTACATAACCGTGCCACATATCATGACATATGCAGATGTAGGAATCATATTGTGAGTAAATTTCTTTTGTCAACTTTGTTTACATCAACATGTAGAATATGCAGATAAGATAATACTAAACAGAAGTTCAGCTCTACATTCTACGGAGGATGGCTCTGGCATTCGCTCTTGTTAAGCAAATGCTCAAGATTTAGAAAAATCTGTGCCTTTGGCAGAGACTTGTGAATTGTAAGCCTAGCTATGATCTGAGCCAAAAATCTTGAAGCTTCATTACCCCAAGCCCCATAGGAGTCAACTGCCAGAGGGGTTGAGACCCACCCTAAAGGACTTCACCTAACGTTGCTCCCGCTTCAGCTAAAGTTGAAGGATTAGCAGTGAGACAACAGAGCTGTCCTTGGTAATGGGCTTTCCATGATTCCAATGCTGCACCAGAATATTTATCTTGTCATTGGATATTTTGCACCCTTCCATAACCATGGCACATGTACAGATGTAGGAATCATTTTCTAAGTAAATTTCTATAGTCAACTTTACCATTGTAAATCCAGTCAATATAATTTTTCACCAGCTGAAAGGCTTGCTCAAGGGATGAAGTTGTAGCACTATTAGTAAACTATTAGTAAACTTGCCTTTGTGTTACATTGCTTCGTTTCAACAGAATAATTAACCACACTTGCAATACAATTATTTTTATATTTGTTCGGTGTAAGGTCACCATACCAAAGTGATGAATATATTATTTTAACAAAGGTGGGCACGTTATTTATAAGTTACCATGACAGCATTCATACCCATAACTAATGCACCTTATTCATTTAATAACTTTAGTATTTCTCCTTATACCCTAATACCTCAGGGACTACCCCCACTTCTTCAAGAAGCTTTATGCTCTCCTCCAACCATCAGTGTTCCATGTCAAGTACATGCAGAGGTTCTTTGCCCTGTTGGACACTTTCCTTCATTCCACGTGAGTCCAACTTTGTACTGATATGGTGAAGTAATATCTTCAACTGTAGCTGATGTCATAGCTGATCTTACTACTGCACTAAAATATGACAACACACAAAGCACATGTCGATGTGGGTGTTATTACTCCTCCCCCCACAGTCACCTTCCTCTGTACCTTGTGGCCTCCTTTGCCAAGCGTATCTCCAGACTGGCACTGACAGCTCCTCCCAATGGTGGGTGTGGTGTCCACACATCTAGGCAGGAGGATGTGATCACTAATTGTCTTCTTGTTTCCAAGGGATCATGTTAGCCGTGGTGTTTGTGTCCAACCTGATAAAGAGACACCCCAACTGTTCAGTACTGCTGCACAGGAAGAATGCCCAAGGTGGGAGGGGCTAGCCATGCCCCATGCATAGGTCATGTCTTTGTTGTTCTTCCCAGACATACAGCTGTCATGTGATCCATTTGACATGAACTGATGAAGCAGACCCATCCAAAAGCAGAGCGTTGGAAAGCTGTCTGTGGGAACTCCAGGTTTGTGGTGCCCTACAGAGGGGTACAGCTGCAGATCTGTGTCTCTGGGGTGTTAAGGCAGCCTACGCGTGTCTCGTACCCAGACCGTACATATTTAACCTTTCATAAAGTGTAAAAGCCATAGGGTAGCGTAAGGTAAGTTCGGCAGGGGGGAGTGTTCGGCAGTCTACGATTCAAATGAGGTGCAAAGGCTTATCTGAAGCTTGAAAATTCCAACACAGGCTGAAAAATGTTCTCCAATGAGTGTATAATCAGAGGGTACATTTTACATTGTACAGAAAAGTATCGTTCGTGAATTATAATTTCTTTTGTTTACCAATGACTAATTTTTGGTCAAAATGGCGCGTCAAACGGTGCGCAAGTGTTAAGAGGTACTGTAGGGGCAACCAGCTGTTAACAAGGTTAGCTGTTTCAAATAATATTTATATGCTGTTTTATACTTGACCAGTTAGTGTGCAACAGAGTAAAGTATTTTACAACATAAAACAGTGAAGAATTGGTGAAATTCGAAGGCTGTCGAACACTCCAAGTGGAATTCAAATCACTTAGGAGTGTTCGGCATGGGTGCCGAACACTCCAAATAAAACAAAGTATACAACTGAACCTAAAGCTATTGTTTTGAAGCTTGTGAGGATGCAAGGAAGCTATTATGTACGCGGCAGGTGCATCTGAGGGCGGGAAGCAGTGTTCGGATGGGGGGCTGATATAAGCGTAAATGTATATACGTGCATGGTATGTGCATGGATATACGAATTTCCTTTCAGCGGTACCGGTGCAGGCGACTACTGTTCCTATACTCTCCTAACTGAAATGTTTATTGTTGTGTGTGATGAATTTTTATTATGTCCATTTTATTTTATGCAAGAATATTTTATACCTTGCCGATTCTTCTCAGTAAGTAGGATTAGCTAATACACATAATACTGACTTTTGCAATCTACATTGAATAGTCATTATTCTGTAGTGCCGGCTGTATCATAATAATAGCACAATACATGTACATGCATCGTATTTCATATAGAAGAAAAAATTGGAACATACAAATGATTTCTTTCACATGCACGTGAAAATTCCTGATTGTGATGACTGGCAAGGCAGTCTCCATGCAAAGAGTATGGAATTTGCACTGCAGGAAGCGTGTGAAGGTCATTTTTCCAGAAATCACCTTCATTTAGTGTGTCCACATTGTATGAGTCATGACAAATTAGATGGCAATTGAAGAATGGGCCTCCCATCACTGCATGCTTATTAAAGCTGCATGAGGAGGCCATGTTTTGTATAAAATATGAGTTCAGTTCCCATTAACAGGAAATATCCCTGTGACATTGTACACTGAAAGGTGGTTTAGGAAGATGGACGCATAAATAATGGAAGGTCAGGCCTCTTGTGGTTTCAAGGATTTATGTGCAGAAACCGGCCCAGAAAAAAAGGAAGCGATCTTTGTCATCAAGCATGTACATGCATGTATGCTCTCACCAGCAAGAGATGGAAGGAAGTGCATGAAGCTGAAGAGCAAGAAAGACTCTTAAAGGAAAACAGAAAGGAAAAGGTGGTAAGAAAGGAGAGGGAAAGGGGAAGGAAAAGCAAACAAATGAAGATGACTGGGAATGCTGAGCATGTAACTCAAGCTTCTCTCAAGATGAGGAAAATGGAAATAAATGCAAGTGGCATGTGACGAGTGCAAAGAGACATCACTTGCATGCTTTTCACATTTGACACAAACAATTATTTGTGTCCTATACCTGCTGGTATATGGAAGATGATTGAACAAATCGCATTCCACGCAGGCATGGCATCATCTATAGCGCAAGCTGATTTTGCCCGCCTGCATTTATTGTTGATTCTTGGTTTTTCATTCTTGATTATTTCTAATTTTATACAGTCCATACCTACTATAAGAACGAGATATTGACAGTGAAAAAGAAATCATAAGACTTAGTCCTATCTGTACCTGTTGCGTATGGGTATTTGATTATTAATTGCATGCATGCGCACTGCCGAACACTACCTAATTCGACTGCCGAAAATCCCTCGTGCGATGCCGAACACTGGTAAATGCGACGTCTATTGAGATCTGCCTGTATTATATATTCAACGAAGCTTAAATATATAAACTACGAATGTTTAAGTATTCTGCAGTCCCTGAAGATTCCAAAACACTACTGTTCTTATTTTTATGATTGCCTATATCTGGGATGGTTATTCTTGACTTGTGCTTGTACCGCGCAACTGCCGAACACTACCTAATCAACCCTATAACATGTTGCATTGCCGTCAAACTTGGCTTAAGAATGCTATATATTTATATGTCCACCTAATAGTGTTGTTCGATTGTTCAGGTTTACTTGCAAGCGTACGTATTGGTAACAATTTGCCATCGAGCGATAGTGGCGGTGACAAAGCAATGCACGGATCAAGCAATAAATGCCTTATTATGTTAGAACCCTACACGCTGGACAAAGTTACGCTTAGGTTGTGTAAGATGTACTTCAGCCTTCGTAGCAATCCTGCGTAGTATTTTTTTCAAAATGGCGGCGTATTTACATAAACACGACTATATTTAGCGAACCAAGTACGTTGCAATCACATCCTAAGCGTAGATGAGCAATAGAAACATCGTGTAACATACCAGGCACAAAAGTCCTCTTATCCGCCCTCGTCTTCATCAGCGCCGTTTTGCTTTTCACAAACGACCCTCTTAAGGCGATAAAATATGACGTAACTGAACTTTCCCGCTCGACAGCTGCAACTTTTATATTGTCAAGCCAAAACTTCTATGCGTCATATACGAAATCTAAGCGCTAGAATACCCTAGCATGACAATAGGTATGAATGCTTTACAAAAATATCTTCCGTACGATCGCAATGCTTGAATAAACAGTGATTTGCACTATGTCATAATGATGTAATCATGAACATATTGTCGACATATTGTCAACATCATGTAAATATGTTTTCTTGTGTAGGCTGCCTTCACATCCCTGAGGTTCTATATGATGCCCACTTCCTAACAGACACTGATGTCACACTATGCGCCAAAAGTGTCTGATCTTGTGAAGAAGCTGGTGAGCCCATCAGAGAACAAGATGGAGGAGGAGCTTGGACAGTACCTTGATATTGATCATGATGATGTGAGTGCCCCCCAGGTGTATGGCTTGTATGTAATACATGCTGACTTTGGCAGCTGGTTCAGGATGAGTGTACTGAACTGGAGGGCTTGAAAAGAGTACCCATGGCATTTGAAGAGCCAGTGGGACTTTGGGGGAATCCAGATACAACCTGTATTGGAATTGGACACCATGGCAAGATGTCTATTGACTTTTATTTATTTCTTTAATTATGCGGTCATTTGTGATCTAGTCTCACAAGCCAGATGTACTTTGATGTGACTGTACTATGACGTGAACTGGGGACTAGTATTCAAACATACTGTCTGGAATTTAATCACACAACTGCGTAACATGAAAAATATTCATAATCCTAAGTCACATGCAAGGAATATTAAACACATGGCTCAACGTGTGGTAGAAAAGCATGACCAACGAAGGAAGATTTATACAAAGGCCACGCCCACCCCAAGCCCATGTTCCCAAACCACACCTTCTACAACATGGTGGGGGCCCTGCTGAGCACCAAGGTGGACATGGGTCACCTGATAGCTATAGGCTGCCTCAAGTATATCCTGCATGAGGCTAGCTGTTTCATTCATTTATCATCTTCACCAAATTGATATATGCCCATGCAGCTCATGATCAGTTTGAGCCGTTTCTTTAAATATCTCATTTCACAGTACTCATAATTAACCAAATCTATGTACTTAATGAAATGCCACAAAAGACTAGGGAGCTTTTATAATTTTAATTTTTTAATTATCTAATTCAATTCTAATATTCTTATGCCTATCAGATATCTGTACTTGTCGTGACCCTCCCACACACATTTACCATCCATTCTACACCCTCTTCCTCCCCCCCCCCCCCCCCATCTTATAGGTGTGGCATGTTGATAGTGTCAAAGTGAAACTGAAATGTACATTCATGGCCATGTATGCATCAGAGTATTGATAGTGGTAGTTCTATATACGTGTATGGAATAAAAATACACAAAGAGTTCAATTACTGTATGCAATTGTACACCATTACATTCACCCCCTCAACCACATCACAACAACTCTTGTAATGATTTTGCTTTATTAAAAACACACAAATATTCAATCATGGTATAACTGAAGTGTTACTTCTTCAGTCCTTCAATCTCATCAGCCAGTACTCACAGGCCTATCTTCCTCAACACCTCTATCAGTGTTGACCTGGTCACTGGCTTCATACCCTTTCGCTGAAAAAAACCAAATTTATCAGTAATCTGATTGCACATAAATCTGATTGCATATAAACTAATCAAGCACATGACCCAGGCCCTATATTAATTGAAGTGTTATGAGTACAATACTAGTAAGACTTACTGTACATAGACTGATCATTAATCCCTTACAAGTTGGTGTGGTACACAACATGTACATTGTACAAAGATCATACTATTACTGTATTGTATTACATACTTTTTGGTGGTAGTTGTGTTACTAGTTCTAAGACCTCTACACCTCTTTGGAGCTTGCTTTAGGATCTTATTTAACCTGTGTGTATTTGGGAGGGCTATCTAACATTGGGATGGGGCCTGGTGGGGCTAGCCACTCGTGTACAGATGTGTCCTGTCTACTCTTGATCTTGATCTGATCTGTAGAGTGCTTCAGTGAAAAGTCCAATTGATTCTCTCGTACATTGGCAATAGTGCCTCCAGCAAACATGCTACAGTGTATTTTGCTCATGCACACATACGTACACATGTACACCTACGCAAAATCAGAGGCGGATCCAGGATTTCAGAAAAGGGGGTGTAAAAAGCACAGAAACAAGACTTGACAAAAATTGGACCGGGAAAAATACACTATATTTAGCACACACTTTCTAAAATAGAGCATGCTAGACTGCTGAGGAATGTGCTAAATATAAGCATATTTTCTCGGTCCAATTTTGTTTCCTTGCTTTTTACACCACCATTGTCCAGTTCAATCCTATATGCCACCAACTTTCCCCTATGCAATAAGATTTGATAAAACACATATATAATTAATGCAGCCTTTAATAATTACTATGCAACCATCAAAATACATAGAAAGGATCCACAGGGGTGCCAATTTAAGATGTAAAGGCATGTATTAATAGGCCCAATGTGGGTATATTGTATTGAGAAACTCTCCTAGGCAGCTACATGTACCAAGTCACACCAAGCCGCTTATCTATATGCTGCTATCTCTAAATCCCTCCAGTAATGGCCATGCATAACGGTGTGGCGGAAGTGATTTTTATATCAAACATTTATTCGAAGCAGATGAATGTGAAATGATTTCCTTACAAACCTGTTTTGCTGGTTTAAGGATTCAGCGTCTGATGTTACTTCACACTGATGTGGCTTCTCTCCAGCACAAGAAAGCCAAATATGTATGTTTAAAAATGAAGGTAGTGAAAATGCCTTTCCACATACATTGTATATCACACTTATCTGTCTTCTTTACAGAATGAGTGCACATGTGTACTTGCAGGTCCACATGCTGTGCAAATTCCCTTGCACACATTGCCTGCATATATACGGCTGCTGTACCTGCAGACTGAAAGAAACCTGGTTCAGTATTAAACCTGGTTCAGTACTAGAGGATACAGTGATGGCTAAACCTGGTTCAGTACTAATGAGGATACAGGGATGGCTAAACCTGGTTCAGTACTAAAGAGGATACAGTGATGGCTAAACCTGGTTCAGCACTAAAGAGGATACAGTGATGGCTAAACCTGGTTCAGTACTAAAGAGGATACAGTGATGGCTAAACCTGGTTCAGCACTAAAGAGGATGTTCAGCACTAAAGAGGATACAGTGATGGTTAAACCTAAACCTAATTTAACAGCTCTTTGTGTCCTTTGTGTACTGTTTAATGATAAGACAAAATGAAAATCTGATTGCACATAGATCTGATTGCATTTAAATCTGATTGCACATAAATCTGATTGCATGTAAACTGCTTGTACTAATCATGCTGAGGACAGTATCAAGCACATGACATGAGCACCACAGACCTAAGGTGTACATTGCCAGGGTGCTTCTACCCTCATCCCCAAGCCCTACATGTGTATATTAATATTAAATTATGGGGCCTGGTAGTGTTAGCATGCATGCAGTAGCCATTACAAACAAACCTATTGATCAGTTTACATAAGCTAAAATAAATGGTTTCATGCCCATGAAAGAGGTTCAACTTAAACCACCATATACATGTCGATAATGCAAATGATTGAGGCACAATGGCTTTGATCTTTTGTATAGAATTTCAAATTAATAAGAAAATACTGGTGTTCTATAAAAGCAATTCAGGTTTCCAAATTTAGTGCATGCAAATGATTAAATTACTCATGGTATTAATAATCTCAAATTTCTATATGCATAAATGTTGCATAGGTGTAAATGTGTATGTGTGCAACTGTAGCACGTTTGCTGGAGGCACTATTGCCAATGTATGGGAGAATCAATTGGACTTTTCACTGAAGCGATTCGATCAAGAGTAAACAGGCACAAGCCCTGAGCGTGAATGAGTGCCCTACACATCTGTACACGAGTGGCTAGCCCCACTAGGCCCCATCTTTATGTTAGATGACACTCCCAGGCACACACAGGTTAAATTGAATATTAAACGTGACGTAGGATTTTTAGACAGCAGTTAGGCATAAATTAAGGAAACAAGGGATTATATGGGAATTACAAGATATAAAAATGGTACGTATATCATGCAGGCTATTTCGATCTCCTACCTGGACCAAAGTACGTATGTATGGGCTGCAAACAGCAGTGAAATTAAGTCTAGCAACCAGACTTTAATATGATGACGCAAAACGTTATATTGTCGGGCCACGGGGGGGAGGCGGCCCCCCACGCGATAATGAAATACGTGTGTATTATATCGATCCAATCTCCGCATTATTTAGTACAATTAACTTTCCAAGTGCGCAGGACATTTCAGTTCAGCATTATGGTTGCCCCCCCCCCCCCCCCCCCCCCCCCCCCCCCCCCGCCACGCAAAATGTCCCCCCGGACATCTAATCCTAGACACCAGTGTCCCCACAGTACATGGGGGACACTAGTGCCTACATGCCTAGGTATAAATGTCCCCTGCGGACATACATGCCTCAGCATAATTGTCCGGGGGACAATTAATGGTGCATAGAACATATGTCCGGGGGGGACATTTTGCGGGGGGGACAACCATGCCTACGACACAGGCACTGTACAACAAACATCCTAGCTGGGCGGGTGGGAAGGCTTTCTTTTACATACCTTTTCAGGTGCCGGGACTGGAGGCAGACGGACCTTACTTTTCTTCGACATTGATTTAACGAGGAAGTACAGAATTCATGTATTAGCCTAGTTATATAGGTGACCTTACAATAATAATTGTGACGTAAGGCAGTATGCGCGTACGCATTTCTCCATGGAAACAGTTACAAACAGAATTTTAGTAGAGAGCTCGCCTGAAGCAACAAAGTAGCACAGCTTTATGTATCAGACTAAATGTCTCTACCACTAGGCCAAAGCCTCTGCATCAGGTCCAAGGCACACCCCCCCCCCCCCCCCCCCCACCCCCAGTCATGTACTTGATGATTTACACATAATGCAGTGACGAACAAACAAGATACTAGTACATGTATGAAAACATTCTCTCTGAGAAAGTTAGTGGTATGTAGGATTTTGAAGGCAATAAGGAAGGGAACAAGGGATAGGAAATACAATAACTAAGCACTTTGTATCTTCTCTGCTCTCAGTTAGAGGTGCCCAGACCATGACCACATGGCTGTGTGGTGTGTGGTCCATAAACTAGAGCTCAATATACTTCCTTCCATTCCTGGTTGTCCCTCTGGCTGCATGGCAATAAGCACACTCAAAAGGATGTGGGAGGGAAAAACACCTATAGGTCTTCACCTCTTTTAGTAAGACATAGGCATGAAGCATTGTCAAGTGTCACAAACCCAGATATGCACTTTGTGTCATCTAGTAGATACCACTGGGAAACATGTCAGAGAGGTCATAGAATTAAGAACATTAGGTCTACCAGTCCATTGTGTACCACTACCGGCTTCCTTGCTTTCAGGACGTACATAAAGATGGAGTCACCTGTGGATGACAATCGCAGTAATATACTACAACCCCGCCCCCTCACTAGCATGTTCTCCATGGAAACCATGAAGCCAAAGGAACACAGATGTCTGTACATGTAGAAACTTTGCCCTAAATTTATTCCATTGTGTGCTATGTAAACTTCCATTGGTCCTGACCTTACCACATGGTCATCTAGCAGGATACACATGTACAGTTATCTGATATTAGGCTGCCTGGTGTAAGGCTTACATGTAACTCATTGTTCACTAGCAACAGATCTACATGGGAATGTGGGCTTGGAATAAATTGTGTATGTTCTAAATACACATAGAATAAATATATATCTATGTTCACACAATGGTTTGGTGGTGGTGGGGG
>OX442415.1:9953070-10018070 GCA_949361645.1 Spongilla lacustris
TCCATCACTCCCTCCCACTCACCATTACAAGAATCTCCTCCCTCCCCTGCACAAAGATCTCGGCAGCCTTGTCAGGACAGAAGGAGGACACACCACATGGGGCCAGGAGGTTCTCCATGCACAGCTTCCTGCTCAGCCGCCTCAACCTCCCACCCTCACCTCTCCACATAC
Organism: Spongilla lacustris; assembly: GCA_949361645.1. Lineage (NCBI taxonomy): Eukaryota > Metazoa > Porifera > Demospongiae > Spongillida > Spongillidae > Spongilla > Spongilla lacustris. The sequence goes on from OX442415.1 coordinate 9,953,242, forward strand.
TCTCCACATAACCACCTCCCACCCTCACCTCTCCACATAACCACCTCCCACCCTCACCTCTCCACATAACCACCTCCCAAGTTCACCTCTCCACATAACCTCCTCTACCACTTTTCATCCTCACCTCGCGGATGCCGATGCGTGTGACCCAACACATGTACAAATGATGACAGATTGGTACAAGTGCCTTCTATTGTGATCAGCGCTCCAGCTGGGCGACTTATGAAACCACTTTGACATACTAGTATCAGGTTGGGAAGGTCAAAGTTGGATTAAGTACGTAGGCAGAATTACTAGCATCCAGTTAGCTTATATGCTTGACCGAGCTTTCTAACATGCGCAATCAATTACTGTAGTATGCGCGTTGTTTACTAATATTAAAATAATAGATCTAATCAGTGCACACCACACATCGATTGCACGTGGTTCTTGGAAGATTTGTAAATCATTCACGGAGAAGGATTTTGCAAACAGAAAAGAACGCCAACTGTTTATTGGAGCTGCAGGAGTACTTGCTTGTGCGTGGGCTGCATTCCAATTGCCTTACACCATTGACCCCTCTCCCACCCCGCCCGTTCCTGTATCCAGGCAGACAGTCTAACCGTGCTTAAGGAGACCATCACAGTCCTCTGCTCCACCTACTGCCGACTCATCTCTACCGCATGTCCGTGGCTGAGTCATCGAGCCGTAGGACAGGGGGCTCGCGAGAATGTGGCAGACCCGGTCTTGCGCGTGTACAGGGAATGGATGTGCACCAACTACACCGCGTGCTTGGACAGATTACTGGCTCTGCTGAGGCACGCTGATGAAGAGATACAGGTAGGCTATTGGGGTGATAGTTCTCAACACAGCACATGGTAGTCCTGCCACGCCCCCATTGCCTCATGCAGTTTACATAGGGTAGCGTAGGTAGTGTTCGACACCCGCGAGTACCGATGTCGGTAGTCTTGAATATACAGCTAACAGGGGGGATGATTATATAAACATACCTGATTCCAAGAAATCGTCAGCCTTCACTCTATACTACTACTGCTTCGTTTATTCAAAAACGTGCTCCGTACGAAGGAAAACAACAGTTTTATCCAATTAAGCGGATTTCTGGTATAGTCGCCAGTGCGGTTGGTCTTTCGCCACCTATGGTTGGAGTGTTCGCCACCCCCCTGTATTTCGTTGTTACGTAGCGTAAGGAAGGTGGATTTTAACAGAACATTGCTTAACCAAGTTATCAGGTATGGAGCAGCCTTTAACCACCCCGGGAAAGCTTCACTCTGGATTGTAGCATTTGTTATAGGAAGACGACCATTCATTCATTCATAAACACATAAGGATTGAAGTATATAAGTACCTGTGTTTCGTTATCAGATAGTGCCACGTACTAATATTACTTTCCTTTGCAAGTGGCCTTTCGCCACGTCGAGGTTGGAGTGTTCGCCACACCCTGTTGGTGGCGAACACTCCAACCTCGACGTGGCGAAAGACCATTACCGTTGTAGTGAAGGGAACATTATATTGTTAAACTTGTACGATGCAGCCTTTAATCACCCTAGTAAAGCTTCTCTTTGTGATGCGCTTGTGTTTAGATACATGTAGGATGGAAGGACGAAGCATGTGATTGAGCTTGGGTAGACTAGAGCACGAACAACAATAATAAAATTCAAGTATGCAGTCTCAGAATGAGGTGTGAATGAATTATTACATAAAATACTGCATGTACGTTTGATATAGTGTAGGTCAAACTGTACATTAAACTGATGGCTGTATATTGTTACATGAAAATTCAACGAGGTCAATTTTTGAATCACAATGTAAAAAATATATAAAGATAAATAGAAATCAGATTTGCAAAAATAAATATGAAATCATCAGCAATGGCATGGTGTCTTACTGTTAGTTATCATCTGGCTCCTTGTAAAAACATTCTGGGCAGAAATAATCCTCCTCATTGTCTGATTTGAAGGAAAATAAATCTTGGTGTAGCTGGTCAATGCAATTCACATGTGTAGTACATTTGCAGTTTGTGCATTGCACCCACATGCACTCAATTTCATTCTCTTCCTCATCGATGAAGCTGGTATTGCAAATGAGACAATTCCAGTCTTCATCAGCTTCCTTTTGCACATCTTCACCTTTTCTCTGCTTACCTTTTCCTTTTGCACTCTGCTTTTGCTTCCCTTTCTTCTTTAACAGCTTTTGCTTTTCCTTCTCAGCCTTCTCCTCATCAATCAGCTGTTTCCAGCGCTTACTGGTAAGAGCAAATACTGCAGACGATAATGGACGCTTCCTCTTTTTTGCAGTTTTGCTATTTGCATCTAAAGAGTCCAACCGGTCTGAAAGCTGCTTCAGTAAAACTGGAGTAATACTAGACTGAAGTTTGGGACCAGGTTGCTTGGTGGTTGTCTGCAATCCTGATGTACAGGGTTCTTCATGATCACTTGCCACAGTAGGAGATACTTTTGATTCTGGTGGAGCTTTACCTGATGATAAGGCAGAGGATTGTTCCTTTTGGCAGTGGTAAAGCTGGTGTTTTAGATCTTGATGTAGCTGATGATGGTGCAGAATCAGGATGAACAGAGGACTGTTTTGGAACTGCTATTGCCTTTACAGCTGGTTGAACTGGAGACCCCTTTGAAGCTGTTACAGGGGACTTCTTTGAAACATGCTGAGCCTGGGAATGATTTTGAACTAGTACAGGAGGGGTCTTACTTGACACTGGTATGGCAGATGACCTTCTTGCCACTGATGCAGTTGCAAGACCTTCACCTGATCCATCAACTGTTGGACCTTCATCAGAAGGACCTTCACCTGTGCCATCAACAGAAGGACCTCTACCTGTCTCAGCATCATCTATCTCAGATTTCACAGATGACCAAAAAGAAAACAATGTTGTGTCTTGAACATTTCCTACCCATGCCCCTCCATATGCTGACTTGAACAATGCTACTTTCTCATCACCGATGTGTTTCTCTATGAAGTGCATGACAGAATGCAAAGATGGCTGATCATCAGTGTGGATGACTGACTCATGATCAAATGTCTTCTTGCTGGGAAGCTGATCTTTAACACACTTAGAATAGTCGACTGCATTAGGATCAAAGGGGAAAAGGCCACTCCTTCTAAAACCGTTCTTCACTGTTTCACCTGTAATCTGATCCACAGCCGACTTAAAAATGTTGGGGAAGCTTTTTTTGTGATGACTTGGTTCAAAGTGGAAGTCTTCCACTTGTGTTTGGCCTTTTCCCACAACCCCTTCAGAGACTTAAATACTGAGACGTCTAAGGGTTGAAGCATGTGAGTGGAGTTTGGGTATAATGCTACCAAGAATATCCCATTTGATGCGCAGAAGTCACAGGTCTCAGGGGAGAGGTGTGACTTGTGACCATCAGCAAATACCAGTACTGGTTTTTGAACTTGCTGCTCCATTAGCCAGGGATTGAAAACTTGAGAAATGTAATCGAAGAATGTCAAAGTCGTCATCCAACCGCTTTCTGACTTTCCTAAAGCCCAACTAGGATCTACACTCCCCACAGCTTCTATGATGTCATATGGGATGTTCTGCTTGTAGGCGTAAACTATCATAGGTGGTGCCAAGCTCCCATCAGCAGAATAGCCCATAAGCACAGTTAGGCCCTCCTTATCATTTTCTTTGGACACCTCCAAAAAGCTCTTATAATTAACAGGCCCCAAAACTGTGCCCTTTTTCTTGGCAAGCAAGAACTGTGACTCGTCAAAATTAAATACCCTTTGAGGATTTATGAGAATATCCCCAGCTCCTTCCTCCTGAACGATGTAAGCCTGAATGTCAGTAAACCACTTGCGGATTTGAAGCTCCGTTACAGTGGCCCTTCCACCGGTTAACCTTTCGGGCAATCTTTCTGTGAGTTGAGGGTTGCGCTGCATAAATCATATTTGCCAGGCCTGTCCTCAGTGAATGGATTTTTTCTGCCATCATCTTTGATCACCCTTTGCACAATATCCATTAAATCATCACGATTTATGGGAAACCCACACTTGAGCTGCTTGATGCAAAATGTTGCCAGTGAATCCTCCTCGGCCTTAGTGAGCACAGGGCTTGGACCCATTCGCCTCTCCTCTGGACTCTTACCTGCAACCTTGTCACGCAGTGTTGTACGGGGTACATTGTATGTTTTTGACGCTGCATTGCAAGTCAGACGACCCTCCCTAACTTCCTTGAGAGCAGAGTCCATGCTCTCAGTCGAATACTTCAAATACTGTCGCTCCATTACTGAAATATGATAAATTGTATTCTTTCACGATTTGCACATTATCAAATAAATGCATTCATGCATACATAGGTCTAGGCCTATATAATAAGCTGCAGGCCTAGGCCTATAGTTCAGTTCTGTCCCCAGAGGAATTGAAATTATCTCTGCATAAGCTGAAGTAGTACATCCTCTGACTGAATAAAAACAGTAGATCAGAACAAAACAAATGCAATCATATGATTAGGCCTTCTATTGAAAAGACCACATTCGAATGAAAGGAAAGGTACCTCTCCCCCCCCCCCCCTCCCCCCCCCCCCCCCCTGGCGAACACTCCTTCGCAACATGCACAACTTACAATACTTACATATAATCAATTGGATACATTTTGGAGCCTAATGGTTGCTAATTTAAGTACTATCAGTTCATTTGATGGGGTAGGAGTAGTCGCCACCCCTGGCGACTACTACCTACCAGCGTAAATTACGGTTGGAGTGTTCGCCACCCCCCCTGGTTCCAAAGCCAGTACGTTTCATCAAACATGAAACAATGTACATTGTTGAGAAAGAACTGCTCTTCTGTAATAACAAGTTTTTAAGCGAATTTGCATTACATACCTTACAGACACTGACTTGCACCAAATAGACTCGCTAGCAATTGTGCGGTGTTTACCGCGCCATTTCTACCGATAATTGAGGTAGCTAACTTTACGTCATTATTTTGGAACAACTGAAAGTGTATATATAATTTTAATGGTGTGCCGTAAACACAAACTCCAAGTAGTATTATTTCCATTTTGTGCCGAGGGATAAAGACATTAGGTAAGCCTTGGCGCCGCGTTTGAAGTGAAGGGTGGCGAACACTCCTGACTGGCGAACATACCTGACGCTACCCTAGGATAGCCCTAGCGCTTCTGCTTGCAACACAACTTTTTAAAATAAGTTGTACAGGCTTGTATAGCCACATATCAATGTCGGGGTTCCGGTGATGCTCTCACCGCGGTTAGTTTTTTGTTCTCCACAACCACGCGGTTTTATGACATCAAACAAACATGAAACTGGTCGTTTTTGACTGCTTGTTCGACGGTCCCTTTTGTAATGACATTCATAATCGGGTTACTAGAGTACTCTCGATAGAGTCTGGGAACGAGACCACTGTTGATGGTATGAATAGGATCCTTTCATAAATCACGTCTGTATATACACTAATGCAAATCATAGAAAACTAGTTGTGCAATTATGGCCCCAATGAGTTATATTAATTCAGACTATTGTGTTTATTATCATTCTTTCACAACAGAAAAGCAGTACAAAAAAGGCAACTGGTGTGGCTGCATCAAGAAGTGGAAAAGCTGGCCCTTCTAGACGTGGCGGTGCTGAGCAGGGGGCTGGCCCTTCTAGACGTGGCGGTGCTGAGCAGGGGGCTGGCCCTTCTAGACTTGGCGGTGGTGAGCAGGGGGCTGGCCCTTCTAGACGTGGCGGTGCCGGGCATGGGGCTGGCCCTTCTAGACGTGGCGGTGCCAAGCAGGGGGCTGGCCCTTCTAGACATGGCGGTGCTGAGCAGGGGGCTGGCCCTTCTAGACTTGGCGGTGGTGAGCAGGGGGCTGGCCCTTCTAGACGTGGCGGTGCCGGGCAGGGGGCTGGCCCTTCTAGACGTAGCGGTGCCGAGCAGGGGGCTGGCCCTTCTAGACGTGGCGGTGCTGAGCAAGGGGCTGGCGCTTCTAGACGTGGCGGTGCTGAGCAGGGGGCTGGCCCTTCTGGAAGGCGTAAGAAGGTTGCCCCAGCTAAAAGGGCACAGCCGGGGGTAGCCGCCCTAATAGAAATTCGTGCTTTTCAGCAATCCACCGGCCTGCTAATACCGAGGGCACCTTTCAGCAGGCTGGTGCACGAGATTGTCCAACACCTACAGGTAGAGTATATTTATTAAACTTTGAAAATTACGCACAAGTAAAGTTTGTGTGGTAATATAAAGAAATTGATTGTTACTGTGGGTCGTGGTGTACATGGTTCTAATCCCTCTTTTATTTTTCTTCACTGCCTTGGCAACTCATTGGTTAGCGTGCGTTGCAAGCAAAGCCGCTGGGCTTAGGTTAGGTTATAGGTTGGTATTACCGTAAATAGTGTAAGCACACGTTTACGTTAATTATTCATTGAGCTAATTATTCATATGCCTTCTCTCCCTAACTCAGCTTGACAGCCTCGATGTCCTTCAAATAAGATGGCAGGCAGCAGGGCTGGAGTGCCTCCAACGGGCCACAGAAATGTATATGGTGAACTTTATGGCAGACGCGTGCTAGTGCTCCCACCATGCTAAAAGAGTCACCCTAATGTCCGAAGACTTCACACTTACATGTATCAAACAATTACGTAGTAATCCTAAGTGAATATTTATTTGCATTTAATTAATTATACATTGTTTAATGTCTGTGATTTTAATTTGGGACCATGCCATATATATGTTAGCAAGCCGAGAAATTACTGCGCAATTTTACAAACATTTTAAATGTGGTGGGCTTGTTACTACTTGGATACAGTTTTATGGTATACTAGTTCTTTTGTCTTTTGTATTTCAGCACTTCCCCAGTGTGTAGTGGTCTCTGGTATAAGAGACCACTGATGTATTTCCTTGGAAGTCTATTAACTCCGTCTTTCCAGGTTTCGCTGGTAACGGCAAAGGTATAGTCATTCCTAAATGCGGGGAGGATAGGTGAAGCCAGCTGTTGCAATGACAGGCGAAAACGCTTGCTTATGCATATTCAACTGTATGGAGCATGGTCAGTTGGGGTAGGTGGGAGGTGATGGGGTGGGGTGTGTGAAGGAGGTATGAGGAGGGAGGGTCAGACGATCTAAACAGATTTCAGTATGGACAGCTGCATATGCATAGTGTATCTCCATGTAAGGACACTAGTCCCTAGTCCCCTCATGTTCCTCTCCCCTGTGGGGGCCAGGTGTGGCTTTGCAAACAAGAACACACTATGAGCAAGGTGTGATGGGAGCACTTTGCAACAATGAAAGGAGGGGGTGGGGTGAGAGGGAGGAGGGTATGGGTGGAGTGAGAGGGAGAGGTGTGGGTGGGGTGAGAGGGAGGAGGGTAGGGGGTGGGGTGAGAGGGAGGGTAGGGGTGGGGTGAGAGGGAGGGTAGGGGGTGGGGTGAGAGGGAGGGTAGGGGTGGGGTGAGAGGGAGGGTAGGGGGTGGGGTGAGAGGGAGGAGGATAGGGGGTGGGGTGAGAAGGAGGAGGGTAGGGGGTGGGGTGAGAGGGAGGAGGGTAGGGGGTGGGGTGGGCGTGGTGGCACACTGTACCTTCTCTGCTGCCTCCACCTTTTCAGGAGGAAGGCTCTCTGTTGTCTCAAACAGTTCCTGCAGTTGGCTCTCAATGGCTGTCAGCATGGACAGAGAACTGAACACACACACACACAGTTGTTAGGTGTCATGGTAGATGGAGGGGGAGGGGTTATGCTCACTTGAGGTTGGCCTCATTGGGGCCTATGGACTTGCTGTACACCTTAGCCACCTTGGCATCCAAAGCAGTCAACATGTTCTCCTGGTCCTCTGCCTTGTATTCTTCATAGGAGAACATCCTGATGTAGTGTCACTGTGCATTGTGTGTGTGTATGAGTGTGCAAGGGTTATGATGTGTGTTTGTGTGTGCATGTGGGTAGGGGGTGGGGTGTGATAGAGGGTAGGGGGCAGGGTGAGAGGAGGAGGGTAGGGGTGAGTGAGAGGGAGGAGGGTATTATTATTGTTTTAATAGTGATATTAATTGAACAAAATGGTGTACAAACATACGTAAAATACGCCATACATCTAAATCTACAGTGCACTTCTACTCGACATCACTCTTGAGTTGGCCTTAATTAGGGACATGTTCAGATGACCATATAGATTTGAAATCACTCTGGACATTGTTTGGTTGGTTTTGATGCAGAGCCTGCGAGCCAAACGTGAGATGGTACGTTGTGCTTCTATGCTAGTCTGGGGACCAGACCAACTCATATATGGTCTGGTCCCCAGACTACTTCTATGCCCCATGCACCATAGGCTTCCACTGCTAAGGGCACAGATCCATCCAAGTTCATCACACTTTGGATCATTTTCAATGTGTTTTCGGACTTCAGCAGATGCAACTGCTGACCCCCCTGTGAACCCCGCTTCGACAATAACATTTGAGTTAAGCGGTGAAATCACAGTGAGGTCTAGGGCTGCTGGTCTGCTGCGGAACCAGTTGGGAACCAAAATGTCAGCTGGCCTGGTGCGACGGTTGTCATGGCTCAACCCACTTCCAGCTTCACACTGAACACTTATGCCTGCCCGACGAAATGACTCAGCCAATATGTCTCTGATGTTGTTATGACAACATCTCCCCCTCTCTTTTAATTATTATGTTATTATTTTTAAAAAGTAAAAGTATATATATTCTGTGACAGTTGATTCAAAATCAGAGCGAAGATTCATTTCCACAATTATACTACCAATTGATATCGTGACGTATATATAGCTTGAAATTAGGCAATGATATTTAATTCTACACCAGTTAGCTTGCAAAATCAAGCTATGAAGTCGGACTAACCACGTATACAAGCGAACAAGTTTCTTCACTTCTTTGTGACCTCTTCTAACTGTGTAACCAGGTATTTTGACGTAGTTTTAGAGCATATTCGATCGATTTACGGACCCACCTAAAAACGCATGTCCCTATCTAAGATGATGTCATCGTCTCGTGTTGAGCATGTGAATAGAGAAGGAATGCATGTATATGTGTATAGAAGGTGCGCAGTGCATGCTCGTAATCGGTGTGTATACACTATGAATTGTATGGACGTGAGCTGGCCGTAGGATTAGGAGCAGCAGCTTATAGCGCGAGCAAGCAGCGGTCGGTTTGCGCAAGCAGTTAGCAGTAGAGTTTAAAACTGGTCCATTCGTTTTTAAAACTCAACCATCTTTTAAAGCGATGAAAATCCGATTATAATTAAAGACGGACGAAGCTATAAATAGTGCATAAACCTCGACGGCTCAACCCTACCTAGTGGGGAACCGGACAAACATATAAACAGCTCATGATCAGTTCAGAACTGAGGTCATGCACTGGGTATCGACTATACTACCAAAATTTCAGCACGCCGTGCATGACCTGATTAAGGCGTTATATCCATCATTCTTTGGACTCTACTCAGCTGCACGTGATCCGTTTCCGTAGGCATCACGTGCGACTCGTAAACGAACTGTAGTTTTTAGCTATATAGATCACTATAGCATAAGACCCATAGAAAATTAAACTTGAGTGACAATGACAAAGTGAACCATTTTTGCACAGAATTAAATGTTACGATGTAATTTTATACACAATAATTATATAATACCGGTATATGTATGTAAAGCAATTTCATTATAGCGCAAACCGGCCGATTATGCGAAGACAAGTCATGATCGTGGTTACGTGATGCAGCTAGGCGAGGTTTATTGGCCTTGGGCCCGTAAAGGAAATGTGCGAGCGATTGCATATAGTGGACGTGAATATCGTTGGTCGTACCGACGTTGCATAGCAAAGCAAAATCATTTACGGGTGTCACATCTTTTGCAAACCTATATAAAGAGGTTTCATGCCATTCGTGCAGACAGTGAACATGGCTATCCAAGGGCTGAAGGCCATTCTTCTCGTCGCCCTGTTCGCCTGCCAGGCGCGAGGACAGCGCCAGCTGCAAGTGATCTTGCAAGACAACTTCGACGATTTCAACCTGTCGCTGTGGAAGCACGAGATCACCTTGAACGGAGGCGGCCACGCGGAGTTTGAATACTACACCAACAACCGCAGCACCAGCTACGTATCTGACGGCGTCCTCTATTTACAGCCCACTCTCCTCGGCGATCAGATCGGCGATGAAAACGTGATGGGAAACAATTTCGTCTTGGACGTGTGGGGAGGCTCCCCAGCCGACGCCTGCACGAGCAATGCCGATTACGGCTGCTCTAGGGTCGCGGGGGGCGGAGGAAATTATCTTAACCCCATCACCTCGGCCCGCTTACGGACCGCCGAAACCTTTTCCTTTACTTACGGCAAGGTCGAGGTGCGCGCTAAGCTCCCGCGGGGCGATTGGTTGTGGCCTGGCATATGGATGCTCCCGACGGACAACCAGTATGGAGGCTGGCCGGCAAGCGGAGAAATCGACATCATGGAGTCCCGCGGGAATAGCCCGGGTTACGCACCGGGAGGGTACGACACCTTCGGCTCCACCCTCCACTTCGGTCCGTATTATCTCGAAGATCCGTGGTACATCGCCCACCAGACCATGTCAGGGGTGGACCTCACCGCCGATTTCCACGTCTACGGCCTCATTTGGAACGAGACCTACATGGGGACCTATTTCGACAAAGAGACGAACCCCGTCCTCTCCTTCCCCATCACCCAGTCGTTCTGGTCCTTGGGCGGTTGGCAGTCCCCGCCGTGGAATAACCCCTGGAGTAAGAGGGGGAACAACGCGCCTTTTGACAGACGATATTACCTCATTCTCAATCTAGCATGTGGTGGCACCAACGGATACTTCCCAGATGGATTTGGCAACAAACCCTGGTCCAACGACGACCCCCACGCAGTGAACAGCTTTTACAACAGCAAGGCCCAGTGGTACCCAACGTGGACATCACCTATGGCCGTGGATTCGGTAACTGTGTGGACGTACGTTGATGGGGAAGGCAAGACCGGCCAGGTAGCGGAAGAGGCCAAAGTAACAAGTGTGCACACTGAGAAGGCTGACCACCAAGTTCACAGGGATGCCCCTAAGCCGACCAGGAAGGGTGGGATTTCTGTTGGACACCCAGGGAAAAGGGTTACCTTGACAGCTAACCAGCACAACAGCAGAAGACTATAGGACCTGTGATATTGCATGCATGTAAATGTATAGTGACTTGACTGTTGCTTAATACATGTGTGCATGGGATATTATACATATGTGTACATGTGTTTTTTTACAGCTTGCATGCTGGCAGTGCATGGTACAGTGTGTGTACAGGTCATTCCTTGAGCTAAAGGTGTTGGTGGAGTCAAGGTGGGGGATGTGATGCCTGTTGTAGAGCATGCAGCAACACAACCACATTCATTACTTCCATACTATTATGATTATAGACCATGACCTAGTAATGCTTCCTGCACGCAATGCATATGCGTGCTACCTCCATTTGGCATGTTCCATTAAGCAAGACAGTTATGCATCAACCACACCATGCAGCCTCATGCATGCATGCATATGATTTTGCAGTCATGCACCAGGGGTTGTGCATTGATACATGACTGAAGACTCAAAAACTTATACAGTCTACATATATAGTTTCAAGGAAACTCAATTTTTGTGTCGCTCTTCAAGTGTAAAAACAGTTCCTTATTATTTGCTTCATAGCTGCTCACATGACTGTTGTGACTTCCAAGCATATAATATACTTTATATAAGATTAAAAAGGCAGAGTGAGTGCATGAGTGATCTTGAGTTAGTGGGTGAGTGAGTGAGGGAGCAATTGAGCAAGTTAGTGAGTGGGTGAGTGAGCAATCGAGCAAGTGAGTGTGTGATGAGTGAGTGAGTGTGAGTGGGTGTGCGATAGGTGAGTGAGTGATCCAAGGAAAATGGTCACACAGCAACATCAGCAAACTATAGGATCCATGCAGCTACATGTAGAAGTTTGAATTGGACAAAGCTGATGCATGCATGCCCGCTGGGCATTAAGGTAGGTACTAGCATCACTTGACAGTTGTCATAATTAATGTATGCAGAATGTGTGTGGGATTGTGACGATATGACTTTTTACAACAACTGAAGTAGGTGTTGCATGCATGAAGTCATATGGGATGGAAGTAACTTGATGCCTGCAGCCGTGATGACCAGTCTTGTGGAGCTCACCTAAAGAATACTGATATTTTCTTATCAGTCCTTTGTTTCTGCAATGTTTCCATTGAAGCATGCATGCTCATGTGCTATACACTCATTATGCAATCCTATTTCGCAATGTAATCAAATCAGGTTCTCCAGAATTTTGGTACTTCCACTTCTGTGAGGACAGTTGACACTTTCTTCAGACAAGCTTTCATTGTTTGCACCATTCTCTTATACCCGTTGTTTTCCATTATCTTATTGGGAACACCTGCATGTCCTTGCATCCGTAAAATGGAATTCTGTCGGCATGTCTGGCATCAACAAGAAAAGAGCACCAGCTTTGTCCAATTCAAACTTTTAAATGTAGCTGGGTCCTATAGTTTGCTTCTGTTACGGTGACCATTTTCCTTGGATCACTCACTCACCTATCGCACACCCACTCACACTCACTCCTCCCTCAAAGGGTTACCTTGACAGCTAACCAGCACAACAGTAGGAGACTATAGGACCAGCTATATAGCAAGTGATATGCGTGAAATTAAAATTTGTATGACTTGACTGTTGCTTAATAAATGTGTGCATATATATGTGTATATGTGTATATGTGTGCATATATATGTGTATATGTGTATATGTGTATATGTGTGCATATATATGTGTATATGTGTACATGTGCATATATATGTGTACATGTGTTTTTTACAGTTTGCATGTTGGCAGTGCATGGTACAGTGTGTGTATAGGTCATTCCTTGAGCTAAAGGTGTTGGTGGAGTCAAGGTGGGGGATGTGATGCCTGTTGTAGAGCATGCATGCAGCAACACAACCATGCATGTTCATTCCTTGTACTATTATCATGCCATGAACGTTGGTTCTTCAACTTTTCATAGTCCATGCATGACCTAGTATAATACTTCCTACAATACCCTCCATTTGGCATATTCAGTTAAGAAAGATCGTTATATGTATATCAACCTCACCCGCCTCATGTTTTGCAGTCACCAGTACATGTAGAACACATGCATGCTTGCATGAGGCTGAAGACCCAAAAACATACATGTACTAAACGGTCTGCATGATTTCAAGGAAACTCAATTTTGTGTAGCTCTTCAAGTTTAAAAACAGTTCCTGATTATTTGTTTCTGAGCTGCTCGCATATATCAATCACTATTATTGTGACTTCCTATCATATAATATAATTGAAAGGCAGAGACAGAGTGAGTGCATGAGTGATCTTGAGTTAGTGAGGGAGTGAGTAATTTGAGTGACCCAAGGAAAATGGTCACCTTAGTATGTAGGCAATGTAACAGCAGCAAACTATAGGACCCTGCCACATGTAGAGGTTTGAATTGGACAAAGCTGATGCCTGCATCAAGCCTGGACAGGTGCACACTGACAGTTGTCATAATACGTTGTGTGGGATATCAATTGTGATGGCATGCCTTTTTTCAACAACTGTTGTATAGGTGTACATGTTGCATGCATGAAGTCATATGGGATGGAAGTAACTTGATGCCTGCAGCCGTGCTGACCAGTCTTGTGGCATGCCATCACAATCGATATCCCACACAACGTATTATGACAACTGTCAGTGTGCACCTGTCCAGGCTTGATGCAGGCATCAGCTTTGTCCAATTCAAACCTCTACATGTGGCAGGGTCCTATAATTTCTGTCGACCGTCATGTCTGGCATCAACAAAGAAAAGAGCACTATTTTTTAATTGCACTCCTGAGGAGAGAAACGGAACTGATTCCTTCAGTCGCATGTGGCAACTGTGGTACAATATTATATAGCCTTCCCTTTGTGGCAATCCAGCAAGTACTGTTATGAAAATAACTATAATTGTATAAAATTATGCTGTATTATTATAATTATATATATAATAATTATATCTACATGTATATTCCGTAAGGGGGACAGTTTTCATTAAAATCACCCTTCAGCCTGATATACAAGTACACTGCTTGTTACAAACAAAGTAGAAAACCAATCTTCAGTTTATCTAGAATATCTCCACAATAGAACATGCTATACGGAAAAATTACATTTTCATGTATTTCTGCATCACATGATATGAAAACAACAATATTACGTGACGTTTTGGAGTTTTTATAATACAACTAAACAAGCTAATCTTTTAAGTGTCTGTTTATGTGTCTGGATCGAGAACATATTAAACCAATTACTGTTAAGGTGATGCCTACACTCCCCCATGCAGCGGTTATAGTGGAGATCAGTTACTGATGATCGTATTTCAGAGGTTTGCTGGGACTAAGGGCAATATTTGACTTAAACTCCACTTTATATTATTGCAAAATGCCAGCTTTTTAATTTTTTTTTCTAATTGTATGTCATAAAATATTCACCAAGTTGTTTATAATCGTACGTACGGGTGTGATTGTATACGCGTGCTCTATATTCATTATACAGTATAATAAAAAAAGACAAATGTGTGCACCCGCTTTAGATAGTAGCATTAATAAAAGCCTAACATAGCTCTCTTTGCAGCAATTGTAAGGTTCTGAAAAGAACCAGTACCAGACGTAGCTAAGATGGAATGAATTTATGTGTACACTCTACACTGTGTTGATGTCAGAGTGGACGAGCGTGTATGGCCGTTGCGGAGATACAGTTGTCACTTGAACTAAAGTACGTGCATGCTTCGGGCAAATTGCGTCCCGCGCTCAGTGTTGGCCCGGCGCGGGAAAACGTGTAGCTATAGTAGTTTATAGTTTACGAAATTTGAAAAGAAAATGTTCTTCCGTTTATACGTATACTATCTATGCGTATACAAACAAGACAGTAAAAACCAACAAATTCTAGCATATAAAATTGTTTCAAGTTTAGAATCAGCACGTACCCGCAGCACATCATCAATACGAGAATAGCAATATCGTGACATTGGCACATTCATGAGTCTAGCGGCTCAAAATGCCATATGCACAGCGTGTGGTTTAGAACAGCCACTGCAGCACCGGCCAGGAAGCCGTGGCACGAAATTAAGGGCTTCGTACAAGACAAACTGAAGCCATGCATGTTCATGACAAAGAGCAAACATCGGCAAAGCTACATGCCCACAATGTAAATTGGTATAAAATAAATGCACATCAAAGCTATACATACGTACATGTATGGTCAGAGATTGGTGTAATGTGCACGTGTAAACCACGAAGCAGTTTGCAGATTGAACCAACAAAATTTGGGTTTGGTTTACACTATATATGTAGTCGACACCTAATACGCTATAGTTGGGCGTAGCTCGACCTTCGCGGTTTGGCGGCCACCAAAACGCGTACACTAGGCGACTGTGTATAGCGCGTGAAGCCTCGTCCGCGAAGCGGACTGGGGACGAGGCTGTTCCGGGTGCTCGTTTTTCGAAATGAAGAGTGTCTGGTCAGCACCCGGGGTGTAATTTGACCCCGGACTCGGCTTTCGGGTGGCAATTTGACCCTAACATGCGGAACAGCCTTGGGGGAACAGCCTTGTCAAACTTTTTAACCCTAAATACTTTAATATCCTAGTGCTGCTAATGTTTATTCTAACGTTACCGTTTAGTCGACGGACCAAAATTTGGGTTGACATATCAACCAACCTATTTGTAAATTTCATCTTATGCATTAGCCGGACCACTTTTTCTTTGGCCCTGGTGTGTCTGTCACTGGGAGAAGCTTCGGACCCATTATAAAAATAATCCATTTGAATCAGTTTTTATAATATCGCTATTGTATGTCTCGGGAACCATTCCCCCACTCGATATATTAGTCTGATCGCTATACGCTTGACCTAGCGTTCCAGTTGAGGTTGAGGATGGATTACATCACCGCTACGCGCGCAGTATGTCTTAAATCACGACTCGATTCCGCACGAGCTAGCGATCAGACTCACCTAGCTATAGATCGAGTGGGGGAATGGTTCTCAAGACATATACAATAGCGGTATTAATATAAAACTGATTGAAGCAAATATACCAACTGAGCTAGCATAGCAGTTCAGCTGTTCGATCGCTAATTTACATCAAAATGCAGCTATACATGTACATATACATACGCCTACATCATCAGCTATGCTACGTACTGCTCAACAATTTCTACACGGTGAGTTAGACGTGATGTACTTGTGGCAACCTGCAGGTACCGCTGCCCGGAGATTAGCTCTTGCTTGATTCTTCGCATCTGTGCAGACGGGGTGGACGGCGTTCCCTGTAGCCTTAGCACTTCTCGATGCTCCCGTGTGAGAACTATCGCAGGCCTTCCCGGAACTTGACACGGTGGCCGTACCTTCCTGACATACTTTTTTGGCAATATAAGTGTGGCTGTCACCATCACGGTCGTTGTGATTGTTGACTTTCTTGGCAGCCGAGGGCTGCAAACAGCAGCAGACAACGGCCAATGTACAGAAGATCAGAGCGATTTTATTCTTCATTGCTGGGCGGTATTGAAGTCCAATGGATATTCAATGCACCCAAATGCTTTTATATACTTGTGGACCTCGCGACCGATATCGATCGGCCGGATGCATGGAATTAACATTTCAGCATAACACCTATTAGGCAAGATCTCCACACCCAAAACAAGAAGATCTGCATGACTTAATTATGGTCAACCACCATAGATCCGCAAAACCACATTGCATGCAGTTCCCATGCATCAACTGAACTTGTTGCAGCATATCGTGATCGTGCACGATCCGGGCAAAAATATTTCCCGGCCGACAACTCGTATACCCGCAGCCAAAATCTGTCCAGGTACATTTGTTTTCAACGCAAGCCTGACGCATAAAAACTTTCCACATCAAGGAAACCAGGAGAGGGGAGGGAGGGGAGGGACTATTACCACGTATATGCATTGTGCACTGAATTACTTACTTTAACAACCCTTATGGTACAGCTTAATTAGCACGTAAGTGTTCCGCTTGAAATGAGGACGAAGGTGGGGGGGGGGGGGGGGGGGGGGGGGGGGGGGGATCCCCATATCGCACCCCTTCTTTCCATTCTATATTGTAATTCCCCTCCAATCTTTCCCTGGAGCCTCTCACCATTCAATAATACTCTAGTTTGTGGTATTGCACAGTTTCTATTGTACACACTACATGACACTTTCTCCCTCAGTCTTTCCCCCTCTCCTTCCCAGAGACCACCATGCTGATCATGTTGTTCACCATGTGCCTCAACCTCTCCTCTCACAATACGTTTTGCAGGAGCCAGAAGTCCATCAACATGCACCACGAGTCTTTGCAGTCGTGGTGTGTTCAACTGCTACGTTTACTGGGGAAAGTACCTTCTGCACAGTCCATCCTCCCTCCTATCTCATATCCCGCTTACTGCCTGTTGCTATGTGCTGCCTGGTTCTGCTTTTGACACTGAACGATGAAACCATAATCTATATATGCCCATATCAGTGCCGGTTATACATGTAGATGTTTACAGCACCTTTGAAAAATCACTTAGTTATACATACAATGTAATACACAGATATTCTTCCACATGAGAATGGCTTCAGTTTGTTATGTCAGTAATGTAGCACCTTGAACACTAATTTATTTTTCCTCATGAACAAGGCCTCAGTTTGTTATTTCTTTTGCCAAAAATCCTTAATTAGGTTCCATGCAAGGGCTGTGTGCATGGCCATACCGTAAACAGAACATGCTATTTTGTATTGAAATGTCTTGCAATCTACATGAAGTCGACTATCTGGAGCTTCTAAAAATCTTATGAACTGAAGTGATGTCGACGTCAGTCTAGAGTGTAGGGCCGCTATAGTTTTTAATAAGTAGACATTATAGAGTACCATTTTTCGCACCAGCTGAATCTGGATGCCGTTTGACAATAAGACTTTGAAATGGAGCGTATGCATCAGAACCCCCCCCCCCCCCCATGTTGGCAATGCATGTATACATGTATCTGGATGGTTGTATCTGGGGCGGATCCAGGATTTAGGGGTAGGTAAAGTGATATACATGTAAGTGCATGCAAGGGCGAATCGCTGTAAGCTCCCCATCGGGGTCTAGGGCGCGCGGAGACCCAGAAGCTTTGCAACTTTTGCACTTTTGAAGTCCTATAATTGCATAGAAGCTGTAGTCTTGCAAGCCAGACCTATACTTCGTTATTGAACGGCATAACGATCGATAAATATATATACGGTACCCGCTCAACCGATCGGTTCTATATATAGACCCCTTTCATATGACGTCAAAAATCCCATGAAAATTTAATGAAATTCATTTGAGGTTAATTCAATTCATATTCAATGCTGTCCGCCATCTTGGTGCTCAAGTTACTATAGAACGGTATGGGCAATTTACAGTTTTTTATTGTTTATGCCTGTTTTGGGTCTCGTAATACTTTTATATTCTTACCATGGAATGATGTAAGTGTCCACTTGAAAAAAATTAAACCAAACCCATAATCACTTACTGTGAACGTACAGTAATAACCTAAAGCTAACAACTGCCTATACCGTCCTATAGTATTGAGCACCAAGATGGCGGACAACAAATAATTTTAATTTCAATGAATGTCATTGCTCACGCGATGAAAAGGGTCTATAGATCGGAATATCATTAACGTGTTAATTCAGTATCGTCGTGCGTAACAAAAGAAGAATTTTTAATAATATAGGTTTTGCGAGGAGGGAGAGCCTCCCGTCTCCCCCTCCCCCTGGATCCGGCACTGTATGCACTTTGCATCAGCCAATAGTACTGTATCATCCCAGCCTATCATGGCCATCTTGAGTTGCAGACTGAGTGGTATAAAGTGAGGGTGCATTATGCTGCCAACTTTAATTCATGACATGGCAATATAATAATTGTGGGCTCCCGCAAAACTCTACAAGCACCTTATGATACAATGCGTGCTTTAAAGGTACATGTACTCTGAGTACACAACTGCTGCTTTTCACAATTGATTCTTGCCTGCAATAATGCAACTGAACTAGAAAAAATTAGGACGCCGCGATCATATGCTGCTTTATACCTCGCCGGATCCGGTCTAATGGCCGCTGAGTTGGCTGAGGATAAGAAAATTTCTAAATATGGTTATTTAGAGCACAGCCCTAGGATTTGACCTGTAACAATAGAAACCCTCACTTTCCTTTTAAAAGGACATTGCAAGAGCTATAGGATCAAACTTAACACACTGAAATTCCACTCACAAAAAAAATCTTTGCATGGCAGAAACCTTCTTGCTGTCTAGAGGGGTCCGAAAGCTGTATGTCTCAATGTTGCATGGGGTGTATGCCTCATTTTAATGAGATACAGCTTAGATGTATTATAATGTTTATGGTCCATTGTGTTTTGTATAGTCGCCATAAACTTAATTCCTGCTGCTTACACTATGCTACATCACCGCCCCATGCTCCATGCATATATACAGTCCGGCCCAATTTCTGGTCCGGTGGACCGTATTCCCTAAGGGAATATGCCCCCCCCCCCCCCCCCCCCCCCCCCCTTGGACCCAACTCCCTAGGGAACACGGCCCCTATAAAATATTTTACATCCAGGGAATACATTCCGGGGGAGGAGGCGGACTCAATTCCCTGACAGAATGGAGATTATGATAAAAAACCGTCCTCTTTTTCAGAGCATATTTGAACAATACCCTTCAATGTAACCTTCATGTCACTAAACAAAATTGATAAGAATGTTAGTATCCACACATATTGGCTTACTTGTTGACATAAGGTGGAATTTTCCCTGCCTTCCACCATTTTTTTTTTTTTGCATGATTTTCATAGAAGCATGCACCTCTCTGGCAAGGGTTCCACTGGATTCACTTCTGGAATTGGATTTCGAAAACTGGGTACTAAATCTTTATATGTATAAAAACAAGAATAGCATTCAGGAATGTGATAAAGGAGCCAATTGTGAAAGAGGCTAACATCAGAGACGGTACCCCTGCCCTGTAGAGGTCTTTGGTAACCTCAGGCAGTTGCCTAGCTAGATGTGCGAGTAGTAGACACCGATCATCGCACATACATTGGAACACAGTTGCAGTATTTTCCTCAGCAGAAGAACAGAAGAAACGTAAGTACAACAGTGCACGTCGAGCATCTTTTACCCCTTTTGTTGTATCTACTGATGGAATGCTGAGTAGACTGAGAGGCGAATTTCTTACTAAAAAGGTTAGCCCAAAGCATAAGCATTAAATGGGAGAAACCACTGGGGCAAACTACAGGATGGCTGCATGCAAAGCTGTCTTTTGCAATACTTCGAGCAACAAATCTTTGCTTGCATGGTTCTCGCACCAAGTGGAGAAGTGGAGTTGGAATGGATGATGGTGCTGGGCTACCGGCAGAATTACCAAAATGGGATTAACACTTTTACTTCATTCTTTTGTTCTGTCTTTTTGTTGTTTATGTTTCCTCTTTTACTGTGCTTGCTGTTAAATGTGGTTATTATATTTTGTATGATTATGATATAAAAGCAATGATATGAAATGAAAAATAACAACTACTGGCATGTTTTAAACATTGTTTTGACAGGAAATAGCTGTTCTGGTGGGCTGTTAGTGACAGGAAGTACCTGTTCTGGTGGGCTGGTAGTGACAGGAAGTAGCTGTTCTGGTGGGCTGGTAGTGACAGGAAGTAGCTGTTCTGGTGGACTGGTCGTGACAGGAAGTAGCTGTTCTGGTGGGCTGGTAATGCTCTCAGTATATATACATTTCCCTGAACATGTTATGATTATGAAACATGTCATATTTGCATCCATTTATATGGTAACTAACCATGCAGAGTAGAAGGACTACAGCTCTTAGATTTTATGTACTTCTTTATATTCCTAATTGATTGTTTTGTCTTCAAGTTCTTCCCTTCGTTATTGATTAGACCCACCTTGTATCGATTAAACTTGCATTCATACAAAATTGAAATACATGCACCGAAAGCTACCTGGCCTTTGTCAGATATGGTTTTCACAGTAAAAGGCCCCAAATATTTTCTTGTGAGCTTTCCTCCCTTTCGGCTTTCCTGTCGTCTATTCCGTACCAGAACTTTGTCTCCCACTGATACGCGTGATTTGATATCAACTTTGCCTTTCCTCTTGAGATCACTGGCTATCTGGCTGGTTTGGGCCTTGGTTATGTTAGCTTTAACCTATAGGCCATGAATCTGTGTCATGAAAGCATTCAACTTTGCATTCAAATTGAACTAACCTGTTGTGTTATCTTGGATCGATGTGATAACATTTGTTGATGCTTTTCATCACTATAACTGTCATCTGCTGGAATTGTGTGTTCTGACCTCACGGCATGTTCTATTGGAAAAGTAACTTTTCTCCCATATGCGACTTCGTATGGTGAAAATTTTGTAGATGACTGTGGAGAGGTCCGTATTGCAAACAAAACTGACTCAATTGATTGGTCCCACTCATCCAAACAATCATTCACACACTTTTCCAGTGATCTGTTTATAAAAAGTCTGTTCAGTGCAGTTGCAACAGGAATTAAAGGGAAGAGCATGAGGTACCTTATAATTGTTTGGTTAATTTTTTCACACAATCCATTAGATTGTGGATGATAGGCTGACGTCATTCGATGATCCATTTCAAATTTCTTGCATAGGCAGTCAACAACCTGCATGGAAATTGAAATGCATATACACTTTTCTGCAGCTTTGTGGAATGAGATCCAGAGTGTGTCATTTATATTTATATAATTATGTTTAGAAATCTGCATCAATATAAGGATGGCATGATGTGGGAACTTGGGGATGCATATGAAGGTGCAGCTGCATCTAAAGTGAGTGTGATCTGTGGAATGAATCTTCAGCTATGTGTGACTGTGGGTACAATGTCACATTGTAGTGTTAATCAAATGTTACCTCGTTGATAAACTCCCTGCCCTGGTCAGTGATTATGTCTGATGCTCCAAACCGGCAGTACAAAGAGTACATAAAGTGAGCCACTGTCGTAGCTTCTTTGTTTTGCAATGGTGCAGCTTCTGGCCATTTTGAAAAGTAGTCTGTTGCAACAATTATGTACCGATTGCCACGTGGTGTTAATGTTAGTGGACCAATCAAATCCACACCCCAGAGGTTCCACAGGCCATAACTGGGCTGCAATGGCAGGTGTGGGGCTTTGATTGAATGGTTGGTTCTTTGACATGAATCACATTCGGTCACCTGCATGGTCCAGAGAATTTATGCAGCAATCCAAACACAGTATGTACCTCTCATTCTTATTACATTGTGTTATCCACATGGGAATTATCATAGTCCTTTTTCTAAGGCCTCACCTTTGACCTGTCTTAGGACCTCTGGATAATGTGCAATGTTGTGGGATGTGCTGTACATGTATATAATGGTGTTGCGTGCAAAATGAATAAAATAGTTCTATTCATTTTGAATACAACGCACATACACAACACATCCAAAACACTGCACATCTAAGACCGGCCAAGGTACACGAGGTACATATATTACACAAGCGACTAATAATGCATGTGCATGCATAGTACAGTGCGTGTGCTGTGTGAGTATTGTATGGCGTATGCACGCATGCACTTACCCAACGGCGTATGTCCAGATGCATGTGCGGCCAGTAGTAGTGCCTCAATTTCTCTTCGGTGCGGTCTCTTCCCAGATGGCCTCCACTTTTGGACGCGTGACACTCTGAAAACGCCTTTGTTCTATCTTCTTCTGTAAAAAGCACCACTCTTGCATCTTCGTTCTTCCCTCCCACATACAGCAGAACATCGTCATGGCTTAGCGAGAAGTCTGTCGAACGCTTTCGTATCAGCCGCTTCTCTGACTCTGTAGCGCATAATGGGTACGTCCTGTCCTTTAGATACGACTGCACCCATTTCAGCGTTTCTTCACATCTTTTCTGTTTAGCGTATTCCTGCATGAAGTACAATGTAATTTCTTACTACTGACACATGCACTGGAAAAGAAAATAATTCAGTGCTACATTTTAAGTAGAACAATGAGTACTCGGTCTCAGACGTTCATAACATAACCTACCATTCCACGGCCGGCCTTCTTGTTCTCAGTCTTACGTGACGCGCATGCACGTGATTTTACTACGCTAACTAGATATGTTTAACTGATCTGTTTTGGCATTCCATGCCCTTTAACTAAAGAATTGAGTCCAGTTAACTTGTTTTGTACAACCATGCATGCAGGGAATTCGGTCCGGGGGACCGTATTCCCTAGGGAGGGGGACCATATATTCCCTTAGGGAATACGGTCCTACGGTCCTAAGGGAATACGGCCCGCCGGACCGTATACCCTATGACAACGGCATTCTGCATGCATGTCACGTTTCTTAGTAACGTACATAGAGGGCACGCCCATAATTGGTAGAATAGTAAAGTTGTGGATTAGAAATCAAGTTTCGTGTTTAAGTACAAAATAATTACATCAAGTTTAAAGTACGTACATGTAGCAGGATCCATTTAGAACACTATAAGTTAGTTTAAGTGCATCCATTAGATTCATTCCTATAGTGCACCATTAGCATCATCCGTTAGAATACAACTGACAACAGGCATTTTGCTGTCTCTATTTTGTTAATGTATGGGGGCCGTGGCAGGTAGGTATACCGCCCGCGTAAAGATCGATTGTGACAATTACTTGTGTGCGCACGTTGTGACTTGTGTATTTCTTGATGTAGCCCGCGCATATGCATGTACCGGTTATGTATGGATGCAAAATAAATGGGCTGTTTTGTACCGGACCATCAGGCTCGTAATCATTTTTATTGTCTCCAACTACATATATATAAATTCGTTGACGTCCTCCTTGGTAACACGTCATCCACAACGGAAGATATATACATGCTACCAATTAACCATCATGCAGTGTTTCGGCGATAGTCGGGCCACGCCCAACGTACTGCTGACTCTGTTGTGCTTATAAGTGTTTGAATTGCTAGCTAGATGATAACGCACCGTGGAAAGTGAGTCGTGCATGGTCGATTAACTATATTTCCGCTTGAAAGACCATTGTAAAACGTTCTAATATAAGATAAGGTAAATTGTAAATGTGGATATTTAGAGCAAAGCCGCCTTGTATACGTCAGTAATAGCAAAAGAAGCGTCGGGTGTTTGTGGTCCTCACTCAACTTAACTTGAAGAACTTGGCATGGCGGCAACGTTCCATTGCCATCCTGATTCCAGAGGGGAAATGCTACTTTAATATTGCTAGCTTAGATGTAATCATATTTATGTGTATTATTATATCATTAATAAACTGTATATTATTAAATTACATGTAAATCCATAAATATTCAGTGGTAGGACTTAGTTTCTGCAGCATATATCTTGCTCCATTATATTATGTGATACACAACACGTGAAACTTTGATGCACTGTTGTATTTGCCAGACAAACGCGTCACGTTTCTTAGCAATCAACGCGTATATACATGTAGAGGGGGCGTATAGGTGTAAATACCTCGAGCTATAATTGATCGTATCGTAAAGTTGCGGATTGGAATTAAAGTGCATGTCGTGTCGTTTCAGTAAACATTACTGACGTTTAGATGCATTCCTGGGCTTATAGCCTAGCTAAGGTGTACCATTATCATGGTCAGTGATATGCAGCCATTGAGTAACATCCATTAGCATATACAACCATAACTAACAACATGCAGGCGATTTGTTGACTCTGTATGAATATGATATGGCGGGCCATGCATATGGGACCATGGCAGGTATTAGATAATCCAGCGCGGCCGTAAAGCGGATTAATTGTGCATGCATCAGTGCTGCTTGAGTGTGCGCGTCGCGATTTCTTGATGCAATAAAGCGCTCACACATATGTATGTTGATTCAAAAATAAAATTCGATCCTCATAGCTTATATTTACATTTGTACATGTAGCTATATATAGTATGTGGGTGTCGATCGTATTGATCAAAATGGACGTTGTCGAACTGCAACGTATTTGAGAGTTTATTTATAATGCCAAAAAAATGCCGGCCGAACATCTCGGGTACATGTATTTTTTAAATTATAGGCTGTGCTTCAGATGTGGCAGTGAGAACCATGAAAATGACGACCTGTTGACACATCTTGCGCTAAAATACAATTTACTATATTATTTTAATAGCTAATGGATCCGAACTACTGAGCAGATTATAAACAGAGATTCCATTTACAACTAAGTACACCATTAGCCTCCCCCGCGATCATTGCTATGCATGTGGTGCGGGCGCGTGGGTATTTAAACAGATAAGTGAGCCATTAAAAGCATTGCGGCACTACATCTGCATGTGCTGCCGTGGTGCGGAGATGTCCGACATCGTTCTACGACTGGTTGTTTTCGTATTGGCGTCAGTCATACTTCCTCATGCTGCGCAAGGGAAATATGTCGAATTAGAGAAGGGCCCCGTAAGTTGCTTGCACGGAAACATGCGTGTGAGTTGTGTATAAGTCAATACATATATATAGCTCAGTTGTAGTCGATCGGTGTATAGATTAATGGCTGCACAGGTGATCAATGTTTTTGTTTCTCTTTCCCCTATAGAACGAGTATTGTCTATACACCTATTCTGCAACCCAAGCGACCACGATGAGCGGTTCTCAGTCCAACCTGAAAATGATATCCAAGATTGAAGTAAATCTGGAGTCAGGTCAGTATATAAATTTAAACCTGAGCCACGTGCAGATAATGCATTTTTCCGCAGTCGGAAAGTATGGCAAACAGTCAGCGAGCAAGTACTGCTTTCAGGTGAAAGATCTATCTGTGTCTGTCGACGATGACTCGGAAAGGTATAATATTTTATTGCCATGATATGCACTATATAATGATATCAGTCATCTTCTTAGCTTAAACGATGCTTCAGCTGCTGCAAGCCAACTATTAAGCGAATCGTTCTGCTTTGTCCAGTCCGAAGATGGGAAGATTGTATCAGTTCATTACAGCCCCCGTGATACTAGGGAAGTAGTGAACGTAAAGAAAGGTATAGCTGCCGCATTTCAAGGCAACTTTAAGAACACGGATGTGGAAGTGGAACAAGACATTCAGTCAAAGCACTATTCACACTACAGGTTTGTCCTAACTGGTGCCCTTTATACTAATGTTACATTCTGTATTATATATTTTCGTAGCTACGAGACCATTTCACCAGATCATGTGATAATGCATCGCACGGTGGACTCGGAGAATGTCATACAATATGCTTCTAGCGAACTGAGCGGAAAGCCTATTTCTATCCAGCGGGCTGAGGACATCGAATACAATAAAGGGAAGCTGCTGAAGTCCGTGGGCACTACTGTGGTAAACGCGAACGGACCAGTTCAGTATCAAGGCGTAAACCATTTCGAAGCCGAAGACGATGTGATGGCGGAAAACAACCCAGACACTTACGACGCTTCATTTAGTAGCGGTGGGCTTGGTGCCACTGGAAAGTACTCGCTAACACTACAGGGTTGCAGTCAGAAATCGAAAAAAGTTAGGAGAAGCTCCCAACAGCTCACAATGTCGGCGACCTCACTCGCTCATCAGTTTAACAAAGGTTTGAATTGGGCAGAGGTTGGGAGTGGAGGTGTCGGATGGTGGGGGTTGTGACTCTGACAGGCTGATGATTTAGTACAATGTCTCTAATTGCAGAGGAACGCGATTACATTGAAATGGGTAGACTTCGGGATAGTTTACCTTCTGTCAAGAAATCTTTAATAACCCTCCATAGAAATATGACAGATACTCTAACAAGTAAGTAGATGTGGCAAAACATTTCACTGAATGCTTCATCATGCATGCACTGTTTCTTTATAAATATATATATATAATTGTAATTATAATTATATAGGCAACATGATCAAGAAGCTTCTTACGTTGGAATCGGTGCACGGACCTCTACCAGGCTATCGACCGGCCGTACTTGATGTTATGGATTATTTGGAATCGGTAAGCATAAAGACATCCATATTGCATTATCAGCATGTCTAGCTCAAGTATAAAGTGATTTATATTTCATTATTATATCAGACATGCCTCAATCCATGAATTGGGTGTAGTAAAACTTGTAGCTGCTATGAATAGTTATTGTACTAGTAGTAGTTAGTTAAGTTATTTGGCACTGTAAAACAAAATGATTGCATGCTTGCAATACAGGCTGGGAAACATTTGTGTGAATAATTTAATGTACATCAGTAAAGAGTGAATAACAACACATATATACCTGCATGTATTGCATGTAATTTTTTATAAGAGAATGCATTCTATTTCTCAATAACGTACACACATGTACAGATGTCATCATCAACTCGAGAGGAGGACATTGAGATGCGTGTGCTTCTCTATTCATTTCTGGCAGCAGAAGGGAGTGTGAAGTCACAAGAAGTAAGTTAACCCATGCACATGTTACATATTCTAATGAGATGAAAAATTAATTCAGACCATTTTGCAAGCCATTACTACTACCAAAAATACAAAAGAGAGGAATTCCTTAACAGTACAGTTAGCATTCCTGCAAAATGTTCATCCAAACATACTGTCGGAGATTGAAACCATCATCACATCTGGCAATGACTCAACTGATCCCCTAATCCTTTCATATGGTGCTCTCGCTTCGTCTGCTTCGCCAGAACTGCAGCATCGTATTGTGGGGTTCTTGACATCCCAGATGGACCAACAGGGCGATCACTCCAAACTAATCCACTTCATCCATTCATTAGGGAACACCGAGTCCTCTACTATTGACAAAACGATGATTCAACTGTTCGGCCACGATAATCTAAGCATCCGATTGGCCGCTGTGTACGCACTTCGATACAGGGTGTCGTCTAAAGACGTTCAATATGCTCTTTCACTTGCTCTTCGCGGAAACCCAGACCCAGACTTCGTGGAAATGGTGCTGCGTACCTTATCAGCTGGGGCCGAGTCACAGCAGCTATCCGAGATACAACCCATTGATGATTCACTCTTTGAAGCCGTGCTTCAACACGTAAGGAACAACACTGACCTTCTAGCAAAGCTGTCGTACTATGTGAAGATGTTAGGGCCAAAGGCTCCTTACAGATGGATGGTCACGCTCCAGGATACACATCACAAGCGAGACGTCACCTGGAATGAGAACAATGCCCTCTATAACCTCGTGCAAGACCTAAACACTCGCAACAGTGACCTTGCTAACTACCCAACAAACAAGGCATACATATGGAGCAAATCGCTAGGCGTTACTGATATAAGGCTTGACTTGGCGTTCGGCGCTTTTGCTGGATTCGGAGGCAGTGCCAATCCTCTATCTTACAAGCTTTTCGCTAGAGGTATTGCACAAGGATACGCATTTGGATATACCAAAACAGCATTTGAGGCCCTGGTTTCGAGTGTGAACGCACCTGGAGTAAATAACATACAGAGCAGGTTATACGTCAGCCTTGTTGGAAAGGTACTAGTTGACTACTCCAAGGATATCCCCACCTGCAAATCATGGAGCTATCCCCTTTATAAAAGTCCAACTTACGTGCTCTTGCAGTTCACTTACTCAATATTCATATACGTAGGGTCCATCGATTTCGGAATCACTATCAGCGCTAATTTGGGTATTGCTGCCACACTCACAGCTTGCATCAATAATTGTATCCAAGCCAAAGGAGCGATAGTCCCCACGGTAACAGTGACCGCCACCGGGAGCGCATCTGGAACACTTGCAGTAAGCTAATTTAAAATAAACTCACCTGTGCCTCATTTTATATAAAAAGTCTTCCCCCCCCCCCCCCCCCCCCCCCCCCCCGTCTTTCAATAGTACTTAATAAAAGGAGGTGCTGATTTGACTGGTACATTTCAATACAATGCAACTCCTGATCTGACTGGTGGTTACGTGCTTTTCAAAGGACCATTCCAGTTCTGCATTAATCTCACACACGGATGGCCAAACAATTCCCTGAGCTTGTACGCCTACTATCAAACACGAAACTGGAATTTGAGCTGGGGCGACAAGAACAAATGGGCTTCCGCATCGAAAGATTGGAGCTTACCCAGCTGGGGACCCGCCACGCTATGGAGCAGCTGTAACCCCGCTACCCTACAGTGCCAAAGCATGGGCTGAAACAGTAATGATTGCATATGCATGGATAAACGTAGATGCTGCACATATATAGTAGTTACGTAGACCATGTAGTGATAAAACTGTAGTAGTAGTTTGTAGCATTGCTGATTGATCAAGCTGTATTGCATTTCAATTATGTGTCTGAACACTATAGATCTGCATGAAGAACTCGAAAATCATACACTGAACTGTATAGGGTAATCAATCTTCCTAAAATAACTTTATTTGTCAATGGACCTAACATCTCATAAATGACTCCAGTCATTCACATAAAATGGTTTCCCTTTGGCTCTCCCTCAAAAATTCCATGCGTACACCCTGGCATAATCTTTCTTGTCATGAAGTATATTCGGATCTCTCTGTCAAATCAAACCTTAAAAGGGCCTTGAAGCTCAGCTGCATGGTGACTGCTTTGGTGCTCAAATTACTCAATTCTGCCTTCACTAACCTTTAAAGTTTTGTGACTTCCTATACTCCACCAAACCACATACATTGAGGATGGATGGTTGGGAGATATTTTGAAAACATTTGCACACTTACGGAACACCTGGAAATTTGTGAATACTGGTACCAACTAATGCATGTGTAGAGAATAACTGTCACAACTATGGTAATGAAAAAAAATTCTTTATGGGAATATTGTTGGTATATATGGTATATATTCGAAGGCAATTATGGTGTTAAAAGCAAGTAAACAATGAACTTACCATTCACTCAAAGCTGTCTGATGCTGCAAATGCATGTACATGCATGTATTAGTGGTTGAAGCAATACTAGAAATCATTTTTGATGCTTAGTGTTTAGTTGTAAAGATGGTATGGAATTAGTAAAATGTGCAACAGCTCATCAGTAGATGTGTATAACTGAACAGCATTGAAGACTTTGATGAAGCCAGTGTTACTAACACAGTGATAAATTTAGGCACAGTAGCAGTAGCAGCAAAAAGAGTGCACAATGAATCAAACCTGTAATAGGAAAGTCACACTTATATCGTGGGTTGTACGTCGATTAATTATAATTGTATCCAGAATGCAATACTCATGCCCTGTCACCTTATAGCTTCAGCAATACATGTATATAAGGATTATGATAGCTGCTAGCTGCCTTGATAGTCTAGCAACTTCCAATATTGATATCAAAGCTGGCCAGCCAAGCTGTGTATTTCTACTCATCTTTAATCTTCGCACCAAACATCAGCTGTTGCTCCAACATTCAGTCTATCTTCAAGTGATATTGTAGGAAGACTATGAGTAAGATCAAAGACTATATATAAGTTTGCCTCCATCCCATGCAGCTTGTGACTAACACAGCTGATCTGCTGGACTAGATGGTCCATTAACTGGAGTGTAGCAATTGTGGCACATTGAATACACATCTCTAGGCATATTGTGATGTGCTACTCAATGAATCATCATATAGCAAGATAAAAAGGCAAGTCTATGTACAATGGGTAGAGGCATCTATGTCCTAACCATCAGTTTTTAAAAAGTCATTTGAAATTCATTTTATTAGGAACCCACTGATAGGAACACTGCCTACCAAGACCGTCAATGCAACTGAAATAATATAAGATGGGCCTTGTCAACAGAATGGAACATGTGAGATCACATCCTACATGGAAAAAACACCCAACACACACACACACACACACCCAACACATACACACACATACACACACACACACACACACACACACAACTGTCACCATATAGGATGGGATCTTACATGTTCCATTCTGTTGACAAGGCCCATCTTATCTTATTTCAGTTGCATTGTCTTGGTGGGCAGTCTTACTATCAGTGGGTCCTTAATAAAATGAATCTAAAATGGTTCTTTGTATTGTACATAGAGTAAGACTTGCCATTTATCATGCTATCAAGATGCAGTAGCACATCACAACATATTTAGAGATGTGGTTCAATGTGCCACAATTGAGTGAGCTCGAACAAGTAGCTAAAAGAAGGAAAGGAGAAGAAGAATGAGACCACCGCCACCCTAACCCAAGCCAACACTACCCAAGGGTTAACAACTTTCTAAAACTATAGCCATGATACAATTGGGTGCAGCAGCATCTGCCCATGCACAGGAAAGAGTAATGTGACTCAATCTAGGTAAAGTATTTCTGATATTTTTTTTAGGATGACTGCTTGACGAAAGAAATGCTTCAGAGATACACTGAGTGTTGAGGATGATATCTAGCAGACAAATTTATTGTTAATGATGACCTTGACTGAGGTGTGAGGAATTTGGCAAAGGCAGATTGAGGAGGTTTAAACAAAATTGTCGGCCAACAAATAGTTAATACTTATGCTTTTTAATGTATGTAGATATCATTGAAAAGACAGAATTGGGGGAATCAGTGAATTGTAGCATTATATGGAGGGAAAGGTGCACAATCTTGGAATGGAGAAAATTTGTAACTGAGTCACTTTTCGATTGATGCATTTTCATACCAATGCAGCCATACCATGTTGTCTGTCTATTTCAGGAAGCAGCATCAAAGAACATCCTATATAATTACCAAGATCTGTATAGTACCACAAATGTGGCCTGTGGATAAGGCTTGGCTAGTCCCTCTACCTTGCTCTGAGAGGTGTTCTTGCTCCATTAGCTTATATGAATCCCTCCAAAAAAAAAGAAGATAAAAAATCAGTACTCAAACATACAATTTACTATGCAGACCATAGTGTAAGTAAAAATCAGGTCACATATATTTGTGAATCAGCCTTGCAAATTGCCAATATCAAAAGGTTGGCTGAAAACCACAGTTTTAATATGTTGTATTGTAATTCACAGTGCATGGAGACACTTGAGCTGGCTGCATTGTGTAAAGACTTCTCACACTATATTGCATCTACTACCGCTGCTGCTAACACAGTTACAGCTTCCAAGACAAAAATAAGTACCATATTTTATTGATAAGAACAACCATTGTACCATCTTACAAACATCTTATTAGCCCATCCAATTGAAAACCATATTTCATGAATACAAAAAAAAAATTATGTTCTTACACTAGAAATGACACAATGTGCTTAGTTTTAACTATATGTCCCACTGCATACCCCTACTTCTCACCTGACCTACTCCTCCCCTTACATTCCACTACCCCTACTCCTCCCCTTACCTAGCACTACCCTTACTCCTCCCCTTTACCTACTGTTAAGTTGTACTAGTGTCACCATTTGGTGACAATAAGAAGTTAGTGTCACCAAATGGTGACACTAAGTTTAATGATACATAGTTTTATGAAAAAAGCAAGTGTTAAATAAAAACTTGCACAAAATCAGTACACAAATGATTGGAAAACACAAATATAGTTTTGTTTTTTTTACTGATGCAAAGCCAACGATACTATCTTAAATCAAAGTGAAGACAAAAGTTGGAAAGGTATAATGAGGGAAAACATTATTCACTAGGCTTCCACAAGGTATCCCACAAAAACCGCTGAGGTTTTTAACAAAGATCAACCGTTCTCAGCTCATCATCAGACACTGAATTTCTGCGTTTCTTTGCAGGAATCCTAAATTAGCTGCAGGGAAGATTTCATCACCCATCCAATGCCAATAGCGACGACGACTACCACCCAAAGGGGAGCATAACATAAAGCAAATAGCTCCAAGAAAAGTCAGTAATTCGCCGATAGTTAGCAGACTTGTCCACCCGTCATCAAGGCACTGTTCCGCAAAAGCAATAGGAATAGAATCCAAATCAGTGAGGTATCAACAGAGCTGTCGTTATACTGAAGCTCACCACACCGAAGTTTTGGCTCGATACTGGGGTACATCACCGAGCGGGGATCTTCTAGAATGGGCTCAAAAACCCAAGATAGAACGTTACTACCAGAGGCGTTAGGGTTAGAACTATCCTTTTCTTCCTGCTCTTCTGTTCAGTCTCATCGTCACTACCTGAATCACTCCCGCTTATTTGTACTTCTGCCGCTTCCGCACGTGACCTCTGGCCTTTCGGTATCTTACGCACAAAATGCCTCTGCTATATCTCATAGCTGTCAGTCAGTACATGAATATGTTTCTGCCGACTTCCATTTCTGTACTGTCGTAAGGAAAATAGATAACAAAATCGGAGGAATTAATTATCTCTTTCACTTTTCCAAACAGCATAGCGCTCCCTCCACGTAGTGCTCCGAAGTTGCTCTCGCTCCATTTCTCCACCGCTTTCTCACTGTCCATAAACCCACACAGAAATTATGGCCAATAGGAACTCTAACGTCTCGCTTCGACATTCCTAGTAGCAAGGGCTGTTTGACCGTAATATGAGTATTAAGATAAAATCGAAATTCACACATCGTTGGTGGGCTATGAATTTTTTATCTATGCACAGCTTGGAACATGTAAAATTGTCTTGATTGTTTTTGTGTTTCCAATATAGCTACTTGAAATTAAATAGCTTTTCAAGCTGTGAAACAGGGTAAATCCTCTAACCGTTAGGTGGACTATAGCTTCAAAATGTCAATCAGAATAGATACTGCATTATATGCATTACTGATAGGAAGATTTCAACTTTTTTTTTTGATCAAGTTATACTTTGTTTATCCACTGCGATAGATAGGAGAGAGCAACTGACTCAATTTTTGCAGTATAAAAAGTTCATTTAGTAATTGTTGCATGGTATAAGTATGAAGAACTCAACATTTTCCACATATATAGCATAAATAATAATGAAAAGGTATGCCTTATAGTGTCACCATTTGGTGACACTAGGCCCGTACAACTTAACACCTACTACAACTTCTATTTCACCTAAGTCTTAAAAATAAAGTGAGCAGCTGATCAACGACACTCATTGGTGAATTTCCATCTTTATGCATTTGTGCTTTCATGCCTATATCTGCATACCTACAACAAAACAAAACATTGGGGATGTTATCTGAAGTCCAAGTCAGTGAAACAGAAATGGTAACAAATGTTGCCTGACCATGAGCTTTTTATAATCTGGGACAATTTTTAACTAAATGCCAGGATATTTTTTGATGTACTTAATGCCTTAAAGTTACCCCCATACCACCAATGCATACATAAATTGAGGAATGTATAAAACCTGGGTGATCAATCTCTAAATATAATTGTACAGCTCTAGGTCAGATGTGTGATCGCTTATACAGTACACATGGCTTCACTAAAACTGAACAGTTATAGGTGCATCAGCATGCATTGTATAGCGGCTACTTGTGAATGTCCCTGCATGTGTACATATAATGAACGTATCATCTGGGGCATGGAGTGAGGTGACCTCAATGGTTACATATGTACATGTGGTGGTGATGAAATATTCTGCACCTATTATTCTTCAGTGTTTCTCATGGTATCATATTTGCACAGTGCACACCAGCCTATTAATCCTTGTGGCATTTTCATAAAGAAATGCAAATTACTCTATCCACTATTGGGGTATATAAAATCAATGATGTCTAAATGTCTGTTGCATCACAAGTTTTGAAATGCAGTGAATATATGCATCTAGTTGTGCAACAAGTAATCTCTACATGAGAAAGTTGGTGGTATATAGGATTTAATGGTGTAAAAAGCAGGGACTAATAATTAGGATAAACAAAATAGTCCTATATTTATTAGCACATGGTGTGCTGAATATATAGGGCTGTTTCGTTTTCCTTATTATTAGGCGTATAAATTTACGCGACGTCATGCAAGGTACCACCTATATCTCATAGTACGTTCAATTCGGCTGGTCGATCCCAAAAATAGACCGTTGTTTGATCCCAAAAATAAATCAATGGTAGTTCGCGCGATTTCGGAATTGGATGGTTGTTTGGTCGCGGAATGGGATCAATGATCGATTGCAGAATCAATAGGACCGTTGCTGCATAGAACCCCGGGGGTTACATGGATCTCGTGATCTCTATAGCATCCATGATGATGTCTTGTGACGAAGCGATTTTATATGTAGAATTATTATATTGGGGCAAAGCGTAAGGATAGTATAGCACGTCTATCAAATAAAACTTGCTGCGTTGATGTGAAGTTTTTTTTCCTACCGCCCGCCAAGGTATGCTTTCCTGTACCATCTGCCAATTTCAAAGAACAGCAGGAGTAGGATAGTCAATCGAGTACAGTAAGGGTCAATGCTAGCCTAAACCCGCTTGCAACACGTTATAATTAGATTCATATCTGGCTCGAGCGACCACTGATAAATACACTCCGTTCCATTGACGCGCCGAACTCGCTTGCCCCCAATATAAAAAAGTTGCAATATAAAATTGTCACATGACGTCGGCCGTGCAACCCCTCTATTGCTCGATCGCGGAATCGGACCACAAAATCGGAACGTTGCTATATTGTCGACCCAATCGCAAAATTGTGTCAGTGTCGTACAACGTTTGGTCGCGCGACCTCCAGGGCCACCGTAGTATAGATTCCGAACTTTAACTTTGTTTTCAAGCCGCTTCCGCACTAGATACCTTAAACCGCACCGAACCGCATCGCCGCGGTGTCACAGGCATACGGGTCCCCCGGCTCCCCCCCCCCCCATTTTGGGTCCGGGGGGACCCATATGCCTAGGCAACTGGGTCCCCCCCCGGACCCAGTTGCCTAGGCATGTGGGTCCCCCCGGACCTATATGCCTAGATGTAAAAAATTAATTATCCCGGACCCAAATGCCTAGGCAACCGGGTCCCCCCCGGACCCAGCTGCATGCCTGATAGCAAAGTATACTTATCATTTTACAAAGAAAGCATCGTGACCATAGGCGTCCGCTCAATGAGGCGCAAGGGGGGGGGGGGGGGGGGGGGGGGGGGGGGGGGGGGCATCTCCCCCCCGTGTACCCCAACTAATTAATATCCATACCATTATACCGGTAAACAATCAATTGCATTGGAGTATCTACTTTGTTATTGAACGGCACAACAATCGATATGCATGGGGACTATGAGTGATTCCCCGTCCATTGTATATCGCTCGTAGTGTGGTATATGCTGTTCAATAATGCCAGATGGCTTGCTTGTGACTTCAAAACTGTGTACTTATTATAGTGCTGTCGGAAGCACTGAATTTGCATGTGGTGTTCATGTAGAAATATTCCATGCACTGCACTGCTTTAAAGCTTCCGCGTCTCGCGCGGGAGGGCTGGTTGATATAATAATCTACGTTGCCTCCGGAGCCCTGGATACAAGTAAAGAATAACTGTAGCAAGAAACCTGAAATTCTTTATGAGAATGTTGGTGGTATATACATGTCAAATTTGAAGGCAATTATGGCGTTAAAACAGATAGGTCTACATAAGATAAACCCAAAGCGATGCTATTGTATGGTGGTTGAAACAAAACTGGACATCTTTCTTGACGCTAAGAATTTATGAAATGTACAGGACACTTCTTGAAGTTAACAGCTCAATACTAAACAGCATTCAAGGTTTGATGAAGCCGAATTATTAAATTTAGCCACAGTAGTAGCAGCAGCAAAAATGGTGCACATTGAATCAAACATTTTATAGGAAAGTCAATAAGTTGTATTGGTGTACTATTGTGCGTACGTGGCAAATACTTGTAATTATAATTGTATCCAGAACACAGTACTTATGCCCTGGTGACCTCCTCATGCATAGATAAACCTTCAGCTTCTGACCTGTTATTAGTGACAGCAGGTGCAGCTGCAATGTCCACTGAAATGTGCAAGCGTTAACCAAATGATTCAAAGTGTGGTTGTTGTGCAATGTATTAAAACAAAACTTTTAATCATTGTAGCTAATAATGTGCCTAAACACATGCACAATGCAAACACTGATTTGAATGTAACAAGGCTTGGTAACAACAATACAAAATGAGCAGATTAGATAAAGGATCACATGTTTTTTTACTTCGCTAATAAGAAAATAGGCATGTGAGGGAAGTGGGGTTATCTTATTAAATCATATATGCACACCCGGCCCAGAGCTGACAGACTATATGATCCTTGTCACTTATGCCTTTTGCTGGTCCGCATGCACTTACTCATACTCCAGGGAATCCTTTTTATCTATGATGTGACAGAGCAGAGGTCATTTGCATGATGAAATACCTGCGTTTCTACATTGTTGTCAACAGGTAAAGTATGTGTATTTGTATGTCTATTATAATGTGATCAACTATTGGTGTTTTACATTCCGAAAAGCTAGCTAGGTGATGAATGTTTTCTCACTTTGTACAGAACTATGATATATTGTGGCTGGAAAAAAAAAAAACGTACGTTTTTTATCAGCATGAGAATGTTTGTAATCTTAGATTGTTAAAATCTGATGACCTCCAGTGTGAGGCTTCTGCAAGTATACTTGCTACTTCAATGCTTGTTGGGGTTGACAAAGGTGAAGATTATAGCAGGAGGGTTGTAAGCAAAGAGAGAGGACAGCAGCTGGCCTTCAGTATGGGGATGACCTTCAGAGAAATCAATCCCAAAACTGCTGACATCAAAGCTGTTAATTAGGTACCAATACACACCTGTGCCTGTTGGTACTTTCCTGGTGAGACACATAAGTGGTTATTTTGACTGATTCTCTTTCAGGTATTTGAAAACTTGGTCAGCGCTCTTGTACTAAATGTGAGGGAAAATGTATTTTAAAGATGTTAGGTTACACATGCTAGAATACTATTGCTAAAATACTAAAAGGCTGGTTTTTCCCTCTTCAGTTTGAACTCAGTTTAACAGATGTGCTGGAACAAATGACTCCTTGTGATGACAGTGGGGATATAAAAATTGGCAATGGTGGTGATGGTGATGATGATCGGGGTGGTGATGATGAAAGTGATGATGGTAGTAACAGTGTTAGCAGCAGTAGTAGTACATGCAATATAGTGTGAGAAATCTTTACACAATGCAGCCAGCTCAAGTGTCTCCATGCACTGTGAATAGCATTATAATCTGTACATTGCGACTCTGATTTTGCAGCCAATCTTTTGAATTTGCAATGCTGATCAACAAAATATGAGAATAGCTCTTATGTACATGCCAGCATTATAGTAGATCGGAAGGAGGTCAATGCACCATGCATGTTTGATCTCCTAACATGAGATTAAAAGTTATCAATTTTATTGGAGGAGATTCATAGGAGATAAGGGTGTAAGAACACCTCTCAGAGCTATAGGTAGAAGAGCCAGTTGTTCCCAGGTTGTCCTGAAGTTGACTCATCAATGCACCTGGGAGCACCTCATCGTCCACAAGGTGGTATTTATTGGTGCAGCCCAACGCCGTTCGTCTGTGCCCTGTGGTAGGCCTGCATGTATTGTTGGCCTCCACCATCGGTCGGGTTAAGTGTGTCCTGTGTTTGCCAGTGTATTTCAACTAGTAGCCTGCCTCCCCTGGAGTCTGTGCCATGTGCCACCAGTATTACAGACGTGCACAGTAACATGAGCCTCCTGGAATGTACCAGGGCATGGTACCCAAAGGGCACAACAATGTTAATGTTATCTGCCCTTGTGGAACTTTCTTCCACCCCCTCTTCACCCCCCCCCCCCCCCCCCCCCCCCCCCCAATGTCTAGAGTGTAGATGGTAAACATGACCCAACTCTGGTGCATCGTGACAGCATTCACAGAATGGCACCACAGTCAGGCCATACAGCATAACATTTTGGCAGGGTACCCTGATCCTTCGTGCCCAGCTGGCAATTCCAGAAAAGCATTCTGCTACCAGTTGCTCTCCATCCCCATCCATATACTGCACAGCCACTGAGGGGTCCTTCCCTTCATACAGTGGGAAGTGTGTGGCTAAGGGGGTGTCTGCCTCTGTGGTGGTGGTGGTGGGGGGGGAGGGCATCTGCCACGTAATGGGCAGGGGGGGGGGGGGGGGGGTTAAAGGGGCATCTGCCATGTTATTGGCCAGTGGAGTGGCATGGGCCACAAACGTCTTTAATGCCGAAAGTAGCACAAGACCCGAGCACAGCAGAGGTGAGAGGGTGTGCGCCCTGCAAAACAGCCCTTTGCACCCTTCAAGGTGGCCCTTGGTGATGTTGGTGAATTGCTGTTGGACCACCTTGAAGGTAAACTGGACTGTTGCGCAAGGTGGATTGGTGGAATCATCCTGGAATGGCACACCCGCAGTCACGAGCCAGTTGTTGCTACAGAAGAGTCTTCTGGGAAGAACTCTCTGTACTGATGGTCTCCATATCCATGTGGCCGGGCAGGGAGAGCAGAAACCCACCAATCTTTTCCACGCCAATGCCCTGAAAACATTGGGGAGTGTCAGAGGCAAGGCGACCTGCACTATCACTTCCTGGGCATTGGCGGATTGGGGAGTGTCATACCCATCCAACATCTTCACCAGCTTGCTGGTAAAAGGGTGAACCCGTGTTTGGAGATGGTTTATGAGGCCCTGAATCCACTCAGGGTGATTTTTACACCTTGATCAATCAAGGTGTCGGCTTTAGCCTCCAAAAAGGTAGGCTCCAGGGTAAGGTTGGTAGCGGTTATGGTGATGACACTGCCAACACATACCCTGGACATCTGCACCCTGTGCATGACTGTCCTATGGGCTCAGGGAACGGTCTTTTGGGCTGTTGGTGGACAGGAGGCAGGAGAAGTAGGACCAGCTGCCATACAAAACAATTTTTTGTGATAGACAGAAAAATTGTACAAATGCTTTGCAGTACATGTATCTACATATTTACACAATGCCCCCCTATGTGCATGCACACACACACACACATGCATGCATATGATGCAGATGATGTGTATGAAGGTGGTGTCAATAGGTTATGCTTGGCTACCTGTGTTAAAAGGAATGTAGGTTTACTGAAGTTGTCAAGTGTACTCCATGTACCTGTACAATGTACACAGTATTGCGTACCAGTGAATGCTGATGGTGGGAAGGTGTCAAGACGTGGTGCTTGGCTAGCTGTAGGAGAAGGAATTCGTAAGTTTGCTGAGTGTTGTTGTGCACATACACAGTAATGTACCAGTGGATGGTGGATAAAAGAAGACCATTGTAATGCATTAGAAATGCTCAGCTATTAAAATCACGAGAATTAAATGAATCATTTAATAGTTCAAATCACCAGTTGAAGACGACGACGCAATGTAAGAGGCCATCAGTGTTGCCAACTGGTCCACGATACCCAGCCAGGTCTGTTGTACAGCATTCGCAGACATTGGGCAAAGAGTTTCGAGCAGTTTTGAAAGAAAAAAAACGCACTAACAAATTCAGGCGACGACATTTTCAGATCAAAAAGTGAAGCATGAGGTCATGTATGCGTGCGTGCTTTTAAGTGTGTGCCCACGTGGGTGTGTATGCGCCATGGTTATTGTTATTATTATTATTATTATTGCTAACTACACTACACTAATTACCACACAAATGTCCTAAATCTGCTGTATAGATGTCAAACAGGGCAACAGATTTGGGGCGACCTTGGTGGATGGACAGTAAAGATGCTAGGCGTGAGAACACGTTTTGGGCCTCATGCCCAAAGGTTTCCACAGCCAGTGGGATGCACACCCACCCCAGCTCCTGACACCTGGCATCATTGGTGGAATGTTTTCTACAGTCTGCAGCATGGGCTGCTGCCCCTGAGGAAGTACTGGCAACTCTTAAGGTGGCAGGAGTGATGGGTGAAGTGACTGTTATATCAAAGGCTGCAGGCTTGCCTCTATCCCAAATCAGCTGGACGTGTGTTGATTATATGATCTTCAGATAGGCCATATCCCATTATTTTGTATCGGTCATGGTTATTATTGCAATACAAGGGTTACAAGCAAAGCACAAAAACACAAATGAATACGTATACATGCACACAAAACTATACGCATTACAGCAAATAACACATGTATACGTACGTACATGTATAAGGTGACATAAGTGTACATGTCTCATGGTAGGGGAGTGTAATATATTGCCTACTATCCTACACACGCATGTATAATGTCATGAGCATGGAATATCGTATATTAAAATGCCCTTGGTGTTCAAAGGGTTAAAGTCATGTGTTGATCACAACTTCATGCAAGACCTGCATTTGTAACCTTTGTGGTTACAATAAAGTGAGTTTAAGTGCTTTTCGCAGTCCCGTGCACAACTGACCATGCTAAAGAACTCCATTATTCGCATGACTTCTCTAATGCATCAAGTACATATTAATCACTTAGAACAGGAAGCTATAACCCACATCAATGAAGCACATCATGCTAAAAGGGTTGCGAATTGCTGCATGGGCAGTATAGTTGTACGTCACCCCCCCCTCACCTCCATAAAAATGGTTGGTAGTTGCAACAATATGTACCAGGATATATGTAATGTGGAAAACTTGAAGCAGAAATATGCTGGGGCCTTCACCTCTATATGTGATCAGGCATGTAGTTATGTATGTATAGATAATATAATATTTGCACTGCCAATGCTGCCAATACAGAGTCAGTAATTTAAATAGCTTCCTTCTTCATATTCACTATTGGAATAAATGGATGGAGAAATGCACGCGAATTCGCTGCAATTATGTTGGGTGACATTTTTTTAAAAACCAAGATTTAGTTTGACGGCTGCACTACACAGTTTACACCAAACTTGCTTTTAGATTACAATCAACAACTGATGATTTACTCTTCAAATCGTACTTTTTGGTTTGACCACCCCAGTCATTTAAGTGTGTAAAAAATGCTAGTCTCAGGTGGGGTACGAACCTGCAGACATGTACTTTCGTTAACCAACACCTCAGCGCATTGACCAGATCTAATCTCGCAGTACACAGAACGATTATAAAAACGATAACTCCCTCCATACCCATAATGTTTGGTATAGCTTTAGTCTTATGATAAGACCTTTGAAAATTTGCACCATTTTACTCTTCCTCAAGAACATGGCTTCAGTTTGTTCTATCAGACCTTTGACTCAAAATTCTTACATGGCTCCAGAACAATTTTACCAATTAGCTGAATCAAGACTTCAGCGAGCTATTTATCATGCACGTGACTGTTAATGTACTAAGTAATAGTAAAATCTATAATGTGAGTTTTTTTTATAGCATATACATAATAAGACACTTCTCTAAAATGCATGCTGACGAAAAAATGACTTCCTGGGTACATTTAAAAGAATTTTTTATTCTAGGGTGTGTAACTGAATTTCAGATGTGGCGGTAAGAACCCGACGACCTGTTGACACATTCAGCGTAATTACATGCCTTTGACATATACGGTAATCATTGCTAATGCACGCGGTGTGGGCGCGCGGGTATTTAAACGGATAGATGAGCAGTAAAAGCATAGCTCTTGTGCGGCACTACATCTGCATGTGCTGCCGTGGTGCAGAGATGTCCGACATCGTTCTACGACTGGTTGTTTTCGTATTGGCATCAGTCATACTTCCTCATGCTGCGCAAGGGAAATATGTCGAATTAGAGAAGGGCCCTGTAAGTTATAAATATGATGCATGCACGGAAACATGTGAGTTGTGTATAATCACTGATTATTCTCCTTCACCACTTAGAACGAGTATTGTCTGTACACATATTCTGCAACCCAGGCGACCACGATGAGTGGTTCTCAGTCCAACCTGGAAATGATATCCAAAATTGAAGTAAATTTGGAATCAGGTCACTATAAATTTAAACCTGAGCCACATGCAGATAATGCTTTTCCGCAGTCGGAAAGTATGGCAAACAGTCAGCGAGCAAGTACTGCTTTCAGGTGAAAGATCTATCTGTGTCTGTCGACGATGACTCGGAAAGGTATACAAAGTTTACATGACTATATTTTATTCATTCATACTAATATGCCTTTAGCTTAAACGATGCTTCAGCTGCTGCAAGCCATCTATTAAGCGAATCGTTCTGCTTTGTCCAGTCCGAAGATGGCAAGATTGTATCAGTTCACTACAGCCCCCGTGATACTAGCGAAGTAGTGAACGTAAAGAAAGGTATAGCTGCCGCATTTCAGGGCAACTTTAAGAACACGGAAGTGGAAGTGGAACAAGACCTTCAGTCAAAGCACTATTCACACTACAGGTTTGTCCTAACTGGTGCCCTTTATAGTGCCTAAATATTGATGTTGTATATTTTCGTAGCTACGAGACCATTTCGCCAGATCATGTGATAATGCATCGCACGGTGGACTCGGAGAATGTCATACAATATGCTTCTAGCGAACTAAGCGGAAAGCCTATATCCATCCAGCGAGATGAGGACATCGAATACAATAAAGGGAAGCTGCTGAGGTCCGTGGGCACTACTGTGGTAAACGCGAACGGACCAGTTCAGTATCAAGGCGTAAACCATTTCGAAGCCGAAGACGATGTAATGGCGGAAAATAACCCAGACACTTACGACCCAACATTTAGTAGCGGTGGGCTTGGTGCCACTGGAGAGTACTCGCTAATACTACAGGGTTGCGGTCAAAAATCGAAAAAAGTTAGGAGAAGCTCCCAACAGCTCACAATGTCGGCGACCTCACTCGCTCATCAGTTTAACAAAGGTTTGAATTGGGTAGTGAGTTTGTGATTTAGTACAAGTATATACAATGTCTCTACTGAATTACAGAGGAACGCGATTACATTGAAATGGGTAGACTTCGGGATAGTTTACCTTCTGTCAAGAAATCTTTAATAACTCTCCATACAAATCTGACGGATACTCTGACAAGTAAGTACATAAAAATTTGCCTGAATGCTGCTTCATGCACTAAGTGTTTCTTTGTATAATTATATAGGCAATATGATCGAGAAGCTTCTTACGTTGGAATCGGTGCACGGACCTCTACCAGGCTATCGACCGGCTGTACTTGATGTTATGGATTATTTGAAATCGGTAAGTATAAAGAGATTCATATTCATTATCATATCAGACATGCCTAGCTCAATCCATGAATTGGGTGTAGTAAAACTTCATCACCATTTGAGGCTGCTATTCAAGTTGTACTTAGAACGTCTTGTGCAAAAGGCTGCTTGCAAGGAAAATTTTGTGTTAATAGTTTTAAATTACATGAAAGTG
This sequence comes from Spongilla lacustris, assembly GCA_949361645.1. Taxonomy (NCBI): domain Eukaryota; kingdom Metazoa; phylum Porifera; class Demospongiae; order Spongillida; family Spongillidae; genus Spongilla; species Spongilla lacustris. Next base: position 9,997,220 of record OX442415.1, read on the forward strand.
CTCTCAAAACTGAATAACACCACATATATGTATGTATTGCATGCATGTAATGTTTTATAAGAGAATGCATTTTTTTTTTACTCAACTACACTGACAATGTACACACATGTACAGCTGTCATCATCAATACGAGAGGAGGACATTGAGATGCGTGTGCTTCTCTATTCATTTCTGGCAGCAGAAGGGAGTGTGAAGTCACAAGAAGTAAGTTACCCCATGCACATGTTATATATTCTAATGAGATAATAAAATCACTTCAGACCATTTTGCAAGCCATCACTACTACCAAAAATATAAAAGAGAGGAATTCCTTAACAGTACAGTTAGCATTCTTGCAAAGTGTTCATCCAAACATACTTTCGGAAATTGAAAACATCATCAAATCTGGCAATGACTCAACTGATCCAATCATCCTTTCATATGGCGCTCTCGCTTCATCTGCTTCGCCAGAACTGCAGCATCGTATTGTGGGGTTCTTGACATCCCAGATGGACCAACAGGATGATCACTCCAAACTAATCCACTTCATCCATTCATTAGGGAACACTGAGTCCTCTACTATTGACAAAACAATGGTTCTACTGTTCGGCCACGATAATCCAAGCATCCGATTGGCCGCAGTATATGCACTTCGATACAGTGTGTCATCTAAAGACGTTCAATATGCTCTTTCACTTGCTCTTCGCGGAAACCCAGACCCAGACTTCGTGGAAATGGTGCTGCGTACCTTATCAGCTGGGGCCGAGTCCCAGCAGCTATCTGAGATACAACCCATTGATGATTCACTCTTTGAAGCCGTGCTTCAACACGTAAGGAACAACACTGACCTTCTAGCAAAGCTGTCGTACTATGTGAAGATGTTAGGGCCAAAGGCTCCTTACAGATGGATGGTCACGCTCCAGGATACACATCACAAGCGAGACGTCACCTGGAATGAGAACAATGCCCTCTATAACCTCGTGGAAGACCAAAACACTCGCAACAGCGACCTTGCTAACTACCCAACAAACAAGGCGTACATATGGAGCAAGTCACTTGGTGTAACTGACATAAGGCTTGACTTGGCGTTTGGCGCTTTTGCTGGATTCGGAGGCAGTGCCAATCCCCTATCTTACAAGCTTTTTGCTAGAGGTATTGCTCAAGGATACGCATTTGGATATACCAAAACAGCATTTGAGGCCCTGGTTTCGAGTGTGAACGCCCCTGGAGCAAACAACATACAGAACAGATTATATGTCAGCCTCGTCGGAAAGGTACTAGTCGACTACTCCAAGGAGATCCCCACCTGCAGATCATGGAGCTATCCGCTGTATAAAAGTCCTACTTACGTGCTCTTGCAGTTCACTTACTCAATGTTCATATACGCAGGGACAATCAATTTCGGAATCACTATCAGCGCTAATTTGGGTATTGCTGCCACACTCACAGCGTGCATCAATAATTGTATCCAAGCCAAAGGAGCGATAGTCCCCACAGTAACAGTGACCGCCACTGGGAGCGCATCTGGAACACTTGCAGTAAGCTAATTTAAAATGAACTCACCGATGCCTCATGTCATAAATTGTCTTTTTTTTTTTTTAAATTCTATAGCTCGTGGTAAAAGGAGGGGCTGATTTGACTGGTACATTTAAATACAATGCAACTCCTGATCTGACTGGTGGTTACGTGCTTTTCAAAGGACCATTCCAGTTCTGCATTAATCTCACACACGGATGGCCAAACAATTCCCTGAGCTTGTACGCCTACTATCAAACACGAAACTGGAATTTGAGCTGGAGCGACAAAAAAAAATGGGATTCCGCATCGAAAGATTGGAGCTTACCCAGCTGGGGACCCGCCACACTATGGAGCAGCTGTAACCCTGCTACCCTTCGGTGCCCAAGCATAGGCTGAAACAGTGATGATTGCATATGCATAGATAGATGCTGCTCATATAGTATAGTTGTGTAGACCATGTAGTGATAAAACTGCTGTAGTAATTGGTAACATTGCTGACTGATAAAGCTGTGTTACATTTCAACATGTCACTAGATTTGCATGAACTGAGAAGTCAGAAAGCATAATATCATTATTATAACTATAATTATAATTATATACGACTATAGTAGAGTAGTTAATTTTCCAGAATCAATTAATTGGTCAATGGACCTATAATATCTCATAAATGACTCCAGCCATCAATATTAATTCGTTTCCTTTTGTCTACTCCTTTGAAAATTCCACGCATACTCGCAAGATCATGCCTGTCATGAAGTTTATTCTGTGTTGGGATCTCTCTATCATTTTTCAAACTTTAAAAGGGTGATCAACTTCAGCTGCATGAGGACTGCTTTGGTGCTCAAATTACTCGATTCTGCCTTCACTAACCTTTTCTTTTAAAAATTCATGACTTCCCACTCCGCCAAGCCACATGCATTGAGGATGGGTGGTTGGAAGAATTTGGAGAACATTTGCACACTTAAGGAACACCTGGAAATTTGTGAATACTTGACACCAACTAATGCATGTGTAAAGAATAACTGTATATAGCATCCATGGTGATGAAAGAAACTTATTTTATGTTAATGCTGATGGTAGCCTTTGATCTTATCCTTCATTCCTACAATATTACTTGAAGATAGTCTGACTGTTGGAGCAGTGGCTGAAGTGTAGTGAGAAGAGAAAACATTAGTAGAATGACCAGAACGATACAGAGCTTGGCTGGCCATGCATTTGCCTTGATCTAAGTATTGTAAGATTCAGACTAGCGAGGCGGCTAGTAGCTATCATAATCCTTATACATGTATAGCACAGCTTATACATGTATTTGCTTAAATGCATCATATATTGATATTTCATTACCATGGCAATGTGGGTACAGGTGGGTTACTATTGGTGTGCTACATGTAATTTTTATTTGTTGGACTCTACTGGTAAGCAAATTTATAAAAACCTTCAATAACATGGGATTGACACATGCAGAAGGAACCAAACGATGAGCACAGCTAGCCAGCATGCAAATGTTGAATGCTTGTCATGGTGCACAGTGCCATGGATTTGGGCCTTGGGGAAAACATCATTCAAATCAGTATTTGCATTGCCCTTACAGTGCATGTGTTTAGGCACATTATTAGCTACAATAATTAAAACTTATATTATTATATGTTGCATAACAACCACACTTTGAATCATTTGGTTCAAGCTTGCACATCTCAGTGGCCATTTCAGCTGCACCAGCTGTCACTGATAACAGGTTAGAAGCTGAAGGTTTATCTATGCATAAGGAGGTCACCAGGGGATATGTATTGTATTCTGGATACAATAATAATTACAAGTAAAAATATCTTTACTACTAAGGAAAGTTTACATGAACAGAATATGTAATACACACAACACTTAAATAACACTACAGTTATTAAATTTTAAGGTGGGAGCCACCTGGAAAGGATCACTGTCGCATTCGCTCTCACCAAGTGCAGGTTGATCCTACTGTACAGCTCAGACAACCCAGCTGATTTTGTTTTGCCCGATGTTATGGCAAGATGGGAGGCAACATTTAAAATGAATTTATGGCTTCTTTTCCCCAAGCACCATACAACTCTGCAACCAGAGGTATACAACACCACTCCAAGGCATTGCATTTGGGGTCATTTTACGCTCTTTAGTGGACGACGCAGCTGCCCCAGCTGACAATCCCGCTACTGATAAAACTTTAGGATTTAGCGGTGATGTCACTGAGATATCAAAGGCAGCTGGTTTACCAAGGGCCCAATTGGGTAGCAAAATGTCTGCGGGGCGTGAGTGGTCATGGTCTGAAGTAAGGTTGCTACCCATCTCCACCTTCACACTCAAGTGGGCTCTACGGCAAGTCTCCACCAACATATTGCGCAGGTGGTTGTGACGGATGACCACGTCTCCTCCTTTTTTGCATGTTGTGGCGTGGTGACCAAAGGGATCTAATGTGCTGTTTGGGCATAGGGCACACTGGGAACCATTAGAGGTGTCCAAACCAAGCCACCACTTGACAGCTACCTGGAATACTGAAGGCTCAAGATGAAGGCCGAGACCTTCAGAAGGGACTACAGACAGCCATGAAGCAGCATGTGGGGATGAGACAGACAACAGACGAGCCTTATCAGCAACAGAAGAAGCAATCAGGATGCTATTGAACTGATATATATCAATCTTGCTCGAAAGTTGCTTTTGATGGACTGGAGATGAAACTAAACCATCTGTCTGAATTGCATCAGAATGAAATACGGATGCATTAAATGTCTGTACTGCATGAGAGAGATGGTGATCTGATATGGAGCCATAGCCAGAGGAGCATAGAGATGCAATGAATGCTGCAGGTGAGTGGCGGGACAGAGACCTCATGCCCAACCCTCCTTTGCTTAGGCTTAGCTGGGCTTGCTGCCAGGCAACATCAGCTGTATCAACTGTAGTGCATGTTTAAAAACACCTACAAACATCTTCATCAAAAAGCTCAAGAGAAGCCATAACAAGCAAAGGAGGAGTGGCACGGGCTAGATGTGCAAGCCGAGAGAACTCGCCACACATACGCAAGAGCATTAAAGCAACCTGAGGGTCCACTGCACCAACTTCCTCAAGTCTTTCAAGCAGGGGTCTTGCCTCTAACCTCTTCCTGGAGACAAAGGCTGAGCAAAAATCTTTGTCACCTATTGGAATTCCCAATATCTCAATGTTGGGATTGCGAGACTGCCATGTATATACATGTATATGCACAATAATACACCAATACAGCTTACTGACTTTCCTATTGCACCATTTTTGCCATTGCTGCTACTGTGCCTAAATTTAATAACACTGGCTTCATCAAAATCTTGAATGCTGTTTAGTATTGAGCTGTTAACATCAAGAAATGTCCTGTACATTTCAGAAATTCTTAGCATCCAGAGTGATTTCTAGTTTTGTTTCAACCCCCCATATAATAGCACAGCCTTGGGTGTATCGTATGTAGACCCTTATAACGCCATAATTGCCTTCAGATATATACCATATATACAGGTTTGCCTCCATCCCATGCAGCTTGTAACAAACACATCTACTGGACTAGAATGGTCATTAACTGGAGTGTAGCTACTAGTTCCAGCTCACTCCATTGTAATCCACATCTCTAAGCATGTTGTGATGTGCAACTGAATCTTCATAGCATTATAAAAAGCCAAGTTTATATACAACGGGTAGAGGCATCCAAGTCCTCAACATCTCTAAAAATACCCTTTTGAAATTCATTTAATTAGGAACAAAGTGCAAATCATGACCCACTGATAATAAGACTGCCTACCAAGACAATGCATCAGAAATAAGATAAGATCGGCCTTGTCAACAGAATGGAACATGTGATAGCCACCACAACCACCCTAACCCAAGCCAACACTACCAGGATTACCATCTTTTGTTTTTTAGGTTAGCTACATGAAGGAAGAATTGTTGCAATGTTACACAGAGTGTTCAGTATTATATAGAGAAGATATCTGACAGACTGAGTTGTTTATTGTAAAAGATGACCTCTCCAGACGTATAAGGAGGTTGGCCAAGACAGATAGAGGCATGAGTATGCATGGGATTGAAACAGTGAAAACAAAACTGGCATTATAGGGAGGTTAAGGTGCACAATCGATTTCACCATTATTTTGGAATTGGGAGAATTAAGCTATAACTTAGCCAAGTTAATGCAATTGATGTAGCTCACACGGGAGCCATACCATATTGTATTTCTATCTCAAGAAGCAGCATCAAAGAACATCCTAATTACAAACTTAAGATTTCTATAGTACCACAAAAATCCTGGCTCTTCTACCTATAGCTCTGAGAGATGTTCTTACACCCTTATCTCCTATGAATCTCCTCCAATAAAATTGGTCTCATGTTAGGAGATCAAACATGCATGGTTTGGACCTCCTTCCAATTTATTATAATGCTGGCATGTATGTAAGAGCTACAATCTATATGTCTAAGAATGCAAACATTCTCATGCTGATAAAAAACGTATGTTTTTTTTTCCAGCCTCAATATATCATAGCTCTGTACAAAGTGAGAAAACATTCATCACCTAGCTAGATTTTCTGAATGTAAAACACCAATAGTTGATCACATTATTATAGGCATACAAATGCACATACGTCACCTGTTGACAACAATGCAGAAATGCAAGCATTTCATCAAATGACCACTGCTCTGTCACATCATACATAAATAGGATTCCCTGGAGTAAGAGTAAGTGCATGACTTGGAATTAAGGATCAACCAAAGGCATAAGTGACAATAATGTGATCAACTATTGGTGTTTTACATTCAGAAAATCTAGCTAGGTGATGAATGTTTTCTCACTTTGTACAAAACTATGATATATTGAGGCTGGAAAAAAAAAACCTTCGTTTTTTTATCAGCATGAGAATGTTTGCAATCTTAGATTATATACATATACATTGTTAAAATCTGATGATCTCCCAATGTTAGGCTTCTGCAAGTATACATGCTACTTCAATGCTTGTTGGGGTTGACAAAGGTGAAGATAGCAGGAGGGTTGTAAGCAAAGAGAGAGGACAGGATCTGGCCTCCAGTATGGGGATGACCTTCAGAGAAATCAATCCCAAAACTGTTTACATCAAAGCTATTAGTGAGGTACTACTACACATATGTCCTTTCCTGGTGAGACACATAAATGGTTATTTTGACTGATTCTCTTTCAGGTATTTGAAAACTTGGTCAGCGCTCTTGTACTAATTGTGAGGGAAAATGTATTTTAAATGTTAGGTTACACATGCTAGAATACTATTGTCAGGATACTATAAGGCTGGTTTTTCTCTCTTCAGTTTGAACACAGATTAACAGATGTGCAGGAACAAATGACTCCTTGTGATGGCAGTGGGGATGTAAAAATTGGCAATGATGATGATGGTGATGATGATCAGGGTGGTGATGATGGAAGTAATGATGGTAGTAACAGTGTTAGCAGCAGTAGTAGTAGATGCAATATAGTGTGAGAAATCTTTACACAATGCAGCCAGCTCAAGTGTCTCCATGCACTGTGAATAGCATTATAATCTGTTGCAACTCTGATTTTGCAGCCAAACTTTTGAATTTGCAAGGCTGATTAACAAAGTATAAGACCTATAGCTGTTATGTACATGCCGGCATTATAGTAATTTGGAAGGAGGTCCATACCATGCATGTATGTTTGATCTCCTAACATGAGATTAAAAGTTATCAATTTTATTGGAGGAGATTCATAGGAGATAAGGGTGTAAGAACACCTCTCAGAGCTATAGGTAGAAGAGCCAGGTCTTCTGTGGTACTATACAAATCTTTGATGTTCTTTGTTGCTGCTTCCTGAGTGAGATAGAAATACAACATGGCTCTGGTGTGAGATACAACAATTGCATCAATTCAGTATTGAAACTTGGCTAAGTTATAACTTCCCCCAATTCCAAGATAATGGTGAAATTGATTGTGCACCCTAACCTCCATATTATACTGCAATCCACTGACTCCACAAATTCTGTCTTGTATATATACTAAAGTACGTGTCTTTAATTATTTGTTGGCCAGTTTTGTTTTCACTGTTTAAATCCCATGCATACTCATGCCTCTATCTGTCTTGGCCAACCTCCTTACACCTCTGGAGAGGTCAATAAATTTGTTACAACTCAGTCTATCAGATATCTTCTCTATATAATCCTCAACTCTCTGGGCAACACAGAAGCATTTCTTCCTTCAAAGACTTGTCTATTGTCAAACAAACATTGTTGTTTGTTGGGGATGTCAAGGTAAATAAACATGAGGAAGTAATTAAAGGTGTAAACACATGTATTTTAAACACAGATACCATAAGGTAACATATAGATAGGTGGACAAATTTAACTAACCCCTACCCGGCACACTATACTCACTAGGATATGCATGTCAGATTGGTTTTACAAGTAGTAATGAAAGGAAGTAGTTGTTTGTGTTTGAATCATGATATTATACATGTATGTAGCTAAGGAATAAGCATATGCACGTGTCGGATGAATATACTTAATTAATGCACACGCAAAAGCTGTGGTTGTCACCTGTTAACGTCAGCTTGGACTCAATACCTATAGACTACTTATTTGTTTCGTTTCCTCCTATCCACCCCCCCCCCCCCCCCCCCCCCCCCCTCCCAAAATAATAATAATAATTAACATTGCCATCGAGACATCAGGTGTCTTTGGCCCAGATGCTTCTGCAATACTATGCGATTTGGCCAGCCGAATCAAAGATGCTTCCAGTGAGCAAAACTCAAAGGCGTACCTGTTTCAAATAATTTCTGTTGCGGTGCAGAGAGGCAATGCAGCATCTGCCGTGGGGTGTGTCGGTTTAGATTTGGGTGTAGTGTAGTTATATAGCTATATAGTTATATGTTTTTCTTTTTGTAACATTTATTGTAGCTAATAAAACTAAAACAAACAGCATGGTGATGACCATCCCTGCATGCATTGTTGCATGATAGAGGGGCTCATGTACGGAGTTCCAATTTGATGATTCAGAATTCTTTATTTCAATTAGGCAAAGTCAGTGTTGGATTTGACATATATAGTGGCATAAGTGCTAGAGATCACCAGCATGATATATCAGAGAAGGCTACTGTATTGTTATACATATACAAAGGCATATATTAGTCTATGCATATCGCCTATTGAACATGGTGTGATATGGCTCCTTGCATTGCAGGTCTGCGCATGCTCAACTGCATCATATGTTGACCCATGCAGTAGTTGTACTTTATTAGGAAAAATAACACCCGCAAACAGTACAAATATGCATGGTTACATGTACAGCTAGTACATGTAGACAGCTAACATGCACGCACACACAAACACAGGCACAATTTAGCGCTTTGAGTTTGTGTAGCACATCTTCATATAGTAGCTTAGCAGCGTGATCTTGATCCGTATTACGATATGCCAAACACAGCCGAGCTCGACTGACCGGAAGACGATCCGGGCCGCTAGCTCGGCTACCCGACCACAAAGGTAGGCATGATCGCTGCGAACGAGGATTATACATGTATATGTAATTTTTGGCGTTTTATAGTGATATGCGTGCGATCCTTTGGTATTTATTACGGCTGATCATGACACCATCGACCTACCAGTGTACGGATTACTTCGGTGTATACGGATTATTTGGGCTTAGCCCGACCTTCGCATTTTGGCGGAAGCTTGGTTACATGTTTGTGTCCACCTGATAGCAATAATAACCGGCACTATCAGATAGACACAAATCTTGGTACATACTAGGCTTGATACCCCGTCAGCTTAGTGGCTGGGCTTAAGTCTGCTAAAACGCGATGGTCGGGCTACGCCCAATTATGCTATCAATTTCCCAGGCCGCCAAATTCTTTTGATAATTCAAACCGCAATTCTTGCTGAAACCGGATCCAATGTGGTTCGAAGCGGTTTGAGTGCGGAATTGCTTTTAAGCCTTCTCCGATCAGTGGGTATTTAAACGGATAGGTGAGCATTAAAAGCATAGCTACTGTGCGGCACTACATCTGCATGTGCTGCCGTGGTGCGGAGATGTCCGACATCGTTCTACGACTGGTTGTTTTCGTAATGGCGTCAGTCTTACTTCCTCATGCTGCGCAAGGGAAATATGTCGAATTAGAGAAGGGCCCTGTAAGTTGCTTGCACGGAAACATGCATGTGAGTTGTATATAATCACTGGTTTTTCTCTTTCACCTCTTAGAACGAGCATTGTCTGTACACATATTTTGCAACCCAGACGACCACGATGAGCGGTTCTCAGTCCAACCTGGAAATGATATCCAAAATTGAAGTAAATTTGGAATCAGGTCGGTAAATTTAAACCTGTGCCACTTGCAGATAATGCCTTTTTCCGCAGTGGGAAAGTATGGCAAACAGTCAGCGAGCAAGTACTGCTTTCAGGTGAAAGATCTATCTGTATCTGTCGACGATGAATCGGAAAGGTATATAAAGTTTATAATTATGACTGATTATATATTTTACTTATTCAATATTATACTGATAATAATATGCATGTAGCTTAAGCGATGCTTCAGCTGCTGCAAGCCATCTATTAAGCGAATCGTTCTGCTTTGTCCAGTCCGAAGATGGCAAGATTGTATCAGTTCATTACAGCCCCCGTGATACTAGGGAAGTAGTGAACGTAAAGAAAGGTATAGCTGCCGCATTTCAAGGCAACTTTAAGAACACGGATGTGGAAGTGGAACAAGACATTCAGTCAAAGCACTACTCACACTACAGGTTTGTCCTAACTGGTGCCTTTATAGTAATGTTACATTCTGTATTATACATTTTCGTAGCTACGAGACCATTTCACAAGATCACGTGATAATGCATCGCACGGTGGACTCGGAAAATGTCATACAATATGCCTCTAGCGAACTGAGCGGAAAACCTATATCCATCCAGCGGGCTGAGGACATCGAATACAATAAAGGGAAGCTGCTGAGGTCCGTGGGCACTACTGTGGTAAACGCGAACGGACCAGTCCAGTATCAAGGCGTAAACCATTTCGAAGCCGAAGACGAGGTGATGGCGGAAAACAACCCAGACACTTACGACCCAACATTTAGTAGCGGTGGGCTTGGTGCCACTGGAAAGTACTCGCTAACACTACAGGGTTGCGGTCAGAAATCGAAAAAAGTTAGGAGAAGCTCCCAAAAGCTCACAATGTCGGCGACCTCACTCGCTCATCAGTTTAACAAAGGTTTGAATTAGGCAGTGAGTTTGGGAGTGCAGGGGGAAGTGTCGGATGGTGGGGGTAGCGTGCGGCTATGGGGTGCATGGAGGTTGTGACTCAGTCTGCTGTTTTAGTACAATTATTTACAATGTCTCTAATTATATACAGAGGAACGCGATTACATTGAAATGGGTAGACTTCGAGATAGTTTACCTTCTGTCAAGAAATCTTTAATAACTCTCCATACAAATTTGACAGATACTCTAACAAGTAAGTAGATGTGGCAAAACATTTCACTGAGAGCTTCATCATGCATGCACTGTTTCTTTATAAATATATAATATAATAATTATAATTATAATTATATAGGCAACATGATTAAGAAGCTTCTTACGTTGGAATCTGTGCACGGACCTCTACCAGGCTATCGACCGGCCGTACTTGATGTTATGGATTATTTGCAATCGGTAATTATAAAGAGATTTATATTTCATTATTATATCAGACATGCCTCAATCCATGAATTGGGTGCAGTAAAACTTGATCACCATTTGAGGCTGCTATTTATTGTTATTGCACTAGTAGTGGTTTATTAACTTATTGTGCAATGAAAAAAAAATGGCTGCTATAGGCCAGGAAATATTTGTGTAAATAAATCAGATTACATGAAAGTGCTCCAAGAATATCAAGACTGAAAAGCTTATATATGTACATGTACATGCAAGTAATGATTTATAAGAGAATGCATTCTTTTTCTCAATAACGAACACACATGTACAGCTGTCATCATCAACTCGAGAGGAGGACATTGAGATGCGTGTGCTTCTCTATTCATTTCTGGCAGCAGAAGGGAGTGTGGAGTCACAAGAAGTGAGTTAACCCATGCATATGTTATATATTCTAATGAGATAAAAAAAATCACTTCAGAACATTTTGCTAGCCATTACTACTACCAAAAATACAAAAGAGAGGAATTCCTTAACAGTACAATTAGCATTCCTGCAAAATGTTCATCCAAACATACTTTCGGAAATTGAAAACATCATCAAATCTGGCAATGACTCAACTGATCCCCTAATCCTTTCATATGGTGCTCTCGCTTCATCTGCTTCGCCAGAACTGCAGTACCGTATTGTGGGGTTCTTGACATCCCAGATGGACCAACAGGACGATCACTACAAATTAATCCACTTTATCCATTCATTAGGGAACACCGAGTTCTCTTCTATTGACAAAACGATGATTCAACTCTTCGGCCATGATAATCCAAGCATCCGATTGGCCGCTGTGTACGCACTTCGATACAGGGTGTCATCTAAAGACGTTCAATATGCTCTTTCACTTGCTCTTCGCGGAAACCCAGACCCAGACTTCGTGGAAATGGTGCTGCGTACCTTATCAGCTGGGGCCGAGTTCCAGCAGCTATCTGAGATACAACCCATTGATGATTCACTCTTTGAAGCCGTGCTTCAACACGCAAGAAACAACACTGACCTTCTAGCAAAGCTGTCGTACTATGTGAAGATGTTAGGGCCAAAGGCTCCTTACAGATGGATGGTCACGCTCCAGGATACACATCACAAGCGAGACGTCACCTGGAATGAGAACAATGCCCTCTATAACCTCGTGGAAGACCTAAACACTCGCAACAGCGACCTTGCTAACTACCCAACAAACAAGGCATACATATGGAGCAAGTCGCTAGGCATTACTGATATAAGGCTTGACTTGGCGTTCGGCGCTTTTGCTGGATTCGGAGGCAGTGCCAAACCCCAATCATTCAAGCTTTTCGCTAAAGGTATTGCAAAAGGTTACGCATTTGGATATACCAAGACAGCATTTGAGGCCCTGATTTCAAGTGTGAATACCCCTGGAAGAAACAACATACAGAACAGATTATACGTCAGCCTTGTTGGAAAGGTACTAGTTGACTACTCAAAGGAGATCCCCACCTGCAGATCATGGAGCTATCCGCTGTATAAAAGTCCTACTTACGTGCTCTTGAAGTTCACTTACTCAATATTCATATACGTAGGGACAATCGATTTCGGAATCACTATCAATGCTAATTTGGGTATTACTGCCACACTATCAGCTTGCATCAATACTTGTATCCAAGCCAAAGGAGCGATAGTGCCCACGGTAACAGTGACCGCCACAGGGAGCGCATCTGGAACACTTGCAGTAAGCTAATTTAAAATGATCCACCGATGCCTCATATCATTCATTTTTTTGTCTTTCTATAGCTCTTAGTAAAAGGAGGTGTCGATTTATCTGGTACATTTCAATACAATGCAACACCAGATCTGACTGGTGGTTACTTGCTCCTAAAAGGACCATTCCAGTTCTGCATTACTCTCACACACGGATGGCCAAACAATGCCCTGAGCTTGTACGCCTACTATCAAACACGAAACTGGGATTTGAGCTGGAGCGACAAAAAAAAATGGGATGCCGCATCGAAAGATTGGAAATTACCAAGCTGGGGACCCGCCAAACTATGGAGCAGCTGTAACCCCGCTACCCTTCGGTGCCCAAGCATGGGCTGAAACTGTGATGATTGCATATGCATAGATAAATGTAGATGCTGCACACGCATAGTAGTTGAGTAGACCATGTAGTGATAAAACTGTAGTAGTAATTGGTAGCATTGCTGACTGATCAAGCTGTATTGCATTTCAACATGTGTCTGAACACTAGATCTGCATGAACTGAGAACTCGAAAAGCATAATATAATGATTGTAAAGAACTACAGTATATATAGGGTAGTTTATTTTCCAAAATCACTTTATTGACCTAACTTCTCATAAATGACTGCAGCCATCAATATTAATTCGTTTCCCTTTGGCTGCTCCCTTGAAATATCCACGCATACACCCAAGATCATGCCTGTCATAAAGTTTATTCTGTGCGGGGGTCTCTCTGTCATTTCAAGCCTAAAAAGGGCCTTCTAGCTCAGCTGCATGGGGACTGCTTTGGTGCTCAAATCAAATGAGGCACCAACTAATGCATGTGTAAAGAATAACTGTCGAAAGAAACCTGAAATTCTTTATGAGAATGTTGGTGGTATATACATGTAGAATTTGAGGGCAATTATGGCGTTAACAGATAGGTCTACATAATATACACCCAAAGCTATGCTATTGTATAAGGGTTGAAACTAAACTGGACAACTTTCTTGATGCTAAGAATTTGTGAAATGTACAGGACATTTCTTGATGTTAACAGCTCAATGCAAGGTTTGACGAAGCCGTATTATTAAATTTAGGCACAGTAGCATCAGTGGCAAAAATGGTGCAATAGGAAAGTCAGTAAGTTGTACTATAGTATTATTGTGCATAATTACTTGTAATAATGGGTGGTAGGGAGATATTTAAAACATTTGCACACTTAAGGAACACCTGGACATTTGTGAATACATATGTACTAGACACCGACCAATGAATGTGTAAAGAATAACTGTCGCAACCATGGTAATGAAAAAACAAATCTGAAATTCTTTATGGATATGTTGGTGGCATATACATATAGAATTTGAAGGCAATTATGGCGTTAACAGAAGTGTCTACATAACATACACCCAAAGCTGTGCTATTATATTGGGGTTGAAACAAAACTAGAAATCACATCACGCTGGACACTAAGAATTTGTGAAATGTACAGGACATTTCTTGATGTTAACAGCTCAATACTAAACAGCATTCAACATTTTGATGAAGGCCAGTGTTATTAGATTTAGGCACAGTAGCAGCAGTGGCATAGATGGTGCACATTGAATCATACATTTTATAGGAAAGGCAGTAAGTTGTATTGGTGTACTATTGTGCGTACGTGGCTAATAATACTTGTAATTATAATTGTATCCAGAATACAATACTTATGCCCTGGTGACCTCCTTATGCATAGATATACCTTCAGCTTCTGACCTTTTATCAGTGACAGCTGGTGCAGCTGCAATGGCCACTGAGATGTGCAAGCGTTAACCAAATGATTCAAAGTGTGGTTGTTGTGCAATGTATTACAATAAAAGTTTTAAAAGGATAATACATCCTTAAATAAGGATTTTTCCCTGGAGATTAAACATTAATCTTTGTAGCTAATAATGTGCCTAAACACATGCACAGTTAGGGCAATGCAAATACTGATTTGAATGATGTTTTCCCTAATGAACATCTTGGGAGAAGCCCAAATCCATGGCACTGTGCACCATGACATCCATGGGAAGCATTCACCATTTGCATGCCGGCTAGCTGTGCTTGCTGTTTGGCTCCTTCTGCATGTGTCAATCCCATTAAGGTTTTTAAAAATTTGCTTCACAGCAGAGTCCAACAAATAAAATTTACATGTAGTACACCAATGATAACCCACCTGTACAATGCCATGGTAATGAATTATCAATATATGCTGCATTTAATTAAGCAAATACATATATAAGCAGTGCCATACATGTATATGGATTATGATGGCTATACAAGCCACCTTGCTAGTCTGAATCCTACAATAATTACATCAAGGCAAATGCATGGCCAGTCAAGCTCTGTATCTTTTGGGTCAATCTACTAATGTTTTCTCTTCTCACCAAACGTCAGCCGCTGCTCCAACAGTCAGACTATCTTCAAGTAATTTTGAAGGAATGAAGGATAAGATCAAGGGCTGCAGGTTTGCCTCCATCCCGTGCAGCTTATAACAATCACATCTGCTGCATTAGAATGGTCATTAACTGGAATGTAGCTACTAGTTCCAGCTCACTCCATTGCAATTCACATCTCTAAGCATGTTGTGATGTGAAACTGCATCTTCATAGCATTATAGAGAGCCAAGTCTATATACAATGGGTACAGGCATCTAAGCCCTAAACATCACTAAAGAGCCTATTGAAATGAATTTAATTAGGAACAAAGTGCAAATCATGACCCGCTGATAATAAAGCAGCCTACCTAGAAAATGGGGCCTTGTCAACAGAGTGGAACATGTGATATCACATGCCATCACATCCTACATGGTGGCAGTTGTGGGTGTGTGTTAGGCCACCACCTAACCCAAGCCAACACTACCAGGATTACCATTAGTCTCGGCCCCAGACCCAACGGACGCAGCTGCGGATGGATTACATCACCGCTACGCGTCAGTAGGGTCTGGAGACACTGGCAACAATTTCGTGGCCCGAGAATGCCACGATAATCAAATTCATCGCGCTCTTGTCACGCGCATATAGATATGAATATACTTCCGCTCTTGTCACGCGCATATAGATATGAATATACTTCCGATAAATGAAAAAGTCATAAATTATAGCTTCGTCATGCGGTAAATGTACAGACAGCTGAGATCGTCGAATTCTGCATAGCAGCTTAACAATACGTGTGCTTCCAGTGCAAAAGTGCTTCATGTATGATGCGTTTGAACGAGAACTAGTTGACAGAAGAGTTCCTAGCCGCACGCAGCCTGGATGTTCAATCATAATCTGCAAGTGTTGTTTCACATCACTTGCAGTAAAAAAGAGAGGAGCTAGACAAGATAGAAAACGACATAAAAGCAGCGATAAATGCAGGGGTGCATCTGTAGAATTTACAGCTACAACATCGTAGCAGCTGCAGGTACTTTATCACCATCTGTGTCGGTAAGACGGACACCTCCATACATGGGTGTTTTATCTCAATTTCATCAGGTGGTTATGAAGCATGCTAGAAACACACCAGAAATTGGTAGCGACCTTCCTGTATTTCATCCTGTCCTTGATCGTCGCACAAAGCGTCCCCCATGCACACATACAGCTCTAGACCCTCTGCCTTTAAGCGCTTCAACCTGCTTCCTCATCAGAGCTTTCAGAGGACTTACAACGACCACAATGCTAGGCCTATCTGGCCCTCTTACAAGTAGCCTGGCTGCCAAATACTCCGGGGAGTATCCAGTAGCACAAGGACTTCCCCGCTTCCGGTTGGGAGGCAAACAAACACATCACGACCGTCTACGAATGCTTGCACCCCTGAGCGTTGTTCAGAAGACACGTCTTCGTATCCAAGGCCTCCAACAGCAACTGTAATTACGTCTTGATTCATCGCGAGATGCACTAATTAGCATGCGAGCGCGTGACAGTCACGCGAAGAATGCTAATTATTGCATTGCTGCAATCTGATTGGGCAGGATGAAATTCCTACCTGGTTGGCCACGAAATTGTTGCCAGTGTCTCCAGACCCTACTGACGCGTAGCGGTGATGTAATCCATCCGCAGCTGCGTCCGTTGGGTCTGGGGCCGAGACTAGATTACCATCTTTTATTTTTTCCCCCTTCTTTGCTTGTAAGGAACATGGGGCCATATTGCAACACTCACCCAGGTGCATTTAGTAAAGACGTGGTAATCTTGGCCTAAATGAAATAATTGATTTGGGGCATTTTACCATAGAGGGAAAAGTGTATATGTAGATTGTCTTTGGGGGGGGGGGGGGGGGGGGGGGGGGGGGGGGGGGGGGGGGGGGGGGATTATGGATTCTAGGACATAAACGCACACCATTACATTAGTAAGAAGCACCATTGTACTTACCAATTTTGAATGTCTTACTAGCTTATCCATTTTTCATAAAATAGTAATTAGTGTCCCTATGTGGAGAATGACATAATTTGGCTTTGCTGTATGCAATGCTTACCATATGTCTAGCTTTATCTTCTTCCCATGTGCCTTGATTATTTTGGTGCTGAACTGTAACCCTGTAATAGTAACATGTGAATTCACTCATGACACCCAAAAATAATTTGGGACTCTGAGTTTTAAAATTTATTGCTATAAAAATTAAACTGTTTATCTAACTGATCAGTTATTTCTGGTATTTCATATTTAAGTATAATGGTATATTTTAATCAATCGAAGCAATCATGAATGTAAATTTTAGTAATGTTATAATGGGAGGGAGGCTGTAATGAAATCAATTCATCAAAGCTCACGGCTAACATTAAGACTGACCGTTTTAAGCATCAATCGCGTGGTTTAGTACATGACCGTACATTTATATTTACGACAAACCTCATACATAATTATGCACACTCTTAGGCAATGAATGTATTACCGAAAATGTACGTAGCGATCCGGCATATAGCTTTCGTAATTGACAGTGAACCCTTTTACATCTCAGATGGGTACGAGGTATTTAATTTCGCCACATCTCATTGGCAGTATGTTATGCTCTTTTATATCATTTTCTTGGACACATTGTATACAATAGAAGACTTAATAATGAACTAATCTACAGGAATGGCAATTAGTTCTAATCATATTCACGAATGTGTGGTCAACACTCCATTTATGCCACGGGGGTGCCACGCACGCATGCGGGGGTGTGGTTGCTTTTACATGCATATGAATGCTCAGATCTTATAGCCTAGCTACTTAGGAACGGAGCTTTCAGGCCTCGCGACAGGGTAGAACCCAAAAATTCAACTATAAAGTATAGACAAATTAAAGGAAGGGGAATTTTAAAGTGCACCTTGTATCCATATAGGCCTATGCATTTAGGGGATATAATAGTGTATGCTGTTGCATGGATAATGTATACGTACATGCATGTGCGACTTGGATGTGTCTATCGTACTGTGGTTGTAACGGGGCGTACTTTTTAATTATAACCGGAGCATCACATGCACACCTGTATACACATGTTGTAAATGACAGCCGGACTTACCGCATGTGGCATAGGTAATACGACTGTAAGCTCCAGTAATATAACATTGCACCAGTGCCGTTTTCCCTACGTAACTGCTACCTAACAAAACGAGTCTAAATAACAGGTCGTATTGTTTAGACACCTCCATCCTAGCTATAAACAGCATAGGCGTGGCAACATAACGCCTGGAGGCGTATGTATATATACGTAGCCCACATGCGTATTAATTTACTATAATTAGTTATATTATTAATGAGCATCCGGGCTGCACGTTGTACGCGTGCGTACATTGATACATAGTTGGCGTCTAGGCACATTGCAATTGCGAGCAAACAGTCAGTGCAGGTTTGCATGGCCAGAGATAGAAAGTGTTCCCAATTAGCCTTAGGCTTGTAATGCTAAACTAATACACCTTATATCATTTTGACATCCACATTACCAAAGCTATTTGCCCCCAGTACAAAAGATCAAATGGTTAAGATGACAAGTCACCTATGTTCGACCCTTAATTCCCATCAGTCAAACCTCTGAATGATCGGCATGAAGGAGGGATTCTGGGTTTTAAATATTCAATGAAGGTTTAACTTCTATTTAGAAATGCACCAATGGCATCTTCAGATGATGTGTAAGACCTGCATGCATGCCCCCCTCTTTTCCATGCAATGAAGGTAAACAATGTGGTTCAGCAGGTGAAGTCTTGGAGAGCCTTTTGCATAAAATCGATAATAGAAGAGCTCACCAATTAGAGCTGTGGACCTCTTGAAGATTGACCTGAAGGATATAAGGAGTGAATGGGGTACATGGGTCTATCAAGGACCATTCCTCTAATAGAGGAACATAGGGGAGTTAGGCGGGAACATGCATGATGCATGCATGCATGCACTGTGAGTATACATACATTCATGTTACCCCTTCTCCTATAGCTATACTCACTACATAACGATACCTAATGTCCCATACCCATATATAGTCAGAGGTAAGCTGTCCAATAGTAATCTTGGAGGGATTGCTTTTGCATGTAGTCAGGCCAGTCAGTGCATGCATATAGTCTGGACTCGATTAAAATATGAATATTTTTTATAGCTATACAGTTTGGGCATTTGGGCTATACCTATAGCTATAAACGTACTACTGACATGTATTATAATTTATAATAATTATTATTATTACTACATGCACACACCATCGTACATTGAGCCTGCATGCAGAGTTTGGGCATTTCATCCAAGCTGTCAGCATAGATGCTTCATCATCTATCATCCCCCATGCATGCAGCCATGCACCATGCATATGGGTAACTCCACTCTAACTCGGGGAGGGACAAAACTGAAAGCCAGCGTCTTTTGAAACAACCCACGCCTTTTCTTTAAAATTTGTCCTGTTCTTCAGCTGCAGCATGAATGTTTATCTTGCTCCCAAAATAGTTAAAGAGGTTGGTAAAACTTGATGTCAAAAACAGCAGATCGTGACGTGCAAGATACCCGAGTTCAATCGTATGCTAGCAGGTCTTTGCCTGGACCAATACCGCATCCTTGCTCCAAAAGAGGGACGTCACGAGGTGCGCATTACATCAGTCACATATACTGTAGAATAACCGATTATTTGCTTATTTAATTGACATGTACATGTAGCGGAATTTCAATCAATACTACAGAATGGTGGAACTTTTGAATGCACAAGTTGCGTTTAAACAAGTGCTAACCCTTGGCTGAATTAGTTTGCTTCCCCCACGTTTGCTAGTGGCAGTATACATGTATATTTCGTCAAAACTGGATCCACCGTAACGGTTGATTTATAGATAGCCGCTTTCCCAGTCGGGGCTTTTTACTCAGTGGCGTAGCGAGGGGGGGTAGGGGTGGGGGGGGGGGGGGGGGGGGAACATATGTCCCCGGGCGGGGTTTAGGGGCGCCAAAATAGACAATTTGCCCAGATGATTATCACGTTAACGCGAACGGGCCCGTGGGCACCTCTTGAGTCTTGTTAACAAACATCTGCACTCAATCTGCACGCAAACTTTTAAATTTATTTCTAATCACCGACATTGATGATACGGTATCCAATCATCTGCATGCACCTCCGTAATCTGTTCAATAAACTCAAGTTCCAACTTCAGGGTTATCGCTCGCTGCCATTGTGAGCCTGTTATGCACAGGCTCACAATGGCAGCGAGCGGTTAGCCATTATCGTACAGACAGGTACACATAGCGCCAGTCATAGCGCGAGGGTAGTTTTGCGGAGGCCAAATTAAATTTCCTAATGTAAACGATTGAATTTACGTGCGAAGGCTAGGCATAGGCCGGTTGCTTGCGGAAGCAAATGCAGTGTATTTGATTATTGTCTGTTAATACGAAAGTATCATGTTTTTGTGGCTTAAAAGTGCGAAAGTTGCAAAGCGGCTGGGGCTCCGCCCCAGACCCCTTTGGGTGAGCTTTGCATACCCCCTTGCTGGAAGGATCGAGGCCCGGCATATCTCTCTCCACCCTTGCAGCTGCCTACCAAC
>OX442415.1:10023070-10073521 GCA_949361645.1 Spongilla lacustris
AATCACAATCGAACATGACAGACCGTGATTTCGTGTCTATGTGGTATTTAAAGCTCAAAACAACAAACTTATAATTTGCAGTTTGGGTTGCAAATATCACTTGAAAACACACAACTTTATAATAGAATGTAGTTCAGGGCTCAAGTTTATTTGGTTATAGTTAGTTTAAGTTTGGAACTTGAAGATCATTCATGATATATCCATTTTTCATGACGTAGTGGTTAGGCAAGGTGGGGCAAGTTTGTTTGTCTATAGTAAAGCAAAGTCCCTGTAAAATAATTCTTACCAGCTTGATGTTAGCTTTGCGATTTATCAAGGGTTAGTAATTTAAAGCATTTTTACGATTTAAAGCTATGTTTCATGATAATTAGGCTTCTATTTGCATGAAATATTCAAAATGTACAACAGCAATTAGATCTGTTTACTAGCCCGCTGCTTTTAAATTAAATTGCCTAACACAATGACAATTGTAGCTTTTGATAGTGCTCTGGCAAATGTCTGGCCACATACAAATTTGATTGGAAAACGTATTTTTTTTGAAAAGTTTTAAACTTTTATTGTGTTTGTAATGCTAAACTTTTACATCATCCATGGCTGCGTTTCATTACATACATGTATTTTCCATAATTGCGCTGCACCGTATTCCAAGTTTTTAAAATGCAATAAGCCTCATCATATCTGCATTGTGGACATTGCCAGTTGAAAAATCCATGGACACTTAAATTGGTCGCTTTTGTATGAGCATAGACAAGCATGACGTGCATCCCCAGGTCAGTTAAATTAAGTTGCATGGCATACAGAGAATACCTGCAGGTTAACAGTGGGGTTCTCCGCAGTGTTACATGAATGTAATTAAAGCGGTCATTGTGTCAGTGCAGTGAAGGATTTTATCGAGCAAGTGGCTCACTCGCAAAATTTATGGGTGACCAGTACTGTACTTGTATATTCAGAAATGATAATTGACTGGGAAATCCCCCCCCCCCCCCCCCCCCTCAAAAATTTTTTTTTCCCTGATAAAGCCTAAAGGGTTCATAGATAATACTCAAGCAAGCAAATAATTCATTTAAATAATTCATTTTTACATGGCATTGCATGGAAGACTGTACTGTCCCTCCCCTCAGCAAGCAGATCTTGTCTATGGGGACCACTCCCCCTGCTGCATCTCCAGAGTGCTCTCAGGCCCCTCCTCCCCCCGAGAACTCCAGGCTGTGCAGGGCCATTCGCACCAGGGCCTCCCAGTACCTCCAAGAGAACCTGGTCACCTTGGCTGCCCTGCCCTCGCAGGAGAAGCTCCAGAATGTGAGGGCCGCCAAGGAGAGGGAGGCACAGGAGAGGGTGAGGGAGCAGCAGAGGAAGAGGGAGGACCAGCGGCAGCAGGGTGCTGGTGCAGATGTCACAACGAGGTCCCTGCCCGTGGGTACAAAGGGCACTTCTGATAGGGATGACGTGGACAATGGGATGATGGGCAGTAGGGACAGCCCCCCTAAGGTGGACCCCTTTGTGGAGTGATGGGATAAATCAGTTGATGGAGCAGCAGTGAAGCAGTGGTGTGCTACGTTACAGCAACACTTATCTTTTCCTGTTTGTTTCTTTTCAACTCCGCCTCATGGATTGCATCAGACTTGAACTCTTTACTTTTATACTTATACTGAATAAACAGATTAATAAAAGTGCCACATGTGCAATATTTAGAATTTCATGTAGTCAGTGCATAGCTATTGGGTTGTTCTGTTTGATAACTTTTATGCCATCCATAAATACTTGCACTTTTTCCTGCTTGATTCGCGCCAATCATACATTTACTGCCTCCCCGTGCATACATTGAGCGGGACGCATGCCCATTGCAGCTTTGCATGCATTTTTTTTTATATAGACCATTAATGAACATGCCATGATACTGGTACAATTTGGTTAACATGTACATGTACATAGCTGTATTTATTAAAGTACAGACCCAATGCTTCCACTATAATGTCCAAGTGAGAAACTCTGAGAAATGTTGCACCCATTCTTCCAGCTCAGCTAGCTGTCTTGAAACAACATGGTTGAAAGCATTGGTCATGTCTACTCATATTGAGTATCACAGAGTTGTTCTCTGCCCAATGGTCATCATCAATACAGCACCACGGTTGATGGATGATGCTTTCAGCACCCTGTGTGTTTGGCCACCCCAAACTGGAAAGTCTGGATATATTCTGCAGCTTTGCACACTAGTGAGCACCTGCAATAAATTGGTTTGTCACTCTTCTCCTCAGCTCTACTCATCTACATGTACAGGTACATGTATTCCTCAAAAGGTCTTGTCACACATAACTAATTCACATCAGTTTGGGTCCCTTATAGACTCCTCCCCTTTTCCAATAAATCTCACTTCATCTTTGCACCATAATCAGCCCCACCCCTGTTTGGTTAAGCTGTGAGGTGGTGGTTGGATACCTCCAAAAAAGCTCTTGTGCCCCACTTTGTCCCAATGCAGCTTTGGATCCCCTCGGCCACCATGCATGCACAAGGGGGGAGGAGATGGGGTTACTGGGCACAACCAACTCTGCGATGTATTTGTGCAGTTCTTTCATTACGCTCATTGTGGATATCAACGTTAAAATTGGTTCTAATCTGACACCTCATCGAT
Source organism: Spongilla lacustris (assembly GCA_949361645.1). Classification (NCBI taxonomy): domain Eukaryota; kingdom Metazoa; phylum Porifera; class Demospongiae; order Spongillida; family Spongillidae; genus Spongilla; species Spongilla lacustris. Next base: position 10,025,700 of record OX442415.1, read on the forward strand.
ATCAGCTGATGTCTTGGTTAGGGATTGGATAGGTATAGAACATTTGCTGCATTTGGCTTTTCTGTGTCATATTCCTGCATATCTGAGTCAGGCAGTTGGTTCCCCACATCTGGTTCCGCAGTACAATTGACTGAAACCCACGACTCCAAATGCAGTGATCTAGCAGTGGTGTGTATGTGAATGAGGCAAAGGACACAATTTCGCACCTACAGCTACCCCAGCCATCTAAGCCTCACCTTGACTAAGTCTATTGCAACAGCAACCTTGTCATGATCCCTTGTTACATAAGTACGTTAATAGTTAGTATAAATAGTTATAGACCTCTATAATGATAATAATTTTATTCTATTTGGCAAATGTAGAAGTTGCCCTTTCGTAACACACATAACTATGTACGTTGTGTACATGCACAGCAGCAGAACATATTCCATAGAAAGTCAAGAAATGTGTACATGTGCAGCAATGTTCACAGTGAACTCAGATGATTTTGGAACCCTTAATGAGCAAATCACACGTCATTTTATTCCGACTAGCTATAATTCTGCTGTTGTGAATCGAGGAAAAATCCAACTTGGTTTTGACCACACCCCTTCCTGGAGTTAGATAGGCAGCCATCTTGTGGTGATGGCTGTAGTCATGAACCACGTGCATATCCATGTGAGGCTATACACCAGCAGTGCACAGGTGTGCTTACCCTACTTCAGGGTACCACTGGTTTTGACCACACCCCTTCCTGAAGTAAGATAGGCAGCCATCTTGTGGTGATGGCTGTAGTGATGAACCACGTGCATATCCATGTGAGGCTATACACCAGCAGTGCACAGGTGTGCTTACCCTACTTCAGGGTACCACTGGTTTTGACCACACCCCTTCCTGGAGTTAGATAGGCAGCCATCTTGTGGTGATTTTTAAAATCTTAGGTGTCGGCATGGCTGTAGTGATGAACCACGAGCATATCCATGTGAGGCTATACACCAGCAGTACACAGGTGTGCTTACCCTACTTCAGGGTAACACTGGTTTTGACCACACCCCTTCCTGAAGTAACATAGGCAGCCATCTTGTGGTGATGGCGGTAGTCATGAACCACGTGCATATCCATGTGAGGCTATACACCAGCAGTGAACAGGTGTGCTTACCCTACTTCAGGGTACCACTGGTTTTGACCACACCCCTTCCTGGAGTTCGATAGGCAGCCATCTTGTGGTGATTTTTAAAATCTTAGGTGTTGGCATGGCTGTAGTGATGAACCGCGTGCATATCTATGTGAGGCAATACACCAGCAGTGCACAGGTGTGCTTACCCTACTTCAGGGTACCACTGGTTTTGACCACACCCCTTCCTGAAGTAAGATAGGCAGCCATCTTGTGGTGATGGCTGTAGTCATGAACCACGTGCATATCCATGTGAGGGTATACACCAGCAGTGCACAAGTGTGCTTACCCTACTTCAGGGTACCACTGGTTTTGACCACACCCCTTCCTGACGTAAGATAGGCAGCCATCTTGTGGTGATGGCTGTAGTGATGAACCACGTGCATATCCATGTGAGGCTATACACCAGCAGTGCACAGGTGTGCTTACCCTACTTCAGGGTTCCACTGGTTTTGACCACACCCCTTCCTGGAGTTAGATAGGCAGCCATCTTGTGGTGATTTTTAAAATCTTAGGTGTCGACATGGCTGTAGTGATGAACCACGAGCATATCCATGTGAGACTATACACCAGCAGTACACAGGTGTGCTTACCCTACTTCAGGGTACCACTGGTTTTGACCACACCCCTTCCTGAAGTAACATAGGCAGCCATCTTGTGGTGATGGCTGTAGTCATGAACCACGTGCATATCCATGTGAGGCTATACACCAGCAGTGCACAAGTGTGCTTACCCTACTTCAGGGTACCACTGGTTTTGACCACACCCCTTCCTGAAGTAAGATAGGCAGCCATAACCACGTGCATATCCATGTGAGGCTATACACCAGCAGTGCACAAGTGTGCTTACACTTCATGGTACCACTGGTTTTGACCACACCCCTTCCTGGAGTTCGACAGGCAGCCATCTTGTGGTGATTTTTAAAATCTTAGGTGTCGGCATGGCTGTAGTGATGAACCACGTGCATATCCATGTGAGGCTATACACCAGCAGTACACAGGTGTGCTTACCCTATTTCAGGGTACCGCTGGTTTTGACCACACCCCTTCCTGGTGTAAGATAGGCAGCCATCTTGTCGTGTTATAGTGATGGACAAAATGCATATCCATGTGAGGCTATGCACCAGCAGTACACAGGTGTGCTTACCTTATCATGTGTATCACTGTAGTTGGTTGCACCAGACCACTTCGTCTTCTTATAGCATAGGCCTACCCGGTTAACATGGGCGTCGGAAGGTATAAAACATTGGTCCGGCAAATGAATAAATAATGAAGTGGGAGAACGCGGAGGGGGAGGGTGCGGGAAGGGGTTAAATCCCCTCCCGCCCAGCAAGGGGGTATGGGGGAGCGCTGTAAGCTCCGCCCCAGAAGCTTTGCAAGTTGTGCATTATTAATGCCCTAAACCATAAGGAATTTCACTACTACTAGCCAGCAGCTCGCCACCCAAAAATTATGGCTATGGCCGATGAATTCGAAATTGTGATTGTACATTTCAATTGCTTCAAATAAAAAAACACTTAAGTAGGCATAAAATCACCAAACTGGCTAAGTCGGTGTTCGTTACCTCGAACAAACTCCTCTGCAATAACATCTGTGATCAATTTATCAAGGCTTACTTGGTTTATGTTTAGTAGCATTATGTGGTTCAACCTACATTGACACATTGTACTTCGCAAGTACGTCTTCAAGCGCCTCATTGAAGAGAAACTGCGCTCACTAACAGCATTGGTTGCTGGCATTACGAGAATAAGTCTAGCCACTGTGCACACTTCGCTGAAAGATTCTTTCTGTGCTGTAGACATCTCCTGCATTGCTTGAATGCAGTCTTTCAGAAGTAACCTTTCACCCTTCCCAGTAAACCAGCTTCCTAGATTTTGCAGCTGTGCAGATAGTAGAGAAGAATTGAGGTCATTCTCGTAAAATTCCACTACTTCCTTAAGGTGCTGATCAAAAGGTTCACAGTTAGCTGCACTGACAATCAAGCTTTCTAAATTCTGATAAATTGCATAGCCTGGCTGATTGAATCGATCTGAAATGCTTGCAATGGCCAAATCTAAGACCTCAAAGTAAGCTTGATGGTAGTGGTCTTCAACAGTAGAGCTGTGTGATCCTTCTCCAGTACCCACTTCAAAACGTTGAGGAGCTCTTCTCTTTCGTAGCAGCACTGGAGGATTAGTGTTTGTTCGCTCACAGAAGCAGTGAACTAAGAGCAGAAAACCATCAAAACAGTCTGTAGTGCGCATGCACACAAGTGTCTTAACAGTACATTCAGCCAAAGAATGCCCTTCAGCAGCAGACATTGTCTGCTTTTGTAAAGTTCTGCTCAAGTTATCCGTTATCTTGAGGATTTTCATGGCAAGCTGCAGCCCAAAAAGTACATTAAAAGTAGCCATTTGTGCTTGTACACCAATTATTCTGCCCATCACATCAGGATCAAGCTGGGTTGTGAGGCATTCACTCCACAGTTGTTTTAGTACAACATAATTTTCGATGATGCTTTCCACAGCATCTCCTCTCACTGTCCATCTGGTAGGGCACATTGCTCGAATACCTATACTTGATCCAACGTGCTCCTCAGTTAGGTTCTCAACTTTGATGCGATCAAAGGCAGCATTTCGTTTAGGAGAATATCTAATCAATTTGCTAATTTCAAAGGCAGTATCTAAGCATCCTTGCAAACCTTATAGATTGTTTCATTGAATCTCCTACAGCCAGGTTCAATGCATGACCATAGCAGTGTGTCAATACTGCTCTCTTCTCCTGTCTGGCAAGTTGGGTAGCAACACCTTTTCTGCAACCTACCATGTTTGATGCACCATCATAGCACTGACCACGACACTGTGACAATGTGCATGCATCTATTGTTTCCACATTAGCCCTATTACATCTTCATGGGATGTTAATGTGTTATCCACCCAGCGTATGCAAATCAAAAACTGTTCTTTATTTGACACATCTGTGCACTCATCTGCTATGATTGTAAAGAAACCATTCTTAGCAATATCTGAGCAAATCTGCCGCAAGATGTGCAAAGCCATTATCTCCAAAAACTCGTTCTGGATTTCTCCTGAGGTATATTGTTTGTCTTTTTCTTCAACCAAGTCAGAAGAGCTGGACAATCAATTCCCCGCAAAAGTAGAAGCTGCGAAAAATTGCTGTCAGCTTCATCCTTATGTCCCCTTAAAGCCAGTCCCTGGCGAGCAAGGTACATGTAGCGAATAGACTCAATAATTTTGCGTAACATTGCTCTATTTGCTTCCTTTTCTTTCTTGTGTTCCGTGCATAGCATCTCGCCCACATCACCGGTCTTCAAAGGTAATTCAATACTATCAACAGCCTCCTTATGACAATCACTGTTAAAGTGCTTTTGAAATGCTTCACAAGCATCTTTCCAGTTCGTGTATCCTTTGGAAATGAAAGTAAGTTCACGTTTGGTACTTGCCTTGAATTTCTTCTCTACTTCTGTCATCATGCATAGGTGACAAAAAGCAGCATCAGTACTGGCATCGTAGTGTAACCAGCTGTGCTTTTCACACCACTCTGCTCTAAACGAGCGCGTTTCACCCTTCGATCCAAACGAACGTTTTGGAAAGGGAAATGACTTAGACGGATGGAATTTCTCTGGCACCACGGCAGACGCGGAAGAAGAAGGGACGGACAATGATATCGAGCGAGCGGAATCCATTTCTCTTTTAGACCATGTACATCATCAGATGACCCCCAACATTGTTAAACATTATCATAGTAGGTACTTTAATAAATTGCGTATGCGTAGGCGGAAACTGGTGATCTAAATTACGTCGAAAATTGTGACCGTATTTTGGATTTATCTACGAGTGCTCAAGAAGATACGCGTTTTGTAAAGTTGTTTGGAAGGTATTTAGGACTTTAACACTAGGTTAAAGAAGAAAAGGGGTTGCACGATACACTAATGGTGTCGAAATGTAAGGCAGCATACGGCGTAATTGTGTGTGCCTCGTTGATTTTCATAGTATTCTATCGCGATTAGCCATTCGCTAGTTTTTAAAGGTGCCAACTTGAGGAAGCGTTTGCCATATATATTAGGACTTAGTCTATATCAGGATACAATTTCATGAACTTTGGATGGTGCCATTTAACGGCACAGGTGTTTACTGTTGGATTGCTTAGAGCTCGACATAATATTGCTTAACCTGGTATTTCTGTGTTAGAGCCCTGTGAATTAAACTTAATTTTAGTATTTTCAATGCATAGACAATCTATTTTCTTTGTGTGCCAAAGAGTTTTTTGATAGCTCTATTTAATACACACCAAATTTGTCAAGGTGCGCGTTAGTTATTGAAACTGTTTTACAGTACGGATCCTCATGTCATTAAAAATAGCTGTATTACTGTGATATGATGGTGCCCACACAGCGTATTTTTCAAGATAATATATTCATGTTAGTGTATCTTAGCTATGCATTAACAATGAGAAATGCATGCTATTTCTTGCTGTTTAGAATGAGAACTGTTCAAATGTTCAGATGAGCATTACAAACTGCTAGTTCCTGAAATAAGGAATGGGTTGGTGCTATACATTAATATAGACCTGGCAAACATTTGTTTGCTGAACTCACCCCTGGCCTGGCTGGCTATGCCTTTATAGAAATGCACTTTTCTGTTGGTTGAGGAGCAAAATATGCTCCTATAGGAATGCAGTTTGAGTGTAGCGACTAACAGATTGTATGGTAAGGTATAGCTGTTGAAGGGTGTTGATATCCTGGTATGTTGGATACAATGTCATGGCCTCTGTGTTGGGCTGTTGATGAGTGTTCGATTTACATACACATAGTGCCATGTGGTATAAGAGATGGTTCTGCAGATACATGTACATGTATGTGAGCATTCTAGGCGTCATGTGCACGGTCACTACACCCTCCCCCCCCCCTCCCCAGTGGTGTTGTATCTTATGCACAGGCTTCTAGAGATCTGGAAAAGAAGCAGGCCAGTGGCAGCAGATCAGGAAGCATCATGATTCTTAACACGCGATCCATGAAATTTTGATACCAAAATCAACAAAAAGTGCGAACTGCCTCAGACAAGAAGTATTCGCTAGTGGGTTTTGCAGCGATATTTGTATTGCGTACGATAAAACGATCCTTTGGATGAAGATACACGTTATTTCTACATCTGCAGGTCATAGGGTTGAGGCACGCTACGTTGTCAAAGACAGCGGGTCGAGCTCGTTGCTGAAAACTGTACTCTTTTTTCCCGCACATGATTGCTAGTAACTTATATCATCAGGTTGCTCATTCCTATGTCTAATAGTCAATGTATAACCCTTGACCTCGAAACAAGTCTGTAGCCATTAGAAACTCGAGAAACTCGACAGATGCCCCGTTCCCAGACCATGGAATTGGACACGCCACCACAATTAAAATATTATCATCTATTTGTACATATACTGTACTATAGTAAAGCAAGCTGCATTTTGTTTTTTCCTCGGTTCCTCCTCACTTGTCCATATTGCTAAGAACATCTGTACTCTATAAGGCAAGCTACTACGTGACCTTTTAAAACTTCAGACACGATTTTAGCTCCTACCTTTAATTTGTAATGGTTACGTCATGGAGTACAGAGGAGACCCTTCTGTTTCCTGGGACAATCCTTGTGCTTTAGAATCTCCTAATTTGCACAGAATACTCCCTGTAGCTTACTTGCACGTTTAATGATAGCAACTGTCCGTAAAATGTAGCAATTGACCGATATATCAATCACAGTAGCAGCCTATACCCGGCCGAGTGGGTCGCAACAGGATGAGTCAGTATACAGGCACAGCAATTAGCCTCTAATATTTTCCTAACGTTTTATCCCTGTCAAAATATAATAACCAAGTGTATTCTATACGCTAGTTACATCCGGTTGTTAACCGCCGGAGGCATGGCGATAGTCAACACATTTTTTGGTTAAAAGTGTTCACTAGAAAGGCTAAAAAGTTAGTTTATGTGTTCTATGGTCCACAAACTATCAGGTAAAACAAAGAATCTTTTTTGAGGACAGTAATAAGTCACTTAAAAGCGTAGCTAAAAAAAGAGTACAGTTTGCGTCATTACCGCTAAAATTTTAGGAGGCCATCGTGTTTGTCAGCATCTGTAGGGCGCGTTGATCACTTCTAAGGAAATTTGGATACAGATCTAGAACCAGCAATCAATGGGCTTTACGAATATATCCATTTCTGGCTTAAAAACTAACGCGCGACTACTTTCATAATAGCATGGTGCGCACTTTTTGGTATCAAAGTTTCATGGATCCAGTGTTAAAATTATAATACAAATGTATCTCAGTTGTGGCTATATGCCATGACAGCCATGTCACGATATTTTGTTTGACTAGAGCCAGCATGGTTTTTCCCCTCACTTCAGTGAGGGTTTTTCCCCTAAGGTGGTATGGGCCCACCATCTCTAAATAAGTAGGTCTAATATTAAAGTAGGGTTCCTTGTTGGAAAAGTAAAATGGGACAATGCAGTGGTTTTGTGTACACTCCCAGAACGAGCAAGAAAATACAGTTAAATCTAGTTAGTAAACAACATTTTTATATTATAAGAACAGAGACCTAAAAATAAGATGAGCCGGAGCAGTTTAAGGAGGAAGATAGAAAAGTAGTTGCAATGTGTGGCACAAAAGGAAGTTGAATTATCAAATGAATATTTCCAGATACCTCGGAATGTAAAAGAAATACAATATTTTATTTCATGTGTCAGTCATGCAGTTATTAATGGTCTAGTCTGTATTTTGAACAGCTATGGTGCAGCTATATAATATGCGTAAAGCAATCAAAGAAGTCCTAAAGTAATTATTACATATTGGAAGAATGACGGCGAAGTAGAAGGAGAAAACGTTACAATATCACTCTATGGGCTATTGGCAGTGGATTGTATAAAGGGAGACCTAAATCTATAGTTGCAATGTGTATTTGACACTGTGAGCCTTATCAAGAGTATCTATGGTGTATTTTATGCAATTGTGGCATCATTATCTTGAATACTTGTACAGCAGCTGCACGGAGAAGTCAAACGGTCACAGTTTTTTATATCGCGGTCCATTCACATTGCGTACATTGTTAGTCACCGGCGATGCAATGTTTGAAACGCTATAACTTTTGAAATACTAATCTGTTTTCATTGGCAAAAGCATATTTTTGATGCATTCATTTTGCTCTGTTAGGCTATACATAAAAGTTCTCGTTATATTAATTTTCAAAAATTTATTAAAGTACCTAATCATAGCAAGTTAACACTTCATTCAATGCCGGTGTGGGAGGGCGGATTGTCCCCCCGTGCAGAATGTCCCCCCGGACATTCTGCACTAGGGCACAATGTCCCCCCGGACATTCTGCACTAGGGCAAACTGTCCCCCACTAGGGTAAAATGTCCCCCCCCCCCCCCCCTCCCCCCCGGACAATCCACTCTAGGGCGCAATGTCCTACCAATAGGATAACAAAGGCAGTTATAAACGTCCAACAGGCTGGTTTTTAACAAAGACCCGTCCTTATATAGCGTAAAAACCATCCTGCCCGGATTGTGCGTCCAGGATGGGAATAGAGGAGTTGCACCTGACGTCACGCGCGTCTTACGTCGGTGTGTATGTTGCTATAAATATACACCGCGTGGGTACGAGATAAACAATAACCGGACGGGAACGAATAGCGGAGAAAGAAGGCGGCGTCATAAGCTCACGTGGTACATATTTATAGCATATCGTATACATAAATAGCAACATACATATGACGTAAGTTACGTAACTAAACAATACAAGTCGCGCGTGACGTCAATGCAACTCCTCTATACCCGAATGTTGAAGCAATTCATATACGTCAACATTCGACAAAAACCCTCCAAGTAAGGTTTTTACACTATTCACATTCAAATGCACCCTGGACGCAGGATGCATGGTTTTTACGCTGTTTAGGATGGGTTTAGTCTGGGTACCAGCAACTGATCGGTTGTACTATCACGCAACAGATGAACTGACGATGGGATAGCCTTTCCTAAGATATGTCAGGCGCGCAGTGCACGCAGTGTGAAGCTGTGTTTATGTGACATTACATTTCAGGCTATATGATCCTAAATCTCTCATACTTATCTGATGAGATTTCAGCCATGAAGTATATCAATCATGCACCACTGCTTAAGGAATTTTAATAATGAATGTGTTCGTGTATATATGTGTGTGTGCATTGACGACACGGAAAGGATAAGAGCTGTGTATTCATTAAAGAATTTAATGCTAAAATTCTAAGCAGTATTGGTTTCAATGAGCATTTCAAGCGGCTGAACGACATGCAGCTTTGACGACGGATAGAAGCTACTGAGTAATGGCGTCAACGCGATCCCGGCCCGTGTATACTGCCGTAAAAGTTTCCCAGCCTTGTCATAGATGAAATAAAATGTTATGAGGGGGGACATTTTACCCTGGAGGGGGACAGTTTGCCCTAGTGTAGATTGTCCGGGGGGGGGCATTGTACACTAGTGCAGAATGTCCGGGGGGACATTGTACACTAGTGCAAAATGTCCGGAGGGACAAATTTTGGGGGGGACATTGTGCACTACGACACCGGACGTAACAGGAAATTATTAGATGCGTTCGCTTATTACCTATGCCCTCGCATACAGCACTTATTGGATGCCGCAGAAGTCCACCTTCCAACTCCAATCTGTCCTTCACTGAGAGAGGTAGTGTGTCTCCTGGCTTCTGGGCGTGCGCCAATAGAAGTCGCCAAATTCTTAGCGGGTGGCAGCCTCATTGCTCTCATCAAAGACGTACCCAATGGCCCCCAAGATATCCGGCCGATCGCAGTGGGTGAAGCACTGAGACGGTTAACTAGCAAATGCCTTTGTATTCTAACGAAGGCAAAGGCAGCAGAACATTTTGAGGGGTACCAAACAGGAGTGGCATGCCCAGGGGGTTCTGAGATAACCATTCACGGACTCAGGGATTGTATTGAAAGGCACTGGGATGACGAAGATTTTGTCACCCTGAAAATTGATTTCCAGAATGCCTTCAATATAGTCTCACGCCAGGCATTACTCGAAGAATGCCACACACACTTCCCAGAGTTACTACCATGGGCATCTTGGTGCTACGGACAACACCCAATGCTCTTTCACCCCATGGGCACTATATCCTCCGAGACAGGTGTGCAGCAAGGGGACCCCTTGGGGCCCCTCTTGTTTTGCTTAGTCCTGCACAAGTTGGTAGCCACCATAGCATCAGACGAAGAGGCGTCCCATTTGTTGTACCACAAATGGTATATGGATGACGGGGTAGTAGCTGGCACAAGGAATGCAGTAGCCAGAGTGATTGCAATTATTAATGAACAGGGTCCCCCCTTAGGCCTGTTCATCAAAGACCCAAAATGCGAGCTATTTAGTAAAGGCGATTTGAATTCCTTTCCAGTGCAGATGAAAAGGTCCAACACACCAAACTTGGTGCTTCTGGGTGCTCCAATCGGGGACCTGATTTTCTGCGCAAAATTCATCGCAAATCTTCGCTCCAAGAGCCGTGGTCTGCTTTCCAGGTTGCAGCAGATTGGTCCCAAGGACCCCCAGGTTGCATATTTATTGCTGCGCTTCTGTGGTAGCTTCTGCAAATTGGTACACCTGGCCAGATCAACTCCTCCCTCCCTGGTGGCTGAAGCTCTAAGCTTATTTGACTCGGACATTCGGCGCTGCTTCACGGAATGTACTAGCGTGGATGTCTCAGACGTTGCCTGGCACCAGGCACAGCTGAGTCCTAGTAGAGGAGGCCTGGGTCTTCGCAGTCTTTACCACCATTCAAGTGCTTGCTTCATCGCGTCCATTAGCCAGTCAGGAATCGCCCTGGGAGCGAACCACCATTTGGAGCAGTCCATCGATGACCTCAACCATATCATAGGGGACTCCGATGCTGTAAGTGTCCAGGACATCCTTGATGCCCCACCACGCCAGAGGATCTTGTCATCCAAGATTGAGGACCAGCAGCTGAGGATGTTGTTTGACCTGGCGTCATCACCGGCACAGCATGCCCGTCTCCTCTCTGTGTCATCCCCCCATGCTTCAGCTTGGCTCTCAGTCATGCCCACACCCCAGCTCAACTTGCACCTGGAGCCGCCTGAATTCCAGGTGGCTCTTAAATGGTGGCTAGGATTGGACACCTCCCAAAACGCCCGTTGTTCCCTCTGTCCTTCACATGCCTTAGATCCCCTGGGTCATCACGCTCTCACGTGTAAAAGTGGTGGGGATCTAATTGTAAGGCACAATGCTCTGCGCGACACATTTTGGGAATCTTGCAAGCTGGCATGTATCGGGGGTCAACTTGAAGCAGGCAGTAGCCTAGACGAAGAGGGTAGGCAAACTCGCCCAGCAGACATCCTGGTCCAGAACTGGGAGTTCGGCAAACCGGCAGCATTGGATTTCACTGTCACATCACCGCTAAATCCCACTACTTTAAATGAAGCGAGTGTGACGGCTGGATCCGCTGCGTCGGCTGCTGAAGCCCGCAAACATGCCACCAACGATGCAAAATGCAACCGTTTGGGCTGGGTCTGCATCCCTTTAGCCGTGGAGACGTACGGGTGTTGGGGAGACGAAGCCATTAAGTGTCTTGACAGACTTGCTGCACGTATCGCTACTCGCACGGCTCGTTCCAAGTCTTCGGCTGCATCGGCTCTGTACGGAAGGCTCAGCATCGTCCTTGTGAGAGCCAATGCAAGGGCCATATTAGCTAGGTCATCCACAGTTTTTTGACTCCTATTGTCTTAATTAAGGTTTATCACGACTATTTATAACTTGAATTTATTAGTTAATTTATAATTATTATTTATTTTAATTTTTATTTTTTTGGGAAAAAAATTGGTCCGGCGGCCGCCGGACCTGCCGGACCGGTTCCGACGCCCATACGCTGCTGAGGCACCTGAGGTCTGACCAGCATCTGAAATCAATGGAATTGTTTGTTTAATAGCTAAAGTATGTAATACGTCACGTGAGTTAACTCGTGTTCGTTTCAACTAAATAGTCTACAGTGAACGATCCGCTGCGATCCATGTACATATTACAATAGCTAGAGATGCTGTTGAGCGCACGGTTAGGCTAGTGCCTAGTATAGTTTTTGTTAGCCATTAGTGGAGCATAATATAGCGGCTGGGCTCGGCGCCCTGACCAGAGATAATATATTATCTCTGCCCTGACCTACGCGATATGTTCGGCTGCTGAATAAGGTGAGGGTGTACAACATAGCATTACCAAGGACTGTGTTTTTTGCCCTTTTTGGTGCACGTAGTTAAAATAGGTGGGGAGAGGCGCGGGTGACCGCGGTGGGGGGGGGGGGGAGGGGGGGGGATTTCGGAGGCGGGTGAGGTTGAGCTGAGGCAAGAAGCTTTACCCTGTTAGCGATGCATGAGTTTTCAAGACTCAAACCAGATTTGGCCTCTATTATTTTTGACCTCTTGAATTTTATCCATCGGAGTGCTAATTATATTCATGAACTCGCAGAAAGGGATAGCGTGTTTGATTCAATTTCCACCATGCGGCATGGATGGTGCATGCTTACCGATAAGTACATGTAATCCATATCACTGTGCATCGAGATCAATGAAAGGTACACACATAGCATTTGCACACACACATATGTATACCTGACATGTGCAACACACAGATTTACATGCAATACATGCACACATACGCTAACAGGATGCACACACACACATACACATACATATTTAGTAGTGTGTTCGGATACTGCATTCAACTGCTACTAATTTCATTGGATATTGTGAGAAAAGAAAATAATAGGTATAGCTGGTTATTGCTTAGCCATAGCTAGTTACTTTCTTCTTTCGTCCCCAAAGTTGATGCCGGGAAAACTTAGCAGCATTAGTTTCTGGAGGTGATGCAGAAGTGGAAGATGAGAAGCATGAAGGTAAGTGCCCCCACTTGGCAGTATACTGTAGCAATAAAGAATGAAAAGCACTTGCAAACCCAACCCCATCTCGATGTTTTTGAACTCACGGAAAGGGATAGCGTGATTGATTCAATTTCCATCATGGATGGTGTGTGCTGACCGATAGTAGCTGAAGCTACATCACTTCCAATGGGTGAGAATGACACTCCTAGTACAGGTAAGGGTAAGGCTGTCGTCTTCATTTGTAAGTATCCAATTCTATGGTGGTTTAGATGATGGCAAAACTAATTTAAGCATCATGCTAAGCGACACTTACCTCAATGGCCAGTACAAACTATTTGTGTCAAAGGAGTGATGGCATATCTCATCCTTGACCAACAGTTTGTGCATGTACATGTACCTGTATGTGTAATGTTGTCATGTGCATGTTGCTTCACAGGGACAAAAAAAAAAACCTGAGGTTTGCTTCCATACATTGAGGTGTCAGCTCGCATTTCTGAAAATTTGCTCTTCTCTTCCATCAGAACAAGACCTATGGGTGGCTTTGTCTAAGGTATGCACATTTACACGTTTTGTAACTATCTCACTACTTCCTTACTCATACTACAGGGGTTCTGACAAGCAGTTGATCTTTGTGACTTTGTTGTATACAAATCTGGAACCAATTTCATTGTACATTATACTCCACTAATTAAGGATGCAGCGTGTATAATATCACCTGCAACTCACACAGGAGATAGGAGCTCTGATTGGCTGTTTTGGAGTTCACATGACCTTGTGTGTCACATGGACCCTGTCGTCACCTGCCAGAGTGCCTCATATGACTGCCGTTTCAAATATGGTGTGGTTCATCGGACCAAGTCCTCTGGTCTGTTCATCAATGTGATCATCGATTTACAACAGCTGACACTGCCACTACCACCACTGTTGAACGACAGGAGTTGTCTGCTAAAAGAGCTGTTTTTCTGCATAATTGGAACAATGACTTATATTGTTGAACGTGTACATCAGGCCCGTAGGCTGGTCGGGAGTCGGGCCGCTTTGCAACTTTTGCAATTTTTCAGCTACAAAACCTAGCATAATTGCATAGAAACATGGATAGCCCAGTTTGTGTTCCCGTTCAATAATGAAGTACATGTAGGTCTGGCTTGCGAGTTGCGAGTCTAAAGGCTGGCATACACGGGGCAACTTCCGGGCGATTTGTCGTATGCAACTCAAATGACTACATGTAACAGTATGCATGGGTAAAAGTTCCGCAATTCTGATGGTTTGCGGAACCTCTACCCATATTCATTTGAGTTGCATGGGAACCCGTAATTTAATTCACGGACCCTCCCCCTGTTCCACCGCTGCTGTTTGTTGTGGGCGGGACGTGAGCGCCCCATTTAGAATAAGCCGACATGTATTGTTATCTCATTCTCGCGGGCTATAGCTATACACATGTACATGGATAGAAGTGATGAATAAATTATTTTGATGGCAAGCGGAACTAGTTCTGACGAGCGGGGGGGGGGTCGACCGAACCCACCGACCCCCCCCCCCCCCCCCCCCCCCCCAGCCTACGGGCCTGTTGGTTGGACTGCGGCTTGCGCCCCAAGCGGCGAGCGCAGACACAAAGAGGCCGTCACATTGTTTTGCCCAAATCAGTGTATTATTACAATACATTTGACGCTGTCTTCAAAGGTGTGATTTCAACGAAGTTGAAGCTGCGATTCGGTGTTCCGAGGTAGGCTGTGACGAACGATATGTTGGGTATTAAGCGGGTAATCACAAGATTCGTGGATAATGATTTCATACTTATGCACCTATCAATGGTAAGTGCAACCCCCCGCCCCCCCCCCCCCCCCCCCCTCCAATCCGGGACATACAGGGGCGGCACGGTTATTACAATACGTACAAAATTGGACAATACAGTGGAGATCGTGATAGTTGAACGAAAAAAATTGACATCAATTTCTATGTTTAATTGAATTTAAAACAATAACCACATGTGATATTGAAAATCTAACTGCACAGATACATGGGCTATACAATTGTCATCAAGTAGACAAAAATATGATGCATCACGTGACTGTCACGTTCTACCACTTTCGTTTTCAGTGACCTCAGTCTTGTCAACTGAGTTTTCCTATTTATCTTCACTTGGGGATAGTGGATCAGGATGATTATTGGGATGTAGCTTAAGCACCAACCCCTAAATGATTTGGCCAAGCCAGATTCTGAACCCGGGAAACAGTTCGGTTATTGTCGAGCGATACGTAGCTTATACGTGTTTGCCATTTTGTGTTTCGAAGCACTTGATTCATGCTAATCGAAGCATGTAGTTGTTCCGAGCGATGATTATTGCATCGTTTGGGCCCCTTTTTACAGTGTACCAGCTTGTTTTTCCACTAGAATTCCGGTTGCCAAACTTCTGGCTTTATAAATAGCACCATTTTCAGATGAATTTCATTAGAACGTGCTGTTATAATCAGTTATTGCTTATAAAGTGGCAGTCCGGTGGTACGACACGGTTCTTTTCAGCTGTGACCGATGGCGGAGAGTAAGTATAGGGGTAGAGCATACCTGGGCGGCAGTTGGGCATTGCTGGGATTACTCTCGGAACTTTTCTCTCCTGCAGCGATGCCGAAGTACACGCTACCCCTTTGATTGCTCTCCGCCGTCGTTCACAGATGAATTATGCTTGGTTCTGAAAAGAACCGTTCTTGGTTTGAGTCGTACCACCGCCCACTTTCTTAGCCATAACTGAGAATAACTGTTTATAAAGGCATCGTTTTCCGAAAATGGTGCTGTTTTTAAAGCCAGAAGTTAGGCAACCCGAATTCTAAAGGATAAACAAACTGGTACATTGTAAAAGGGGAACCCAAACGATGCAATGATCATCCTTTGGAATAACTGAGTACTTTATCTAGCATGAATCGAGCGCTTCGAAAAACAAAATGCTTAACACTTTTAGTCCTTATAAGCTACGTATCGCTCGACAATACATGGCTGGAGACAAGTTTTGAGATTTGGGGGGGCTTAGTTCAGGGGCGGATCCAGAATTTGGGGGCAAGGCGGGGCCCGCCTACTCCCAGCTAGGGGGTATGGGCAGTAGCGGATCCAGCATGGACAGTTGGGGGGGGGGCTGAAAAGGGGAGGGGCTAACTGTAGACGGAGCCGTCCCGGGGAGGGTGCGGGAGGGGGGCACCCCTCCCGCCCAGCTAGGGGGTATGGGGGAGCGCTGTAAGCTCCCCCATTGGGGTCTGGGGCGGAGCCCCAGAATCCAGCGCTTTTTGCGTTGGAAAACCCTCCAAAACTACGCAAAAACTGCAATGAAAGTATAATTACAGATCCAGCTTTTGTATTCTCCATGCGCCGCACCACCGTTCATTCATTTAGAAAATATGACAATGATAGCAAAATACAATCTAAACGTTATTCGCGGTAATTAAATCAATTGTACTTTTCTATTGTGCCTTTGTGCGAATTTTGTTAGAGCTTCATCCAGATTAATAGGAATTTCCCGATGGATGTGCAATAGTGCAAGACTATTTAACCTCTCCTCTCCCATAGTGGTGCGGAGAAACGTTTTAATTCTACGCAGAGCAGAAAATGAGCGTTCTGCTTCACATGATGTCACCGGGATAGTACACAACAACTGAAGTAGCGTGAAGGTGTTTGGGTAGGCTTTATTGTCACACTGATTCAATGCTGCTAAAGGGGTAGTTGGAAGGTCCTCTGGCTTCCATTTACAGAATTTCATCTTCCATGCATGAAGTTCAGCATCCAACGAAAGTGGTGCTGGCAAATCACTTTCGTACATCTTAGCAAAGCTTTGAACATGAATATTCCAGTCATTTTTTTCTATCAAAACTTTGGGTACGAGGCACAATCCAAGAGCAGCTATATTTGCATGACTTGTAAACCTTTCACCTAGCTCATTAAGAAGGTGGTCGAGAAAAGGGATTGCGAGAGTTCTTCGATAGTACACCTCAGGAACATCAGCTTCAACATTACTACGTAATGTTTGTGTTTTGCATCTTCGTGGTATTGATGGCTCTTCACAATCAGATTGCTGCACCAGTCTCACAGCTTGTTCATGCCATATTTGGTATCTTTCAACAATGTTTTCCCTTACATCATTTAGCAATTCTTTCACTTCAGCCACCATCTGAATGCCTTTAACAATATCCAATGACTCTAGTTGTAACAAAACAGTCAGTCCTTTGATATAGCACAAAGTATTGAAAACAACCGCTAAAGAAATTACAAAGGAAAACTTTTCAATACACCCAAGTAAACCAGTTGCACTTTAAATTGTTTCTCTATTCCACTTCACTGAATCTTCCATCATCGATATATCTCGAAGAGATTGTATGATTGCAGGATATAAGTCAACAAACACCTCTAAGGCATTGTGACGCTCAATCCAACGCGTTCTGCACAAGGATTTAATTTTCACCTTCTTGGTATCAGGCATTGTTGCTTCAATCACCTCAGTCAGCTTATCTTGACGTTTGCCGTGCTCAAAAAACTTATGCACCTCACTGACACTGCCCATCATGTTCCTTACCAGCACATCAGAACATGAACTAGCAATAGATAGGTTCAGAACATGACTGCAACAATGAACGAAGATGGCAAGTGGATGTCTTTGAAGGATGATACTGCTTGCACCCTGAACACTGCCTGCCATAGCTCCACTTCCATCATACCCCTGTCCCCGCAAATGATCCAAATTTAGACCCAGTTCTCTGAGCTCTTCTAGAAGTGATTCTGCTATTGCAGCACCAGTCATTATTCTATGCAACTCTTTGAATGCAACAAAACTTTCTTTTATCGTATAGCGACAGTCATCTTTCAGTTTGTGCACATAACGCAAAACCACTGATATTTGCTCAATAGATGCAGCATCCTGGACTTCGTCTGCAATTATGGCGTAGTATTTTCCTGCTTTAACCTCTGCTATAATGGTCTCCTTAATCATGTCTCCAAATACATTGAGGATGTCATTTTGTATTGTCTTAGAGCGGTACGTAGAATTTCTGGCGCACTCCTTAAAATGCAATGAAAGATCATTATCTCCAGCATTGCAGCGGAATTGTAATAGGGCCTGAAAGTTTCCTGGGTTGTTACATTGGTCATCCAGGTGCATCGAATCATCTCTGTGTCCCCGTAGTGCTATTCCCTGTCGACCACAAAACTGCACAGTGTCCATAATAGATTTTAGTACCTTCCTATTTCGTTGCACCTGTATGGAGTATGTTTCATTCAGGGAATTAGCAATACTCACATGCTTTCCTTCCATCACATCAATAAGTGCTACAGCTTTTACACTAGCATCTCGGTGGTATTGTGCAATGTCATGCAATTGGAGAGTCTCAAGAGCCTTTTTAAACCTCACCATTGGTGATCTTACCAACACTCCGAGGCTAGAATTGTCAAATGCAAACACAAAGCAATTCGCACAATAGCCACCGTTTTCCATCCTGCTATATGTCAGCCAAGGGTACTTCAGGAACCAAGAGCTTTGGAATGACCTCATTTGCTTACCTTCTTGTGATGCAGGAAATACGACGTTCTCTGGTTGATATAAATGCGACACAATTCGATATTTTTCCTCATCAGTCGCAGAGCCATCATGAATACGCAGCTTCAACAAACCACAGTCAGGCGTGTCCTGTGGTCCAACCATTGGCAGTCGCAAAGGGGCCTGATGACCTACCACAACTTCTGATACTCCGACTGCCTCATCAAAATGGTCATCCAGGGAGCCTGGATTCCCAGCAACCTCAAAGGAACCCTCCAATAATGTGTCATCCAGGACCACGGCCGACACGGATGATTCATTGCTAACAAACGACACTGACAGACGCCGATTGCGACGTGCCCAATCGCGAAAAGTGGTCGAATAGAGACTCGGACCCTCTGTATATTTTGAATTTAGCCTTTTTAGATGGCCCTGCCATGCTCTCTGCCATCGATGAAACACACGCACGTGTACGTAATTAACAACTTGGTGAACAGCTGTACTAATAGTATTATCACTTAAAACACCCATGCAAGTATGCTATGAATTTTTAATTTGAGGGGGGGGGGGGGGGGGGGGGCTATAGCCCCCCCTAGCCCCCCCCCTGGATCCGCTACTAATGGGGGAGCGCTGTAAGCTCCCCCATCGGGGTCTGGGGCGGAGCCCCAGCTGCTTTGCAACTTTCGCACTTTTCAAGTCTCAAAACAACATAGCATATAATTGCGTAGAAACATGCTAAAAACATTTAAAAAGATTACTTGCTTCCAGACTTTCCAGACCTACTTTCATTATTGAACGGCATGACGATTGATATACGGTATCCATACTTAAATATTCCGAGCGATATATAGATCAGAATATTGAACTACATCGTGTGGGCTGGGACATTTACAATCCACCTGTACCTACCGCCATTGGAAAAAGTATTTGGCCAAGTATGCTCCACTGTACTGCTTAGTGCTCAGCTGATATTCATAGGGAGAAAAGCATTCCGCTCGTGCCACAATTAATGATTCTAATTGCATCAATATTTAAACATTAGTATTAGGGGAAATGTTTGGGGGGGCTTAAGCCCCCCCAAGCCCCCCCTTGTCTCCGGCCATGCAATAACCGAACGATTTCCCGGGTTCAGAATATGGCTCGGCCAAATCAATTAGAGGTTGGTGCTTAAGCTACATCCCAATAATCATCCTGATTCGCTATCCCTGAGTGAAGATAAATAGGAAAACTCAGTTGACAAGACTGGGGTCACTGAAAACGAAAGTGGTAGAACGTGACAGTCACGTGACACACCATATTTTTTACTACTTGATGACAATTGTATAGCACATGTATCTGTGCAGTTTGATTTTCAATATCATATGTGGTTATTGTTTTAAATTCAAGTAAACATAAAATTGATGTCAATTTTTTTCAGTTCAACATCACGATCTCCACTGTAGGCCCTCACCGTATGAATAATAATTACCTAGCAACGGAACTCATTAGGCCCATAGCAACTAAAACATGTCCACAAAAAGGGTCATTTGGAGCAACTCCTGTTGACGTTGAGCCTCGATTATTTCACCATGAAATATAGGAGAAATGGTGATATCAGCGATATAAAGCATGTGTTATGCCGTCGTACAGAACGTTATATCCAAGCGCGAGTTGTCGGTGCGTGTTTTGTGTTAACGGGTGCCATATTTTCTACTTTAAGCATTGATATTTGCTTTATGATGCGCGGTTGATGCCATTTTATAGATAAACAATGTATAGGAAATCAAGTGTTTATTTATGCTTAGTTTCTTTTCGTTTCTTCTGTGGTGGGTGGCACAATAGATTTTTGTGTGATACAGAGAGGTAATATTCCTTTCAACTGGGTTATGTACTAATTTTTTTAAACTTGGAGTGAATTGACCTTGTAAAGTGTTCACCTATCAATCCACAACCACATGGTGGTAGTGAATCCAATCAACCATATGGTTGTTGTAGTTTGCTGAACTGACTACACTCATGTGTATCATAGTCACCAGCTCCGATACCTTGCCCACACAATGTACAGCACACCATGACATCCCCAAGAAGTGTGTTTACCATATCTGGAGGTAGTTTCACTGCACTGTTCTGTAGACAGGCCAAGTCATAACAACAGGGGCACTTGGTTATGTGCTAAGATGCACTGCTTACACACACATGTGACATGGCAGCTGGATTGGCTGCTGCAGTACAGCTATACAAATTGGATACATCAGCATGCATGTTCATCACAGATGTCAACATGTGCCAAGGCTGGGTATCCATGGATGCCTTGCTATACAACTGGTGGGGGTGCTAGGGCTACAATCAAAGTGATCAGCTAGTGTAGCGTTCAGGCTTAAAAGTGCCTTGCCGTCTAAGTGTACAGAAAGGCTTGCACACCTACTTATTTTGACACATGTACATAATTGGAGAGTTATAAACATACTTTACACGTATCCAGTATGTGTGTGTGCACTTGTATGGGGTTTGACACCCCTTTGCCCTAACAATGCCTTATTACACAATGCAAAACATCTGGGGGTGGATCTCAACAGCATCACTTGCAACGTGAAGACTGTCATTAAGTCCTTTGAATAGGAGCGGACGAATATGTGGCTTTCATTGCCCTGTTTTGCCCTTAGCTTTAAGAGCTTTTTGTAGCCTGCACCCACATACCTGAATAAATCGACCATCTTTACACTGTATATACGTAATATGGCATGAATGTGCATTATTCATGACTTGGTGTGGTTCGTTGTTCGTGCCATCCTCACATATGGAAAATATGGCACCTAAAGATAAAAGAATATTTCCACTTACCAGTGAATGCTCTCATTCCTATATTATTTCGAAGGGCACTTATAAGGGAGGAATCGGAGAACGAAAGCCAGATAACAATACAACTGATCGTGCACAATAAAAGCCTTCGGTTGCGCAACGCATAGTGCATCGACGTTGTAACAGCGTACACATGCGTTTAATATATTGAAGATAGTACATACGTTTACCTAACTACCGATGGCCTGTTTGTCTGCACTGTATGTGCCAGATGTGGAAGGTTTGTGCTTGAAAGTTAATGAGCTCTGAAGCTGCCATTTTGGAGCAAGTACCACAAATTTTATTGGATGTTCCAAATATCAAACCTATTGCCAATGCAAAACAACCGTGGCGGGCATTCGTGTAGTTTAGCTTTCCCATCGTTATTCATAGCCAATGCATGGATTCTGGCAGAACTGACGAGGGCGCATGTTATGAATATAATTAGCAGTAAATCCGTACATTTTGCCAATTTGGCCTACTATGGATGAACCACATACTAAACGACCAAAACTTGCTTATTGGCACATCCTACATTGACAAAAAGACACACACTGACACAACCTGCCCTTAGCGGTATCACACAAAACCATGTGCAGGCCTATCCCATAATAGTGGACTGTATAGCTGATCTGATAGTACGACACATGCGTCCTAGTAATGGGCTCACCTCCCTTTCTCGCTACTGATCAAGCTACCAATCGCACACGTGCGTGCAGCCTATAACTAATAGTCGAAATAACATCAATCACGTGACTGAAAACCACGCCTTTTGAATTTAACATGGAAGCCAAAGTAGAAGTCGGGAAGATTAAGACAGCAGGCAGTTTGCTACAGGTAATACATAGTTTCTAATTGTCAGGGAAGCTTGATTCACTCTCTATCGTGATTAGCGGGCGCCCATAAGGGCGGTTACACTGATACGACTTTCACCCACTTTCGTGATTAGTGGGCGCCCATAAGCTGGATTCAAGCGAGGCCGCTGGAATAGCGATTAGGGTTAGGGTAAGGGTTATGGGTAAGTTTACAAGGGTTAGGGTTACGATTAAGTTTACAAATTGCAACATTCCTAACCCTAAACCTTGTAAACTTACCTGGACAGTAACCCTAACCCTTGTAAACTTACCCATAACCCTAACCCTAACCCTAATTGCTAACCCAGCGGCTTCGCTTGAATCCAGTTTATGGGCGCCCGCTAATCACAATAGTGGGTGAAAGTCGTATCTGTAACACACTTACAGTGGAAACTGTGGTACATGACATTAAAAATTTTTACCTGCTCTTCAATGTTTGGAATTGGTTTTAACAATAATGGTATGAACTAATGAAATTCTAACAATGCAGTTTGGTTGGCAAACTAGTAGTCAACAAGAGTTTGAAATTGAAATTTGTCACGTGACTTCTTGGTTTCTATTTTTGGAAATGTGTGCCCCTCGTTCAGCAAAAGTAATTCTAGCTCATTTCTCCTCCATTTGGAAACAGATGAGGCTGAACGTTGGCATATAACTACCATGCACATAGCTATATCACTTGGTCGGGCCAAATGTTGAATGCAGTAAACAGTTTGAGGACCGCGGCTGCAAATGTGCTGTTTTAGGGGGAGACGCGTTAAGCTATTAGTCTCGTATCGCGTTGTGTTTATGCTACCGTAAGTTCACAGTGCGTAGAAAACAGATTATGTCTATCTGAAACGCTCGTTTAATGTCAACTTTCGTTTACTTTGTCGCAAAAAGTTAGCCTCGAAAGGTTGGTTCCTAAAAGTCGGCCATTTTCAGATGAAAACATTACAATTATTTACATTATTGTGGTTATCGTTGTTATGAGTGAAGCGAACAAGCTGAAAACGGTTTATTTCAGAACCAAACGGAGGGTCCAGTATCACGCGGGCTACCACGAAGAGCTAGCAAAGAGGTACTGCCACTTTGGGAAGGTTTGAAACAAAGGAATGCTCCAAGGGGAAACCCCAAAGCTGCAGGTTTTAAGAAATAGTGAGCAAAGAACTGGAATCGTTAGCTCAGCATTGATGCTAGGGCACTCGCACTGAGAATGTACTACATTGAACTGAGCACTCTTTGCATTAATCAGAGAAATTACCTCACTCAGTTCGATTTAGTACATTCTCAATGCGAGCATCGATCCTAGCATCAATGTCAGACAGGTTTGGCATGTGCTGGGCTAACGATTCCAGTTCCTTGCTCGTTATTTCTGAGTAATAAGATGCAGTCCTTTGAATTCGACTCGTCAACTTGATAGATTTAACGATTGCCTCTTCAAACCTGCAGCTCTGGGATTTCCCCTTTGAGCACTTTTTTTCTATCAAACTTTCCCAAAGTGGCGGTACCTCTTTGTTAGCTCTTCGTAGTAGCCCGCGTAATACTGGACCTTCCGTTTGGTTCTGAAAAGAACCGTTATCCGCTTGTTCGCTTCTAACCACAACATGGGCGCCCGCTAATCACGATAGTGGGTGAAAGTTGTATCCATGTAATGCATTTATGGGCGCCCGCTAATCACGATAGTGGGTGAATCAAGCTTCCAAAATGTACTGACTTACTGCTAATTATATTCATAACATGTGCCCTCGTCGGTTGTGACCAGAATCCATGCATTGGCTATGAATAACGATGGGGAAGCTAAACTACACGAATGCCCAGGCGCGGATCCGGGGTTTTGGGAAAGGGGGGGTCCCATAAATATATTCACAACTGGGGGAGGGGGCGTGCCCCTCCTGTGACAGAAGGGGGTCTGGGGGAGCTTTTTGCTTTTGGATTTATTTAGCATGAAATTCACAGTGATATCCAATACAAACATCATGCGATATCCGGATTACTAGAGCCTGCGCTTGCATGGATAGCGATGAGAAAACTCTTCATTTTTCACAATGCTATGGTTCCTACTGCTACTTCGTGACGCAAAGCTATTGTGAATTTGGCCATGCACCAGCTACATGTCGGTCTATAAACGACTCACGTATGTATTAGTATTTTTAGTTTGTTTAGCTCTATAGCTACGGTAATAACCTGTTTTCTGAGGAAAAGAATCTGCAATCCATCCCATTCACGTCTTTTGATTGCTTACCTCAATTCATGCTCACACGCACCAGTCGATTGATCGCGCGATTAAATACTAATTAACCCCACATGCGAAATTAAATTTCGTTAATAGGAGGATTTAGTTAGATCGATCTAGATCCCGCTTGGCTAGAACAATGTGAAAGCCTGCAAATCCAAAGATGGTAACATGCAGAACGCTGCATAGATTACAGTATGCATTACGTCATACTTATGCATTACATCATTCTTCATATAGGAAAGGGGGGTCCGGACCCCCTGGACCCCCTCCCTAAATCCGCCCCTGACATATAGGAGATTAGTGGGGGATTTGACCATTTGTTTCTACCAGCACGCGTAAGGGGGATTTGACATTGGGTGTGGTCAACAGCATTTGGCGCTGCGAATTGACCAGTTATTAACCCCCAACCATGGGGCGTTTGATTAAATAAATGTCAAATCCCCCATAAGTCCCGGATGGGGGGGGGGGGGGGGGGGTTGTACTTACCACTGATAGGTGCACTATAGGGTCAATTTTAAGTACAGTGTTCGACACCCGCGAGTACCGATATCGTCTTACATATTTTTAAAAAGGACGGGTAGTGTTTCAGACATACTTGGTTTCAACAGATCCCCAGTCCTTATTCTATAATCGCTTCGTTTCTCCAAAAATTAAGCGTATTTCAGGTAAAGTTGCCACCAGTGTTCGCCACCCCTCTGTATTTTGTTATTGCGAAGTGTAACAAAAGTGGTTTTTACAAAGGACGTTGCTAAAACAAGTACGCTTATTCACTGTAGCCCTTTTAAACGCCCTAGGAGTGTTTCTTTGCAATGCTAGTAATTTTTTTGGATAGAACGGCTTCCATTTGTACATCCGTGGGCTTGCAGTTAGTTAAAACATACAGATGCAAGGGCTCGAGTTGGCTCAAGCATCCGAACTGAGTAGGCCAGAAACTAAGAGAAACCATTTGAAGCATGAAGTGTCATATTTATAAATGCATTAAGAGTCTACACAGCCAGAAGTTTTTTCTTGTCTCAAACCTGTACCCAATGTTGAATCAGATTGTTTACCAGACCATTGTAGACTTGGTGGAAACCTTATTGTATTACCATAGTATTTCCAAATGTTGCTATCAATCTGAAATACGTTCCCAGCCCTAAATGTTTTTATTTTATTTTATTCATGGTTTGATTCGCAATAGATTACAAACAAAAACAATACAATACACGTTACAAACAATACAATACAAATACACATCTAAGCAGTACAGCATATTACTCCAATCACGTTTGAAATGCAGAGTCTTCTCATCGGTGAGTTTCTGTTCAATCTCTCTTCAAATTTGTGAACATAACAGTTGGGAACAATGGGAATGGCAGGCCTGTTTAACCTAGTTACAATCCATGGTAATATTCTTGGTAAAAAATGCCAATTTACACGTACCTAGTTTATTCCTGAATGACATACTCTGTAGCCATTACGAACATTGTGCATGGATGATGTAATCCAACAAGTAACATACAGAAGGTTTTCCCAGAATAGCTGAGTAGAGGCAGGCTGAGCTGAGACTTAGTTGAGTGTGTGAAGCAGACTGTTGAGGTAAGCTGGAATTTGAGGGCTACAGAGCTGAGTTGAGGCTTACTGGGTTGGCTGAGTTGAGTCTGGCTGAGTTAGAACTCTGACATGGTGCAAGACATTAAACTCTTTCCTGGGAATATAAAACACATCATATTATATTAAGATGCTTCACCAGCATTATGCTCTTACCTGACAAAAGATGGATGGAACGATACCTACAACAAAATCCTCTGGTAGGCTATGCAAGATTTGAATATTAGCACTGTTAGTTCTGAAACCCCTTGATAGTTGTGTAGTTAAGACCAGCAGTCACCAGAGTGATATGCTTCGCCTAAATTTAACACATATGCCCATGTATATGAAGGTTAATGAGTTAACCTAGCTAGGTTAATTTGGGAGGTAACCTTACGCATGCGCAGTCTTATAGAAGAAATGTCTCGTGGCGTGTGAAGACACACTTGGTTAGTGATTACTTTTTTTTTCTTTCTCCAGACCACCATGGTCTGTGACTTCTAGGGGAGAAAGTGAAAGGGGGACCCCCCTAAAGCTGGCATAAGGGGTGGGGCTGTCCACTTCCCACCCCCATCCCTCTCCCTTCAGATCAGAAATGTATATAAAGGTGTGCTTATATTTTGAAGTGCTCCTGGACAATATAAACCTCTGTAGGCCTACACTGAATTTCTCAATGGAAACATTGTTGAAGATCTTCAAATCATCACCACACCAAAACAAAAGGAACATTTCTGTGTTTTCTGTACTATAATGCAGCCTTTTAAGCTCACCTGGAAAGGCATCAGACAGGTAACTCTTATGCTGCTGTACAGATAAATGATTAAAGTCAGTTGCTGTAAATATTCTGTGCTCTGACAATTGCATTGAATGACACAACCTAAAACATGAAAGATTGTATAAACACATTTGTAACACCATGCACACAAATGTACACACACACATTCATGACTCCCCCTCCTCAATCTTAGATAAAGCAAGGGCCCCCAATCCTGTGTACGTTCCTACACGAAAATATAAATATATCAAAATTACCTTTTGGTTATCAGCAGCGTGTACAGCTTCTCTAATGGCTGGTATACATGGCGAACGTTCTCAGCTTCCACAAAAGTGTTTTTCTTATATCATCAGTACTTCTAGCATGTGTCGCTATAAATTTGCATAACAATGCTACGATGTTACCCAGAAACAAAGAGGAGAATATACGTTCGCCCTAAATTATTTGTACCAACCAGCAAACCTTTGCCCTGTTATGCACACACTGCGGCTGCGTACCTATATACCAGAAACACCTAGTACCTAACCAGGTAGTGTGCATTATTTAGATAAATTATCAGACATTCCCAAATCCTTACCGTTGACATATTACATTTCATGGGGAAAACGATCACGGAAAGAGAGCCAGGTGCGCGAGGAGGTCGAGATGAGATCTTTAAGGCACTAAAATACCACAGAGCTCGAGTGTGTCACACCATAGATAATAGAAAGAGTGTTCAGATATTTTGATTTACGGTTCAGTGCAACTATTGATTACTAGCACCAGTGGTCTGGAACGAGGGAGCACAATCTTGGGTCAAACTGTTTACCAATCATGGGTCAAGCTGTTATTAAATCATGGGTCAAGTTGTTATACGATCTGGATCAGATTGAGGCTGCAGACCACAATCAGATTGTTGTTATCAGTTACTCTGATTCAGATTGTGACCCAACCCTGGTACAGATTGAAGAGTCCCACCAGGTTTGAATCAGATTGGTAACTTCTGCCTGTGTAAGTGTGTATGGGAAAGAATGCCCCGCCCTCATGGCGGACACTCCTTCCAGACATATAAAACCTATACAGCTTGCAAATAATCAAAAGGAAACGTTTAGAAGCCTAATGATGAGCATTGAAACTTTTTTGACGAGTTAGAAGTATTCGCCACCCCTGGCAACTACCTACATTATGATTGGAGTGTTCGCCACCCCCGAACTCCATGTTCTTAGCCGAATCCTTTAAACACCGCTGATCCATTATGCAGGATCACAGACTAAAATGTATAAAACAAGAATGTACATGATACAAAACTGATATAAAAATCACAAAAGTCAGTTGCACTATTGCATGTACATTAATACATACACAGCTGCAGGCCTGTGCTGCATATCTCTGAAGAAAATTCTCATCCGTCCAAAATCTAAAAATAGACAGTCCTTTAAAAAAAAAACATATAGGCCTGAGTGCTTCCCTTCCCCGCTCCCAACATGAACAACTTGCAGTACTTATATATAATTGGTAGCAAACATTTAAGCCTAATGGTAGCTATTTTGACTATTCTCACTTTATTTCAGAAACTTTGAGTAGTCGCCACCCCTGGCGACTACTGCTTAATAGAGTACTTTACAATTGGAGTGTCCGCCACCCACCCTAATTCCCAAGCTAGTAAGTTTCATAACAAGTAGAACTACATATATTGTCCAGAAATCACCACTTTTCTAGATTTTAAACAGATCACGGCTAACAGCAACTTGCACTGGTCAGGTAAACTCACTTTCAATTGCACGTTCTTTACCGTACCACTTTTGCCGAAAATTGAGGTAGCTTAGTTTTTGATATTATTTTGTAAGAACCAAAATAATTAGTAGAACTTTAATTGTGGGCCGTAAACACAGACTCTATGTACTAAATATTTCCATATTTTGGTGCGATATAGAAACGTCAGATAAGCCCTAGCGCCGCGTTTGAAGTTAAGGGTGGTGAACACTCCCCCCTGGTGGAATTACTTTAATCTACCCTAGGCCACGGCTGTTTTGAGTGGACAAAAATTTAACACTCTGACATGATTTACGGTTGAAGTCAAACATGGCTAGCTGCTATCTTATTAAAAGTTCAACCATCAAAAATCCATGTAGCAGTAATGCACATGCGGAAATTAAAAACAAATGCTCAAAGCATAATCGCTAGAAAAAGCAAAAAAAAGCTGCATTTAACAGTATTTGATGCGTCTCCGTAACATTTTTAACATCGGAGATATTTAGTGCCAAAGTGACAACTTTATTAGTACATCGTTCAATGTGTAATGGCAATAAAAACAGTGACGGCTGAGGAACAGTAAAGCATAGCCTTGCCATTCCATACGATATTAATTCCAAACATTGCATATAAGTGGTTCTGATTTAGTTCAAAGGCTTATCATTAACAATTTCATGCCTACAATTTGATTAACAATTATCCACGTACTGCCGGTAACTAATTTCATTACGAAGTTTGTTTGAAATGGAGTGATATACAAGTGAATAACCCGTCCTTTTGTAATGTTCTTCACATTCTTGGAAAGGAATGTTAACGCTACATTTCTGTGTCCATGAAGTGGTTGCATACTATACAAAACAAGCTGTTTGTGCTGGTTGAAAGATAGATACCGTACGGGAAAGAGTAGTTGTTTAGCTTTTTTGACGCTTCCTATTCAGGTATTAACTAGTTATAAGTACCAGTAGATAGCCTTCATAGTGTATGAGGTTTCGGCTAAGCTTTAGACTCTTCGTAGTCAATAACAAGTACAGCTACTTTAGTGGTGGGCACACTTAGAAGTAGGGTGTGTCTTGAAACTAATTAGAAACTAATTATCAAACGGTACCATGATTGACTATTGTAGTTTTAGATAGCCAGACTAATGTTGAGTATTTCCAGTCAGCTAAGTTTCCAATCAACGTCCTACGAGTCTTGAGACAAAACTGTGTATTCGGCACGACCCATATACGCTGATTGCATGAAATCGTTAAAATTTATACATGTATTGTGAACAAAAAACTGACTAGCATGCATACACTTGAGCACAATATCATTCAGCATTGAAGAATATCATTTTCATTGGCCACAAACACTAGATCACCAATTAAGCAGACCATGAGTATGTCAGTAACTATCAATTCTATATTGAAGAATATCATTTTCGTTGGCCACCGTGGCAAACACTAAATCACCAATGAAGCAGTGTATAAGTACGTCAATAACTCTCAATTCCTTATTCTTCAGATTCATCCATCATACAATAATGATCTCTTTGACTGCCAAGTACATATACAGTACCAGTCAGAAAAACGTTTCCCTAAGTTCTGCGTAGTTTCATTATCGTGGCGTAGAATCGTAGCGTGAGACTGTAGCTACGCGTACAGAGTAGCAAAGTACGCGTAAACATTGAAAGTTTAGTTCGGGTAGTAGAATTTGGCCGTTTTGTCGTGCAAACACAAGTACCAGCGGCTTTGAAAGAATAACGTACATTTCGCGACATGTAATCATGGCAACGCTGGTACGCGTAGTCAGCGTAGAGATGTATTGCGGTGTGCACCGTATTTCGCTACCATAGCACAATAATGTTAATAATCTGTTCGTGCTTAGCGTATCACCGTAGAAAAAGTACTCTATGGTCGGAAACTTTTTTCTGACTGGTACTGTATATATAATTAATTCGCGTTTACCGCCAAGTGCGTATAATATATGCACACATATAGAAAACCAATCTGTGTCGCACGGTTACATGCTCCATGTACCAATAAGCCCAAGTGGCATAGAGCTATGACCGGAGCGTTGGTTTTTAATTGAAAGGAAAGCAGGATCAAACTGCTACAGGTGTAAACATAATGGCGCCTCTATTGTCTCCCGCGGTTTTGAATTAGCACCCACCTTTACTACTAAAACATAGGTGAGCGGAGCCTTTTATAAAGTCTGGACCTTAGATGTAACAACAAGGGATAGAAATATGGTGTTTTCATCGACTGTTTCATAATATATGCAATATACGGCTTCGAATCCATGCCCACTTTGCTCCACCTCTATCGGGTCTTGTTAGCTGCTGTTTGTTACTAGTACACCATATACATAACAAACATCATAAAACACTCTTCTAGATAGTATCTTTTTAAGAAGGCTAACCGTGAGATGCTTCGAGAACAGTGACTACTAAGCAATGGTAACCATAACATTAATAATCAATTAATTACGTTATCCGTGTTGGCAGCACAGGTGTTTCATTGCATTGAAAAAATGGACATTAGGTCTTGTCCCCACTTTTACCGACGTAACAAGTAACTAGACGGGTCCTCATTATCGCATGGCATTGGAATTTGGCTTATCTTTTGCAATCCATTCAAAGTAAGCGCAGTACAGGTGAATATCTGAGTTACGCACCCTTCGAAAACTACAATGAATTTTTTTAATCAGGACCCACGGTAGTGGGTCCTATGTAGGATTGGCTTCGTGGGCGTGGCTTTCGATCGAGCGTTTTAAAACGGTAACGAAGCGTTGCCTTTACTCGCTATCTCGCATATAATCCATCACAAACATGACAGATATGCATATATAATGTGAGCTTCGCTAAACAGTGCCGTTTACTTGGAGTGACAAGTCGGTACCAAAATTCCGCCATTTAATTTTTGTTCTCCTCCTTCTGTTCATCACGTTTAACTAGCGACAGGAATGTCGTTAGAAGACGAGATTAGCTTCAAAAAGTAGCATTTTATTTCCAAAACTGCCCTTTCATACAAATAAGACCTACAGTTGTTAGCTGGTGATGGAATGCCATGAAATGACCCAAGCAGGTGCAATTCATTATCGATGAAAATTCTCGGTTGCCTAGCAGTATGTAGTATGACACCACACACGCATCGTAATTTACTGTTGCCAGGCTACGCAAAATTGTAAGCAGCTGCAGCACGTTTACAGCAAGCGGTTCTACTTCAGCAAAGGTGACCAAAGTCAAACAAAACGGCTCGTTAACAATGAGAACACTGAGTTTAAGATATCCGAAGAACAAGGGTAGGCCTATCTATAAAATCAAAAAGAGGCCTATATACTCAGATTAACCGATACTAATAAGAGGGATCTAAGCATTGCAACGAATACACTAAGCCATAGTCCTATATTTAGCACATGCATGAGCAATGTATTGTCCTACAATGTGTGCTGGGCTAAATATAGGACTATTTCGTTTTTCCTTATCATTCAACCCTTGTTTCCCTGCTTTTTACACCACTATTGCCTTCAAATCCTATATACCACCAACTTTCTCATAGAGAATGTTTTTATATACTTGTACCATATATAAAGAGCTATCTATACAACAAAAATGAAATCTAAAGTCGAACTGTTTGAGTTGTAAGCGAATAACCTTAGCCTGAAGATACCTTATTTTGTTTTGACCCTGAAAATTCAGTCTCTGAAAGGAATTCCAACGTTTTTAGTGATTTAAACACTAAAGTTACAATCTAAGATATTCAAAATGATGTTTTTTTAGATCCTGGTGTATTGTGATGTATCGGTCCAAAGATGTTCAGTAACTGGCGCATCGTAGAAGGTACCCGGCGCTTCATCAAATTATTATGAAACTTTGTTGAATGATAGAAGGATGAATTATCTAGAGGGGAGAGTACTTACTTTGGAAGGGACGCAGCATTTTAGAGTTGAAAATCATGGGGAGAAAACTGTATTCGATTTAAACAACGCTTAATAAATACAGTGCATGTTTTAAGACTTCAAAACTAATCTGTTCCATTGCTGACGCATTCGGCAGTTGTTTAGAATGCATAGTAAGCCATGATTAAGCATAATGATCGTTTTTAGCAAATGGTGTCATTGCAATTGCAAACAGATGTCAAGAATTTTACCGTCTAAAATCACGGATTCAGCAGTGCCTACATTTTGTAACTAGTATAACTAATCTGGTTTTTACTTAACACATGTCCCAACATGTAGCATAATCAATCCTTCATGCACTTTACTCCCATGCATAGACTATATGAGCTAGGTAGGTAGAAACTTAGGGGCAATAGTTCTGAATGACTTTCGGCTGCTAGCACATAGTCTATATGCATGGGAAAATACACCTCAAAGTCTGCGCCATTTCTCTCAGCAAGATCCAGTTTTATCTCTGGACCTATCGAAATTAGCAGGTTTTACTCCTTGCTCGGGTGTGCTTTTACATTCTAGTCACTATAAAATGTGGCCACAGTCAATCTTGTAAGGCTAACCAAAATCAATGGATAACAGCTGCAAGCAATTAACATGAGCCATGGTTTGGCAAATTGCAACTAACCTTAACCTGTGGTAAATAAGTTATGCATATTTACATAATAGCACTTCAAAATTAATATATATATATATCAAGTTTGAATATGCATCTGTATAATGGCGTGTACTGATGTAGATGCTCACTTATGATAAAACACCAGTGCAGACATGCCCTAGCCTTTCATGCACTACACGTGGTTGTTGTGCCGCTGCTCCATCGAACAGTATGCTTTCTAATCCAATAATCAGACTCAAGTGGACCGTGCCATTGCCTAGGCCTACTGTTGCTGTCACTGTCACTATCATTTGACAAATCAGTGCTGCCACTCGATCTGGTTGCCTAGGCTTACATGTATGTCATCTATCCATACTGAGGAACTACATCCGTCGTTTTCTGTGGCTTCTTTGATATCTAAACAGGGTTGCTTAGTTTGATGTCAGCAATCACTTCTGTGGAAGTACCTGTATGTGAGCATACCATCTGACAGTGTACATTCTACTCCTTGAGCTTCCAGTTACCTGCCCTTCCTTGCCATATGTCACTTTTGAGTTAATTTGCTCACTACCATATCGCCAACAGCAAATGGCGGTGGCATTCTATTGAGACTGCAATACCAGTTTTTGAATAAGCGGCTTATTTAATCGCAGCAGATCAGCTGCTCTGCATCACCTTGAATCTAGTTAGTTACTAATCTAAAATAAATTACCCAGTGTGCATCATTCTTATAGAAAGTGGTCATCATCCTTATTTAAGGGTGGCCATCCTTAAATAAGGATAGCAGGAGATTAAGCATTAATAAAGCAACTAATTATTGAACAATACCTATGTCTTTTTAGTTTTAGAACGCAAGATCTATACATTTCAATTTCAGTGAAGAATTATAAGGAAAAATGCGAAATTCAGGAATATTATGATATACTTTTTTACTGTCTGGTGTTGGTTAAATGAGAAGGTGAACATGTTTTGTAAGGATTTTATGTGTTTCAAATTCAGATTGATTATAGAAAGATGGTACGCTATCCATACCTTTAGCAAGTAAGAGGTTTGTTTGTAAATTGTTTTGTTAGGTTGTTCGCTTGTGATTATTGCTTGAATTGTAATGAAATTTGAATCAAGTCCACAGTTGGCATCAATTTTGCTAGTTTCCATAGCTTCTATTGATATCATAAGAAAGTCACAATATTTTGTTTTTTACTCAATAAAGGTGAACACTGTTACTGACATTTGTTTCCCATTTTGAATTATAGAAATAAACATTAAGCAACAGCAATTGTGTAGTGTGGTTGTATTGCTGAATAATTGGAAGATTTTTTTTGTATACAGGTAATATTGATTGGTCCCATGTTGAAAAATTCTGAAGCTGTGTAAGCTGTTATCAAAGAAATATTGTTGTGGAAACTAGAAAAATGACACACGAACAGCATGTTGAAAGCCAATTTAAATGGAATGAGTCTTTGACACTGAATTACCATGGTGGCTGTGAGCTGTCTGTATATGAATCGGTTGTTCCATCTAATGCGGTTGAAAAACAATTTGAGTGCAATGAGTCTCTGACACTGAATGACCATGGTGGCTGTGAGCTGTCCAAAGTATCTGCATATAATCCGGTTATTCCATCTAATGCGGTTGAATGTGATACTTCGTATTGTGATGAATTCGACATTTCCCGTTTGCGTCAAACTCATGTCATTGACGTGATTTTGGATAAGCATGATAAGACATACAAAACCTCTGGGATTGTACAGCTGCCAACTTGCGTTATTCAATTAGAACCCAATGTGGGTGCTGTTGCTGGGAATATGGGTAGAGCTTATGCAAGTGGAGTCCTTATTGCACCAAATTTATTCCTAACAGCACATCATGCAGTTGCACAAAAAATGGAAGATGAAATTGTGGTAAGGTTAGATTATCAGAAACAAGCACAAGAGCTTTATCATGGATATGCTATTAAAGTTTTCCGCATTGTTGAAGAATGTGCAAATTTAGATTATGCAATTTTAGAATTGGAAGTATCAATGAACCATTTTAATGCGATTCCACTACAATTAGAGCAATGTGGTGGTAGTACTATGTTTATCCATCATTCAAACGGTGGTCCCAAAGTAGTATCTGTGCATGCTACAATAGAGTCACAAAACGATCAGTTATATTACGAAAGCTATCATGATACTGCCAAAGGTTCTTCTGGCGGACCCTATTTTTCACCTTCTCAAAAAATATTGGGACTTCATTTGTTAAATGATAAAGGCAGTACAGTTGTTCGATGGATAAAGGATATATATGATAATAGTAACATTCTGCAAATGTTGTACAATGTGACTGGGGTGTATGTTATCCAAACTGCATTGACAATGAATGCTGTTCAATTACCATTACAACTTTCTGATTTTGCTTATATGCATCTTAACAAAATTGAGCGGGTTGAAAAGCCTCAAGATTTCGAAATAAAGTACCATTACCATCTAAACCACCTAATTTTTATTCAAGGCACCATATTATACCAACTGGTGATATGGGTTTTTTATGGTTTATGGGTGAAGAAAATAAAAGTATAAAACATTTGCTCAAAGACATTTCATGTGAGAAACAAGAGACTATTGAAAGTGTTGAATGGTCTCTTTGGAATTTATTTATTGGGCCAAGGAATCGCCCAAAGAATAAGTCTAATGGCGACCCAGAAGGTAACAATATGGAACCCATATGTCCACTTTCCTACCCTTCAAATTTGTGGAAAGAGATTGTTAAATTATATGATCAGATTCATAAGTGCTGGAATGCAAGACAGGAAGTCAGTTCAGCTATTTTTTACCCTGAAAAATTTTCTCAAAAAAATGAAATAAAAGCAATAGAATCGAATAGAGCAGTGAATTTAAGGGACATGAGGTGTAAAAGGAATAAAAACACTAATACTGTTGATGATTTTAAAAAAACATATTTTTCGAAGCAAAGGTTGCTATTTGAGTCTTTAACACAAATAAAGGACATGATACAAAGATATAAAATAACATCTCCACATGCTTACAGTGAAAGTGATTGGTATCAATCTTCAGATGGCATGTATTTGCTGAAAAAATAATGACTTTAAGGCCTCTTTGTATTATAGATGTTACAAAAATTTAAGCACTCAACACAGTTTTTACTTGTGTACTCATTTGATTAAAATGATATTTTAATTTGGTAATATCAAATAACCATTGATGTGGTATCACAGTATAAATTAGTATTAATAACAATTTTGTTGGTGTTATGCACTTATCAATGCCACCCCCCCCCCCCCCCCCCCCCCCCCCCCCCCCCCCTTTCGGGCAAGGGTTGGGGTTTGACATTGCATCATATTGAACTATTATCCCTATATAAGGGTTGGGGTTTATAGCTCTGTTTTGTTCAAGCCAGGTTTATATGACCAGCAAAGCGAACCCTCATTTCGTAGTTTTAACAATGTTTTGAAACCATCGAGCTGTATTCACCTAACTCAATGCTTTCTTAGATTGTTCCAAAGTTTCCTGGAGCAGGGGATCTTCAAAGTATATCAGTTTCAGCCATAATTTTTTATTACGTGACCGTGTAGAGCTTTGAACCAATTTTTCATGGCCATTGCCAATCCAGTAATTCCATAATCTATGGTGTTACTAACACACCAGCATACATAGCTAAATAACCCTTTTCATTGCTTAACCCTCTCTCGATCTT
Source organism: Spongilla lacustris (assembly GCA_949361645.1). Lineage (NCBI taxonomy): Eukaryota > Metazoa > Porifera > Demospongiae > Spongillida > Spongillidae > Spongilla > Spongilla lacustris. Next base: position 10,062,446 of record OX442415.1, read on the forward strand.
TTGCAATTCTCTGCACATGTTTGAAGTATAGGTAGTACTTGTGAATACCTGTAGGTAGGAAGCCTGGGTTAAGGAATGAAAAGAGGGTTAGCTATATTGGGCCCTCAATGGGTAGTAGGCAACACTCACGGAGAATTGCATGGTAGGGGAAGGGATAGGAAAATAGGAATTCCAGGTTAGGCATGAAATCAACAGGACTCTCAATAGGTAGTATCACTCTAGGAGAATTGCCTTTAATTGTGCAGACATGCCATATTGCAGGTGTCAGTGTTAGCATTGAAGCTGGAAGTGGGCTAGGACATGAACACCTGCATACCAGACCTGCTGATGTCTCATCCCTAGCTGTGGCACCCCATGGACCACATCTCTTCAAAGGCAGGGGGGGAGGGGGGGGGGGTCCAACACCAACAAGGTGACCCTCGGCCCCTCCCCCCTCCTGCTCTCTGCAAAAGATCATAAATGCCATTGATGCTGACGATGACTGTGGCCACACCGTCTACCAAGCGTGGTACCTTGAAGCTTTTCAAGTGTGGTGCTCGCTGCATGCAGTACGGCATGCAAGGTGCCTCGTCCCCCATATAGGACTGGGGACGGGGCTGGACAATTTTTAATTTTATGCCAGTTTGTTTCAATGTTTGGGGTTTTAGTCCCCCCACCCTCACCCCGCCCCCACCCCCACCCCTCCCATGCTCATTCATGCTCTGTCAGGAGAGCTCTTTGTGCAACCCTATACTAGGGCCACCCTATCTCTTTATAATCCTAACCTCCACCTAACTAAATGTACATTCAATAGACCTAACTGAACCTAAGTCATGAAGGCTCCATTCCTCAGCTGCCTGCCTCCCTCTGCTTATGTGATGCCCAGAATCCACATCAATATCGCACCTGCTTGATGTCATCAACAAATGTGTCTCCCTCGTCTGAGGTAATCTCTGCACGTAGATTCAATCACACCCTCCCCCTTCCACCCTGCCCCTTCCACCCTCCCCCTTCCACCCTACCCCTTCCACCTCCCCCTTCCACCCAATATTACTGTCCTGCAGACAAGGCCCAAAGTCCCCTCTGTGTCAGCATGCACCTCACATCGCATCCAAACTCTGAGTTATATATTTGCACCCACATGCATTCATCCAGCTCAGCTAGCCGTCTTGAAACAACATGGTTGAAAGCATTGGTCATGTCGACTCATATTGAGTATCACAAAGTTGTTCTCTGCCCAATGGTCATCATCAATGCAGCACCACGGTTGATGGCCAATGCTTTCAGCACCCTGTGTGTTTGGCCACCCCAAACTGGAAAGTCTGGAAAAATAGTAACACTGCAGCTTTGCAAACTAGTGAGTACCTTCAATAACTTGGCTTATCATCAGGACACTCTTCTCATCAGCTCTACTCATCTACAGGCACATGTACACGTATTCCTCAAACGGTCTTGTCACACAAAACTAATACAAAGCAGTTTGGGTCCCTTATAGGCTCTCCCTTTTCCAATAAATCTCACTTCATCTTTGCATCATGATTAGCCCCACCCCTGTTTGGTTAAGCTATGAGGTGGTGGTTGGGGTTGGATACCTCCAAAAAGGCTCTTGTGCCCCCCTTTGTCCCCTCGGCCACCATGCATGCACAAGAGGGGTGGACCAACTCTGTGATGTATTTGTGCAGTTCTTTCATCATGCTCATTCTGGGTATCAAAGTTGAAATGGGTTCTAATCTGACACCTCATCGATATCAGCTGATGTCATGGTTAGCTAGGGATTGATAGGTAGAACATTTACTGCATTTGGCTTTTCTGTGTCATATTCCTGCATATCTGAGTCAGGCAATTACCCCACATCTGTTTCCCCACATCTGGTTCTGCAGCACAATTGGCTGAAACACACAACTCCAAATGCAGTGATCTAGCAGTGGTGTGTATATCAGTGAGGCAAAGGGCACAATTTCACACCCACAGCTACCCCAGCCATCTAAGCCTAAGTCTATTGCAACAGCAATCTTGTCATGATCCCTTGTTACATAAGTACATTAATAGTTAGTATAAAATAGTTATAGGACTCTATAATGATAATATTTGGCAATTGTAGGAGTTGCCCTTTCTTAACACACCTAACTACATATGTACGTGTACATAAATGCCAGCTTATGGACCATATGTACATGTATGTGTACATGCACAGCAGCAGAACATATTCCATAGAAAGTCGAGAAATGTGTACATGTGCAGCAATGTTCACAGTGAACTCAGATGATTTTGGTACCCTGAATGAGCAAATCACACTTCATGTTATTCTAATTCTGCTGTTGTAAATCGAGGAAAAATCCATTAATTTGTACAGGCAGGAACACAAGGGGCATAAAATCAAGACTGAGGCACCATTCAGTCCACACAACATTTAAACTAACCCTAAAGTGCCTCATTGCACAGAACAACACAAATTTGATGAAAAAAGGTAGGCGTGTTGGATAGAGCTTTAATATGGCAAGCCAAATCAGCTTGCATAGGTTTTCTGGGCCAAAGACTCCTGATATTTCTATTGATCTAGATGTTCAGGTGTTGTCACATCACTGCTAAATCAAGCAATATTAGCAAAAGAGGGATTTTCAGCAGGTGCAGCTGCAATAGCCACTGAGATTTGGAAGCATGACAATAGTGATGCAGAGTGTGTGTTCCTGTGGTTGCTAAGACTTGTGGTGCTTGGGCTACAGAAGCTATGGACTTCTTCTCAAAAAATTAGCCTGCCTCAGAATAATGAATAAAAATTTGCATGTAACTATGCAATACCATCCATATGATTTTATAATAAGTAGATTGCTGCATTCATGATACAGAAGCAATGTATATGCAGCACTAGAGTGACCTCAAGCCCATGCAGGCCTCCTCTACTTAGGCTGAGTTGAGCTTGCTGTCAGGCAGCCTCAGAACATCATCATCTAAACACTTGAGAAAGTGAGGGGGAGTGTGCACGTGCTAGATCCCCCCACAGGCAAAGGAGGATCAGTGCATCATGAGGATCAGTGCATCATGAGGATCACTAGCTCCCTGCCCACTATTAATACTAGACACCACACATCACTTCCATCCCTTTGGGCTTTTCTGTTTACTAGATTTCAGTGTTTTATTTGTTTTTATCATTTCATTAGTTTGCATAACAATATGACAATGTTTTTAAATACTAAAATGAGGGGGGGGGGGGGGGGGATGCTAATTGTGCTGGGTACATAAATCTTCAGAGTTGCAATGTTATGTATTTTTTACTAGTATTCATGTCTTAAAAAATTCTCACTGTGTAGAGGGAAAAAGTACTACTAATTATCTCGTACACTACAGCATTATTAAAAAAATCTCATATGCATCAATAGTTACATGCAAATTTGTACACATTATTCATTATTCCACATACTGCACAAAGTTCGATTTCCCTACACTACCTTGTTTATTAAGTTACCAGTGCTTTGCTCCAAGCTGTTAGTCCATGCATACAGAGGAATGTTTCAGGTACTGCCTATGGATTGGTTCAGTCTCCAGTCTAACAGTAGGGCACTGGAAACTATTGGACCTTTGAGCATTGTTGTGACGTATTCTGCACAGCACAGGTGCTTTGACCACAGACATGTGGACTATGAGGGTCACACCTGAAGACATACTCCACATAGAGACAAATACGTTCGCAACGAATTGTAGTAATTGATTGCTGCCTGAGTTGATTGAGAAAGTAGAATAAATATCATATACAAACACTGGTATTGTGAAGATGAAGAACAATATTGGGAAAGCCATCAATGGGAGGAGCTGCTTAAGAGCTTTCCAATACTGTCCACCATCAGTGATAGGTTCATACTTAAATTTCCAGCATACTCTATGGGCCAGTTTTATTGTCATGACAACCATGGCTGTGGATGAAACTAAAAGGATGGCCATAGCTGGACCATTCCAAAGAGCAAACCTCTCGATGAAGGTGTTTCGTGATGGGTGTCATTTTCAGCTTCGATGTAGCAATAACCTCTAGAGCCATAAGAATGGGTTATCAGAGGTACAGAAGCAATCACCGCTGGTACGAGTAGTGAGGTCACAACGTACAACACTTCAAGCTTCTTCAGGTTCCTGTGGAGTACCGCAAAACAGAAGACATGAACGGTTACCCACATCGTAAAGAGCAACTTCATCCATTCCAGGTACACGACCAGCCATCCGATAGCGATACACCCTGTACCAGTGACTGGTGAGTGCTTGATTTGTACCATTTGTACTGTTGCAAAGGCCAACGCAGCCAACACCTGATAGAGAGGCAATCGATAGACGACCTTCTGATGTAACTTGAGAGCGAACACCAAGATGGCTGCCAATAGGCACGCGAGTATGGAGAGAGCGTTGATGATGGGGTAGGCGATCCGCTCCACAGTATCGTCGCCAGAGGAATTCATCGAGTAAAGATCTAGATATATTATAATGATTTACTAAAGTATATTATGTTTAAAATACAAGAGGTATTAGCCGCTATAGGCCGCTCCGCGAGCTAGATATTAAACCATAACGCCACGTAGTCAAATTCCACGCTCTCCGGCTCCCACGTTTTGAATATTATTATTCTACAATAACTGTATGGCTACAGCGGAATATGACGCAGGTAAGCTCGCGCGGGGACGTACATGCATGCACCGCGACGTCATCAAGCGTTGAGTAAGCCGGCCCAAAGCTGAAAAAAAAAATGCGTGGAATCATTTATTAAAGGTTTTCCTGATGATTTGTTCCAATGGTCATGCATGCAATCATTATATGAATCGAGTGCTATTTTCATATTGGATAGAATCATAACATAATCATACAAGTTTGATTCAACTGCTGATTGAGAAGTTATTTCAATTTGGCTGGAAAATCAATAAGAAATTCAATGCTGCATTAGCCTGCATATATCTCCGCATTGGTTTCTTTTTAATGTGTCTTTAATACATCACGTGGCAGTAAATACATGTATAGAATTGTACATAGCAACCTAGATATGATAGCAGTCAGGCTACAACGTACTCCTCACGAATGATAAATAATTAAAAGAGGGGGATTGTGCGCGAGGGTACCCCGCCCACCCAGCTAGAGGGCCTGGGGGAGCGCTGTAAACTCCCCCAGCGGGGTCAGGAGCGGAGCCCCCCCCCAGACGCCAACGCTTTATTATATCATGCTATAAAACTGCGTACAAAAACGAAAATTGTATATTTTTCACGATTTAAATGTATAAGAATAGCTGGATGTATGTACTACAATCATCAAAATAAGGATGCTTAATTGAAACAGTTTCTCTTTCTTGCACTTTGGCGATATCTAGCAACGACCATTTACATGTATACCGTGCCTCAATCTATCATTATCATGTTTTAAAATCATATAGTTGATACAGATTGATCAATATTAATGCTTACTTTTTTAAGTAATTAAGCCGCATGCATACTTGAGTAATTATATAAGAGTTTTTATAAATGTCCTGTTAATTGTTCTTTAGAGTGCAGTGTGTTATTGCCGTATTTGGGAAGACTTTAAGTTACATCGCCCCTTACATGGTTGTATTCAGTTATTCATATTGCATGCCGTAGAGACGAGCAAAAGAAAATCGATTCCACTATCACAGAACAAGCAATCGCTATAGCGATAGTTTTAAATCACGTGGAGTAGATTGTAAAACCCTCTGCATGCACTGACCGAAAATGCCACAGAAAGCTTGTGGTCAAGACAAGACAAAATCGCGGGTCCGTTACGCACAATTCAAAGTTTAATACGTACATATCAGCATATTCATTGCAAGGTGTGTGTTAGTCTAGCCTATTGCACACTGCACAGATAACTCGCCACAATATACATGTATGCAGATACGCCCCGAAAACTTTCCCCTTCTGGCATCTTGGGGTTTTCGGTCTAAAACCGCTACATGTACATGTGTACCTCCATACAAATGTCAAACACGGTTGTGAACTGCAGCGAAGTTAGCAAAGATGATCGAGTCGCTCTCGCCGTAATCGGAATTATAGGAGGCGTCGCCACTATACTGTGCGGTGTAGCCATCATTCTGGTTGTGGTGCTCAAATTGTACAAGCAGCTCGTATACCGGATGTCACTGTACCTCGTGTCAAGTGCGTTTGCGTTCGGCATCGTTAATATCATCCATCTTGTCCAGCTACCCATTCTGGTATATTCGGAAAGCCACCAGTTCAATCACCCACTCTGTATAGCCGCAGGATTTTTGGCAGCCTACTTTTTGTTTGTAAAGCTGCTCTTCACTCTGAGCGTAACCATCCACCTCTTCTGCTTTGCCGTCTGTTATAAAAACCGCACAAAGCTCGAACCAATCTACGTCGTTGTGTCGCTATCAGTACCTGGGCTAGTATCAGTGATACCGTTTACAACAAACACTTACGGACCAGCTGGAGGATGGTGTTGGATAGAAAACTGGAGATACGACTGCGCAACAAATATCGATCAAACTGGCGTTATCCAGCAGTTTGCTTTGTGGTTTGCTCCGGCGACTCTCGGACTCGTCGTTACATCTGCATTGGTGTTAACAATGATGACAATTCTAGCGTATAGAGCGTATGGAACTTCCACAGTGAACAGTAGGAATTTCCGGCAAGCTTTGCGTCAAATGCTACCACTGGTGATATATCCAATCATATTCTGTGCCTTGCTGCTTCCCACGCTGGCTCACCGCATTTACGACGCCGTCCCCACCTCGCAGACTTACGAGTACATGCTTGTAATAATGGATGCCGTGTGCAGTTCAGGTTATAGCTTGGTGGCTGGCCTCTCTTTGCTGGTGCACATTGCGGTGGTCGTGTTGTCAAGGAGACGCTTATTAACGAGGAGCTCTGGCCAAGCAGGTCGGGAAGCTGTAATAAATGAGGGTAGCCATATCTTGTGCACCATAGGAAGCCTACCCACGAAAGCCATCGGAAGTTCGACCTATGCCAGTTTTGCTACTGAAAGTGAAGTTAGCATCAACTAGTCCTATATAGCGACATGTAATTCTGTGGTTATGTTTTTAATTGTAAGAGTATGTACGTAACGTTTGCCAGCTGCGAGCAAAACAAAATGCGGGCTGGGAGTGTAACATTGTCAGTGCACGCACTTCACGGAATTATCAATAATTCTCCCCCCGGATGTTCTATTCCGATTTTGTAGGCCTATTAAATTATGGGGGTGCTTCTACAATGCGCATGCGCTAGCCATTAAGCTTTTTCTCGTTCCAGGCCATCGTAACGGGCGTCACAGATGTTCAATATTTTTTTTCAATTACAAAAGCAGACCATAATGAATAATATTAACATTCACTGATTGGAAATTACAAAAGAGAAAGAGTCCTATAGGCGCTTCCACACTAGCATTCTAGCAAGGCAAAAAGGCAAAACCGAATCCGATTCGATCCGCATTGCTAATTAATAATCACTGAACCGCCATGGACTTTATGTACGCGCGTTGTGCTTAATTGCGTAAGCAAGGGAAGCCTGAGACAAATGTATTCTTTATATCTGAGCTTCTGTACTGATGCTAAACAAAAAGTAACGGCGATTCTAAAAGATAGCTTCTGAAGTTCTGCGAGCCTCGTATATTAACTGCAACAATGAAACCGTGTAATATATCAAATAAAATCGCATGTATAGTTTTTAAAATTAAAGCATTATCTGATACTCGATGCTGTGACAACGGCTCTAAGTCCAATTTTTCACCAAACCATAGTCCCATTTTAATGTTATATTGCAAAATCTCATAGAACCCTCGATCCAAATCCACTTCGCAATGATTTTTCATTTCTCTTTTAATTTTTGAATTTGTAAGACTTTTTTCTTTTGTTATCTTGCATTAGGGCCGTGTTGCCATATGTATTATGCGAGGCCTCTTTTAATGCAATATTTATTGGACATTTTTATAATCTACCACTGCCTGGAAAGAAGCTGCCCTACTGTGTTTCTAGCAACATAAATTGACGCATGCACAGTTATATACCGGCTAGTTCTTGTACACAGAAAAGTTTAAAGTGCAAGCAATATGCCGCTGATTCAAAGGAATGCAAAGCTGGTGCATTTATCCAAGCCACCACTGGCTTTAAATATGCAAGATGGTATACTTGATTATGCTACACTTGAAACCTTATAAGTGATATGTTAAAGTGCAAGCGTAGGGTTCCATCTCCCACAAACTTGAAATTCTACGTACATGTTAAATTGTTAATTGCTTGGAACAGGAATTTGCAGTGACTGAACCTCCTCCTCCTCCTCCTCCTCCTCCTCCTCCTCCTCCTCCTCCTCCTCCTCCTCCTCCTCCTCCTCCTCCTCCTCCTCCTCCTCCTCCTCCTCCTCCTCCTCCTCCTCCTCCTCCTCCTCCTCCTCCTCCTCCTCCTCCTCCTCCTCCTCCTCCTCCTCCTCCTCCTCCTCCTCCTCCTCCTCCTCCTCCTCCTCCTCCTCCTCCTCCTCCTCCTCCTCCTCCTCCTCCTCCTCCTCCTCCTCCTCCTCCTCCTCCTCCTCCTCCTCCTCCTCCTCCTCCTCCTCCTCCTCCTCCTCCTCCTCCTCCTCCTCCTCCTCCTCCTCCTCCTCCTCCTCCTCCTCCTCCTCCTCCTCCTCCTCCTCCTCCTCCTCCTCCTCCTCCTCCTCCTCCTCCTCCTCCTCCTCCTCCTCCTCCTCCTCCTCCTCCTCCTCCTCCTCCTCCTCCTCCTCCTCCTCCTCCTCCTCCTCCTCCTCCTCCTCCTCCTCCTCCTCCTCCTCCTCCTCCTCCTCCTCCTCCTCCTCCTCCTCCTCCTCCTCCTCCTCCTCCTCCTCCTCCTCCTCCTCCTCCTCCTCCTCCTCCTCCTCCTCCTCCTCCTCCTCCTCCTCCTCCTCCTCCTCCTCCTCCTCCTCCTCCTCCTCCTCCTCCTCCTCCTCCTCCTCCTCCTCCTCCTCCTCCTCCTCCTCCTCCTCCTCCTCCTCCTCCTCCTCCTCCTCCTCCTCCTCCTCCTCCTCCTCCTCCTCCTCCTCCTCCTCCTCCTCCTCCTCCTCCTCCTCCTCCTCCTCCTCCTCCTCCTCCTCCTCCTCCTCCTCCTCCTCCTCCTCCTCCTCCTCCTCCTCCTCCTCCTCCTCCTCCTCCTCCCACCCACTGCTTCAGCCCTCTGAGTTATAATTACACATTGCCCCTTGGCCACCAATTGTAACCTATTGGATGCACTGACAGCCCTTTGCGAATCATTGAGAACATCTTCCTTCTTCCAAATTGGAGACTACAAAGCTCCATCACCTTATCAACAACATAATATCTATGAATCTTTGTGTTCTGCAGCTGATAAAGCAAGACTTCTGTCTGTGTCCTCTGCGCACGCATCTTCATGGCTGTTGGCAACCCATTCATCTAGATCCTGAGGAAATCCTGCTAATGGTGGCTTGGAATGGACACATCTTATGGGTCCAGATGTGCAATGTGTCCTCACAACATGCTCAACCCCCTAAGCCACCACACCATGCTATAACATGCAAATTTGGTGTGTCTCGGCACAATCAGCTAAAGGATACCTTTGTACAGACATGCTTCTTGCAGGTATCAGTGCTAGCATTGAAGCTGGGAGTGGTCTAGGACATGAGTACCTGCATACCAGACCTGCTGATGTCTCATCCCTAGCTGTGGCACCCCATGGGTCACATCTCTTCAAAGGCAGGGGGGAGGGGAGGGGGTCCAACACCAACAAGGTGATCCTCTGGGCTACCCCCTCCTGCTCTCTGCTACTGACTTGTTTTGCAGAAGATCATAAATGCCATTCATGCTGACGATGACTGTGGCCACACCCTCTACCAAGCCTGTTGCCTTCCAGTGTGGTGCTCGCTGCATGCAGTATGGCATGCAAGGTGCCTCGTCCCCCATACGGGACTGGAGATGAGGCTGGACAATTTTGAATTTTACGCCAGTTTCTTTCAATGTCTGGGGTTGTGGCACCCCCCCCCCCCCCCCCCCCCCCCCTGGCTGCCCCGGCCTCCCATGCTGATGCATGCTCGGTAAGGGAAAGCTCTTCATGCAACCTTATACCCTTAATAGAGCCACCCTATCTCTTAATAATCCTAACCTCCACCTAACTAAGTGCACACTCAATAGACATAACTGAACCTAAGTCATGTAGGCTACATTCCTCTGCTGCCTGCCTCCGATCCCTCCCCTTATGCAATGCCCAGAATCCACATCTATATCGCATGTGCTTGATGTCATCAAAAAATGTGTCTCCCCCAGGGGGCCTGAGGTAACCTCTGCACGTAGATTCTATCGCACCCTCCCCCTTCTACAAAAATAGTACTGTCCTGCAGACAAGGCCCAAAGTCCTCTCTGGGTCAGCATGCACCTCATGCCGCATCCTAGCTACTGGCTATACCATCTCCCTAGCTGGACCCCAGGACCTGGTCACCTGACCCTATCTAGGGTCTACAGGTGCCCAAACTAATGCCATGACACAGCAGCCATAAAGGATTGACCACATGCTCTGCCATGCAACTGCAGCTGCTCCCGATACAAAACCCAAGGGTAGCAGGGTACAGTGTTGTATTTGTGAATGCTGCTGTTACATGTACATTGTAGTCTTGCTAGTAAGCCAATGAATATTTAATTACTACAGGACACACTTTTCAACTTCATGTGGGCCCTGGTGTAAGGTCCTAAGGGTTGGTGTGGGGACAGTGTACCCTCTCCTCCCCAGGAGGGGAGTCAGTATCCTGTGCAGGTACCCCATTGGGGGGAGGGGGTATTGCCCTGCCAACATTTCTGGACATCCTGAGATTGGCTTCTATAGGAAGTTGTCATTGTAAGCAGCTGCAGAGTATGATTGTACAAACTTACAAAACCACAGTAAACTATTATTTGGGTGTGTCTGGTGTGTGTGTGTGTGCACGTGTGTTGTTTGTTTATGTGTGTGTGTTGTTTATTTTTACATGTATGTTAATAGGTTGCTATGTACACAGTATGTGTATGCATGTAGATATAGATATAGTCCAGGTACTGAAAATATTACAACTTGCCTAAAACTATATTTTGCTAGGCCCAACATTCTGCCACTTGAACTGTGCCCTCTTCACAGAAGGGAACATGGCAGACACT